>CM057722.1:1215000-1815000 GCA_030064385.1 Melaleuca quinquenervia | reverse complement strand
AGGGGAAAAAAAGAAAAGAAAAAAAATTCAAAAAGATTAAGAAAATGTCAATAAATTGGGATTGTACCATACGCATTTTAATTTTACTTTATTCGAAGATAGTTACAAAACACGATCTTCTATAATGAAAGTCTTCTAGAGAACAGAAATTGAAAATAATATTCCTAAAAAGAAATTATTCCAATATATATATATATATATATATATATATATATCAAATGCATTCTAAGATAGTTGGAAGCTTATGCTTCCTTTTAATGGAATAAAGTCCCAAGTGAAAACACAACGAAATGGCTCTTGCTGTTGGGGAAAAGGGGGAAGGTATCTCTATCTCACCAACCATCCTCCATTTCGGTTCTCTTTTCTCCGGATTTCAAAGTGTTGAATTGCATCGATTTGTTCCGATGGGGATATAATGCAATATCTGCATTCAGTTAGAGTGAATACATATCTTGATCTTCTTAGGCTTTGTTTCTACGACTCACATATGCTTTCGCGGAGAAAATGTAAGTCTCGGTTCAATCTATACTAAAGGACCTTTCCATATCTGCAATGTCCCATCGTATTAGTAAGATCATAATGACAAGAGTAAGTCCAAGAACTAAATTGAATTACTAAGAAATAGATGAAAGCCCCTAAACACGAGGATGAGTTGTGTTCTTAACGCATCTTAGACGCTCACTTCAATGGAGACTGTATCGGACAGTTTTATAGCACTCGGCGATCAATCTCCCGGTCCTAATTGGTACTTATATTTTGTTTATAACTCTTGACAAAATGTCATAATACACTAAAGTTTTGTTATTACAATGAGTAAGCGATATATACTTTATTTTCATCCAAGAGGCCATCGAGGGTTGGGAATCCATTCTCCGAGGACAACACCTGAGTCATAATTAGTTTCTATTGCAGGCACGGTGACCGCTATTACTGCCTCAGTCATGACGGTGACCATCGCCTCGTTCATCTTCTTCTAATCTTCTTCCAAACACTACCAAAGTCGTACAGAGAAGGTGGAAACTAGGCAGGCACATGGCACTTTGACCCTTCATACCACCCCTCCGGCCAGGGCGGAAAGCAAACAAAGAAACTTTCAAAGAAGCTTCCCTAGCGGTGATCGATCACTCCTTACTTTAATTCTCTTAAGACCAGGTCAACATCGCCTCAAGTATTCTGGGCACTGATCTTGACTTCCCTTGGTGGTTTTGTTATCAGAACATCATGAGGGGTAAAGAAAGATAAGCAGGCTCACTCATTGGTTATATTCGAGGGCTTACAGATGAAAGTTCCAGCAAAAACAAGAACCCAAAAAAAAAAAAACAGAGAGAGAGAGAGAGAGAGAGAGAGAGAGGGAAACTGGGAAGATCCTTTAAAACAGCTATCTCACCCTTCAGCTACTGCATTCTGTACACTCTATTCTCTTTCTTGGCCTTCTCTTTATATTCCACGGAGGCCCGCGATGTAATCATCAACTTCTTCGATATAATACACGCGGCTTAAGCTTAAGTAGAGGCTAAAAGAGTATGATGTATATATGTATTTGTACGACTTCCGTTCAAACTTTATCAAACACCTTGATCAAACGGCGACGACGGTTCTACTGGGTAAGTGTTGGTCCTGAGCTTCGGGAGGAGAAGTGGACTTTGCGTGTTCCTTCTTCCTCAGGGCTTTCATGGAGGTAGAGAGGTTCCAGTTCCGCTCCTTGGCTTCCTCCATCTCTATTTGCTCTCGCCGACAGTCCTCGCTGCAGAAAGCGAGTTCCCCTCTGCAATTCACAACGAAAAATTCAGATCAGCACCGACCCTCGAGGAAAACCCTGATGAAGAGACAGCTCCAAAGGAGGCACAAAATTTCGAGGCGCGTACTCTCTCACGTGGTCAAATCCCGTGAGACTAGATTTGCTATATACTGACTTTAGTTCCTTCAAATCTTTGACAGAAGAAATAGGACATTTCGAGCATTATATTGTCAAGACATCATTTTCAGGTACCAAGAGCACATGACACGCTTCATCTGCAGATTTTAACATTCTCCCTGTCTCACCCAACTTCACCACCCGAAGTTATTTACAGAAAGAGGAATTTTTTCCCCCCCAAACAGGCAACGAATTTTTAGATCGCTATCTAAATGATTAAAAAAAAAAATCTAAATGATCAAACCCAAAATCCACATAAAATCACAAGAGAAGACGATCGAGTGCTCAAATCGTGAGGTCAATTAGAAATTCCCAAACCCTAAAAGCTTTCGCCCTCGCAGAAGAAAGTCGAAAAGATTCCGAAAGTAGCAACGAAAAACATCGGCCCAACAACTAACCTGTACATGAAGATGTCCCTGTTGTTCCCCAGCCTCTTCTTGCAGAGGAAGCAAGCTTCCAGGAAATGCGGATGGCGATCCTCGAACCTCGCATCGTAGAACCTCGCGGCTCTCGGCGAAGCGAGGGGTGACGATCTAACCACGTTCATCGGCACGCGAAGGTTCTCCGAGATCCCGGCTTCCATGTCGACCCACGGATCGTCGTCATCGGCGATAAAACAGCCACTCCTCGTGGTCGCGGCCTCCATAATCCTTCTCGGGCTGTCTTCCTTTTTTCCCTCGTCTCACCGTTCAACTGGTAATGGCCGTGGTTTCTTCTTTATCAGAAGATGAGGAGCGGAGGAGACGAAGCTATAAAAAGCGTTCTTGATTTATGGACCCAGAGAGAGAGAGAGAGAGAGGAAACAACGGCCGGGTTTCAAGAAACAGAGGAGGAGAATCCATTGGCTGAGAAAAAGATACCTGCGTCATCTCAATTCTTTATTAAGAAAAAGAAAAGAATATGGGGAAAGGGTCGGAGATGGACCGACTTTACCAGATTGCCACCGCCGTGTGCCGTGAAATTACGAAACGGCAACTGAGTCTCGCGCCTGCTTCAACCGCTGCGAATGGCGTTTTCGTAAATAAAGGTCGAAGATAAGGTCGAGGGGACAGCGATCCCTGGATCTTCCCCAAAAAAAAAAGAAGAAAAGAAAAGAAAAAACTAGGAGAGGAGGGAGGGGGCCCCACGCGCCACCGAACACCCACATGATTTGTCCGGTATTAGGGCTTCCTATTCCATTTTCTTAATCTTGCCGGCCCCACGCGGGCACTCTGCGCGTTAACGTCACGGTCGCACCAGATACTCGTTCTTTCGATCCAAGAAAATTGGAAGGAGAAGGAGAAGGAAGTCGGAACCGGGCATTGGGAAAGCGAGAGAAACTCATCGAGAGAATGGCATCTGATATTCGAGTCGACGGTGGCAATGTCCTGCAGGGAATTCAGTCGGCGACCGCAATTTCGCCGCGGATCCCTCGCAATGAGGATGAAATCCTCCAACCCCTATAGGTCAGAGTGTACGTAAACCGGTCAAATAGTGTTTGGCTTTGTTAATGCCCATTTTCCAGATCTTACCATGCACTATTGTCCTTTATGGAACCATGGGTTGAGTTTGGATGGTTTCGGATGATTTAAGAGCGCCTAATGATTTCGCATCTTCCCACCAACGGTGAGAAGTAGGAATTTAACAGTGCCGTGTAGGGGTGAGCGACGGTCCGGGGTTGACCCCGAACCGGCCCAGACCGGCCCTAGACTGGTTCAATTTTTAAGATGAATGGATTGGTCCTTGGTTATGAAATCTTCAACCCAATACTGTATAGGTTGGTCCTTGATTCTATGATTGACCAACCTGGCAATATAGTATATTATATAAATAATAAATACTTATATATATATATATATATAATAATAGACTTCAAAGAAATTGCAGAACACCCCCTATTTTTATTTTGGTGAAATCGCATCCATCACCATTTTATTTGCATGTTAGAGAGTGGGTAACATGAATGCATTAGTAGCAATTCATATGAGGAGGAATAGGTTTTACATGGGTGTAACATGATCTAATGATTTTGTCGATATTCAATCGTAAACTTAGCTTCTTTCATTAACAAGATTCACGGGTCCCTTCATCTCAAGGCTTCTTTGTTTATGAAACACACATTTATCATGTTTTCATCGAATACATGCCTAAGTTGACCATGGGATCGGACCGATAAGGTCGGTCCGGTCTTCAACTCGAGCTTGACGGATCGATCCCTGATTCCAAAAATTAAGGACCGATATTGTGTTGATTAGCACTTAAGTTAAGTACGGGACCGGCCAACACGAACCATACTCTCTTCTAGTGCCGTGGAAGTGAATTTATGACCAATAAAGGGGATCCGGTGGGGTTGGTTGAAGAGGCCCCTCGTCTTTCTTACCATCCTTTTTCCCCCTTGGGTCATCAATGCTGATGTGAAAATATTGACCCGCGGAGAAGGACGCGTGAATCCGGAGGGTCCACCCCACGCGCCAGAGGAAGCGACTGGGGCTCTATCTCTCCAGTCTCCCGTTAACCCACCGCTCTCCGGTCTCCGGTTCCGCTCCGCCTTTCCATCCCTCTCGCCTTTTCTCTAAAAAAATAAATAGGAAATAATAATAATAACAATAATAAGATTAATATTAATGATGACGAAAAAGAGGATTCGTTCGTCCTTTTCTTCGCTTTTTCTCCACTTTTAATAGCAAGAGGGTGGAACAACTTGGGGATTTGGGGCCCACCCTCCTCCCCACAAAGAAACCATCGAATTCGTGGAACCTTGGTTAGGTCGTCGTGGGCCTTCAACTACAATGCATGCCCTTTTTCTTTTTATTCTCTTCTTTTCTGGGTTCAAACGGATGGATTCCTTCTATATTTGATAGTCCACAGGTGCTTGATTGTCCAGAAGGTCCTGCAACTTTCCCGCGATGTCTAATTCAGTCCCGAATACCTCGATTTTATCAATTTAATCCTGAATTTAAGAGACTATATATATCAATTCAGTCATAAACAATCCAAGTTTGAGAGTTAGACGTTTTGATAAATTTTCAATTTAATTATAAACTTGTTATTTTGGCATTTGGTTAAAATGACTGTATTGACAGATCGTCAAGTATTTTATGATTAAATTGACGGAATGGAAAATTTGTATCAATAGATCGGTATGATTGAAGATGTTCAAGATCGGCTTGGCATTTATACGATAGGTTTATGAATTTTTCCCTCCAACGCAAGGGGAAAAAAATCAAAAGAGAAAATATATCTTCCCCTCCTTTTTAACCAAAGCAATCATTATAGATTTCACCAGGAATGTCATCTACATGATGCTTTGCAACCTTTATTTTTCCTCGGTGCAAGTTCACATCAAGCCAATATAAAAGAGCACTTCCACTACCATGTGGACCAATGATATGCTTGCTGTGGAATCACATGAACTTGAATTATTAATAATCAATAAAACTGATCGGTTTCAAGATGGGTAGGGTCCAAACTTGAAACCTATAATTTAGAACTTACCATAACATAGTTGGTTTCCAATTTTTTGACCTTAAAAAAACCTACCCTATATGCTGGCAACCTACCTTGTTTTTTTTCTTATCCTTCAATTCCAAGGTATACTTGAAAAGCTTTTTTTTCCTTTCCCTTTTTTGTTTTTTTTACAATAAAATATCAAGAGGCTATGAGCAAGAAAATGATTGAAAGTAAAAGATGAACCACAAAAATCCCATTGAGATTTGTCATACTCCCTTGGCGGTATTTAGATTGCTGGGGAGAAGATTGAATTAGTCAAATGCGAAGGCAATTTAATCAGGTCCATTTCACCCCCATGCTTTTTAAAACATGTAAAAAATGTGTACTAATATCATGGCGAGACAAGGAGGCAGAGAAATGGAAGTCTCGTGACTTGTGATCACGTTGAAATTCAATCGAGATTCCCCAAAGAAATTAGGATTTTTTTTTCTTTTTAACCTATGAAACTAATTTCAAAACAAGGTGGTCCGATCTTGGTTTCTAGGCGGATATTCACTTTGAACCTGTTCCCAAATCGGTTTCAATCGGTTTCTAAAATTCGAAACCTATTCCCGAAAGGTTATCCAGTTTCCGGATATAACTGATCCTGTTGCATATCCCTGATTCTCAAGAGCACAATGGTTTGGGCTTGGAACGAAAGGAAATGATGGAGTAGCATGATGTTCTTCAAGCCCAATATCGTCAATGGGCTCCCAACTCTTGACGAGCTTATTCTTTCCAGGCCTTTTACTTGGAGTATGGTTTTGCCTATGTGACCCTTAGTGGGCTTACGGGGGCTCGATAGTCGACGTCATTTGTAGGACAACTCTTGGATCTGGAGTCGACCCAGGTGGCCCGACAATGTTTAAGGGAAAGAGGTAGACGAGAAAACCAATTCTCGGCACAGACATACTAGAAAGTTGCTAAAACTAGGAACAGTCGGGGAAAACTTCAGTCTAGGAGGTCACGACAGCTGCCGCTCTAGTCCGTCATTGCTTATTAACCCCGCTTAATAAACCTAAGACAGGCGCGCACGCCGAGTCGGGTAAACTCTCGGGGTATCAACCAAACCCGAAAACGTTCTCCAGCCCGGATCCGATACCGGGCTTGGGTTACATCCCCGGAAATCATAGAACTGGAGACATATACAAGCATTAAGACATGGTGAACGAACCGGGACGTTTGTCATTTCCACCGAAGGGAGTAATCACGAGATGGAATTATTGCGGCCGGGACATACTTTTTTGGGAGTACGATAATGGGATGATTGGTCTGATCCATGAGCTGATCCTAATCACTTTGGAGCATTGTAAGGACGGCCAACTTCTTTCCTTCTTTGGCCAAGAGGTTATGAATCTTCGTCGAGTGCTTCGTGACGTTCGATTCCTCACAAAAAGACTTGACTAGGGCCCAAAAAATGATAGTAACAGTAATAATAGAAAGAAATAAACAGAATTAACTGTGAGAGAGAGGATTCACATTCTTGAGCTTGTTGTAATAAGATTAACGAAATTTCCCGTACTCCTTTTTGCTTTTTTCGTTTATTTCCACCTTTGGGTTCTCTGAGGTCTCTTCCCCCGTTTTTACCGTGGACCGTCGGGTCCATCTCGTTGGGCCTCGTAATGGGCCTGATATTGGGCCTCGTTGTGGGCCTTCAGGAAAGGAAAACTTCCACGCTCGAACCCCTCATGCAGAAGCACACAGGGCACGCCCCAACCACCCTGTCGCACTCGGCGCACACGCAGAAATGCCGACACGGCAACAGCACCACCGTCGCCACCCGCTCGCCGCACGCCCTGCAACCCGGGCCCGACCCGACGGCCCTGTCCGGGTCCGCGTACACGGACTCGGCGTCCTCCGCCTGCGCCTCCAGCCCGACCTCGCCGGCGTTCTCCGACCTCCGATCTCGCCCGCTCATCATCGCCTGCGCTTGCTCCAGCTGCGCCTGCAGGGATGCCGCCGCGGCTTCCTGGGCCCTGGCTTTGGCCTCCCAGGCTCGGACCTCCACGCCGAGCTGGGTGGCGCGCGCGGCCAGCTCGGCGTTGCGGCGCGTGGCCTTCTCCGCCTCCGCGTCCTTCTCCCGCAGCCTCCGGGCGACGGATTCCTCCGCCGCGACGAGCAGCGCGCCGTATTGCCTTCGCCTTTTCTCGGCTAACGTGCGCCGTAACTGCTCTCCCTGAAATCGAACCATCAACCCTCAGCGAATCAGTCAAGGAAAACGCTATGAATGAATTTGAATGGAAGAAGAATACGAATCGCTCGGTGCGCTCTGTTTTCGACCTGCGCTTGAAGGAATTGGTCTATCTCTTCTCTTTGTTGCTTGATTAGGGAAGAGAAATCACTGGAGAAAAGCGACGATGGAGGACTGGGACTGGGACTGGGGCTCGGGCTCGGAGTAGCTGATCGGTGAGAGAGACGCTGATTTTGCAGGTCACAGGGAGATAATCGCAGGCCGATGGATACTGCATTAGCGGATTGCTGGTTATGGAGTTGGGCGAGGTCGACAAGGTGAGGCTGAGGCTGAGACTGAGGTTGAGGTTGCAGAGTGTATAGGTCCATAAAAGACGTTGTATTTTCGGGGGAAATTGCAGCTTCTCTTCCTCTCTTGCGTGGGTTGCTGCTTCCTGTCACGAACAATGCAGGGCGTCAGATACCAGATTCAATGTGGGCATTGAATGAGGATTACGAAGATTGGTCTCGCTGTTCTCACCTCCATTGTTGTTGAATAAAGCGTTGGATTGATCGAGGTATCCTCCTGGGTGTGCCTGCACAGAGTAATCGCGCCCTTCTTGCATGTTCCTGCAGAGAGCGAGCCAAACGTGAGAGAGAGATAGAGAGAGAGAGAGAGAGAGAGTTCAGGGGAGAGGGAGAGAGGGAGGGCGAGAGATGGGCACCTGTCAAGGAAGAGGATATTGGAAGGGTACTGAGCTTGAACGGCCATTGACGGGCGATGAAGGGAGGCTAAAGACGAGAGAAATGAAGGGGAGAGGAAGAAGAGGATGAGGATGCAGTCAGGACATGGCGGAATCTTCAAGACTTTTGTATTCGAGACGCGAGGGAATCAAGAAACGATGAATAAATTTCTGCAGATAATCCACCACCACCACCACCACCACCGTCGCTCCCAAGTTCCTTTCTTGTTCTCTTTTCTGACTTCGTTTTCACAGAGAGAGAGAGAGAGAGAGAGAGGGAATCGAATCACAGAGAGAGAGAGAGAGAGAGAGAGAGAGAGATGGTATGGAGGTGCTCTTTCTTTTGGGTTCAGCTTGTTTTGCCTTTGTTCTCCCTCTTTCTCCTTCTCCTCCTCCTTCCTTCCTCTTCTCCTCCTTTCGCGTGAGGGGGAGGCTTTTCCTTTCGAGGAAGAGTCTGGTCTTGTCTCGTGCTTCTTGTGTCGTTCCTCCTATCTGCAACGACAGCACCACCCCCCCACTTTTTATCAATTTCCTTGCCTCGATTGATTGGGTTTGTTTTAACCAATAATTTTAAAAATAAAATTTGACCTATTATGATTACCATCTTCATTTTCTTTTTCTTTCGATAATAGTAATTGGGAGTGTGGAAATTCTGGTTGGAAAGACGAAAGGTGACGGCATGGTCGAACGGGTCGTGCCGTTGCTGCGCAGTTGTTTGATGGGCGTGTTGTGTGCGCAGTTGAGTTCTCTAATTTTACAGAGAATTGAACGACTTGCCCACTTTGTTTTACCCCGATTCAAATTCTAGCTCAGAATAATTCATTAGAGGATGGGGTTGATTAACGCTGCTGTGTGGGGACAATGAAGAGATTTTACCAAAGTGGAAAGTGTGGGGGTAGCTTCCTCGGGTTAACCTTTTGTCCTTTCTCTTCGGTCAATCAGTACCTCCTTTCTTCCTTACTTTAGAACTAGACAAATTAAGTTTGTAAGGGCCGAATTGGAAACAGAAAAACGAGAGAAATTGACATGTTCATTTGAGTAAACAGGAATTGGGGCTGGATTTTCAGGATTTTACTTGGTTGCGAAGGGTGGTTGTATAGCTCCCCAACCCGCAGGCCATCCCATGTTTTTCTCATGCCTTGTCTTAGAAAACAGAGAAAAACATCACAAAGACTTGCAACCTAATTATATACGCGGTTGTTGGTCGAGCCCCTTCTCGTCCATCTCCCCCAAAAGTTGGTTGTCCGCTCGGGATTTCTCTCTTTTCAGACCGGCTAACGCTGTCCCCTCCTTTCCTCCCAGTCCCAATACAGCTACAGGTGACTGAGCCTCTTGATCTCCAAAGCAAATTCAACTGCTTTGACTAAGCAAAAGGACGGACTCATTGTTTAGTGCTCAATGAATGAGTGCTAATCGAGTGGCTATGAGTTTTTCTTTGCCAGGTAAGGAGGCAACTTGGGGCTAGGCGTCGCCTTTAATGAGCTGGACCCCTCTCGAAGCATACGCGAGAAAATTCCCAACCGAAAATGTGCAAGGGGATGGGGAAGTGGAGGAACATTGCATCCATGATCACCAACGTTGGACATGAAGATCTAATTATTTCACATGGTAATCGAGTCGTAGGGGGGTGCAAAAACAGCGAGGGCACGTCTTCGGATTGATCGCGTGTCGTATCCATCGAGAAGAGGAGTGAAGCTGGAGGAAAGGGTGCTCCACTCAGGACGAAGCTGTATTCAAGAAGCTGAACATGGCTGTGATCGTGGGGTTCACCTCGGTGTCTAGAGATTGGAGCGGTCCATTTCACGACATCATTTCAGCATTTCCTTGGGGAGGGGGACTAATCAGCCCTGCTTTCTAGGGACGGGAATTCAAATAAAATAGGGAATGGGGATTGCGTGGATGCCGAAATCATTGGAAGAATAAGCCAAATTGATGGAAACTCCACCCGGGTATAAGGACAAAATCATGAGGGTTATCCTGAAGAATATGTGAGAGATAGCATACACCATGAATACGTAGATGATTCCATCGTGTATGTGGGTGTCATTAGATCGGTTGGTTGTGTGACCCTTTCCAATCTTTTAAGTCTCTTGAATTTTCAAGATTTCCTGCAATCTTTCATTTATGTATTCTGGGGAAGAAAATGAAAGCAATTTTCAAAGTGATGGGTCGGGTCAGATGAGCACAACCTAAAGAGTTGCAACCACTAAGCGACCTGCCTAATCTTTCTAGATAGAAAGAGGATGGAGATGGGCTGTCGTGGTGCAAAGCAAGAAGTTCGAAAGCAAAATCGGGTGAAGCTCACAAGGAGAAAAAGAAAGAGGGGTTCGAGTCGGTGGTGCGGATCGATCTTCCCCAATGACCCGAGATGGATGGGGACGTGTTAATTAATACGGAGGCGATAAAGAAAGAGGGGAGAAGCCACCAAAACCAAAAGGGAGGGGAGAGCCAGTCGCATGTCGATGGAACGGCACCGATCGAGAAGCATTTTGTTCCTGGCCGTGACCCACATGATGTGGCTTCCTCTCGACAATGTAAATCGCCGCACGGCAGCATCTATCGTCTCGTGCGAAAACAAAAGCCAAAAGAAGAGGACTTCCTCATGTTCCAAAGTTTTTCCTTTGGATGGTGCACTGTAGATGCACGATGTTTGCGGCCTTCTCTTATCAACCTAGAAAGAAAAATCGTCAAGCTACTCGCGTTAGAGGAGCTTTAAGCGAGATCCCTCAGTTAGATCTGCTGGCGTTATTCATATTCGTGGAAAGCTATTGAATAGCCTGATTGTTCTGAGGTTGAATGTGCGGATGGGGATCCCTGGAAAGGGGCGCCACATGAGTAAGAAAATTGTCTTCTGCAGGTAGCATTCGACTGGGACATAAAAACACGAGACGTTAAGGAAAAGTTTGGGTTTCGGGCAAAACTTTGTCCCTTTACTTGATCGACTTGTCTGTTCAATGCATTCGCCGTTCAAAAATCGCGTGTCGATCATGCTGGATTGCATTTCGGAGCTTTTACCCGATTTTGTACCGAATTTCGTTCCTCATCTATTATGTCTGTTGAAACCGAAACGACCTCTTTTTTGAGCAGTGCACTTATTTGAGAAAGTAATACCGATTTAACTAACATTCAAAGACTTTGTCCGTGTCAGTATAAAACCTCGATTGTTGATAAGATAATGTCGTGCAGGACTGATGTTGTTCATGTCCTAACTTACAGAAGAAGCTTTTCATGGCAAATTTGGCCTATGCGTGCTTCCCACTCGATGAGTTTGCATCATTTTGTTAGGCAAATTGGACGGGGGTTCTTGGCTGTGTTTGCATAGACATGGTTAATGGGAATCATTCAACTTGTCCGTTTCGACTGGTGTCCCCGATGCACGAGAAAAGATGCCATATGCCTGAGCTTATCTGCGGCCATTGATATCTGACGCACATGTCATTCGCCAGGAAAATTTCTCTGAACTATAATCATGAAAGAAGCAAGAATCACACTCGCCAGGAAAGAAAAGGAAAAGAAGACCTTTCTCGATCAGATCCAAGAGGACCAAGTAAGCTGAATGTTTTTTTTTATTATTTTATGGAGCGCCATTCTAATTTGATCCCCATCATATTCAAATCAAAGGCAAGGCAAGGCAAAGCAAAGCAAAGCAATCAGAGACAGCACATTCGGTTTGACCTCGCACATTGAGGCTAGATCAAGAATCATGTATTGGCGTGAAGCATCCTCCCTCATCGCTTCTCTTGCAAATTTAAATCTGCTTTGGATTAAAAAAAGAGTACCTTCTCCACTCAACCCTAGCCATTAAAGAAAGGGGCGAAGGATCATCTTTCTTTGATATATATTCGGTCCCTATCTCCATCGGGTACTTGTATTAATCGACGTCGACTTTAAACTAAAGAATCCCGTAAAGAGCTTATACGACCTTTTTGAGAGGCCTGTGATCTTAAATTTCGTCAAAAAAAGACGAAGTCGTCGGCGGGGCCGATAGATGTAATAATCTCCTAGGTTTTCACGTGTTTGAAACACGAAATTTTCCACCCGACGCCCCGAATTCTTTATGAGATTTATATTTTTTAAAAGCGTCTCTTTCTTTCTAGTTTCTATGCTTTAATCTCTTATATGATGTTTCACCATCCTTCTACATTTGCGAGGCAAACTTACTTGTCCCGTTATGCAACCTAAGTTTTATGGTAGCACGCTTTTCTTCTAAGGGGGGAGTTCCACGTACAACGTCTGCGACTGCCATTTAGTACATAAGTTGAGTCGGTAAAGTAAGAGATGATAATATTATTTCCATAATCAAAAACTCTTCTTCCCCAACTTTTTGCTAATCTGTATTATTTTATCCTTAACTATCCATCCACAATCTCTAAGGGGATTCTTGGAAAATTATAAAAACCGAAACACAATCGAGCAAAGCAAGCAAATAATTCAATAAATTCACCTTGCAGTTTTCTTTCTTTCATGGCGAAAAACCTTGCTCGACTTTCCTTTTTCCTTCTAAGCGTCTCTTGTCAAATTGTTGTTTTCTTTCATTTTGTTCTTGTGGTTTTCTGCACTCATTCTAAAACGACCTTTAGCTTATTTGTCATCTCCATCTATTTACCTATTATCGATATTCAGCAAAGAACTACGCAAGTGCAGTGAAAGAGTTCTAAAAGAATGGTGTATAAGCAGATTGTCTGTCATTGGCATCATGGAATACTATTTTCCTGGCCGTAGGAGTGTTCCTTACAACATGAGAATGTTTCGCTTCAATAACATGAAAACTAGGAAATAGCAGGGACAATAATAAGTAAGGTAGACTTCTTTGACGGTTGCCTAATTTGGTAGATGTTATTTTCGTCACGGTTTTCAAGAGTCTTCATGAATATTAGGGATGAGCTTTGAGAGCAAACTAGTCTAATCACAATACAGAAATAATTGAAAGAAAAAAAAAGTTGTGGAAGAAAATTTTGGTTGTGGAAACATCATTATCCCTAGATTAAACCTTTTTTTTTTTCCTTTTAGCTCCACCGCATCAATCTTTCCAAATAATTTAGATTTTCATCAACTTCAAGAAGCTTGCAGAGATCAGATGTTCACTATCGGGTTGAAGAAGAAACCGAATAAGGACGACACATTATTTTAATCATAATGATTCATCCATGCATTCCCTTGACCTATTAATGCCCTCAAATCCCACTCATGTCTACTACTTTCCACCCACTGCCTATACACATGGCTTTTGATCTCTTCATGCCAAAACCACTACCCACTTCACACCTACATAATCTCTCCCCTCTCGGGCCGAAGAAGAGATTAAAGAAAAAGATATAGAAGGCAAAACCCTAGTCACGACCCAGCATTGAAGTGCTGACTTTAGACAAAATCTTTTTTTTTCCCCTTTTCTTTTGTATTCATTAGTTTCCACTAAAATCTCGCGCCAATGGGTTGATTCTGCGTACACGATGTGCTCCATTGGAATTAACACCATGTTGATTAAGAAGGGGCAAGAGAGGAATCGAATAAAATCAAGAGAAAGTCGTTTACCAATGGAGAAAGCAAGAGGGGTTTGTGATTAGGTGGCGGGAAGACCAACATGGGTGCGTGCCACAATTATTACAACAATTGCTTAGTGCACAATAGACTATGTTATCTCACCCCATCACGCATGTAATGTAATCTTTAGCCAACTAATGTAGAGTGGTTTGATAGAGAAAATACGAACAAAAGACTGAAACGTGAGCATCAGCCAACAGCTTTGTTATAGGTTTGATCTGTCATTTAGCATTTGTTGTGTAAACTTGGAAAAAGGAGAAGGTGAAGATTTGAATCATTAAGAGCTTTTGGATCTTGTTGAGAGTTAGTCGGCCCTAGGACCAGCTTATGTCCCCATCATTTATGCACTTTTTCGGTGGCTAAGAACCGAACTCAAGTGGATCTATAATTTCTCCTCGCAATATTTTTGTTTGGTTAAGTCTCTCTTTAGGGTTTCACATGATGAGAACTGTACAACTCACATTCTTCATGTAGATGTGGTAATTGATTTGAGGATCGCAATAGTAATGTGTCTTCACAATAAGTTTAGTCACAATACGCGGACCTATTTGTCTATACGTCTTTGGAGTATCTTGTAGATACCATCTAATCTCATATAATTCAATGTAAATGGCCTTGATTAGTCACAAGCGATGATCTTCGGTTGACGATTTAAGTTATACTCTTTCTTATTCGGCGTTGTATTTTCCCCATGTGTGCATACTCCACGCATGCTGCATACGTGACGTTTGAATAACACAAATCGTTCGCGACACGCACATAACTCTCCGTCTTTACCTGATCTAGGATAAGCACGCACGGTTCTTCTATAGGACATAATGTCAATTCTGAAAATGTCATGGAAGAGTCATCATGGCATCCCGATGGGCGTGAATTGATGCAAGAACAGCTCCAGCAAAGAAGCCAGTCGATGTGCTGTCGTTTCTGACCAATCCACGTCGGAAGGGCAGGACGAGGTTGAGGCATACTTTCCAAGTTGAGAAGAAGGATGAGAGGAGGGAGGTAGAGCAGATGGATCACGTCAGAAGAAAGATGGGTCAAAGATTTATGAGAGGCTCGTGAAGGTGAGTACAATTCATGGGGGTGGGCGAATGATGCATCATCGGCTCCTGATCATGGCAGTCGTGAGGACTGAGGAGTGGCAGAGGAAAAAGCTATCCCCCCAAGGAAGCCACGCTCCTCTCCAGCTAAGCGTAAGTTGCTGGATTATTGCCATGCCCAACGAGAGAGAGAGAGAGAGAGAGAGAGAGAGAGAGAGAGAGAGAGAGAGAGAGAGAGAGAGAGAGAGAGAGAGAGAGAGAGAGAGAGAGAAGGGTGGGCGATCACGATTATTGGGGCAACCGAGTGGAGCTAAATTCGACGGTAGTTCGGACTCGACTCCATGATTATTCAAGAACAGCTCGCCTAATTTCAAGCAGGGCTTGAGTCTGCTCCATTGGAGTATCTGAGCTCAAGTTCACCAATAGTAAGCTCAGCATACTCACGAGCCTGATCAAATTTCTATCATTGTCTTCAAAACCCAGATACATGCACTTGGGCAGAAAATAGTTTAGTTTCATCAATTACGCTGTAAAAATTGAGTCAAGCTCGAGTAGTTGGAAGCGCTATTTGATTTGAGCTCGAGCCTAAATTTTGATACCCAGTCAAGCTTAAGTCCAGTTTCAAAGAATCAAGACAAGCTCAAACTTGACGCTGTATTGGTTCAGCTCCGCTCGACTCTACGACACCTATATATTGTGATGGAGTATATGTTGTTACATTTTCCTTTCCCTTTTCCTTTCTAAAGTTAGTGGATTGAGTCATGCTAATCGTCACATCTGTAGATCCGATCTGCAAAACTCATTCAGAAAAAGCTATATGAGAATATTAAAGGATTTTTTCATATATGAAACATGTTCAATACTCAGTGAAATCGATCGGATCATTCCTCAGTATATGCCAAGCATTATCTGGTCAACAATGAAAAGTCAGTAACTGTATTTCTTTTACCGTTGTCAGTTCCTAAGGAAAATTTAAATATTCGACATCTGTATTCCGAAAATATAATATATTCATGATTAAAATGTTTTGGAAAACCGGAATGAATTTTTCACTACTATAAATGTCACAGTAACAACGTAAAATCTGTGTGTCGAATAACATAATTTTGCCTATTCAAGATGCTGCTGCGAACACGTTGCCTGGACGATAGACAATTATGGCAAATCAATTTTCTTATTCACCCTCGACAAAGCTCTGATTGAGCAGATTTACATGCTTTCAAGTCACCATCTACCCCCACCTCATTCACATTGTCTACCACATTCAATGAGGCAAAAACTCGGCCTTCTGACGATTCGGGCCATTTTGCACTGGCGATATTAACTGTTTGGCACATGAAGGTTGCATAATTGCTTCAATAACGTAATAAACGAGAAAATTAAATCGGGCCGCGAGTTAAATTTAACCCTGTAAAGATTTGGTTACCGCTGGTGAGTACCTTAAGCAAGAAGAGAATAGGTGGTCCACGATGTAATTGAATGGGTATATGCATATCCTTCCAACTTCCCAAGTTTTCAGATATAATTGCACAACTTCTCCGGCGCAAGAAAGCACTGCCAATCTCAGGAATAATGAATTGGTGGCGCCTACTCTTCAAACAAAAGCAATAAATTGACAAAATCAGTGGTCCCACTGCACTATAAATAATTACTGTACAATGGCCATCTGTAATGGAGGTTGGGCAATTTACCTCTCACCATCAGCTTAGTTGGCGATTTCCATCACAGATAACTTTATACATATTTTTGTTCTCCTACCCTCCTTTTGCATCCTTCCAATGGACGACCTTGTACCCATGAAGCTTCACAAGTCATTGGGATTGCTGTTTTATCAATTAATTAGATAAATAAATGAGGGGAATGCCTAGGTGTCTTATATTTATGTACTTAAGGTTGTTCAACTGATTAAGGATGGACAATAAGGGTGATTGGTTCTCGGATCGGTAAGTTTTAGGCTTTCGAAACCTACCATGTATATAATATAACTGACCTAAAAATGAATCGGCCGGTTTCAAGGTCAATCGAAGAACCGATTAGGGTTATGTCTTCTTTAGTTCAAGAGGAAGTCTAAGGAGAGACCTTTCTAAAAATCAGTCTTTAATTCTCATCTTTTTGTACAATATTTTGGGTATGGGTTGGCGTAGTAGGGAGTTCCTTTATATATGGCATATGATCTGGCTAAATGCATGTATTGAGCATGAATAAAATTCTTTCTGCTTGGGGATAATATGTCAAAAATATCCAATTTCAGCATATTTTTTAAGAGTAAAAGAACTTACTTAGAGTTGGGGGTAAATTGGTTCAAAATTGGTTTGGTTCCGGGTTCTAGTCCGAAACCAATCTTATAAGCTCTAGATTCTAGGTTTTTGAGTAGAACCGGTTGGTTTGAGGTAGAAAATTGAGAACCGAACCGATCAAGGCCAATTCCTGATTTCTAGAGATGGGAATTGAACTAATCCTCTTGTCAATGCTTTGAATCGACCTAGTTCTCATAACCAACTTTATAGGCTCCAAATTCTAGGTTCTCGGGTAGAAACGACTGGTTTGGGGTATAAAACCAAGAACCAAATTGGTCAAGGTCGATTCTTGATCTGTGAAATGACCTGAACCAATCCTCTTGTGAACAAGCCTTGAACCGGCCCGGTTGCTTGTCCTAATCGACAGTGCCACATGTGTAGAGCTGGATCTCTCTCCCGCATGAGTCAAGTCTAAAATGTAAAATCGCCATAATTGTCTTCATATGCTCCATTCGGATCTATCATCAGATGAATTAAACAAGTAATTTCTTGATTTATCAACTTGCATTCTCAACCGCTGTTATTCCGGTGGGTGCCTTCCTTTTCTTGGTGTGTGGTGTGGGTCTGAGGAATCTTTCCTCCTTGTGGCTCGTGGCACAAGATTTCAAAAACCTACAAGTCGAAAGTTGGTTATCTCTATCTTCTAAGTCGTGGCCTATGACTTTTAATTAAACAATTATTTGCAATGTTCCACGACATAAGAAAGCGAAATCCTCAAATGATTCTTAGGCGCTTACAGATGTTGAAGTATTATCCACAGGATGACAAAGATAAAAATAAAAATAAATAGTCAACTGTTAAACAAAATTCGTGTTTGAGAAAGGTTAAATCATCGTTGAAAATCGGAGCCACCCAAAACACAATTTGATAATTCGCATGCTCCGGCTAGTAGCCTAGTAAACAAGACCTAGGTAGAGTGCATCGACCGTTGCATCATTATGTGCATCGCAAATGGTCCTATGTTTGACATTAATTGAGTGCAAGTTTGTCCAAGGCATGATCTTTATTTTTGTAGGGGAAAATATCAGTCATAAGTCTACTGTACAAATGCCAATTCAGCCTTAAACTTTATAATTATGCCACTTCAGTTTTAAATTTGTGAAAAAATCCCAATTTAGCAACTACTATCAATTTTTCATGGCAAATAGCCAATGCGGGTATCATAAAATAGACCTAGGACCAATTGAGTAATTTTCTTAATTTTTGTGTTTGAGGGAAAAAGGAGGATGAATGTAAAGCGTCTTGTCACTTTATACATACGCCCACACATATATGCATAGACTTCTCACCTTTTTTTTAAGGGTGTTTACTTTTTCTTGCTTGAACAGAGAGGTGGAAAATCTTGAACAATCTTCCCTCCAAATCTGATTCTGTCACTCACTCTCTCTCTCTCTCTCTCTCTCTCTCTCTCTCTCTCTCTGTGCACGATTTTCCTGAAGAAAATGGGGACCAGGGTTAGGAGAATAGTGTGCCAAGAATTGATGACATGAAGAGAATCACGCCAAAGGGTGGGCATGATCTTTTTCATGAGACGTGGAATCTATTGGATTTGTTCAAAAGTAGGCAAACCCCGTGATGCATTTCATTGACTTACTTGTTCCCACACGAATAGATTTTGGAAGCTTCCATTTTCTATCAATGGCGATGCTGCTGTTCATCTGTGAATTGGTTTGGGAGAGAGAGAGAGAGAGAGAGAGAGAGAGAGAGAGAGAGAGAGAGAGAGAGAGAGAAGAGAGAGATCTTTATTTAAGGGACTAGACACTAAATCTGGGAAGATCACGATGTAATCATTTTGGTAATCAAGCTCAAGGGCCATTTACGCATCAGATGAAGCACCTGACACGCCATAACGAAAGGACACCACAATCTCTCTCGGATGATTCACGAGCCTCTTTTCTTCCGGTGAGAATCCCATAAAGATCGACAGCGAAGGGCTCGCAACAGTCGAGATTTCAGCATCTTCCCCTAATCTTTAACCCAAAAAGAGACTTGTTCCTATGCGAAAAGCGTGCAAAACATAACAAAAAGCGACTCAAATCGAAACCAAACCCCGCCCTAGTGAATTATCTGTTCATCTGGACGGAATAGGTAACCCCCTTGATACGTTTTCTTTGTTTGTCTAGTTCTCTTCTTAGTATTCATAGCGTAACTTCTCCATTTACATGGGTAGGTATACGTATAAGCACGCGCCTACGTATGTTCTTGCCGAAGTCTCTTTTAAAATAGGGTTCGGTGTATTGGCTCTCTATATTTATGTCTGCGACGGATTCGTAAGAGCTGATTCGTTTGGTTTACGTCCTTTTCTGTGAGGCCAACACGAGACACCCTTTGGTTTTTTCCACCTCAGAATGAGATTGGGTTTAGCCTGAGCAACGCACCACACCAAGGCACTAACACCTACCCTTGTGATTTCTGACTGAGGATACGACTTTCAACCCTTGCGCACCACGAAAGAAGAGCAGGGCCATTTGTCTAACTCCCATACCTTCTCGCTAGTCGTTTTAATCTCTTCCTTATTTCCCAAAGATTTAGAATTAACAAAGGTTTTCCAATCGTTGACCCGTGAAAAGGGAAAACCCGACCAGGAAAAACACTTCTTGGCGAGATGGACGGGACAGTCTCTCTCTCTCTCTCTCTCTCTCTCTCTCTCTCTCTCTCTCTCTCTCTCTCTCTAACATGTAGTGTTCAGAAATATCTTGAAAGGTGAAGGTAGAAGAAACCAACTTGTCTAAAATTCGCATTGAAGTGGCTCAGTTTGATGGAAACTTTGTCTTGTTCTACTCTTACGTCTCGAGTTTGAGGTCCCCCCGTCTGGTTTTGCTCAGCTCAACTCCTACAGTCAGAATTATTGCTTGCGAATCCTCCACGGCCTCTTTCTTTTTTCTTTTTTATATCGAATTTAAAAATTCCCGGGTGATTTTTTCTGACCGCAAAAGGTAAACGGAAAGAAAATAAGAGGTGTCCGCCTTTCGATTTGGGCCTGAAAAAGACAATAGAGGTTGATAAAAACATGTAATCTAGTTCCATTAATATTAAGGGTTTAGATGTATTGTGCTCACATGCACCCTGATTACTTAAGAAAATATTTTGTTCAAGCAAACTTACATCGCACTTTTTTCCAATAAAATCAATAGAGGAAATTTATTAAAATAAGACGAAACGTGTCATCCTTTTGAGTCATTATAGAATTTTAATCGAGTTTACTCCAAATGTATTCGAAGTCCTTCCATCCACATTGGCCATCGACATCCCCATTTCGAGTCGATGATAAAGCTTTAATAGAGACTATCAAGTTAAGGAAAGTCATGGGGCATCATCCTGGACACAGTGGCGATGATCCATTGATTGTTATGGATGGGGTGGGCACGAAGGTTGATCTTATGTCTCCAGATGCTAGTTCCAGTTTGACCGGAGTTAGATTGAATGTGGTGCGAACTCTATTGAAGTGGACACATGTCACGATCTCAAGATGTAAGCCAAATATGGATGCACGGTAAAGGACACCAAATTTTGTGTCCCCAACTAAAAGAGGGCTTTGTGAAGCACAAAGGACTATCACAATTAACACATGCCAAGATTAACGGGAAAAGTGCCAAAAAAGTCCTAATTCTTTGCCACTTGTGCCAAAAAAGTCCTAAACCTTTTTTTGGTGCCAAATAAGTCCTAAACCTTTTTAAGTGGTACCAAATAAGTCCTCCCACCGGAAAAAGCACACGTGGCTCGCCGGAGCTCGTCGGCGCCAATGTGGCGTCGAATTTTTTTTCTTCTTCTTCTTCTTCTTCTTCTTCACCGGCGGAGCCCTCGCCGGCGATGGGCAAGGGCGGCGGGGGCCGGGGCTGGGGAGGCGGCCACCGGCCTCCCCCGTCGCCGGCTAGGGCCGGGCGAGGCCGGCCTCGCCCGGATCTAGGCGGGGCAGCCTCGCCCAGCCCAGATCTGGGCGGGGCAGCCCCGCCCCTGCCCAGATCTGGGCGGGGGTGGCCTCGCCCGGCCCCCGCGGGACCCTGGCGAGGCCGGCCAGGGGACGGCGGGGGCCGGGCGAGGCCTCCCCCGCCCAGATCTGGGCGGGGCAGCTCCACCCCTGCCCAGATCTAGGCAGCCCCTGTCCGCCCTTGTCTGGGCAGGGGCGAGGCAGCTCCGCCCAGATCTGGGCGGGGCAGCCCCGCCCCTACCCAGACAGGGGCGGGGGCGGCCTCGCCCGGCCCCTGCCGTCCCCTGGCGAGGCCGGCCGGCGGGGGCTGGGCGAGGCCGCCCCCGCCCCTGCCCAGATAGGGGCGGCCCCGCCCAGATCTGGGCGGGGGCGGGATCTGGGCGGGGTAGCCCCGCCCCTGCCCAGATCTGGGCGGGGTAAGAGAGGAGCCCTCGCCGGCGACGGGGGAGGCCGGTGGCCGCCTCCCCAGCCCCCGCCGCCCTCACCCATCGCCGGCGAGGGCTCCGCCGGTGAAGAAGAAGAAGAAGAAGAAGAAGAAGAAGAAGAAGAAAAAAAAAATTTCGACGCCACGTTGGCGCCGACGTGGCGCCGCCGACGAGCTCCGGCGAGCCACGTCGGCGCTCCGGCGAGCCACGCGTGTTTTTTCCGGTGGGAAGGACTTATTTGGCACCACTTAGAAAGGTTTAGGACTTATTTGGCACCACTTAAAAAGGTTTAGGACTTATTTGGCACCAAAAAAAGGTTTAGGACTTTTTTGGCACATGTGGCAAAGGATTAGGACTTTTTTGGCACTTTTCCCCAAGATTAACCATATAGCCCTTTTGTTCTTCAAACTATCCGTGCAGAGTCTTTCTCGCCGAACTGCTTCCATGGAATTCCAGAGGAACTTAGATTGATGATAAAATCCTTATATCCTAAGTTGTCTTGAAGAGGAAAGCGCTTTTGCCATATACCTACACGTGTAGAAGCACAAATACAGGGTGGCAATTGGCTATGGTATCAATGAAAGTTTGAAACTACGTAGCTTGAGGTCTCGTGCACAAATTCCATCAGTTATGAGCAAATCGTGCTCTAGAGAAGGCTTAAATTAATCGTTGCGTGGAGTTCATACAGTATTCCATAGGCCTTCCGATCGTTGACCTCTAAGCTCGCGCCCTGGTTATGAAAAATCAAAGGAGGGCATTAAATTTTGTTTATATGTAGATGAAGAAAGCAAGCAAAACTCGTTCGAAAGATCTATTTTGGTGTGGCGTATTTCTGGGGTCGGGGCTATGAGAAAGGGAGGGTCGGCAACTCCTAATTGGAAGACGAAGCAAGAAGAGGCATGGGCAAAGGGGTTGAATTCATCATCCCAACCCCCTCCTTTTCAACCTCCACGCTTTGTTTTTTGTTTTTCCCTTTCGTTCCTTTCCTTTGCCTCCACGTCGTTGCTTTGTTGCCCTCCCGTGACTCTCCACTTCCCTCTGCCGATCATTTCATGCTTTCCTCATCTTTGCACTTAATTGCACTGGCGCATACTCCCATTTCAAGTCAAAGCTGCTCCCCCATTTCCTTCACCTAACTCGAAGTTAATATATATTCAGTCATCCTTTGCTACGACGTCTGAGGAGGTGTGCATCTATCTAATACACGGAGATGCCAAGACCTGTTGGCTGCAACTTGTTCATAACTACGCCATTCAATGACCCCTGATTTTTTATCTGTGTAGCCCGGTCAAGAGCTTCATATCTACGTCGCTAAGAAAGAGAAATGGCTTAAAATATGCGTCTCTCTCGTTGAACTTACAGTGGCCAAGGAGCACAAGTTCGTCATCTGGCATGCATCTATCCGCCATTAAGCTGGCTAAATCATACCTTAAACTGCACTTTTGGGAGAGAAACATGCAGGACATGGACTTTCTCAGTTTCTTCTAGGAATCCCCACTATCTTATATACAGTGGAGTCCACTTACCAAAGCTACCTCGTGACTATAATTGTAAAACAAATTGATGAACCGGGTCAATCTCAAAAGACACGTCTTGTAAATTAGATGACCTAAAATTCGATTGAGAGTAAGATAATAATTGATCGCGATGCTATACCGACAAGACTTTGTGTTACCATCAGGAAGCATAAAACTGGAAAGTTTATTATCCTCATCCCCTTTAGCGATACTAATTTTCTTTTTTCACCCTTTTATGTTTGGTGCAATTTTCTTTATGGCATTATATAGTAAAAGAACTGTAAATTTAGAGCTAGGCTTCTCATGTATCTTTATGGCATATTTCTTTTTCTCATTTTTCCGATTGGATTGATTAGATGACGGGATTGATGGTGCACACCGCACACCGACACTTACCATTGATATGGTGTCAGCAAAGAACAAGAAAAATTGATGAAAGAAGGTGAAAAAATATATATATATATATATATATATATATATATATAGAGAGAGAGAGAGAGAGAGAGAGAGAGAGAGAGAGAGAGAGAGAGAGAAAGGACGGAAGATGATAAACGAAGTTGGGGTTAATATCGCCATCTCTCCAGCTCCGGCGGCCGCCATTGCTGAAGTCGAAAACCAAAGACGCCTGAAGAGAGAGAGAGAGAGAGAGAGAGAGAGAGAGAGAGAGAGAGAGAGAGAGGAGCCCGAGTGGGAGGAAAGGAGGGGTTGTTGTATTGTTTCGTACTAAGAAAAATAGATTGGGCCTGGTCGAATACCTTATGCCAAATCAGTGGTAAATCTATGGTCTTCAAGATTCCGCTCTAAGTAAGACCGACCCATTTTTCTTAGGAATAGATAGAAGGGAGCGTAGGAGCGGAAATCGTGTCCCCCATCTCCATCTCGTGAGATGAAAACTTTCTCGACACCAGCATGTGCTAGATATGTCAAATGAGTGGATCGAATTGGGTCGAAAATAGGTTTATATTAATTGACTTTTTTCTATACAATATAAATCTAACGATCTATACTCAATCCAATACATACCCAACCCGACCAATATTGTCAAATCACTTCTATGTTTAACTCAATATAAGAAAACTTATTCCTTATGATCTTTATAAAAAATTATATTGCTAAAACACTTTCATGAGAGACAAATCTAATGAACAACTTGCATAATTGTTTTTGAAATTGGACTTTGTTTATTTACATTTTCTTTTCTTTCTTTATTTCTTTCTCTTGTTTGGGCCCTCACACTAACCTGTGAGGGCTGCGAAGCCCTCATCAGTCATGGCCATTGCCCAATAGCCATCTAGGCAAGGGTTGCGTCTCTTGCCAAACTTAGAAAGGAAAATGGAAAAGCAAGGAAAAAAAAGTACAGAATAATAATTAAAACATAAGAATTGGCCCGGCATCTCCAAAGTCCCACTCCAAATGAGTTAGAGAGGGGTGTCGTCTCTATTTTCATATGGCTTAGATCCATTCAATTATTAAGCAATTCATTTATAACCCATTTAAATTTGTTTTTTAAAGTTAGGACAACTCAGTTTATAACCTACATCATCAAATATGGAATAAAATATGAGTTATAGCCCCATTTTACCACCTCTACGATGTGTCAAACTGAGGCAAGACAATGTTACGGTGGCTTTTCCTTAGTAGGGCATGGGCCATCGATCATCGATGATGGACTCCGGGCTTTGTTGCCGGTAGCAAGAGTTAGTCAATTGTCCTCGGTCATCAATCGACGATCGCCTAGCTTTGCCGCTTATGATGAGAAATATTATTTCGTTTAAAATCAAAGCTTTTGCAGTCGATGTAATTGAGAATGATCCTCACTCCTCGAAATGAAAATCCATTCAAGGATAAGTCTAAAAGGAGAATCAAACAATGTTTTTCCTTTCCATCGGCTGTGCGCCTTTGTCACTCCATTTCTCTTAATTGTCCCTTAATGCTAGAGAAAAAAGGTGGTTTGTAAGCCCGTTTCGTCACCAGAGTCCTCGTTCTAAACAAGTAGGCTTTCTAGCTCCATAGGTTAAGTGCAGACTTAGTCCTAGACTTTAGCATATGTACAATTTCGACCCTGTAATTTTCATTTTATCTAATCAAGTGATTTAACTTTGTTTAGTTTGTACGATGTGGTCCTCTAACTTTTATTATGTACAATCAAGTCCTATAAGTTTCTCAAGCGATCTAATCATTTTGGCAGAACAAGTCGCAGGATCCTAATTTATCGCCAAATGGGGGCCGAATCAGTGGAAAAGCTAATTGGGAAAGAAAGAAGAAGGAAACCCTAACTCGATCATGTTAGTCGCTATGGGCAAAAGAAGCGCATCAACGTCGGAGGAGTCGAATGAACGAAGTACGATTCAGAGGACCGGCTTGTACCAATCGAGAACGACGGAGGACTCGGCAGAGTTCACAGGGCTAAAACCGCATTCAAATCCGAGAACGGGACCAGGACCGGGACGGCGGAGCTAAGTTAATCCGAGCGTATCTCCCGAAGCTGGTGGGGCCAAATCGCGTCGACTTGATTCGGACGGCCGGTCGGGGTCGTCCCCTCCCGCCTCCTCAACTTGTTCTCTTTCTCGCTTTGTTTTTTCCCTGTTGGTGTTTTTTGCCGGATGGTCATTCCAAACGATAGTAACGGGTCGGGGCAGGTGTGATGGCATGTTCTATGATTCGTGTTTGAATTGGCGAGAGAAATTATTGTTTTCCACCGCCCTCTTCCCTCCTCCTTCCGCCATTTCACCGGCCCCATCTCATCAGGTGGTGCGTTGCTTTTGACTAGCTTTTGCGATGGCAAACTCATTGGATATATATATTGCTGAATATTGCGTACAAGACATAAGGATGGGTGGCTAGAACATGCCAATCCTATAGTGCACGCATATATTCGGGGGTAAAAAAGTGTGATAAAAAGGATCTTTTTAAGGCTCCGTCCATTTTACGGAAAATATAACATTTCTGTAAAATATTTTTCGGGAAGTTATCTTGGAAAACGACAATATTTTCGGATGTTCGTTTAAAATTTAGGAAAAGTTATTTAAAACTTCAATATTTTCGAATGTTCGTTTAAAATTTAGGAAAAATCATTTTAAAAAATCGATTTTTAATCTTTTTTTCTTTTCTCTCATTTTTTCTACATTGACTGGCCGCTGGTCACAAACCACTTTTGAAAGAAGATGAAAAATGTTTTCCACATTTAAAAAGCGGAATACATTTTCCTCACTTTTGAATGTGTTTCTTTTTTCGTCGGTGGAAAATATTTTCCTTAACTATCTTGATTTCCGTGAAACGAACACCAGAAATTTTAGAAAATATTTTCTTAAAAGTTATTTTCATTGAAATGAACGGAGCCTAAATTTATCGCGTTGTCATCAATTCAATTTTCAATCTTTTGATTTCATCAACTTAGTCATAAATCTTATGTATTTGTGTTGATTGAGTCCGTCCGGCTACTTTTGATAGAGATTGCCGATATGGGTATTGAGTATCCTACGTGGCAATGGCCGGCGCAGACGCGAACATTTATTTAAAAAATTTCCGTCTCCTATGTGTATATATTTGGATGTGTTCATGTGTGCATATCCACATCTCTTCCATCCCACATCCAAACCGACCTTTATCCTTAAGTAAAACCCATAGAATTTTGCGGGTTTGCTTATTCGGTTTTCGAGTAATTACGGCATAATCTTTCTTGGAAATCTACTTCGGATCTCCACCTTCGCTGATTGGGTCTCCACCGTTGATGCAACACGTGTTTCACCGCTTGAGATATACATGCTTGGAGAACATAATTGAATAAATCAATTCGGGCTTTGCTAGATAGCTATGCTAGACAAAAATCCAAAGCCTATCCCCTATTCGTTGGCCATCGTAGATCCTGCAACGCTGAAGACAGCCCTCAGAAAGAAAATCAACATAAGGGGGCCACGATATTAACGTGGGGGATTTGTCGAGCTATGCTTGTTGCCAACGTTGTCGCCGTCGCCCCACTTCCGATTTTTCATTTCCTTAATGTCGTTTATAGCAATAAGTCGTCTATCAAAGACAATTCCATCATTTTTCCCCTCTGTCGTTACCACCCAAAAGTCTCATCTTTCTCTTATTCAAAATAATAAAAATCGGATTGAGTTAACCTGAAGCCATCGTCAGCCTGCCAATTTGGAATGCATGTATGTGAAAATTAAAGGATTTGTTCACTTAAAGTTGGCATATAAGGATAGTAGGAAGTCTTATGAGGAAAAAGTTACGGACCAATTAGCATTTACAATCGCGTGTGACTATACTTGAAAACAATCGTCGAGCTGGAAAGACGTGATCTGAAAGTTAGCGACGTGAAAGAATCATATAAGTATGAAGACCACGCTCTACGTCGGGGTATTCATTGTGCTCAACTCGATTGAAAAAAGAATTAGAAGTCCGAACGGGAAACATGATGAATGGAGCAACATGAGTGGGCAGGGACATCACGCAAATTTTCAATTCGATGGGTTTAATTGCCTGCTCAAATTTGACGTGACCCCATTAGATTCCCATTCACTTGTGCCAATCCTTCGTAAATGGGCTAAGTAGCCCATAGCCCAGTAAACAATCCCATAAAGAGCGACCCCTCTAAGCCCAATTGTTGACGGGCTGAACATTGCTATTGCTTTGATCCAATTCACGAACACCTTCATAGCCCAGAAAGGAAAAAGTGTATATGAATTGAGGTTAGTTTTTTCGTCTTCTTCATTACCGTTCAAATCCTGAACTTTAGCAAGCACTGCTTCCTCTTGCTAGATGTATAGCGCGAGAAATGCTTCGACTGGTCTGCACCTCGCAATCAGAAAGGTATGCGTAGACATCTTGACGCGGATGAAATTCTACAGCGTAACACAGCACAATACTTCAAAATGGAATCATTAGGGGGGAGTATGTAAGAAGGCATGGTGAAAGTACGTATATTCCTTTTCTTGTCCCGGCTTGGATTGGCTCAGCTCGAATTTCTTATTAAATTGAAAAGTCTGACCCGAAGGTGCATCTTTCCGACCAATTGGCCTTTTTTTTCCATGGTTTTTTTTCTTTTTCCGATTATAGACTTGACGATTGATTCGATCTTGATCTAGGATTCACATTCTTAACTTTTGACACATTACGAGTCATGGTCAATCATAGAACCCAACCTGAGATCTGCTGAACAAGGATTGACTGCTAATTTTTCACCTAGTTATGCAACGGTGACGCACGGAACCGTGTCATGCGCATATGCTAAGTCAATGGTCAATTAGTAAAAATTTTCAATGTTATGAGCTGCTTTTGTTTATAGCATGGTTGCGAACGAAATGTGAACGCCATCATCAATTAGCCCTTTAGTTTGAAAATTGGGGAGCAAAGATAATGTAGAGTAATGATGACAAACCAACGCTCCTCCGGCCCCGTTTTCTCTTTGTCAATCAAGTAAACGAGTGATGGAGATGATGTTTTTATAGTCTTGTGCTTCTGTAGTTTAGGAATCCGATGAGGAAGTAGGTAAAGTTCTGGCAAAGACAAGACAGAATCTCGTCAACAATTAGGTTTAAGCTCGAATCATCCTTTCTTTGGCCTTTTCCTTTTCTTGCTTTGTACCTTGGGGAAGAGGAGGGAGGAGGACGGTGTTCTAGAAAGAACTAAGTTCCGAAGTTATAATCAGGTATAGGAGAAAGGATGTGAAGTAGCATCGTTTGTCTTGGTTCGATGGATTCTCGAATGGTGTAATTTAAAAATCAGCTTCTCCTGTCTTGATTAGTGTTACTGGCCTCCGCAGCTTTCCCTTGTGTTGTCGACAGAGGAAGCAGAAGAAGAATCTGTTCACTTAAAATCGACATCCATAGAAAGTAAAAATGAAGTGTTACGAGAAAGTTGTTATGGACCCGATTAGCATTCATGATAGCGTACGATCATACTTGAAGATGATCGATACTTTAGAGATCTTTGATAGGCCAGAAGGATGAGGTCCGAAAATTCGGGAACATGAAACGATCGTGTTCTTATTAAAACTGCGCTCTACGTCGGGGCATTCGTTATGCTCAACTCGATTCGAAAGAACTACAAAATTTAAACAAGGAACATGACGAATGGACATATACGATTTGGCAGAGACATTGCTCTCGCGAATGCATGAGATGGTGCGGAAGAGGAAAATTGAAAGCATGAATCGACGCAACTTTAGTTGTTTCATACTCGAATTCGACGTGATCCTCGTAAGATTCCACATTCAATGGCGTCGATCATTCGTAAATGGGCTAAGTAGATGGTGGATGTTCCTCGTTCTCGATGCTCCGGTCAATGCAAGTGGTCCGATTTTGCTTCTCCCGTCCCCGACAAACAGTCGCATCACAAGGCGGGTGCATGCACCGTTGCTAAAGCGCTAAAGCGACGTGCGGGTGATCGGATGCGATAATATCTGTTCGGTGGTATGACGACTTGAACTTCTCGAAAGGCAGAGACGTGCACTCTTAGCAATCCTCGTCCCTGCCCCATCCCCATCCCCATCGTCCCCTCTGCGTAATGGTGGACCCGGCGGTGACGAACGACGGTGACAACAGGAAGGCAACGTCAGGTCTATCTACGTGTGATTCGCCGGCGCGACGGGGGCCTCCATTGCAATCACGGCAACCACTCCGGTCATCACGTTAAGTCGCACAATCATTAGGTAGTTGCACGAAACATCTCGACATCTACTCCGCTTGTCTTTTATGCTAGATGTGACAGTGCCTTTGAAAATTGGAAGGGTCTTGTTTGTTAATGGGCAAACGCCTCCTTGTGTTCGTCTAGAGCATGAGGAGATGGAACCTGGGTTTGTTGACCATTTTGCTTCTCTGACAAGGAGGAGATGTCGCCGATGCTTCGAGGAATTGAGAGTAGGTTATTTGCGTGAGCAGCGAAGATGATGAGATGCGCAGGACATTTCAGAGATTCGTTTACACTTATTGAATGCCATACTGTGACTCGGCTTATGTACTCTTCCTGACATCTCTAGTCCCGAGCTTATGTCTTCAGCTTCATTGATCTCCGGATGGTAGGATCTTCTGGGAAACTTCCTGGACCGAGCGTCGTCAATGATTGGGTGCGTGTCCTGATGCTCTCCTGCTTTTACTAGGCAAAAGAGGGGGCAAAGAGGAGGAGCTAAATAAATCATTAAAGAAAGGAATAAAATAATCTGTTCGCGCACGTGCAAGGTACGCCGCGTGCAAGACCCGGCGACTTGACCCGCGGGTGAAGCTGGGGACCGATTCGGATCCGACGGACGGTAACGACAGCGATGCGAATCGCGAAGTGCGTCGCCCCGTTCCCATCCGTTTCCCTTGAGGTCGGCATTGACTCCCGCGCGCCCGAACCCGCCACGACCGTTCTTTCCCTATCCACTCCCGCCACGTGTCACGCGTCTCTCCTGGGCCCCCCCACCTCCAGCCGACGCACCGGCGCTTCCACTCACCTGTCCCGCAGCCTGCTTGAAATTGTCGTCTTTTGTATTTATCTCTTCATTAATATGTGCGTCTGCAAGATTTGGTAATTAAAAGACAAAAAGAAAATGTGGGAGATAAAAAAAGAAATAAGAAAATCCATATAATTATGAAAACGAGTGATTACTTATGAAAAGGGTGAGCATGAGAAGAAAAAATAAATTAAGGGTGACTTAGTAAATGAGTGATATATATACTGGGTACATAAATTGGTACGTTTTTATCACGTGTTAAGATAACACTCGTGGATTGGGAATATTTTTTCGCCCACTTTAATCTCTAGTTTTACGTTCGAATTTTGCATCTTCAAAATTTATCTTTTAATATCGATGGGAAGTGAGATGACCAGTAATATGCATCAATTTGCACGTCAAAATTTTGATATATGCGTATGTGACTCGAAAATTTGAATTTAGCAAAACCTTAACCGAGGTCTGCCGATGGATGCGACTCTCTTCCTGTGATATTACATAATTCCGCTTTTTTTTCCAATCTAACATTCGTCCTTGATGCGTTCGAGAGCAAGAGAGCTAATCAGCAGTCGGTGATCCTTCGACTTTGTAAAGAGCTAGAAGCATAAGCTAATTTATGGTCGCACTGGTTTATAATATGAAATAATCAGGGGCCTTGATTGATTTACAAATAATATCCTGTGGATATAGTATTCATTATCGATAATTTTCAAAGCGATAAATCTATTTCTAAAAGCTATCGCTATGTATTTAAATGCGTAGACTTCCATACTTGGTTAGTGAGGTTCTTCTACTTCTATATATTATCTCTACTTCTAGTGCCTCAAAGAATTCGTTCATTCACAAGCGCCAACCTACATGAAAAGAATTGAAGGAAAAAAAGATAAAAATAAAAATCAAGTGATCCCAGTCCCCATGAGTAGCAGCGCGGGAACCCGCCACCTGGGGACGCGTTGCGCTTGCCCCCACCTTGTTCGGAGATCCAACGGCTCCACGGCTTTCGAACTCAAGTCTTTTGCATCCGGGCCCTCCCTCATAAATAGCTCCAATTTCTGGACACGTTCTCGGACGTGCTTGTGAGCCCGGTGAACCTTATCTTGGATTTATTTAAGGTAGGCGATTCATTTCCGGTGAAATTGGACGCTTGAGAGATCCGTCGACATTAATGAGTCAAATGCACCCAAATTATCTAAGAATTCCGATTTCTCTATCTCAATTGCCCTAATTTCCAAGCATGTGGAGATTAGTACCGTGCACATTTCCCGGTCACAAAAAGGTGACAATGTCCTCACGAAGTCACGAATTTGCAACAGATTGGGAGTGGGTCTCTAGACACATCGTGCATTTATTAAGGAATGAACCAAATAGATATGACTTAGATAAAACATTCCGCAAGATATATGAATTTCTTATTAGTTCATCCAAGAAAAAAAGGGGGGGGGGGGACTTTGCTTTCTCGGATATTTTTCAAATAAAAATCACGTGCAAAATTAAAGGGAAATAAAATGAAAAAAGAAATGAGAAAAATTTGGAGTGCCGGAAGGGAACAACGAAGAGAGCCATCGCTCGCCCTTTAATGTTCTCCTCTCCTTGCAACACCAACCACCAGAGCCCCTCCTCTCTCCTCCTCGTGATTCTCTCTCTCTCTCTCTCTCTCTCTCTCTCTCTCTCTGGTTGGATTCCGTTACAGCAGTCGAAGCCTAAGGCCTCCGAGCATGGCGGAATCGGTGGAGCTCCCGAGCCGGCTCGCGATCCTCCCGTTCAGGAACAAGGTCCTCCTGCCCGGCGCCATCATCCGCATTCGATGCACCTCCCCGAGCAGGTATCGCTCCGCTCGTCGCCAATCCCTCCTCCGTTTCGATGCCTTTTTTCCTTCGTCGCGTTGGTCGCTTCGATTGTGCTCGAGCTTCTGCTTCCTTCACGCGGCGGACGAGCGGCGGTGATGCCTTAACCTGGAATTCCACGATTTCGTGATCGGTCGGAATAGTAGCCTCAAGTGTGTTAGGATCAGCGCAGCTCAGCACGGTACCTTGTTGAGCTGAGAGTTCTAGACTCTGAACGTATTCCTACAGCGTGACGTTTGTTCTCGGGGCGTGGAAAACAGAGTCGCCGCCCAAAGCGCCTTCTGTTTGTGTAATCGATTATCGGTTCTTCGTGTTGGAGATTCTTACAGTCTCTCTATCCCTGAGTTTTATCTCAATTAATTTAATCTTCTTACACCGTGAGTTTTATCTCAATTAATTTAATTTTCTTACACCGTCTTTCTATGTGCAAGTTTCCACTCTCATTACTTTGTGCCGGAAAGGATGGCAATTAGGAATGGCTTTTGTGTATAGGGTTTGGCATATTGAATTGGAATCTTTGGTACTTTGCTGAGCTGATAATTAAGGACTTCACATCTACTCTGAAATCCCACCATCATAATCGTCAAAACCATAGTAAAACTGTCCAAGTGGCTACATATTAATTTTATTGGACGGCTACTAGTTTGTCATAGAAATTATCATGCACTTAAACTGTTTGCCATGTTAGTCGTTTGGTAATCTTGAGTTCGGACCCTGTAGAGCCGAGAGTTTGAGATGGTTAAATGAAACCAACATCGCATGGCATATTCTTTTTGGGGTGAAAATCGAAGCTCAGGAAAGTTCCTTTTGTTTGAGCAATTGGCATTTCTATACCATCGATTTTGGTGCTAATTGAATGTTCATAGTTAATCATGAAGTGATTTCATGGTTATGAAGCGAATGAATATCGTTGGTTTTGCAGTGTGAAGCTGGTGGAGCAGGAATTATGGCAGAAGGAAGAGAAGGGTTTGATTGGCATTCTGCCTGTGCGAGATGCTGAAGAGACACCATCTGTTAGCCCTGTGATGTCTCAAGGTGCTCATTTTGCTTCCATTTTGATGCCAGTGTCTACCATTGCTGATAATGATGGTTTAAGCAAAGTGAACCTTCACGTTGTTAGGTGTGGGAACTGATGCAACTGAACGTACCTCTAAAACTCAAGTTGGTCCAACGGATTCTCACAAGTTAAATGGAAAAAACCCACAAGAAGTTATTCATTGGCATGCCAGGTACACTTACTACGCACTTCCCCTAATAACTCCTTGCAGTTTCAGTGTCTGTTTTTTTTTAATGCTTTTTGGAATTTACATTATGAGTTGATTCTGTGTTTCCTTCCCTTATATTGATTGTTCACATGGTGAGATCTTTATGCTTATCTATGTTTCCGAAATAAGAGGAGTCGCTGCTCGGGCTCTGCATTTGTCAAGAGGAGTGGAGAAACCTAGTGGCAGGGTCACATATATGGTTGTCCTTGAGGGTCTATGCAGATTTAGTGTTCAAGAGCTGGGCACCAGAGGAACGTATTACATTGCAAGGATAACACCTTTGGAGATGACAAAAGCTGGTGATTTTTCTAACACACACTTCATTACAAGAGATTTATATGCAATATGATTTAAAATAGAAGAGCGATCTCAGATTGTCACTTTCCTGAACTGAATCCAAACCAGACCCAAGTTGAGGGAACTGTGAAGTCAAATTGATTTGAGTTCTGTTAATGGGCTTGGTGTTCTCCATCAATATGCTGAGTATTCTATATGTCTTCAATTTATTAGAGATGGAACATGTGGAGCAAGAACCAGATTTTATAGCATTGTCTCGCCGTTTCAAAGCCACCGCAATGGAGCTTATTTCTATACTAGAGCAGGTAAAAATGTGACACAGTTCCTTTGGAACTTGAGGAGTAAATCATGAAAATGTGTTTTGTTTTTATCGAATTTGTGTTATCGAGCAACGCTTGTCCTTATATAATTGTGTTTTTAATAGGTCATGGATTTTATTAGTTACATTTTGCTGTAGTGGGTTCACTCCCTTTTGAATTCTGTTAATATAGAAATGCAAAGGATAGTAAGACTGGTTTATTATATTATGTCGCATATTGTAAGCGAACATTTTAACAAGGAGCCATATTCAGCACCCGCCAAAATTCTGCCTCCTTACTTTGTAAACCAATTTGTTAACATTCAGCTGTATGTCTAGCATTGTTCATCTTAACTTATCATCGAGGTAATACTGCCAGCATACTTTTATGGTATCTTGATTCTGCCTGTGAACAGTTGCATCTAGTGAAAAATTGGAACGACACACGTTAATGCCGTTTGTTGCAGTATTGCTTCATTGATTGCCATTTGACCCAACTAGAGGATCTGTTTACAACCATTTTAGCATATGCATGCTGTCATCCTGCATGCTTTTAGAGCTTGGTTTCAAATGATTTATGCTTTTGATCATTTGGCAAGTAGATATGATGTGTGGCATTTGATTGTAGCCTTGGTGCATGATAATCATGCTTCAATTCTCATTTGTGCCTACAGAAACAAAAAGCAGGTGGAAGAACAAAAGTTCTATTGGATACAGTTCCAATACACAAATTGGCAGATATATTTGTTGCTAGCTTTGAAATAAGTTTCGAAGAACAGTTGTGCATGTTGGATTCAGTTGATCTGAAAGTACGCCTGTCAAAAGCTACAGAGTTAGTGGATAGGCACTTGCAGGTATTGTTTTGATTATTATATAGCTTGTGGATGCATTCTCTTGTCTTGATGGATGATCCATTGGTATGCTCATGCAACAGTCAATACGTGTGGCAGAGAAGATCACGCAAAAGGTTGAGGGACAGTTATCAAAATCCCAGAAGGAATTTCTTTTACGTCAACAGGTGATTTCATCAATCCTTAAGATTAGCTCCAACCTTATCCTTTAACGTTGGCTCAACTTTATTTCCAGCTTTTGCTGTCAATCTTGTATGTCATTGGTTGGGCGTAGAGATTATCCTGGTCAAACAAAACTGAAAAATTCCAATGGTACAATTACAATTAGCAAAGGCAAAGTTGAAGATAAGATGAAACTAACTTATGAATGGGATAAGATGCTAATTAATTTGTTTAATATAACAACATATAGACAGCAATATATGTTTGTTGAATGTCATGTATTTGAATTGCCATGTACTACGCTCAAGATGAAGCAACCAAAGAAGACTTGGATAATTGTGTTTCTGTATTTTTAAATGGATGTTTTGTTGGTATTGGTATTCACCTTTTTGACCCAGTTGGAAATGTTGAGGTGAAGTATTCTTTTCTGCCAGAAGCAATTAATGACCCTATCAAGAGGAGACAGAGTCACCTATGTGCAACTCAGTTTAGATGAGTGAGGCATGGATAAGTAGTGTCTTTTGAATTAATTATTGGTAACAAGGAAACTTAAATGGAGGATTCTACGAAGTTGTTAAAAGAAATTCCTTTTTGAGTAAGATACTTAATGTGGCGAGTCTTTTATGCAATTGCTGGTATAGATGTCTCTACACTCTTATTCAAAGGGACCTCAATATTCATATGACAGCAGTTTGATTCAGCAAACTCTTTGTATGATGTGTTTACAGATGAGGGCAATCAAAGAGGAACTTGGTGACAATGATGATGATGAGGATGATTTAGCTGCTTTAGAAAGTAAAATGCAAAGTGCTGGGATGCCTTCGAATATTTGGAAGCATGCGCAGAGAGAGCTCAGGTATTGATCAATTCAATTAGACTTTAAATGTGCTCAAAAATTCTGAACGGATGTTAATGATGAAATGGTGTGCTTGCCATCATCTGGCTGTACCTCGTAATTTTTTTGGAACAGGCACAACATTCAAGATGGAAGTTTTTTTCTGTGCTCCTTGCTTCTTCTATTTATCATAAGGCTTATTTTGAACAATTCTCCGACCTTTATTTACCAAAAAAAAAAAAACAATTCTCCGACCTAGTCAAGAGGTTTTCATGATAACTTTGAAGTTGATGTAGTTAATGTGCTTCCTTATTAGGGTCCCATTTTAATTCCTTCTCTTCTCCTTGTGAACTCGTAACATTTGAGGACTGAGAAGCCAATTGTGTGGCATCTTCAGGTTGCTGAATCTGCATATATTGAATGATTAATCCACATACAGTTGGAAACTAAAAATTTTTGGTTACTCTTGTCAAATTCCAGGAGGCTTAAAAAAATGCAACCACAGCAACCTGGATACACCAGCTCTCGTGTTTACCTAGAACTTCTTGCGGATCTTCCCTGGCAAAATGCCACTGAAGAACATGAATGCGATTTGAAAGCTGCAAAAGAGCGTCTGGATGCTGACCATTATGGCCTGGTCAAGGTCAAGCAGCGGATTATTGAATATCTGGCTGTTCGCAAGGTTGACTTATTACTTGACCTCAGAAATTAGATTTTATCAGCTTGAAATCAGATTTTTCATTTATCATTCTCTTCAGTGCAGCTTAAACCAGATGCGAGAGGGCCAATATTGTGCTTTGTTGGTCCACCTGGCGTTGGAAAAACTTCTTTGGCTTCATCCATTGCTGCTGCTCTGGGAAGAAAATTTATTCGAATTTCTCTTGGTGGTGTAAAGGACGAGGCTGATATTAGAGGGCATCGGCGGACGTACATCGGTAGCATGCCTGGGCGTCTTATTGATGGATTGAAGGTAGAGACTTTTTTTTTTTTTGGTTTGAGTAGGACAGTGCAAAGATATATTACATCATTGTCTCGAGTTTGGCCAACTTAGTTAATATTATTGAGAGACATCAAGTTTCATGATGGGGATTCAGTCTTCTGTCAACATGGTATTAGATAGAATCGAGTTTTGTTTTTTAATCAGCGAAAGAGATAATCAATTCTTGCATCACATGACTAGGCAATTAAAAATGACAATGGTTTTTGTTCCATATATGCAGCCAAGAGTTAGTTGTCTTCATAGATTGAGTCTCTATCCCATATCCAATCTCCTATTTCTTTCCTTCAATGCCAAAAAATTGGAAGTGACTTTCCTTATCCACAGATGTCTAGATCCAGAATTATGTTGTCAGCTCATTCTTTATCGATCAGCAGTTGTGCATGTAACCATCAAACCATATTAGAGGAGTTTCTTGGCGATCAGATATCTATAATATGTGTCCACCCTTTCCTCATAGAGATTCCCTCCTTTTCTCCCTCTTCTTTGCAACCTATCCATCAGTAAGATGCTTTTAATGCCTCTCAAGCAAGGGAAGGACTCTAGTTGAAACTCAACCTATCATGTTGGCTTTTGGGGGATTTTTTATTTGCTCTATTAGACAATGAGACACATTGGGGCATTAATGTTTTTGATTTTAAGCGGATTAGCATTACTTTTGCACAGAATTGGTTCCATGCACGACTCTCTATGTTAGAAGTCCATAGTTGTTTGATTACCTTTACTGAAATGCCAGAGTATACCTTAATTATAGTAATGCGAGGACAATTTATTGCTTTACTTTCTTGTGGTAGTAGTGACTATAATTTGATAAATCTTATCATGGCAGTTATGCTGATTTGCTTCAAGCATTTGGTGTCTTCATAATTTCGTGCTCTTACTTTTCTGTTATTGAATTTCATCTCTAGCTTGAAGTGTCTCTTTTGCATAAAAGGACCGGATCATAGTTCTAAAGGCGAGTCAATTTGCTTCTTTTCCCTCATCACCATTTGATTGAGCATGAGTCGTTCATCTAAACTATAGCTGCTCAAAATGACTTCGGATGGCTTGTTAATTGGTTTTATTCAAAGATTTCCCCTCATGTCACCTTCGGCATTGGCTTTAATATATTTTGGCTATTCTTACCTTGTGATTCGGATAATAAGCCTGGTTGGCTATGCTTGCACATGCTTTGGTTTTGAAGCAATGAATAATTTCTTTTTTTTTGTTTGCTTTTAGAGGGTAGCTGTCTCTAATCCAGTCATGTTGCTGGATGAGATTGACAAGACCGGGTCTGATGTTCGTGGTGATCCAGCTTCGGCTCTCTTGGAGGTTCTTGATCCTGAACAGAACAAAACTTTCAACGATCAGTATCCTCCATTGTTCTTTTCTTTTATGAGCATTAAGTTGGATAAGTGTTCTCCAGCTGTGCATTATTGGTGCTGCATTTAAGTCATTTGATTCATCTTTGAGCTGTATTCTATAAGTAGCTTTATCCACGGATTCTTGCCCACTGTCATTGCTGCTGCAGAGTACAATAATTAGATATTAGTTTTGGTCTGCACTATAGTGGCATAATATGTTAGTTAGGTTAAGTAAGTCTACGCTTTTCCAATCCATTGGTGTTTCCATTATATATTTCCTTTTCCTTCTTCTGCGCTGGATATCTAGAGAACTTAGAACATAATTTTGTGGGGTTCTTCCTGCATGAGGTTTTGCACTTCTGATATGAGTTTTTCCATCACGTCAGATCATAGTGCGCTGAAATTATTTACACCCTTTCAGGTGTTTGAACCATGAACTACGAGTCTTTCGGTGGTTGCGTGAACTTTTTATGCATTGAATCAGTGTTTCCTTAGTTGATCCCAGCTATTTAAATGTGCCATTTGACCTATCAAAGGTGATGTTTGTAGCAACCGCAAATAGACTGCAGCCTATACCTCCACCGCTCCTTGATAGGATGGAAGTTATTGAGCTTCCAGGATATACTCCTGAAGAGAAGCTGAGAATAGCCATGCAGCATTTGATTCCTCGAGTTCTTGATCAGCATGGATTGAGCTCTGAATTCCTTCAAATTCCCGAGGTACTCGATCTGGCATGCAGCCTACCTTCAAAATGGAATTGAGATGCTTCTGGAGTTTGATGATCTATGTATTCTTTTATGAGTTTCACATCTTCTCTTGAAATACAGATGCTGATCTTCATTTCTTGACTTCAATCCAATGACGCACTTCATTTACTTTACTGTTTTCAGAAAAGAGGGGATTATTATGATATTTCTGCTCTTCTACTATAGCAGTTTTCCTACGTTTAAGTTATTTAGGGTAGTTGCAAGAAAAGACCTTTGTCTATGTTTAGACAAGGATGGGCATTTGATGATATTTGTGTTGCTTTGGAATACTTTATAATGATATCTTGGTGATTGGCAAATTTATCTAGTGATGACGACTGGTGCGCCCTTTTCTGGGACAGCACACTATGCAAATGGATCTTGGCTTTCCTTGATGGAGAACCTGCATGTGAAGAATTCAGAAATGTTAGACATACATAGGCAAGAATTTTGATATTCTGCATTCGAAGCTAAGCTCTTTGAATAATAGTCATTTACGTGAAATTATCATCTGAGATACTGGTGCTTCTTGCGAACTTATAATTAGTTCTTTAAATGCAGCAGTTACTGTTTATCGAATAAGATCCTCAAATCACAGCACTTACTGGTGCTTCTCTGATTATTTAACTAGTTCTTGAAAAATTGACATGCAGATTTATTTGGACTTATCCGCTTATTGAATATGATTCTTATTAATGGCAGCAGTTAGTATCTAGGCTGTAATGCACTGGAGGAGAGTTGGGTAAAAGGAGTGAAAACATTATAGTGAAAAGTGCTCAATGATCTGCTGAAGAACCTAAGCGGATTTAGAGGGAACTGTCCTAGTGAATCCCATTGAAGGGGTAACGAAACTAAGGATAGAAAACGTGACAAAAGTGCATTTGTTTGTGTATTCTGTGGTATGGTCACCCTATTTGCATGTTTGATCCTTTTCGATGTAATCGATGAATGTGTACAAATTATTTTCCCTGTAATTTGGCAGGCTATTGTGACCCTTATCATTCAGAGATACACTAGAGAGGCTGGCGTCAGGAATCTTGAGAGAAACTTGGCTGCCTTGGCTCGGGCAGCAGCTGTGAAAGTTGCGGAGCAAGAACAAGTTGTTCCATTAAACCAGAACATGCACCGGCTGGCTACACCTTTGGTGGAAAATAGACTTGCTGGTGGAGGCGAAGTGGAAATGGAAGTCATACCAATGGGTGAAAACAACCATGAAATATCTAGTGCATTTCACATTGCTTCACCTTTGGTAGTAGATGAACCAATGCTGGAAAAAGTACTTGGGGTAATTTCCTGCTCTATAGTCTTTGAGTTCCTAATGTGCCTTGTGATTAAGAAACTGTTAAAACTCTGCTTCACCTTGCACTGTTCGAAATGTTACTATCTCCATAGTTTTCGAGATGTTTATAAGGCAGCCGATGATTTATAACTAATTTTGCATGGTGTGGTGGTTTTGTTCGTGTGAAATTGTCTGGCAAAATGTTTTTATGGAAGGAAAGTGCTTTCATGCTCATATGTTCTATCAAGAGCTTATCTACTGATGATTGCCCTAGTCTCACGCATACAGAACACTCAAAACTTCATGAACATGCGGCAATGTAGCTAAAATATTCTGAGGATCAAGATTAATGCATACATTCAAGCCATGCTTATTGGGTTAGATGTTAGAAGGGTTCATTCGGCATGACTTAAAGTGGAACCTGTTGCAAACGAACGAGCAGATATGGTCTATGCATGGGGTCTGGGGAAGAGTTGGACCACTTTGGGTCTAACATATGTAGCCTTTCCTTGCAATTTTTGCAAGTGGCTCTTTCTGCAGCTCGAACAAGTGACCTCCAGGTCACGTGGTGATAACTTCACTGTCTGATCAAGGCTACCACTTCATGAGCAGATATGGTAGCATCTGCAAAGTATAGTGTGCCATTAGCCTTTGCAATGATTAAAAGCTAAGAATGTGTGACAATTCTTTCAATTCTGAAGCTTTTGGTGTTAGCTGGTTTTTCTTATTCTTGATCTCCTTGTGCATAGTTTTGTTTTTCAGGACCAAGTTCTGTTACCATGTATCTATTGATTACTTTAAAGTCTGTACTTATGCAAAATGCAGCCTCCACGGTTCGATGACAGGGAAGCTGCAGAACGCGTTGCAACACCTGGTGTGTCTGTCGGGCTTGTTTGGACCAATTTTGGTGGAGAAGTTCAATTTGTTGAAGCCACAGCAATGGTGGGAAAGGGTGAACTACATCTCACTGGGCAACTTGGTGATGTCATCAAGGAATCAGCACAGATAGCGCTTACTTGGGTAATTTACTTGTCCAGTAGATGCACAGCTGATAAAATTTCGCTGTTTCCTTTATAGTTGGAAGTTAAAGTTATCTTCCTTGTCATAAAGAACAATGTATGTCGTGACAAGTAGCCACAAAACTTGGGATTTTTAGTGTTTGCCCCTTTGGGAATTCTGTGTGGCTGTTTATCATTGTCTATTCTGTTTGTTCTTTGTCAGATTATTGTATATAATTATGTCATTATTGTGTGTTAAGATCGTTCTTCTTGCTTAAGGATATGTGATTTGAGATCTGTATCTTGTACAGGCCAATTTAATTAGTACTTAACTATCAATACATTCATCAGTTTGTTTATATTACTTCCTGTCATGTTTTATGCCCTTTCTGAGTATACACTTCCTATTGAATGGAAACCTGCTAGAAGTATTTGATAGCCGAACTTGGTTTTTATGTTCTGATTCAAATTAATAGCAACTCTTTTCCATGGATTTGCAGGTAAGAGCCAGGGCGGCTGATCTGAAGTTAGCTATTACGGAAGAAATTAATTTGCTTCAGGGGAGGGACGTTCATATACACTTTCCTGCTGGGGCAGTTCCTAAAGATGGACCCTCAGCTGGTGTTACTCTTGTCACGGCATTGGTTTCGCTTTTCAGTCAGAAGAGTGTTAGAGCAGATACAGCGATGACTGGCGAGATGACTTTGAGAGGTCTTGTGTTACCAGTTGGTGGCATTAAGGATAAGGTTTGTCTTATTCTCAGTATCATTTCAATTAGTGTTGTTTAAAAAGTGAGTGCACAACTATTGTGCAGTAGGTCATGAATTTATGTGTTATGCATAACGCTGGTTCTTTACTTAATCACGGGTTCTTACCGTTGTATGGTGGCACTCAAGCAAAAGATGAGGAATTTAATAAGAAGCATGTTGTTGACATATCTGTGATGATGCTGGAGTAGCCTTTCATTAATTTTTACCAACTACATAGTCATCTCTTTCGTATGCTGTTGAGAAAATATGCGCTAGAGGCAGTCAATCTTAAACATGGTGCTGAATGTGCTATAGTTCATAAAAAGCGTGTGCCTTGATTTGGGTTTCAGTAATCCAGTGACCAGTCCATGCCCAAGTTAGTCTAGAACTTTTGGCAGTCTTCTGTACTCATATGGAGTAATGTCCCAGATAATGATCCATCAGTCCTTTTTAAATTGTTTGGATATTGATTTGCTTCGACATATTAGAAGTGTTTGGTCACTTTTTGATACTTTGAATCTCATCTTTTCATATCTACAGTATGAAAGTCTTCACATTAGTCTGGAAGAGAATATCTTTGGAAAGCAACAGTTTTCTGATGTAACTAGCAAAGGACCCATGAGTTAAACAGTCATGAAGCCTGAAGATGCATGAAGGCAGTTTTGTAATTTTAAGGTGGTAACAAAATTAGGGGGGAAATCCACTACAGAAGGGTCAGGATAAAGCTGTTCAAACTTCTTTACTGTTATCATTTTATAATTGAGGGTTGAAATTGGACTATGATTGAGATTTTTTAAATACGTGTACTAGGAATTGCATGTATATGGTTAGCCCGTGGGTGAATTTTATTGTTAAGCATTAAATGGCACAAGCGTATTGCCTCATCACCACACATTTGCATAGAGTAATCTGTTGATGCATTTACATAATGATAGTGATAATGGACTGATCTCAAATCTTGGTCTGCACTTACAACCTGGGGGTTGCGAAATGTTGCATTTGGTTCCGTACGATGTTGATTTTTCTAGTTTTAAGCTCTAATCCTTTACTTGGAGTAGAACGTACAGAGTAGAACTAAAGTTGAATTGCTTTTACCCTGAGATTTTCTTATGAGCATTATAGGACCAGTTGGTTTTTCTTGTTAAATGGAAAACGCGACACAATGCGTGGGGGACTGGGTTGACAGAACTCATGTTAACTAAGAAAGGCCCGTTCTCTACTTTGCAGATTTTGGCGGCACATCGCCATGGCATCAAGAGAGTCATACTGCCAGAGAGGAATTTGAAGGACTTGGTCGAAGTGCCATCAGCCGTGCTAGCCAATTTGGAGGTACTTCCATTTGGCTTGGTCTTTTTTCTATTTAACATTTTCTCAATTGTCTTAATTTGGGATCATGATGTACTTTCATCTTTTGGTGAAAGTACATAGAAGCTTGGACGATTATACTTGACTGATTTGATTTAGGTGGGTTCGTTTCTGACTATAGCAGTAGGGGTGTGTCTTAGTGAGAAGTTTATTTTGGGTTTGCTCGAAGATGTAGGAAGTTAGGTACTCTAAGCCAAAAGTTTGACTTATCTCCCGCTTTATAGCCAGACACATCATTCGAGTAACCTGTTAAAAGTTATTATTACTGACTCCCCAAATGCATGGTGTAGCGCTAGATGTTTGCTCGTTCTTTGCACTAGACGTGAATGAAAGAACAGATGGAAATAACCTCATCAGATCACTAATGAATTCATTCATCTAACTATTTTGATGGCGAGTTATTCCATTCCCTCCTCCTGATTCGCAAGCATAAACTCGATTTGAGCAGGTAGTACTCGTCAAGAGAGTGGAGGAAGTGTTGGAGCAGGCTTTCGATGGAGGGTGCCCTTGGAGACAGCACTCGAGGTTATGACAAGATTCTGGAGGTCAATGATCATGTGGCAACTTTCGCGGGCGAGGTACTTCACTTTTTAGCTTCCTTTCCAGCTTCCCCCATAATCCTTTCGCCCCCCCTTTGGAAAATCGCCGACACGAGCTGAAGGTTCCATATGTCGTGTCTGCACAACAAGTGAATATCTTTTCATGTACCCTGGGATGTTGTCGAATCTGGCCTCTTCTCAGCCGGTCATCGAAAATGGCATTTTGCAAAGTCGACCCGTTTCTCTCCCCCTCTCCTTAGCCTTCTGGGTTCCTTTGGTGTCTGTAATATTTAATTCTGGCTTCGAGCTTTATCTATTTAAAGTTGGGGGGGAGAGCCTTAGCCCCCTTTTGTTATTTCCCTCATGACTTCTCGTATGTAAAGCCACCCGTATCTTCCAGTGCGTGGTCGTCTTTTTACTCTGTAAATTTGCTTTGATTTGGTTCGGGAAAATATTTACTTTTGAGAGTTCGCTTGTTTTGTGAAAAATGAAGAATTTAAATTTTCTTTTTTCAATTTGTTTCGTGAATATAATAATTTATGTTTAAATGTTTTCATTTATCTATGTTTTAAGCGATACAGATAGTATTTTTTAGAAAACATTTTTCAAATCACGTATATTTTGTGAAACAAATAGAATTTTGTTTTTTATTGATTAATTATTTTATTCGTCAAGAGCATGATCCTGGTCTCTGATTCTAAGGGAGAACAAATTGAGGGTCGGGCTTGGATGGGCTGGATGTGGGTTTTATGCAATTGTAGGCCCAAAGATTGTATAGAAGTCCACCTTCAGAGATCAACTAGTCCAAACAAGTTCTTGTTTCTAGAGATCCAGCTCAACCAGCGTTAGTACGGGCTCAATTACAAACTTGGGCCTTGAGGCACTCGCCCAAAATTAGCCTTCTAAAAAATATAAGCCTTACTAGCCTGTATATTTAGCCCGGTCGGCCCATTTCAACGATATGCAGAACCATAGTAGACCCAAGTAGCATGTTAATAATCATCGGCCTGCATAGCCTACCATCTAGCCCTTTTAACCCATATTAACAATCTACAAAACTATAATCGGCCCAATAGCTAAAAATGATGGAGCATTAGCCCCAAATAGCCCGACAATCAATCTGCCTCAACTGTAGCAGGCCCGTAGCAATCTGCTCGGGCCCAAATGGTACGATAATCAACCAGCCTAAACCATATCAGGCCCAAACCGGTTGACTTAAACTATATCCGGCACGGACAACCCGACCAGCAATCTCTTAAGGCCCAAGTGACCTCGACAAGCAAACTACCTCCAACTATATCAGGCCCAAATAGCCCGAAAGTAGCCAGCCTAAACCATATCAGGCTCGAATAGCCCGAAACTAGTCAACCTAACGTATATCCGGCCCAAATAGCCGGTTGAAAACTATAGGCCCAAGGATCCCACCATTAGGCCTGAGTAGAGTCAGCAGAAGACAATTTGCAGCCAGAATATGCCGTTCCAATCATTGGGCCTCAGTCCAGCATGCACAGGTTCAATTCAGCCCAAACAGTCCCGTTCGATGGGCCAGATTAGCCCCACTAGATCAAAGCCCCCACTTGTAGTCCTGCTAAGCTCTGTTCCACCCAGCCCTACTCGCCCACCGTCTGGCCCATCCAAGCACTTATCACGATATCTAATAACTTACTTCCGCCAGAGATAATCCTACGAATCTCTTACTCAAGTGCATTGAAAATGAACTGATTTTCTAGCTTGGTCGCCCAAACTATACTGACAACAACGACTAACAATAATAAAGGAGAAAACCTATATCATGTCTATACACATCTGAACACGATACTCCTAAAAGAACTAATAATGCATTCACACATGAAACTGGAAACAGCCCCCACCTAACAGGCGAGATAGTAGCTGCAGAGGCCGAGCTCGAAGATCGTTGGTCACAAAGGCTCGTGGGCCCAAAATGCATCCGGATCTGGACAGAACAGAGTAAAGTCCTGGACTTCGAGATTCGCAATGTGCCAGTCGATTAAGCGAGCTTGAATACACTTGAACAGAAGGAGGACCGTTGCCAAAAGCCACCACTCGTCGTCATCCCTGTCGAGCATAGGTTCGGTTTTTTTATTAGGGCGTTGGCTTATGAAAGGAAACACCAAAGAGTAGGGAGAGCTCGTAAGTTAATCGGTTGACGCGGTTCATGATTCAGCAGATAATTAATAGGGCTATTTTAGTGGTCTAGCAGACTTATTTTCTCACCATGCAAAGGCTATTTCCATTCGTACTGCCTCACCTTTTACTGTTCCAAGCATGGGCTTTGTCAGCCGGCTGGAAAAAGGATGAGCCGTAGGCAATAATGCCGCAAATGAAGGCCACGATCTGAGAGAAGTGGAAAAGAAACCAGCAAATGTATTAGTTCACTTTATCACCGTAAAGAGCAAAAGGGCACCATGGTGTCTAATAACATGATATTATCTAAGGTTTGGGAACCAGCTATCTACCTCAAGCAGTTGCATAGCAGCATTTTACTGAAAATCATTCCATGTCCACTACGAGTATTATGGTGTTTCTAATCATATATATAGTTTGACAACTAGTCGAACCAGCTACGCTGTCTGGGCATGCAACAGCAAGATGTTGAGTACCTGCTGCTGTCTTGATTGATCATGCGGATTGCAATGCATGCATTTTACTGTGAACTTCTCCCATGGTTATGCACTTTGTCAATGAATGTGGTTAGAAAAGCATCACTTACGATATTAAACAGTGATGTAGAGTTCCATAGAGCATAGACACGAGCGAGTGAAGCTCTTCTAGGTTCTTTGCTGAACAATGCATTTAGGCCGGCCGGGAAAGGAGAGAGCAGAGACATAGGGAGAATGAGTAGTACTGCTAGAAATGCCCCTACGGAGATCCAATAGAACTGAAGCAATGTGAGGAGAGTGACGGAAAGATCTGCCAAAAGGATGATGGTAATCAAAAACTGCAAAGTGCCCTGACAAACAGAACATGATTAACATAAGAACAAATTGAACTAGAACAATCAGGAATCACAGTGGAATTAAGCAACCATATCGATGCACCTGTCGATCCACTGGCCTTGTGTTGCGCAGTAAGAGACACATAGGAAAGGCATAGTCCCTCTTAAAATCCAAAGATTTCAAGGTCACGTCATTTATAATACCACCATTGATTCCGCCTGTAATTCTTCTATTGCGAATTAATGCTTGGCTACCATATGTCTGACTTGGTTGCAGTTGCTTCATGCTTTCTCCAGCAGATGCAGCATTCCTTCTGTATGTATATAAAGAACCATTCAGCAAGTCAGTATTGAACCGCCACGTGAATTAATTCTTATGGAAATCAATCAGGTACTGTATCAATCACGTGAATTAATCAAGCTAAATGTGACTACTGAAAGGAAACTAAGAATAAACCTTATAGGCATGACATCCAGAAATATTTAATTTCATGGGGACGATTAGAAGGTTTGAAATAGCCAACGGAATTGATTCCATTTGCAATCCTTTCAGCACTGAGTTTGAAACAATGGTGATTTCTAAGTTTGTTTCAGCACAAGAGCAATGAAGACGAACTCTTAAGATTTAGACATGCTGATAACCTCCATGGAGTATAAAACTGTCGAAGTTCCTATCTTTTTCCTTCACACATCCTAATCCTTCCCCTATCTAGGAAGGCCCACGACCAAAATGAATGTTAAAGGAAAACTTTGGGATGATCTTTACCTGCAATTATGGTATAAATGGGAAAAATGCACATCATGAGGCTATACAAGTTAACACTGTGTATATACTCCTTAGCTTTTTAAGGCAAGAGCAGGCCAAGAGCCTATTAAAGTTACAGTAATGAGAATGCAGAGAAAACTCGCTGCTCATGCTATATTGAGTGAAAGAAACATATGACCATCCACAGGAAGAAGAGATATCCCAACCAAGGTTTACTCTTCCAGATGAAAATGTTCTCAAGTAGGAATATTTCACATGAACTACTGTAGTTACCTTGAAGAGTCACTGTTCCTATCTAGAAAGTCACAGGAGTTCAAGCTATGAGAGGGATAATCATTGACCGCTACCAAAATACCCAACTGATAGAAACCGGAAGCTGTTGCTTGAAACCATCCAAGCTCAATCTTAATGGCATGAAACTCAAGCTGAGGGTTTGCATGACTGCTAATCCAATCAACAATGGGACGTAGTGAAGTACGTAATGATCCATGTCTCACTGTCCTCAACTGAGCATTCAAACCAGCCACCAAGCGGTTCCAAACAGATGCTGGGACATGCTATTTGTAAAGTAGCATAAATTAGCAAATTGGAGAACTATTTGAATAGTGAAAAGCACACTAAAAGAATAAAAAAGAGATCAATAACCTGGCCAAGAAGATTGGTCAGGAGAAGGTCACTGTGAAGACTGTAAGGTGACATATAGCTTCCATCCCCACTAAAAAGTATACACATTGGGAATCTCTTCTCTATGATCGACACAATGTCCAAGCGCTTCTCATCACCGCCAAGAAAAAAATCGATATATGCAACCATCAGGTCTGGTGTTGCCCCAACCTGCAACATTTCCCACTTAAACTGAGATGAAACATACACTACATGGACAAATCATTTAATTATCATGATTGACTACAAGTTTACATAGCAATACTATCTCCGCAAGAGTCGCAAGCAGTACCTGCATATAGCAGATATTGTACAAACAGTATTGCACATAGCAGTACTGTTACTGATCCACATAGCAGATAATTCAGTATATGCAAACTGCATAAATTACAAGCAATGTGTATGGACACACATGCGCACATGTATCAGGATACTCAAAATTGCACATGAGCAGTTGAGAAAGAATGGACTGCTAACTACCATAGTACGTGGAATTTGTAGTGAACTGCTTGAACACTTCGTAAAAAAGAAAAGAAAAAATTAAAAGCAACATGCTGTTCTTCCAATGGAATGTGTGGATCTCATCTCACACCGTGCAGAAAAAATCGACATGTGAGAAATGTGTATTGATCATAACAATAGGCATTGGTTCTGGGTACTGGTGACAAAAATTTGTGGTATGAATGAGCTTCTATTGTGACCACAACTCAGTTGACACACTGATTAACGATTTATAAAATCAACTAGTCATGTAAAAATAACAAATGTAGAGATAGACCTTCATCCCCTTATAGAGAGCTCGGGACCTACAAGATCGAAGACACGAATGATCATATTCAGCTTTGACATATTCTTGAAGGCGGTGGATTTTTTTCCTCCTCCGCCACTGTTTCCAGGACCATGCACAAGGATAGGCAAGAACTGCCAGTATGCTGTGCACTGAGCCTTCCCACCAATCATATGCAGCAACTGAATTAACCTCATCAATGAATCTGTTGAAAGCATCTTCATACCTACCGAACAATGATATCAGCAAACCCAAATCATCACTCAGGAGCATGTAAGCCTCTGTAACGATTAATGTCAGTGATGAAATCTTTTCCACTTTCAATAGTTAGAGCAACCAAATTATCTTGGCAGATGGAAACTGTTAGCAATTAAGCTACTTCAATGCATTCACATGGCAAAACTTCCAAGTGAAGAAACAGAGATTGCATTAAATGAACAATATCTCAGTGTTGCCACCGATTTTGTTTTATTATTCATAATGAGCTCCATCCTCGAATAAGTATATCAGCTTACACAATGGAAATAACAGAGTCCGGGGGGGAGTAAGGAAGATGCCACGGTTCTCTGAAGGTATTGGGACCCATAAAGTACATTCTGTGTACATGGCTTTGTGTTTCTTCAGCTCTTGTTCCACGGACCTAAAATCAAAATTCAAGATGATTTACCAGGTATGATATTTTGAACTTTGAACTTGCCAAAACTGCAAGAAAGAAGGTCAAAGCAATAAAAATTTGAGAAGAAACATGCCTCTGACAGGGAAAGAAGATAGGGAGAATGACGATGACTCGGGTGCTCATTTGCATTTTCCTTATAACAGCTACAGCCCGGTCCAACTACTTTAATCCTCAAAGCACTTAACAACAGAGCAAGAAGCACCAATAAGAATGATAACAGAAGTGCAAAAGGCCATGGCCCTCCAAATGTATAGAGCAGCTCCTCGAGAGGTGTGTAACATTTTGGCATTCTATATTTGCGAGATACGCATTCATAGGGACAAGATGGGTGAGTAGCTCCTCCTGCAGCAATCATAAACTCTTACACAAGAACCAAAGAAAAGAAGGGCAAGGAATGAAAGCAGAGTTAAGCTAAAAAAGCTGAAAGATTTACCGCGTACATATATGAAAAGTGCTCGGTAGGGAAGGCGGTCCAGTGAGCAAGGAATACAAAGACTTGCATCAGAGCCTTCGACGTCTTTGTAAGTACCAATTGGGCATTCCTGTCAGTGACAGCATTATTAATTCAATTACTTGCAGGAACATCTAATTTCTATTATAAAACTTATGCAAGTGATTCAATATGACTCGCCACTTTGAAAAAATCAAAATCTTAAAATTCATTTAGCTCTATAAGAACCATGGGAGAAATATTTGTAGTTGGATAATTATGACCATCACCATGTCCATTACTTAACAAAGATATACTTTTATTTGAGCTCGAGTACACGAAATGTTAGCTATGCAATTGATCAAGATTGAACTCGGTTAAGGAAACCACGCAATTATAACATGTCATATTTCCATGAGTTGAACAAGCCTAAGTAGTATAATAAAATTGTAGAAAAATAGGAAAGCGGTACAAGTTATTTCTCAAGCTCAGGTGTACAGGGGAAAAAAAGGGCACCAGAGTAAAACAGATATTGAAAACGACAAGAGCAAGCTGCAGATCTTTCGTACCTCGCAGAATGTACCATAAAGGCCGGCAGGACATTTTTTCCCTGTAACTGTACCTTCCCCTCCATCAGAACCACCATTGGCACCAGAACCTCCACTGTTGAACAGGAGGTTGTAAGCATTTTCCACTACGAACACAGATTCAGACAAGTTCTAAGCTTATACAAAGAGGTTTGCAATATAAACATAGCATTTCCTTTACATCCTCACAACATGAAGGAAATCTCTCGCATGATGGGTATGCTAAGGTTTGAATTTCTCCCCAAAGCTCTATGCAGGTGAAATAGAGAACAGTCTAGACATTGGTGCTTTACTAGGATATACATCACCTGCTGGATAGTAGTGGATAGGGGGAATCCAGTACCCCAACGCCATGGCTCACTGGAAATCGAACTATTGTCTATAGGTTGATCATCCATAAAAACCTAAACCAGGCACAAGTTCTCCAAGAGTATGAAAGACAAGCAAAAAGCCCACCCCCCCAACACCAAAAAAAAAAAAAAGGACCAACAATTCCCCACTAAAATGAGAAACAAAAAAGAAAGACGTCATGTACAAGTTCCATGATGATCAAGTCTCTAGGAAACCCAAGTCAATACAATGGCTAATGAGGATTCAGAACTCCACGGTATATTTTTCAATAAAAAACACCAGATCTCTGCAAGTGGGGTGCATTGCTTCTTCACATCTTTCATTTCTTCGCCAAACCAATCTCTAAGTGATGTCTATAATGCATGTTGTGAAATTTCATGGATAAAGACAATTAGCAGAGGAAGCAGAAGATTAGAATCACCCATGATTAATAAAGCCCTATGGACAAAGAACCAACTTTAAGAGACATTGTTTCCTGACGCATCATTCCTTGCAAAAACTTTCTCTTCTCTGACTGTAGTTTCAGCGTCTGGGAAATTACTCGGAAAGAAAATATTCGGAAATGAAAACTGCACAGCAATAAACATCTAAGTCCACCCAGATGCTAATCACTTCAATTATCATTACCATTTGCAATGGAATTGTAGTTGTTGGTCATACCTACTGTTAATGGAGCCTTTTATTGTTGCAACTGGAACATACTCCGAACCAATACCAATCTTAGACCAGTGAAAATGGACTCTACCACCTCCACCGCCGCCACCTCCAAATGTGCCACCTTTGCCGCCAATAACAGTCATTGATGAATTCTCTCCAAGTATAACCTCTTGAAGGAAAAGAAGTATCGTCCCCCCAGAACCTCCACCAAGCCCACCAATCAGAGAACTACTAATGTTCCTTCTAAATGTACCGAAGGTTCCAGAATTCTGACCATCAGCTCTCAAAGATCCATTAACTTCAAGTCTAAGGAGTGGCCATTGCTTTGATCCCATTACTATAGAGACATGAAAACATCAGCACCAAAAAGAAAAATGTGAGTTCACACAAATTAGTGAAAACAATGCTAACATTCTACTATGACAAACGTGCAGCTCTAAAGTAGGAATGACCTGCGACCTCCTAGAAGTGTGGTTATTAACTAAAGATCACTTCTAATGCTCAATATATCACTTCATTTTAATTGGTGATGAAAATTTAATTTGTTTTGATTAGGTCAATCAGCTTCATATTTTACTCAATTGATTTTGTAAGATTTTCATGAGAAATGCTCAACTAAAAAAAACAATGGTCGAGCATAGTGTCTTGACTTAAAAAATTTCTGCTGGCACATCAGTCAATCATATCAGCCTAACACAGGCTTTCAAGTGAAATTAGGACTACATCGGTCAATGGATGAGTCATAGATGGTTAACTCAAATAGCCACAGCATTGCGAGTTAACTGGCTGTCACAAGCTGATGTTCAACCAATGTGTCGCCCTAATATCTCCAGACCAACTGATGGGCCACTTTTCCCAATCTTTTATCGCTTTTAACATGCCATGTACTATCACAGCAGTAGAAGTATCCAATTGAGACAAAAGAAAAAAAATGAAGTCAGTGAATTAATTTAAACAATACGAAATATATTGACCAAAGATAAATTAAAGGATGAGTTGATAAATAAAAAATGCAATTTACCCTGTTATCCATTACAGAGAAGGGACCACTAGCATCATTTATTGCATGACCAAATGAAGAAAAATTACCAATTATTCCTCCTCCGACCGTCTGTCCATACGTCTGGTTAGGACCCTCCGTTCCACTTCCCAGTTCACATGGAAGATCTGCATTACCATAATCCATACCACCACTGCACACCATCCCATTAAAATATCCAGTGCCACCTTTTCCCCCATGCCCTGCACCACTACTGGCCCCACTAGAAAAGTTCCCCTTTCCAATACCTCCACTGCAACCTGATGAACTTTTACAAAATGTATTAGTAAGGTGAATGTGTAGTATACTTTAATTTTGGTAAAGAATCTACTTATTCGACCAGAATAGTAAAGGCAGAAATGAATTAGGGAAACAACAAACCAAATGGCAGCTGCTAGTGCTCGGTAGAGTATCCATTACCTAACTCTGAAGCAGTAATCATGCCATCAGTATCAACAATGACTGTCCTTGCTCTGTGAAAGTGAACTACGCTTCCCTTGATGAGACCATTCACAAGGACATCCTCAACACGACAGATCTGCCAAGGTGAAAATGGTCTTAGCCTTTGGGCTGTATTACCTTGTTCGTGCAACAACAGTATATTGAAGACTAAAATATCAAAAGTTAATACACGATTAATAAGTGGAGAAACAATGCAAATGGAGAGACAATTGGCATTTGTAAATGCAGCGTGTTTCATGAAAGGATGTTCCAAATCAAGTTTTGTCCTTAATATGTTCAGGCATGCATGTATGTTGGTGTCAAAGTCTTGGTCAAACATGTACTTACTTGAAGAGAAAAGGATAGCGTGTAATTAACATGGCAATCATCAGGTGGAGTAATGAGATCTATTGGGCAGGTCTGACTCTTACAAAGAGAGTCTGTCACCCTATGAAGGTAAAGAAGTTCAATAAAATTCATCATGATGTAAGAAAAAGGCCATCGGAACTTCCGGGAAAAAATCAATGTATATATACTCACACTCTCCGAGTTGCATCATCATCCAAAGGAGCCTGAAGCATTGCTCCAGACCCAACCTGTAAATGTATTAAAGCAAAGATAAGTTTGGAAGACATAGACAGATAGGCATCCCACTAACTGTAAGAATCATATAGGAATGATAGTGACATGGTAAGGATAGCATATGGCATGATCTGATGTAACAGCTCAAACTTAAATTATCTCATTTTTCAGAACCATGTTACAGGACCAGAACAAGAAAAGCGCTGTTATACTCCTTTCCCTAAAGATACAAGTTGCGGTTCTCGAATTTGGAATGCAACAATTCTAATAAATATATCAAAATGCACAAATTCTCACACGTGAGACATGCAGGTATCATGGAGGGAGGACAAATGAGCTGAAATTGCCTATGACAACTAAAACTTACTATATCTTAAGTTGGCAATGACCTTCATGCTAAAAAGACCTTAATGCACTGGAAAGAGCATTAGGGTACCTAGGCATGAGTGTATGGGATAGCCTTATTAGCATGGCATAGCCTTATTACAAAATTTTTGCTATATGCATTACGCTTATGGTCATAAAAATCTTCTCTGCAACTTATAGAAAATTGGGGAGTATGACAACCAGTTAGCCATGTCGTTTACAATACTTCCCCCACTATCCCCTTGCCTATGCTGGGGCATGCCCCCAATGCACAAGGGCAGATGAGCTTGCACGATTTAGACTGTACATGTTTTTTTTTTTTTTAAATTCAGGTGAATTGACACAATTTTGGGTATACATTTCAATAAAAGCACCAAAAATTAATATCTAACCCTAAGACGATATCAAATGAAAATATTCGCAGAAAAGTACAAGCACAGAGATCGCATAAACTACATTACCAATGTCTTACAGTTATGTTATAAAAGAGAGACAGGGAAAGTCGCTGGCCTTTGATTGCATCACCATGACCTGTTAACTTCAGTAATCCCTGACCATACACGGCCAAGTTTGTGTTCGAACTAACAATGGAGTTATGCTGCAGGACAACAAATGCAATCATGCATCTGAAAAATAATATGCATTTTGGAGTTTATGCAAAAGAAATTCCACAAGAAGTCATACACTTAAAACTGCCAGGTTCCTGACTTCAAGGACAGAGGTGGTGACAAAAGTATTCCCTCCTCCATCAATTTGAATTTCTGAGTTCCACATAAGTAACATCTTGACAGCAACCCTAAGTGCACCATAAACCTTCATTGAAAGAAAGCGTTCTATTATACAGACAAGGCAAATGCTAAGTAACTCCAGCAATAAGAGCAAAAGAGCAACCGAGGAACCTTTAACCAGAAAAATACGTCTTCAGAAGATCATAAGTTGTCTAAGTGATTCTTATTCAGCAAGCAAGAATATTAGCCAAATATTCACTCCCTTAATGCATGTCACTCTAAGTCGTTCACAGACACTATTCAGAACATCCATGCCAATGTTTTCAATCTTTATTGGATCTCCTGTAAATGTTCTTTTTCATTTGCCATCAGCCAAAACACTAAATGCTTTTTAGAAGCATCGAATTTAACATAATTTTCTGGTTTTTCTTGCCTCAACTTTCCAGCACAAGTCTGTACTCCACTACTTCTGAACATCTCAGGGTGCATTAATAGGTCTTTCCAACTTTCAGTCAACAGAGTCATTTAATGCCGTGATGTACGTGTATCTCTTCAGAAAGTTGGCACTATAGAAGGATACTTGTTAACATAACAAATAATCATGTACTAACTTGCCAATTATGAACTTCCCACAGAGGCTACATATCTGAAGATAAAAGCAGCAACAAACCTTGAAATGCTCTGCCAATGTTTAACTTCATCGGATTCTTCAACTTATCTTTTCTGTATTTTTGGGTCTTTTGTGAGTAAAGACATAATCTCAATGCATCTGCATCTATGAAAGCTCTGCATTTCTGATCTTAAAACATTGTGGAGGTAATTGTCCACTGCTCTATACAGACCAAGCAATTCACTCCATCCACAAGTACACTATAGCCATAAATTAAAGGACTTAAAGAATGCCTCAAGTAAGAACAAGGAGATTTTTTTTTTTTTTGGGTAAATTAAGAACAAGGAGATGTTCATACATAAGAAGTTGGAAATTGATCAGTATCCTTGAACACACACTAGGAGTGACGCTAGAGTAAGAGTGACTATAATGCCCATCTGAGATTATAGTTTACATATTCATGAAGACTTCCACGGCATGATCTTGCGAAAAACGTTAGAATCTATATGACGACCTCAGCATGAAATGCTTTTGCAAGGCTTTCATCTCTATTTTTGTTTTTTGATGATTCGTCCTTTTGCTAGCAAACATGATTGACAAAAGGAGAATTGGAAAAAGCTTGCAAATGATTTACCTTAATGACAGAATCACTCATTAAAAGCTCTTCTGCTACAAGCTCAAATTCTGATACTGGAAATTTGGCCAATCCAAAAGCAATGCTGCTTCCTCGGTACACACTGAATTGGCCTCTAACCTTAAGAGACAACAATTTAACAGGAAGGTAAGAGACTCGTATAGACTTTTGCATGTAAAGTAGATAGCAGATGTAGAACTGTATAGGAGAATCTTGAGAAGAAATACAAAAAGATAGCAGACTTTGCGTGTAAAGTAGATAGCAATTTCATCAATATGTGGAAGTGTCTCATTTATCTCCACATACTATGGCCTATTTTTTTCGCCTAGACTCCATCATGATCCAACAACAGCAGTCAAGAATGCGTTACCCCAGGGCCAGGTGTCAAGCGGTCGTAACAGATGCAAAATGAAATCTTCAAAGAACTATATTGATTAATATACTTTCAAACTTTTGTCTCCCTTGGCTATGTCTATCATACTTTATCCTAATAGCAAATAGAATTTTATAGGTACTCTGCAGGTGCTTTAAAAGCACTACCGTTTAAATTACACGTACAGAGGGGAAAAAAGATTAACTAAATAAAAGCAAAAATCCACAACAAGGACACTTTTTTAAGTTACCTGAACTCTAGTCCAAACAAGAGGAACCAGCACTTTTGCGCCATTCTCCACAATCACGTGAGACCATATGGGACTCGTAGAAAAATCAAGCAAAGGAGTCTCTGTTTCTGTGGTGACATAGTCATTGCCGACGCGTAAACTGAGAAAATATGCATCAAAGTATGTCCCAGCTCCTCCAGCATTCTGCGGACAGCCAATACTTGATCCACCTGCCACAGAAAAAGATTAAGAAATGATCGATGCATCCCAGAAATACTCTTGAAGAAATTATTGAAAATGAAGAGCTCTTTTTTCTGGTCAATACAAAAGAGAAGAAAGTATCTGAAACTCAAAAAGAAAAAAAAAAAGCACAAAAGAAATGAAAGATGACCTAGTCAGGTTTATTGTAGCAAGCACCCACTAAATTTCCAAAAATCGCCTAACTACATAGACAGGGTACAGACAAACATCCTATTTAGCTCCTTCAACATCCCCTACCTCTATTCAAACCTGTACCCTCTCTTTCTCTGTCTACATCTATAGATAAAGCTGCCAAGAATAACAAAATGCTATTAGTAGACACAGCACAAACCAAAGATGGACCCCACTATCCCACTTTGCCTCAGTCTGTTGCATGAATAGGCTCATTGCAAAGTTTAGTAGTTAATATTACTAGTTATTTAATGAGCAGTGGCTAATAGTCCTTCAAGAGCTCAGTACTTGAAACTTTTAACAAGGTCATATATCCTGATTGAGGTTCACATCTGAGTAATGCAAACAGCTTATCTAGGAGATTTCAAACCAGTGACAACTTTAGGTATAGCCCAGAAGAAAAATGTGCATACATACTTCAGGTACATTCATACAAAACTTGCAGTGGTTGCAGTTTACTTTGGATTTCTATATCAGCCTAGACGTTTTTGGAAGTAAGAAGCATTGGCACATAAACAACCAATTCTACTATTACAAATACAGAATCCAGATGAGCACAGACCATGCACAGTAACTTTCACATCTTCCTGTATGCTGTAGCAATCTAGTGAAATTCTTCCTCCACCACCTCCCCCCCATCCTCTCCCTCCAGCTGCACTGATGGTACCGTATCCCTTCCTGGATATTTGCAGGAGCAAATCAAAATAAGGGGCAAAGAAGGATGGCTTCCATTAAGAATGAGCACCAGGCAATAAAGAATCTGAAAAGAACTTCTTTTTCTCCAAAAACAAAGGACCAACAAGTTAAGATTATTGACAGGAAAAAAGGGGCAAGCTACACAATGGTATGTGTGCACGAGTGCAGACTTTTTTTTTGATTGGCTGTAAGTGCGCAGACTTGAATTAGTGGGCATTTGCAGAAAATTTTTAAGACTAGTGCACGCAGTATTGTGAACTCACAGCTTCACAGCATAAATATGAACACTTCCACCGGATCCTCCTCCCCCACTTAACCCTCCATCTCCACCTTCTGCCATCACAGATCCATTTAAATATAGTGTATCCTTCACCAAAAGCTTAACACGTCCACCACCGTTGCCTCCAAATCTTCTCTTGTCAGACATTCCACCACCCTTGCTCCCGTAACTCCAAGGTTCAGACAAAGTGGACCAAGCATAAACATCACCACCCCAATTACTTTTATTACTCATTATGCAGGAAGCACCACGACCCCCATGTCCTCCACCATCCCCATCATAACCGACCGGTGTACCGCTAGTTTGAGGAGGTGGTGGTCCACCTAAAGAAGAAGTGTTTATCAAAGCCTTATCCTCCAGAGTCATATTTGCTGCTGAGAAAACAACAGAACCTGCGATTATAGCTGCATGATGACCTACTTTCACGCTGCCAGACACATTGAAAATAATTGTGCAGCCTTCAACTGGACAAGCGATTGAGACACGAGGGAGTATCTCAATATCTCCTGTACCGTATATGTATATATCAGAACTCAGATACAAATTTGAGTTCAGCAAACAGGTTGTATTAAATGATCCTACACCTTCCAGATCTTCACAGGATACCGAATCATTTAAAGGAAAAAATGTCAGTGGCCCGACATTGGTAAAGCCGCTGACCCAGGGACCATAGCCTATAACTGACCGAGGACGGTGCAAATGACCTGGCCAATCATCTGCTCCTCTATTAAAACTCCAGCCTCGAGATGGTGGAAATATATAGAAATGACCCCAAAGAAACCACCAGATAATATAGCAGCGCATGAGTTAGGATTGCACCACACAGGTCACGGTTATGGAAGCCACTCTTATCAGCAAAACATGCTACTCATGAGTGCATACTGATCTGTAAATTTCATATCAAGGTTGAGAGGTAGCTTTTGTTATATTGAGTCAACGGTTTGCACTGTCCTTGCTGATTTTAAACCCCCATAGTACTGGAGTGAGAGAATCATCTGGTAAAATTGTCAGTCCTGTAGCCAAGGACTTGTTAAGATGTTGCCAAAGTTCTTCCTACCACAACATCATCTGTACTTCAAAATATTTGTCTTTCGTGCAATCTCATATGCTACCCTTTCAGCGATGTCGACAATATCCCACAATTTGAACCTGCCATCAAATTGCCACTTGGTGACCAATTATTACTAGCAAAAACTAAGAGCTGAAAATTATATAGCGGAAGTAAAGTTCTGATGATAGTGGGTGCAGACAGGACAAAGACTTATGAGGAATTTACAGAATGGCATTCACCAACAACAGCTTCACTCAAAGTGATCTACAAGAATGACAGGTGAATTTGCTGCCAAATGATGCATTAAAATGATTTTTCCTGGAACTTTGTGAGATTCAAAATCAAGAAGCAGATCCTGGAGTTAAACAGAAACTTCTGTTTCTGATCTGGATATCACTAATCAACAAGATGAAAGACCCACAAGTGATTGAAAAGTGCAAATCCTGTTTAACCCAGATTATTCCATTCCATGACTATATTGAGTATAGCATGCGCTTGGGCTTTATTGGGTGTCAAATGAACAGCGACCAGAATAAGCAATCTCAAAGTCCAGCAATGTTCCTCTCTCTCTCTCTCTCTCTCTCTCTCTCTCTCTCTCTCTCTCTCTCTCTCTCTCTCTCTCTCTCTCTGTGCAGAAAAGTCAATTTCATTTTACTGAGTGACGTGTTAGAGCAACCATAGGAGATCTCCGAAAAGCTTTTTTGTCATAGAAGATAAGCTGTAAATGATGAATGCATTTATCGCAGGAAACAGTTTAGCAAAGTTGAAAGTGAGCAACATACATGAATTGTCAATGAAAACACGGATATCAGAACTCCGCAAGCTAACGACACTTGAATAGCACATTACACTCCTTCGTGACTCTCTAAAAGTAAGCGCAACAGACAGGATGTTCCCGTGGCGCTACTAAACTCCACATTTTACAGGAACTATAAAACCAGACCAGACTCGTTCTACTTTTGAAAAAGAAAAAAAAAAGTTCACATCGGTTTGAAACTTATCCCACTGCCGGAAGTCTTAACGATAAACCTCAAATCAAATGCAGCGTTGATACTCTCCACCCCTTCCCAAAAAAAAGTAAGAAAAAAACCGTACTCGAAGCAACGGGAGAGAAGCCGGCAGCGAATTCGCAATCAGACACGGCCGTTCCAGAAACACTAGCCACGAACAACTTCCTCTCAGGTACACCGCCAAGTCCGATGCGGCGCAAGCCATAATCCACAGCCGACGATTCCAGGAGAGCCTTACTCTATTCTCAAAACGCCAGCCGGGACGACCTCAGCTGATCCGATACAGACCACAGAAAAACGCGGAAAAAAAAGGACCAAAAAAAAAAAAAGAACAAGCGCAGGAATTCACACTACGCATCCCTAAGCGACCTCGCACCAGCTTTCTCAAGCACAAACAAACGAGGCGAAGAGCAGAACAGAAAGCGAAGTGGCCTCGTCGCCTCCGATCACTCGATCTTCAGCTTGCTCAGTTCGGTTTTCAGCTACATTCCGTAACAAAACAAGCGGCGATCGGCGACTGAACTCCGAATCGCGGAACCGAAGTCGCTACTCCCGGCCATCGACAAAACCCACGCACATCCACATGCACAGAGAGAGAGAGAGAGAGAGAGAGAGAGAGAGAGAGTACGGTTCGTCAGTGGAGATAGAGAGTGCAAGCGAAGCTTCGCGTTCCGTTTCTCTCTCTTCAAGAGCCTGCCAAAGCTATGATGATGTACTCTCTCTCTCTATCTCTCTATCTCTCTGTCTTCCGGAATGCTCCTCTGCATTTTTCTCGCTGCGCTCGCATTCCTTTCATTTTCCCTCCTCTTTTGTTATTGCGGTGGTGGGGCCCTTCGCTATAGCCAGTCTAAAGGGTGGCTCCCCGATCGGTTACGATGCCAGAGTGGAGACGCGGTCTCCGGCCGTTCGCCTTGCTCCGTAGGTTCGACGCCGACGTGGACGCGCGCCCTTTTTTCGGGTTCCTTTGGGAGTTGGGAATCTTCGCCACGCGCCCTCGCGTTCTCGGGGCTTCTTCGCCTTAATTATTCAGACCGCGACAAGAGTCATCAATTGGCTGACGCCAAAGGAAATAATCTGCCGTTTCTCGAGAAGCTCTGCTCCGACTAGAATTTCAATATTACCAGCCAAAATCCATCTCACCTACTCCTTTCTTTTCTTCTGCTCTTTGAAGACTTCTCTTCTTCTTCATTTTTTCTATTAAATCCTTTATTTTTGTTGTCGTCGTTGCCGTTGCCGTCGCCGTTGCTGTTGCCATCGCCGTCGCAGTCGCAGTCGTATCTCCTATTTTTCTTATTTTCGTGACCACAATTTTCCCGCAATCGTATCGATAAATTTCGTTCCGAAAATCAAATGACCGAATCAAAGGCTTTCTTTCCCCTCGACCTTTCATTCACGGGGCGGGAAAGCATGTCAAAATTTGGAAATTAGTGCCTGAATTCCTGTGGTGGATGCTCGTTTATAGGACATTGATTGACTAGGAGGACTTGGATATTCTTTTTTGTGAAAAGTTGACCTTCTCCATATTGTCCGTATAAAGAAATTATCTATGTGGTATAGCTCGAGCACGCTATTTACATGGATTTTGCTCCTCCGGGAAGGATTTTACTAGCAACGACTTATTTTTGCTTATAGCATTCAATCCGTCCCATAACCTTTCGAGAAAAGTCTCGTGAAATTACTAAAAAGCTACCAATCTCATCATCTAAGGCATCTAGTTTATGACCGTCATTTCGACGGTCATTCAAATATTTTAATTTATGACCTCTAGTTTTGATATCATGGGAAATTGGATTGAACTACTGTCGATCATTCTAAAAATTTAAGTCGATAGAAAAAAAAATGTGGTTTAATATTTAAATATTTTATCAAAACCATGGAATATCTATACTATTTAATGCTGTAAAGTGACATGGGGCTCGGATTCATCAAGATAAGGCCATGTACCATATGATATTAAGCTCACTACTTATTATGTGATCGACCCGCCCCCGGCCCGCCACAGATCCAATCTACACTGATGAAAAGAAAGAAGACAGGAAGAAAGTTGATAAGGGAAGAGACGTGGGGCCATGTCGGGCACTGCCCGAAGCGTTCGATTCTTTTATGTTAACCAGTGGAAAAGTACGGGGGTCTGGAAAAAGAGACATAGAGTCCATGGTCCACAATGCTCTTCTCATATGGGGAAGCTACAAAGAAGTCGAATTTCGATTTTGTAAGGATCAAAAGAGCCGTGACGTATGTATTTGGCAAGTTGGACTTAAGAGTCCGTTCGTTTGATTGAAAGCTATTTCCGAAAAATTATTTTTCAATTTTTTGACGTTTGAATGATGGAAAGCAAATCGAATTATTGCAAACACTTTTCGTAAAATGAATATAATAAATTTAGGATGGAAAAAAATGACTGCCCCTAACGTTTTTCTTTAAAAACGATTTTCATAGAAGATACTTTCTTTTATTATGGATCTTTTAGTGAGATAAATGTAACCAAATGTTTTTTTTAGATGACCGTCGAGTACACTCGTCTTAACTTGTGCATCCTCGTACACAATCACTTATACGGGAAACGAACTTAGAAAGTTGCAAGACGTCAGATTAGGTTATAGGGCTTGAGAAGTTATTCTCGGAGCAGACACCGACTAGAGAGAACGAGCATTGATGAAAGAGAGCTTTCAGCCGAAAGTTACGGAACTTTGATGACAAGTCGGAGCACTGATTTGAGGTCACGTTGAACTCAGACCGGCTGTGGCATTTTACAGAACCCAGAAAGGAAAAAGGGCCACGACACAACGTCTATATCGTTCGCTGGTCGCTACGAACAGATAACTGACAAATCAGCCATTGAAGCAGCTCGCAAGAACGGAGTTCAATGACCTTCAGGGAGATCGAAATGGCGGGACACCCTTATAGTCCACGAACAGGAAGACATCTATGACTCGGTCACCAGCTCCTGGCTCTAGGACTCCTCCCTCATCCTCTCTGAGTGGCTTGCCACCAAAGCTCACCTCCGCTTATTCCCTCTCACCAGCAAGAACATCATTGAGCTCGGCATCCGATCCACTGGCCTCCTGGGGCTCACGGCGGCTTGGCTGGGGGCCAGCCACATTGTCCTCAGATCCTTTGGGGCTGAGGAGGAATCTAGAAGCGAATGGGGCCAGTGCATGAGTGGAGGTGAAGGAGCTGGTGTGGGGATCGGAGGAGTCGGCAAGGAGCTGGTGTGGGGATCAGAGGAGTCGGCTAGGGGGATGGGGAGGAGTTCCGGGTCGCATTGCTAAGTGAATGTTCTTTGACGTGGAGTCACCGAGTCAGTGAGGGAGCCGGAGAAGACCCTGAAGGGGGTGGTGCAGAGAGAGGAAGAGGGCATCGGCAGCGAGGTCATTGACTGGACGGGGTTTTGGCTGGAAAAGCTGGGGAGGGAGGAATTTGAAGCGGTTGAATTGGCATTTCGACTCGGCGGTCCAGGGGCTGATGGGGAGTTGGCCAGAGAGGTAAGTTTCGCAGTGCATGGGACCATGAGGATGGCCTGAAGAGAAAAGCCGGGCGTACGCTTAGGGTTCCCCTCAGGCTCCGAACGCAGGGTGACCAGTTCTTGCCGCTGCTGTTGTAACGCTAAAGACTTGCTTCTAGGGCTGCTGCTATTTGCACCATTTGACGCTCTTTTTCCGGGGAGAACCCACAAAGGGGAAACAACAGAGTAAGGCCCAATTTCAAATTGATTCTTTTTTGCTAGAACGTTATGGATTGATATGTTTCTACAATGGTAAATCAAATGTGATGTCTAAGGCAAATAGTATTTGTCTAACAAAGAAAGGGGATTGGAATTGTTTCCACTCAACCACCGCGGCTGCCCGTTTGTCTCCGTGCCAAAACGCAAGAAGCAACTCGAGCACCCATTCACAACTCCACAAATTACAACGTCTAAAAAAGCAGTGCCAAATTCCAGTCAAACCAATCACCCGTTTCCACCCTAATAAAGCATAGCATTCCAAGTGGGCCTAACAGATCACCAGCACAAATCACGAGACTATTCTCGGCACACTCAATATATCACCTATCTTTGTCTTTGGATACTTGTCTAGAGAGTATAATTACATGTCTGGAGAAGCTAAAAGGGCCCGGTGACTTTCCTGGCAGTGCTGTACAAAATCTCTTGCTGGCATCGCTTCCCTGTGTATTACTCTGTCAACCCACAAGACGAGTGGCTTCATTTCTTTCAAAGCCTTGGCAACCCTTTTGACAAAACCATCCATGTAAAATTCTCTGTATCTCTCAAAAAGTTGCACCTTTTTTTTTAGATGAGAGGAAGGATAAGAGCGGTTTACTGGGGTTATCCTTTCTTTTCAGCCGTGAATATGTGCTGCAGGGTCTGCGTCATGGCTATTAACCACTTGTGTCCTCAAATTACCTCTTTATTTCCACAATCCAAAATCCATCTAACCTCGTCATCAAGAGGACCCGATAGGCCTCAAAAACACCTTTCTGTTCCCCATTCTTCAAGCCAACACTTTTACGCAGACAGAACAGCACAGACCAAGCTGCTGAATGCAAGAAGAGTATAACCCATCACAGCTATAGCCACACTTCAACCCTTAACCGGTGTAGTGAATCTTCTGATTCTGTGAGCTCTGACCTTGCTGAGATTGTGGCTGTTGAGAAGATGGCAAGTTCAGAGGTTGCATGCCATATTGTGTAAAAGGCTGAGAATAAAGAGAATTCATCAACCCCTGCAAAAGAGTCGTATACCGTGTGAATTCAAGGAGATGAAGTATATGTGTTGACATAAGAAAAACTTGTCTAAAGAAAAGAGCACTAAATAAAGGAACAAACAACCAATTTGATAGTTTGTGTTGGTTATTGCTCCTTCACTTTCCAATCCAAAGATCACCCACACTTATAATAAGACTTAAACCATAAATGAGCAAGAGAAATTTTCGCAAAATTTGAGTCTAAGTTATCCCAATAAAAAATGTAGGGATGGATAACTATCAGTTGGGTGCTTCCAACTATGCTATAATGAAGCTAAAATCAGTATCTTATCAGATGGCACAAGAGAAGGGGTAGAAACCTGAGTCTGGAGTTGGCTGCTCATACCGAAGTGGCTTTGCGATGGATCATCTTGCGAGGGTTCACTAAAACCCACTTGAGTAAAGAGAGCCTGTGATCCATGAGTCATATAATCCTGCCAAAAAAAAAAAACAGAAGTCAAAGGAGGATCCACAGAATCTATAACAGTGCACAACCATGTTGTAAGGACAGGCATAGCATAAGAAAAATTGATGGCATACCTGAGACATAAAATCATTTCCACTACCAAAACGAGAGTATATATTCTGAGTATTCTGATTTAAGAAATTCCCAGGAAAGCCACCTTGTCCACCTTGTGTCATATAATCAACAGCATATCCACTTTGAGAAGCCTGGAGAAAATCCAGAAAAGTGTCAGTATTCCATGGTGATGAACATATGGTATCACACATAATGAACACAGAGCAACAAGGAACAGCCATCAACTGTTCCTCACGAATAATAGGAAAAGGTAGATATAGCAACAACTAATTCATCTAGTGCACTACTGAAAATGTCTCAGAACTGGAGAAATCTTTACTTCAACTGCTTCTGAGGCAGCAAAGATCATGGAGGAAATCTGTAAGGTCCATGCTATGTTTGAAAGGATGGGAGCTAGAAAAATGGGAGAAAATACAGAATTTCAAATTTCCCCTCGTCCTCACGAAAACTCTTAAGTTGTTCCCTATTTTCCACCAGAACTTTCATTTCTTGCCATTTTCCCCAACACACTTTAGTGCTATGTTGAGTCAATGCATGAACATTGTACCAATTCAAATAAGAATTGTAAGTTAAAGATGTACCTGCGTAGAAAAATCAGCCATATTGTAGGGAACGTGTGATCCCTGGCTCTTGAAGTCATCACCCAAGAAATCCTGATTATTAGCCATACAAACATATATAAGAAAATGAGGGGAGTATGAATTGATGAAGAAAGTTTCAGCCATTAGAACAATGACATACTTGTGACATGCCCCCCATGGAGAAACCATCACGGAAAGGTTGGCCAGATCCCTGCGCCGGTAGCTGTGATGCAAGGACAAAGCAATTCTTACAACAAATGTCATCAACGAAAGGACAAATAGTGCCAGCAGTAAAGATAAGAAGTAGGGAAAACAGTAGGGCTTTATGAAAGAGGATGGGAAAACTAAATAGCTACATACGTTATTGACAAATCCAGGTTGAGATAGTTGGCCACCCGCGGATGGCTGGCTATTTGCATTCTCCAGAGGTGGAAAATTGAAATTAGAACCACCAATAGTTTGCTGTGTGCCTTGCTGATGGGGTAGATGACTGCCAATAGGAGCAGCACCACCACGTCCAGCCCCAAATCCACGACTTCCAGGTGGAGGGCCATGAGGAACACCTCCAACAGGTCCATGAACAGCTCCTCGAGTTGGTATAGCATATGGCTGAGAAGGGGGACCACCAGGAAACTGATGGATGGGGGCTCTTGGCATTGGAAATCCAGCTGGATGCACTCCTGCCTTGTGAGTGCCATTTGGTGGGCCAGGTGGCACATAAGAACCTGTTCACAGGAGCATATTGCTTTCACAATAAATGACATTATTTATAGAAACAACATTCACATTAGAAGCATTAGCATCATCTACACTAAATAACCACTTCAGGATGGACGTGGAAAAATGTCTACCATGGATATAAAGAGGAAATACTGTTGCTCATTTTCAAACTAAATTAGTAGCTAATATCGTGTTCAGTATTGTTTTGGTTTGGGAAGAAAGTGGGGAGGGGGGAGATGATCCGGCTCTACAATTGAATCATTGAATCATGACTCACCTCTAGAGCGGCTGCTTCTCCTATCAGCATTTGGACTGGAGGATGCTATGGAACCAAAACCATCATGTGGCATAATCCCAGGTCCTCCACCAAAGAACAGTCTCCGATCATTGTAGATCTACTCCAAGTTAAGAGTACCAAAAATAACCATCAAATATTCATACACATCAATACAACAGAGCCATGTTAAGCTACATTTTGGAGGGTTCTCAAGCATTCGACAGCCTACCTTTTTTGGTTTTTGAAACTGAACCATGCTCTGTTTCAAGTTATTTAAAGGTCCTTCAACCAAGCATTCATGCTCCTGATGAGACATTTTCAGAAAGCAGAGAGAGAGAAATAAGTAGCAGACAAAACCACTTCAAAATCAGCAGGTAATGACTAATAAATCCATCTATCATCAAGATACAATATGAGAACAAGAACTTAACTATGAGCATATATTGTTGAAACAGACTCCTGGCAATTCATGTATCGATCGGCTTTAAAAGATGCCGATCTACTGATACATTCACGACAGTAGCACGTAAAAGGTACCTTGTAGTGTGTCAATAAACTATTCCACAGAGGCTGTTTGCTCAGAACTTTGGGGTTTCCCAGGATAACGATTCCATATCGAGCACGTGTTAAAGCGACATTGAGCCTGCGAGGATCATTCAGAAACCCAATTCCCTGAACAAACAAAACCATGATTATACAGGGAGCAGTTGATATTGAGTTGCACAAACCAGTGAAAAAGACGATAAGTAGTGATTAAAGTTACACTAGACTAACTGCCCAGTAGACACAGTACATAAGCATATGAGAATATGAACCCAAAGGGGAAAAGAAAAGTGGCAAACAACACATCATATTCAGCAGTATTTGTGCAGCAGATTCAAAAGCAGTGGCTTCAATTATGTAAGCCACAAGAATAATATTACCAACCTGATGTTCATTACTGCGCACACACGACAAAATGATGTAATCCTTTTCCCTTCCTTGAAATGAATCTACACTAGCAACCTGTAAGGGGTAAAAAGTTCATATATAATCCCATTTAAGATATAAGGCATTGAAAAGGATAACTTGAGACAACAATTTCACCTCAATTTCCTTGTAGAGTTGCTGTCTCAAAGCACCATTTCTTGACATATAGTTGACAATGTAGGCCCTTTGTCCTTCATATGGTGTTATCACTCCTATCTGGAAGGACAAAAAGAAAACCATCAGAAGAATACATTGGACCATGAAAAAAAAAAAAAAAAAGCCATCAGAAGAACACATTGGAGTGTGCATTCGAATTCAAAAAGGAGTATTTTTACCTGACTGGGGACTACTCCACTTCTTAAGAAAGTTGTTACGATTTTCTCAACATTTGCAGCTTCAGTCCTATTAAGATAAGATGTTCCGCTGGCACTTATCTCCTCTTGTCCCATCTAAAAAACAACTTGAAAATTTTATATGTGGCCTCTAATAAACTCAAGGCAAAAAAGAAAACATAAAAAGAAAATGAAACAGCTGGTGCATAGGTGGAGCTAGAAGCCCTACCAGTTCTTCGAAGAACTCATTAAAACCAATAGTTATGAACTCTCAAATTTCATAAAACAGATAGTTCATCTAACACCTCCTGGCATCCTTTTAATAAAGAAAAAAAAACCTCTAAGGTATATTTTGGCCCACATTAAACTAAAATAAGCCAGGCCCAAAGCCCATTGGCAAGCAGCCCAGCACTGAAATAACTCTTCCCTCAGTTCAATTTCTTCACAATAATTATTTTAATGTACCCTAAATTGTTAAGCAGCCATATGACCAAAATAATTGAGATTCATGGAATTACAAAAATGTATTATTGCACAACCATACCTGGACATAGAAAAACATAGGGCGGTTTGGCACAGGCCAAGGAAAATCAATGCCTGTAGACTGCCTTTCATTAATTGTAACTCCATTTTGCAGTGTACCTTCATAAAAGCTATTTGATGGGAACTCAGACAGAGATGGATGCATACGATACTGGACCTGAAGTAAAAGAAGAGAACAGGTTATGTCAACCACAGAAAACCAGAGTGCATCCACAGGAATGGATCCTCATATCCATGGAAAAATTGAAATTCTTTACATTCAAACAGTGAATTTGTACACTTTCATATCAATACACATAATTCCAATAGAAAGCATTTTCAAAATCTTTAAAATAGGACATCAACATACTAAATAAAGTGTACACAGTGCTTCAGAGATCCGACCATATCAAGTAAAAGCAGGGTTGCATATCTGCAATCTTAATCCATATACAGAGGGGAGCATTATGCCTACCACTATATGGAAAAAGGCATCCAAACCATCTTCTGTCCTGAACGGACGACACCACAATCAGACTCATGCTTACAGATTGTTCACAGTCAAAGTGTAACCCCAAGATCTGGTGGTAATTTATGAGGAAGCAATTAAAAGTGACCAATTTATGCATACCATGTCCAAACTTCATCAAACCTACAAAGAAGGACCAGTTGAACTCCATCCTATTGTTCTAATCAGTACATAATCACATGATATGTAAGATCCAAGAATTGCTAACAAGAGTCGCTAACTGCACCGTCTTTGCCTCAGTCTAGTTTCAAACAATATGCAGTAAGTACTCTTAAAATAGAACAATTACCTGCAGCCTGATTGGTTTTACCCCAAGAAGAACAAGACGTTCAAATAACGATTGAGCCAGTCCAGCTCGAGCGGCTTTCTTGCACATAATGACAGGACCAAGCTGACAGTGATCACCAACTAACACTACCTGAAGTAGAACATTTCAGAGTGAGGTGAAGTAATAAATATATACATAAAGCACAACTATCTTCCACTTCCAGCACCTGCTTGGCGCCGAGAACCAGGGGGATCAGACATTCAGGTTCTGTAGCCTGAGTTGACTCATCTATTAGAACCTAAAGTAACAATAACCAGTCAGTTTAGTTGGCTTTAAATGTTAAATGGGTACCAGAAAATTCTTACGACCTATCTCATACCTGACGAAAGCGAAAATTTGCTAATCGAGGATCTCCAGCACCGACACACGTGCAACATATGACATCAGCACTCTGAGAAATCTCTCGTTCAGTGGCACGTTTTAGAGCTTTGTACTTCTTTTCATCACTACTCGACAGTTCCCCTGGTTATAAAACAAAAAACATGTCAAGAGAGCTACATTACACGGAGAAAGAGAGAACAGAACAACTCAAACAACTAAACACACCGCTAGAGTTTCAGAGGAAAGAAGGCTGTATTAGTTCTAAAAATTGAACCAATGCCTCTGATCCAGTCCCTCCAAATTTCAGTCCATCTTAGTAATGAAAAGAAACCTCAAACATTTCACAACATATACACAATCTTCAGGAATAAAGTCATCTGATATTCAAACTTGTACCCTAACTTATATAAAAGGTCCAAGAATTCTAAACCATGAACAACAACTTAGTACTATACCTCTTCTTGCACTAAGGAATAATTTTCAACCCTAATTTGACACATAAACACAATGAATTAAACAGAAGTAGTCAACGACTTTCATACAGCAAAAGCAACATTTGCCCAAATGATGAAAAAACCACACTAAGAATAAGAATGAAAGAACACAACCCCAAAGAAAGTCAACAACAAAGGAAAACTAAAAATGCAGGACCAGAAAAACTGACCTTGCTCATCCTTCAACTGTTGTAATTTGTGAAGCTCGCTCTTTTCAGAAGTGTCAAGATGTCGAACCTGCAATACAGACGACACATTGATCATTCTGAGAAAACACAGCCACATGATTACAAGATAGTGTAAATCATCAACGACTCACAAATTTACAAACCTGATAATGGAGGGTCAAATGCTCGACAGGAGAACTGACAGCTTCCCTGGATTTTGCACAAAGCCTAACAACCTTCAAACGAAAATAATAACCAGATTCAAAAAACACAGGCAGGGAAAGACATTATTAGAGGACCATTAAAAAACCTAAGCCCCAGAACTTTACATGGCGTAAAGGTAAGTTTCCTTCATTAAAATCACCTCTAGTCAGTTAGTAAGGATACAAAGCAGGCTGAACCCCCAAAAAGTGACCTTGGGAGCCACCCATCATTCAATAATGATACCACCAGAACTAGTAATGCTGAAAAAATCTCTTACCTTCAATCCAGTTGCACTTATCTTCTCAGCAAGCTGGTCCACAGCAACATTACTTGGAGCGCAGACCAGAACCTTGTCATTTAGAAAGGGAACATGCACAGGTAAGAATGGATGTGTTTCTCTATACATGAGAAAATTTTATTATTAGCACCAATAGTTGCAGTTCTATATCCATGGGACACTCTCATTAGCACAAATATATAATCTCCAATGATATAGACATACAAGAGCTGTGGACCACGTGAGAGAGAGAGAGAGAGAGAGAGAGTTATGGATTCAAGAGCAAAGTCACTAAGCTTACTTGCCCCTGTCCTTGTTTAGCCATGTGATAAACTATTGCCGCTGAAGTAACAGTTTTGCCCGTACCAGGAGGACCCTGAATCAAACTTATGGGCTTCTGGAGAACGCTCTTCACAGCAAAAACCTGATACGCAACAACCATTCAGTAAGCATGCAGTGATAATAAGAAACAAAGCAATGCAGAAAAGCAGATACTTGAATTAAGCCCTGTGATTCACACATTATTCATGTTAGAAACAAACAGATGTACATCCAGAAAGAAAAGGAGGGAGGCGGTTGCAAGGAAGAAATGAATGCTTCATACCATAATTAAACAGGATGACTAACACAAGAAATCAATAAATTAAGGAAAATTTCCAATTCAGCCTTGCTTCTTGATGTGCTTTATGTAAACAGCGTCAGAATGATATTAGTAAACCTTTTCTACCCAAAAAGAAAATGTATAAGCAGTTTACACCCAACAAGATCAAGCATGCCAGAACTCCAAACTAACTAGACATTGACACATGTTAAAGTCAAATACTTGCCAGAATGGATTATAAACCTCAGCCATACATGATAGACAGTGAGATGGCAGATGAAAGTACCTGAGATGCATTGAGCTCAGGAAGTCCAGGTGCACCAAAACGTCGAGGCAATGTATTCCGTACCATTTGAAGCTCAACCTCATGGCCCAACAAGTGGTGATAGATATACCTGTAAGAAGTAATAGCATAATAGCATTAAACAGACCCAGGTAGCAGCTATAAAGTGTCAAGGACGGATTATTGGCATAAAGGCCAGCAAAGGCATAAGAGCAGATAGGACAAAATGCTCCATCATTATATAAAGGGAGGCCAACAGGCATCAAACACCCCAACTCCATCCATGGCAAAAGGAAATCTAGGACATCCCCACAATGAGCACAGTAGAGCATAATCTTGAATACTCTACAATGTGTACCAACACATGTTCTGAGATCCATACTTGATATTCACCGTCATATTTAGATGTCTAAAGGAATGAACTTTGTTGCATAAATATATATATACGGTCTGCAAGAATTACACTATCAAAATTAACAGGGACTACAAAAAATTGCAATTAAAAATCAACCCTGAATAAATAAAGAATCTTAGAGCAAACGAATAATAAAAAAAATGACAGAAAATGGAGATTAACCCACCCACTGACACTTGTCTCATCCACAGCAAATGTCTTCATTGCTCCCTGCATTCTGTCGAAGCTTGTACTCTTCCAAACAAAGTCAACACTGAAACCATGGTTGACATCAACTGGAACACCCTAAATATTAAAGTAGACTATAAGCAAAGATAAATACACATAAGAAAGTAAAAGACGGCTCTCTAAAAACAAACCTGACTGGCACGAAGCTCCAAAGCAACCTCTTCTTGTGCAGTTAGCTTAATCTGAAATGATAAATTTTTATTAAGCGAACCCCACAACACTGAAAGCCAAAAAGAAGAGTTATTATATTTTTTGGGCAGAACATAAAATGAGACATACCACATGCCCCACAGATTGCCATGCTGGATGAGCAGCATCTCCTGAATAACGGAGCCTCAACTCATCACCTGGCACTAGTCTCAACTCATTGTCTTCCTAAATTGACAACAAATGCATCTTAATATTGCAGCAAAGTAGAGAAAAAGAAAAGCGCATTTTGTGAGAATAAACGAGTCTTGAATCACCTTTGGGAAAATAAAATATGCAATGCGCTTCTTGTTCAGACCAATATCCCATCGAATAGTGACATTGTCCTTGCTCTGAGATTCTTTCATCATCTACAACAAATTCAGAGATACAGTTGCAGTATTAAGCTTCACCAAACAGGTAAGCAGAAATGTCTTCTTAACAGAATATACACAGTAGAATTGAGTAGTTGTTTACAACATAAAGGCATCACCAGTAACTGTTAAAGTATCTGACACAGAGACTGAGAGCACAAAAAAGATACGGGGCACATACTTTATCATAATCAGCTTCAAGCTTGATGAGTGGAGCAAATACATTTTGATACTGCAGCGGACAGCACCATCCATAAGTTAGTCACAATTAGTAATCAAGAATACTCTCTGAACCACAGTCAATGTAGGAACCTGATATGCATCTTCATACTTCAGGGCTACAGGCTGAGGCTCATCATCCACACCAGGCTTCTCAAGATCCTCAAGGGAAGCATCAGGATTCGTCTTCCACAGTTCTTCTATCTTGTTTATCTGTTGTGCACTGATCTGGCGTGCCCTCAACTGCTCCTGTTCTGATGGGACCTGTAAGGTACACAGCATGAGCAGACTCTCCGGATAATACATTTGATAGGCATCATCTATAGAAAAAAGAGAAAAACGGACCTTAACAAGCCACTGCAAGAAGCATCTGTCATCAATCAAAGGACACCACTGACTCAGGTCCCAGTTCATGTCCTTCAAAGCATTTACACTCAAGCAGGGCTCCCGACAAAGAAGAACAACAACGCTTTCAGTTTTGGCAGATATGAATCCAAGAAGGAAAACATTACGGCATCCACAATTATAGCACTCGAGAATGGTTTCCCCCAAAGGACTGTCCTTATGAAGGCAAACTTCTTTGTGCTTTGCTCTAACCTGCAGAAGAACAGATAAAGCAATGCCAAATTATAAATAGAAACAGAAACTGTAGCTGAATGGGCAACCTATCTGCATCCTTCAAGTCAGTTAGCTGCATAATTACTACATTGTGTAGCAAAATCTTAACCAGAAAACTTACATCATTCAGATTATTGGCCACATTCAGACTTTACCTAAAGCCTATTTAGTTCGGCTTATTTGGTCTGGAAACAATGACGGAAAACAAATTTTGGAAGTCTGGAGAACTAGAAAAAGGAAAGGAGAAAAATGCTCCATAGCTTACTGACAACCAACGGGCACAAAATTAGTGTTTGTAGATCATCTTAGGAGAAAGGGTTAAAAAATGCGCATCGATCTACATTTACTTAATTGGACAAAACAGCTTCACAGGCTTCAATCCTAGATAACCACTATAATTCCACTTTGAAGTAATGACTGACAGGATTAACAGCCAAAAGACATATATGTACACAGCCAATGGCAATAAACACTAAGCCCCTTATTATATAACTCAGAATCTCAATGAAACAAAACTTCAATACCTGTATCTTCATCTCATAAAAACCTCAAACATTTTCTGCTTTCAAAAGAACAAGATGTCTCGATAAAATGCCTCAGTAAAGGTACCACCGCCAGGCTCATTTCCAAAAGACGCGAAGGCTTCCTGCGTTATTCCTTCCAACTTACACGTGCATTTATTGCCAGATGATCGACCCAAAAATAAAAACTAGAAGCCTGCTTAAGCTACGGCCTTCAGCATTTCCTATCTTTGTAAAGAACAAATCTCTATGTCCTTTCAGGAAATTCACGCACAAGCGTGTTAAAACCCAAATTCACTTCAACCACCCGTTTGAACAAAGCAATCGACAATCAGCAACCCCAACATCGCTAGAAATCTATTACTTTTCCGGCCAAGCTCATATTCCCTCACAAAGAATGAGAAAGAAGCAACGAATAAAAAACTACCCATTTCGTACACTATCCAAAACCGCAAAAAAAAAACATAAAGCACGCAAACTCACCAGGTGATTGACAATATGTGACCCGGATGTGTTCCCCCTCGAATTGCAGAACCATTTCCGGCACGACGGCACGTTACACCTAACCACACATGCTGGGTTTGAAACCCCGCAGTACCGACACGCGTGCTCCATAAAATCACCCTTCCCGTACTCATAACTATCATCATCCACCGTATCCTCAAAATTCAACCCGCTCATCCCCGCGGCGAGGGCATCCACCGTCTGATTCCCACCTCCCCCGCTGCTGCTCCCGGAGCCGCCCCCGCCGCGGCGGCTCTTCGTGGCGCCACCGGGGGCGGCTGAGACCGGGGAATTGTCGGACTGCTGATCGGCGGAGGAGCCGGCGGGGTCCGCGATGGAGTCCGACGGGGTCGGCCACGCCGACCGGATCGGGTCGCGGAACTCGGGGTAATCGAAGTCGCCGTCGCCCTGGGTGTTGAATTCGTAGAAGGTGTAGGCGTCATTGCTCGTGTCCGGCTGCGAGGCGGTCTCGAAGAGGCTGTTCTGCTGCGAATCCATCGACCAGATTGGGAAGAAGCCCCCCGAAGAAAACGAATGCCCTCCGGTTTTCGCGACTGATTTAGGGTTTTAGGGTTCGATGCCGCCCGTGGTTTTGAGGGGGTGACGCAGGATCGGGGTTAGGGTTTGGTGAGAAGAAGTAAATGAGAGAGACAGAGAGAGAGAGAGAGAGCACTGCCAGAGAGAAGGAAATGAGAGAGAGAGAAAGATTGAGAGCGTGATTTAGGAGGCAGGCCTAATTAACGTCGGGAAGAAGGCGAGGAGAAAGCATGAAGGAAGTGGAAAATGCGCGCGCGTCGCCTTCACGCGCGCCGAACCAGTCCCGCGACGACGGTGGACCGCCACCGCCCCGTACTTTTGTGGGTGGATTGGACGGCCGACGGTCCATCGTATGATCCACGTCACGAACACATCGACCAGTTGTGTTATTTTGGATAATCAGTGCTCTCTCACTTGAAATTTTCAGATAAAAAATACCTCCCCTACCTCGAGATAAAGAAGGACCCAGTTACTAGGGCCTGTTTGGTAATGTTCAAAAACAGTTGTGCTTCTATTTTTTTGTTCGAAAGAATAATAAAATAATAGAAACGTGTTTGTTTGCACTTTTATTTCCAAAAACAAAAAAAAAATTTCTTGAGAAAACATTTAGACCAATATCAATAAACAAAAAAAAAACTTGTTTATTGTTCTTAAACATTTTGTTAAAAAATACATTTTAATTTTCTTTTCTTTTTCTCTCTTGCATCTATGGCCACTACTGCCGCCGGTCGCCCAAGACCAAAAAGAAAAAAGGGGAAAAAACAAAAAGTTTATTAATCGTACTAAACGTATTTTTATTCATTTTCTATTTTAAGAACACTTTTACCAAACACTTTATTTTATTCAAAAATTGTTCTATGAAGTAGAAACATAAAAAAGTGTTTATGTTTAAAAAATGTTCCCTCAAATAGAAACGTTGTCAGGCACGACCTAGAAGTACACATGACAACGCTTCTATTTCGGAAAATAATTTCTTTTGATAAACATTTCTCTTTTATTTATAATCCTAGAACAATTTCTAAGTAAAATAAAACGTTTGCTCTTGAAATATAAAAAGAAATAAAAATGTGTTTGGTATGATTCGTAAATTTTTTGTTATTTTTATTTTTTCTTCTTGCTTATGGACGATGAACTGCTGTCACCTGTTGCCGGTCAGGTGGCAATGGCAATGGCAATGGCTAGGGGGCGGTGGCAAGGGAGGTCACCAGCAGTGGGCGGCAACAATAGGAGCCTGGAGGTGGCCACGACAAGAGATAAGAAGAAATGAAAAGAAAAAATATCTTATTTTAGAAATTATTCCCGAGAACAATAAGTTATTTTTTTCCTCAACAACGAGAATAACTATTTTATGTAGATAAATCTCAAGCCCATAAAATTCACCAAGTCAAATAAAACGCGAACAAAATCATTTAATCATGTTAAGATTTGCTCAACGCATGCCACGTTATTTCAAGTGGTCCAGATCATTCAATTCTTGATTAATTGAGAAATTGCCAAGCAAAGTAACGCCAACGTATTTCACACATCAATTATGACTTGAAGTTGCTCCGAATGATTTGAAACTTGCCCCGCAACGACAATTACAGGAGAATCCGGCCGTAGTATTAAAGTCCGATGTGCACTCTCGCCAACAACGGGATCGTGGGGACGCGAAAGGAAACGTTGATCCCATGGAACTTGTCTTCTTTACTGAAGATGATATTTATGTTGACTATCGAAAGCTAGAGCTCTCTTTTTACAAATAATTCTTATGGACTCGAATTTAATGTAAGATGGCAAAATGCTTTTTATAATAAGTGCCGAAAGAAATTATTATCCCATGTTTGTCGATTAAAGTAAATTCTCGAATATCCCATCTTAATATAACTACAACGCTGAACCACCGTTAATCACAACGTCATGAGATTGATCGTACATTCCGAGTCCGACTTAAGTGAAGATCTTTTGTTCAAATATATGCTAATCATATCCGAGCAATGGTAATCAGCAGTGCTCAGATGCAGCCAAAGCTTAAATGTCCAACTTCCTCTGAAAATTATGAGTATGACTGGTCTCTACTACAGTCTTATAAGTCCATAGGGTGAAGGTGTTGATCCTGCAGGCGGTTGACTTTTTCGAACAGAAAGCAAACCGTTGACTTTTGGTCGTCGCGAAAGGGGGGGGGGGGGGGGGGGGGCGATAAAAATGAAACGCCTGTTGCATGACCATCAAGCCTGCCAGAAACATGTCCAGGACTACCACGAAGCCCTTAGAGTGGACCAGGAAATGTTCCATGTTCCCTTTGCTCGTTCCACTTCTCGATCTGCACGAAATCAACATTCATTTCAAAACAAAAATACCATTTTCAAAAACCGACCAAGAAGGATATGAGAAAGGAGAACGGAAATCATGTTCGAGAATGGACGACGCGTCGAGACAATTTACCCATTCGGAAGGACACAGCGACCGATAGTATCTCGCGAATTTCTCGCACTCCGCCGCATCCTCTCCCTTCTCTTGAATACACCTGCCAATCAGACATGATTCGACTTAAGCATCAATCCATTCAAATAAATTAGAGCAGCCGCGCATAAAAAAGTTTAGTCAGGACATGTTGCGTGCACTGCGCGGGACCGGTGGTGTTCGGTGTTTGCCTTCAAGATCACACGATCGAACCAAGCCTCGCACGAACCAGGATTACCTGTGGTACTCGAGATACCGCGCGTAACAGTGACGCGTTTGGTTAGTAAATGGGAAGCGCGTGTCCGCCGGTGCTGTTTCGAGGTCTACTGCCTCTTCCTCCTCGTCATCGCTCCGTTTGTGATGTTCACCGCTTTTGTCGGAATAAGCAGATCCCTTCTTTGATGAAAAAGAAGATGCATGAGTCCACGAAAAATGGCTACAAATGTACTCATGTCTAACATATATGTACGCGCGGCATGCACATATGTAATGTTGCGATCTTAATCTAGAGCAACACAAACTCTTCTTACTAAAATTCGTTTCATAAATCTTGTAAGCAGATCATATCGAGTGTTTCGACGAAAATTTGCGTGCTATGCAGAACTAAATTGATAGATAAAAAATTATAGTACCCGAGAACTAACCCTTAATGAACCCATCTAATTTTTCCAGCTCGACCATAATGCTCACCAGTGACGAGGACGATAGTATGCATGCAAATACGGATTAAAGTCCTTTATCGAATTATTTGTCCAACTCACCAAAACAATTTAACATCCAATCTATTCATATCCTAGTGCTACTTAGCTCGATCCATGCTTGTATCCTGTCAAATTCACATTGAACTTTGAAACACTTCGAGGGAGAGGGAGATTTGAGGACCTTGGACTTGGAGAGCTCCTTGTCCACTTGTTTTGGAGGAGGGGGTCGCGAGACGGTGCCGGGCTCGTGGGCGGGCCGTGGCGCTTGCTCGCCTTTGGCCACCTTGTTGACATCTCTCGACCTCATCTTGTCGTGCGGATCGACCTGCGACGCCGACATCCTTCTCTTCTTCTCCTTCTTCTTAGCCCCGCAGCTCCGCTCTCAGCTTCAGCTCAACTTCCGGGCGTTCGACCGGAGCTGCAAGAACGCAAGCTGAATATGTGTGCAATCGGCGGTTTCTTCGTCTCCTAGCGTTTCGTAGTCGGTCCAAACTAAGGTTAGAGAGCTTTCTCTACGGTCTGCCACGTTGCAAGTGAAGCGGACACTTGTGCTTGCCCAGGAGATGAATGTGTCCTCGTAGGAAAATTTGTCCGAAGAGATAAACTTGTGCTTTCCAAAAGGAGTAGGCCTCGATTCTCGACTCATGTGGTTTAATTCGACTGCCGACAAAAACCCATGTCTTCGCATCAGCCGAAACCAAATGAACTTATGGGCTTCAGCTTAAACTGATGGAACTCCTCTCCTGACCGCTTCTTCAGAAGGCTATATCCTTTCCATGTCACTGTTTCTCAACAAACGCGCCAGTCTTATTCCAAATTTGAGTGACGTTAGGTCAAGCGTAGCATGTAAGAAGAGGGAAATCACGCGGTAGGGTGTAATGATTCGACTCTGTCCATTCAATGAAATGGAAGAGAACTTCCTATGCGCGTAACCAATGTCAACGAACATTGAATGACCTGGAATTTGTGATTGCCATAAGAAGTGCAGATTGATACGTGTTGCAAGTATAAACCATGAAACAGTTCATGTTGACTGTCTCTATTGAGACTATACTCCTAAAGAAACGAGAGAGAGAGAGAGAGAGAGAGAGAGAGAGAGAGAGAGAGAGAGAGAGAGAGAGAGAGAGACTTCAGTGAGAGGAAGGAGCATGTACAGCTATACTGTAGGATAGCTGCTTGGGCAGGTAGTCTGAAGTGGCCACAATACTCCACTGCAAAAAGGATGGCTGAATTAAGAATGATTCTAGCCTTGGAGACTACCGTGCACTTGCAATGTTGGATTATATTTGATGATTGCCTAGCTGTCTAGATATCATTAAGGACAGCGACAAGAGAATATGAAAAGAAGCATGTGGGGGATTGCTTAGGAACATAGAAAAACTCCATGATGGAGCTTCATCAGATAATGAAAAGACACTTTACGGATGAGACATAGTGAGAATGATGGTTACGGTACTCATGATTAATTACTGGATAATATACAAGATACATGAAGAACAGTTGAAGTTGATAAGATCATGTATAGTTGAACTGATAGTATTCGAGATTCTTTCTATGATTCTCAACATTACCTCTCGTAGACTCCGAGTTGTGAAATGGTATGATATAGAACATTCTAGGCAAAAGAAAAAGCTATAAACTGCTCGTGAAAGGTGCTAGACTTTTCAATTAGCAAAAGGTTCGATGATCTGGCAAGCTCCATTAAAATAACTTCTGTGCCATACGTGCATGAGGCATGTGCAGGGATTGCGTGTTGAATATCCCAACCAATGCACTTACGTATCTCCATAGACAAATACAAGATTACAACAGAAAACAGAAAGAACAATGACTCTTTGAATTGCCAAATTTCCCCAGCCTCTCTCACTTCATTATAAGTATCAAACTATGCATCTTAATTTCTCAGACTCAAAAGATATCCTTCATTTCCCAACACCAAGAAGAAAAAGGAGGAACTTGAATACAAAAATGAAGTCTTTCTTCCCTCTAGTAACTCTTGTTTGCCTTCTCTTTCATTTTGCACAGGCCGGTGATCAGGACAACAACATTGTTCATGGCAGCTGCAAAAGAGCTGCTGATGGCGATCCAAACATAAGCTACGAATTCTGTGTCACATGTTTTGAAGCCGACCGGAGGAGCCAACCCACAAATATTGAAGATCTGGCTCTCGTGTCCATCAACCTCACCATCTCAAATGCTACCAAGATCAGTTCCTGCATAGCGAAACTCCTCCAGAACAAGAGACTTGACCATTTCGCTAGAGACTGCTTGACGACTTGCTTGGAGCTGTATGCTGATGCGTATTCTACATTGAGAGGCGTCGTGGATGATTTCGGTTTGAGAGATTATCTCAAAGCTAATGTGGATGTAAGTGCAGCGATGGACGATGCCGTCACCTGTGAAGATGGGTTTAAAGAGAGGCAAGGTCTAGTGTCTCCTTTGACCGAAGAGAACAGTATATTTTTCCAAATGAATGCGATTTCCCTGGCTTTCATCGAAATGCTAGATAAAAATTGACAGACATTGGACGCATTTTCTAGCTGGTAATTATGTGGGCTTGATGAAGATTGTATATGGAACGTTTTCGGCATGTTTCTTAGAATTTCATATATTTGTGATACCTTCAGATGTTTGATGAATCCACTTCAATTATACTAAACCATTAATACTTGATATCTTGATCAAAATAACAGTTTTGTGTTTCTGAAGATTGGTCAAAGAACAAAAATTGTATTGGATACTGATGTTTTATTTTTGAGGTAAGCTTTACATGATAAAAATAATTACCAAAGCAGTGGTCAGTTGAATGTTCTCCCGAAGTTGCCATGACACCTTTAACATATCAAATGCAGTTTATGTTATCCTGTTAAAATCAAGTTTTCCAATTTGAATTAAACAAGAATCAAGACAAAGCAATCCACCTCGTTCTGACTCATGGACTCCTGTGGCCAAGTGTGAGGCAAGAATAATTTAATAGTAACTATTAACAAATAGGAGACTCAGGAGCATGGTAGCTGCTAATTGTTCAGTTTGTGGCTGTAAGTGATATGGCTGTAAACATTCGCTTGGACTAATTCAAGTCCTTTAATGATCATGGTATTTTGTACTGCAGCACAAGAATATAAACATGTGGGAGTTATCAAATTCAGTGCTTTTGATGAAGGACTAGCCCTCTGATTACATAATAATGGTAATATAGACCAGCTATAACTAATATAAAATCCATTTATGCGCTGTTAGAAACTTAAATGGTGCGTGTTGCCCATGATAATGGTTCACACAAGTGCAGTTTATGTGATTCAAGTCCACTGAAGAGTCTCGCCATGCTAGCGATTTCAAATTCCCAATTAAGCTATAGTACTGGTCTTGTAAAATTTTTACCCCTTTCTGAAGTGAACAGTAGTATAGTTGTTTTTTGTTTACTTTCAAGTTCAAAGTACAAGAATCTGCTATACTAAGGAAGCTTCCTCCAAATATAAAGTTCATGTCGATAAGCTCTTAAATGCTTCAGCATTTAGCCCAAAGCACTCAACTGAGAAATGCAGGGCCCTTCAATGTTCCCATCGGTATCTTGCTGCTGCCTCTTCTCCCTGCTCACTCTCCTAGCAGCCACCCACTTGACAATGAGCACGAAAACCATGGACATAATCAACCTAACATGCGAGAAATGCTCGCAAGAATCGCCCATCTTCAACTGCACCTTCTGTTCACTGTCTCTCCAATCTGTCCCCTTGAGCCATTTCACTAACCTCCAAGGCCTAGGAATCATTTCCATGGAGCTGGCTCTGTTAAATGCTACCACCACCATCTCGAGCATTGAGAAAATGCTAAGTAATGGGAGTCTCGACCCTTTTCAGTTGGAATGCTTGAGGGATTGCCTGGAGCTTTACATGGATGCATCGAAGACGCTGGTCGATGCAATTGGGGCTTCCATGGTGGGGAAATACGAAGTTGCTAACATTCGGGTGAGTGCAGCCATGGAAGCAGCAACAACATGTGAGGATGGGTTTGAAGAGAGAGGAGAAGTTTGCCCACTGACAAAGGAGAATTATGACCTGTTTCAGCTGTGTGATATTGCTCTATGCACCATTCGCTTGCTGTCTTTGAGTATTCCTTCTTAAGCAGTAATGTACTTGAATTTGATGGTCTACTCTCTCCCTCTCCCTCTCCCTCTCCCTCTCTCTGTTGTTGTTCTGATATCGGGATGCTAATTGGTATGTCACCCCCATGAGATGCGAATTAATTCGTGACACTGTTTAGCAAACTAGATTGGCTGATTGGGTTAATTTTGGAGAAACCAAAAAGGTTGGTCTTCTTCAAGACAGCCAGAGTCTCCATTTTCTGCGTTCAAAATAACTCTCCATATTTTGAACATCAACCCAGTACGGTTGTCTCTTAATGATATCTTGGCATTTGCTAGCACCGGGAGCTAAGAAATACAGTGGGACTTCTTATGCTTTCCACAGAAGCTACATCCCAGAGAAGAACTTTTACTGACCTTACTCATGTTCTCATTATTTGAATGCAGCTACAACAAATTTTCACTAGAAGGTTTTCATCAAAGTGAAATTTGTGTCTAAAGAGGAACTAACTGAGGAAAGAATTGTCGCATGGTTAGACCAAACCTCTACAATAACAGGTCATTTCTGGCCTCTGTCACTTGCTAGTTGTTTCTTGATAAAACCTACATGTGGGCCTGGCCACGCACCTTCCTCGCACTTTCCCACAACTTCGCTGGAGAATCCACATCCCATTTTCGAATGTAAGTATAGCACGATAATTGAACACATGGTTGCAAAGGAAATGGTGTATGATTTAACAGAAATAAAAGACAGAGGGACAAGGTCACTGTGTTTATTTTCCTAAAATATTATGGTGTTCGTACGTTATTAGATCATATCGCATTCTAATGAAACTTCCTAAAAGAATTAAAGATTAAAAGTCTAAAAAAGGTGTTCAAAGGAAAAACAGTTCATTGTAAATTTCAACAAGGCAAGATACTAGTTTTCCAAGATTTGACATTTGACAGGCGCCAATCTTGACTTTCTTCAGTCTGATCCTTACTAAATTTGGTGCTTTGAGTCGACTCGTAACTTGGCACCTCAACAGCCACATAAAAGAGGTCGCAACAATGAATATTTCCACTTTCAGATGTGATCATGTACAGGTGATCACCTTCAAATTGTCAATCTCCAAATCTCTTTTAAAGGATGCTGGAGCTCCTATCAAGCTTCTTATTTGTGGCAAAAAACTTGTCTCATGTGGCCATCCAACAACAGATCTCGCCTTTTGTATCCTTCTGATGATTCTTCATGGAGACTGCAAGATGACTGCAACCCCAACCAGGAGGTTAGTCGCCAAGCAAAAGCTTGCTAATGTACAGCAATTTGAGAATTTCGAATTGATTTTGAATACATGATGTATTTGGGTGATCTCCTCATTACTGTGACCCGATTTTAAGGCACCCAAATTGGCTCTGCAAATTCGTTATTTTTTTTACTGATTCTTTGAGAGGAGAGCACAGCGAACCCAAATTGAACGGAGAAGACCCTGGTTCGGATATGGACAATCATGATCTTCAGTATCCGAGGACCAGAAGTTACAAATGGTGGATACGGGTCTCCGCCTACATCCTGTTCCTACTCTCAGGCCAATCCGCAGCGACCCTTCTAGGCAGATTGTATTATGACAAAGGCGGTAATAGCAAATGGATGGCCACTTTTGTTCAGTCTGCTGGCTTCCCGATTCTCATCCCTCTTCTGATTTTCTTCTCACCAATTTGCTCCAAATCAACCGAGTCTACAAGAGTTCATTCTCCAACCAAACCAAAGCTCTCTTCCTTAGCCTTCCTCTACCTCACGTTGGGCCTGCTCTTGACCGGTGACAACATGATGTACTCCTACGGTCTGCTCTATCTTCCCGTTTCTACTTACTCTCTCTTGTGTGCGACTCAATTGGCCTTTAATGCACTCTTTTCCTTCTTCCTTAACTCTCAAAAGTTCACCCCATTTATTCTCAATTCAGTCGTTCTGCTCACCGTGTCAGCCTCGCTCCTTGCGGTTCACTCGGACCCGGACACCACAAAGATCTCAAGAACAAAGTATGTGATCGGGTTCCTGTGTACCCTGGGAGCATCCGGAACATATTCATTGTACCTTTCATTAGTTCAGCTTTCCTTCGAGAAAGTGATCAAGAGAGAAACGTTCTCCGCTGTGCTGGATATGCAAATATACCCGTCTTTTGTGGCGACTTGCTCTTGCGTTGTTGGGCTTTTCGCGAGCGGAGAGTGGAGGAAGCTAGGCGATGAGATGAAGGTATACGAGCAGGGAAGAATGTCATACTTGATGACATTAATTTGGACAGCACTGACATGGCAGATCTGCTCGGTCGGTCTGCTCGGGCTGATTTTCGAGGTGTCGTCACTGTTTTCCAATGTCATCAGTACCTTGGCATTGCCCGTTGTTCCGATACTCGCGGTGCTATTCTTTCATGACAAGATGGATGGGATCAAGGCGATGGCAATGATTCTGGCAATCTGGGGATTCATTTCTTACATCTATCAGCATTACTTAGATGATGCTAAATCCAGAAAAGATGAAACTGATGTCACCGAGGTTTCCGGGGGTACCACAGAGATGTGTTGATGGTTTGATACAAGATAAAGCCGCGGCGTACTCGGCAAGATTACTTCATTTGGCAGGAACACAATTTATCCGCAAGAGATGGAACGATCGATGACAAATCTGCGCGAAGGCCAATCAGGGGGTAGCATTTTGGTGATAAAAACTTCATGTACTCATAATGTTCCAGCAACTATCTTTTGCTGTAGCCTTCATTTCCTTGACTCCGTTTGATTTTTAGGAGAGAAAGGTGGTTGGCTAGAAGAGAACAAACAGGAAGTAGTCAAAGGTTGTCAATGATTCAACCACCTGCATTTGAATTTATTTTGGCGAGGTGGTTAGTTAACATCACTCTTGAGTTCAAATCACATAATTCAAGCGCTTAGCAATCAATTTTTTTTAGGAATTTCTATCATTAGAATCCTATGAACACTATCGTTCAAGTCGTCTCATTCTTTTTGTAAGCATTACTTTGACAATTCTTGATGCATGGGATATTAATAATTAAACGACTTAAAGTCATGAGAATGCTCATTTGAACGGGTATGGTCATTTGATACAATAATATAAATGATCCATGAATTTTTATAAAATGTGCAATGTGGTTTATGAACTTTTATCTCATTAAATATAATCCAAAAAATTTGGCCAAATATGTAACGCCATCTTTAAAATTTTTTATTTGTTTAAAGCGGTTTCATGACTTACGAACTTTTAAACATTTTTATACAACTTAAGAAATAAATTCAATAATCATAAATAGTTTATGGGTCGTATTGAACATATCAAAAATTTATGGGCGGTGTTGTATATTAAGTTAGAGTTTACGCATTATTTATATTGTCATTACTTCGAATTTGAATTTCTTTATGGTAATTTCATTTTTATTTTTACGCTTCGCATCTCCCGAGACTATAGCTGAAATCTTTTATGGGCATTGACAATGTGAAATTGTGTATGGATTTTTTTTTTTTTGGGGCTAAACGAAATGGTCAAAACAGAGCAGAAAATGGGTTGACCTCAGGCTGACCACCTCAATTTAAAAAGAAAGATGCTCGCCGGTCCAACCGCAAAAAATCTGAAAAGCAAAACCAAGGGCGCCTTTGCGCCCACAAGCCCAGCATTCATATCTATCGCCATCACACTCCAACGTCACGCTCAGGGAATTTTTTTTGAAAATCTCTGTTTTTTAAGAAAGGAGCAGCGAAGATAGCTCTCCCTCTTCTCATCTCCGTCATCGCCATCACCATCGCCATCACCGCGCTCATCCTCGCCTTCCCTCTCATCCGTTGGAACTCGAACTCGAGCTCGAGAGCTGGTTTCCCCCCCTCCCCTTGCCGCATGGCCACCATGGAGAGCTTGATTGGCTTGGTGAACCGGATTCAGCGAGCTTGCACGGTCCTCGGCGACCACGGCGGCGGCGACCACGGCGCTCTGCCTACTCTCTGGGAGGCTCTTCCCTCCGTCGCCGTCGTCGGGGGCCAGGTTTCCTTCTCGCTCTCGCTCCTAGTGTGCAATATGTCCGTACATGTTTGTCGGTTTTAGTTTGGAGCTGAGCGTTTTGAAGTGCCTTACGATGGCTCGTGTTGTGGATGGCGTGCGTTGTTGCAGAGCTCTGGTAAATCGTCTGTGCTGGAGAGTATTGTTGGCCGAGATTTTCTCCCTCGAGGTTCAGGTATGTGCTTATATAGCTGCTAGTTGGTTTTGCGTCACTTTGGTGTAGGAATTCCTGAAGGGAGACACGAACAGCCTTAAAAGAATGCATTCTTCTATAAGTGGTCGTTGAAGTTTGCATGTGATGCTAGGGATGCTCCGATTAGTTTGGCAAATTGATTTATAAAGAGACGCGGTGGAGGATTTGGACAAGTGGATTGGAGGTGCTAAACCTCTGGTTTTCAATTATGCTGAAACTGATTGGTCTAGATTTTAGAACACAAGGCTCGTTTAGAATTATGCGCCTTGAAGTTCGTGTAGGCACTCCTTTATCTTCAGTTTAAACCTTCTAGCTTCTTATTTTTTCTTTCCACTTGCTTCCAGGAATTGTGACCAGGCGACCTCTGGTTTTGCAGCTGCATAAGACAGAGTCTGGGCTACAAGAATATGCAGAATTTCTGCATTTGCCAAAGAAAAGATTCACTGACTTCTGTATGTCAACTTTTTGTCTGAACGACGATGTTTTGCATTTGCTTTGAACTAATTGAGTTTGTTCTTACATATGCCCCGTCGGCGAAAGAAAAAAAAAAGGATAAAAATGAGGAAGGTTTTTAAGTACAATGATTTCATTCTCGAACCTTTACTACTGCATTGTGAAGTATTGCTTTCACTTGACTTTTCTATTGTGGTAGTGGCAGTTAATTCATTTTAGTAGACCTACTGAAGCATCTTGAGATGAAGTTTACATCCCACTTTGCAAGTTGGATTCTTGAGACCCCCTATAAATTTGTCTTTTTGCACACTTTACTTGCATAGGAATAATTTGCCTCGTATCTTCAAGTTTGTGATGCAACTCCAAGATCAGTGTCTTTTGGCACTTTTAAATTGCCTGTGCTAGCTGTCTATCTGCTCACTCACATGATAGCTTGCCTGATATTAACATCATAAGGTGCATACTATTGGAGCCTCAGGCACCTAATCAGCGAGATTAGCTTAGAGCTGTCCTTTATTTTGTTTTATTGCGATATGAATTGGTTGTATATCTTAGTCTTGGAATAATGATCAAAGTCACTTTTATGTTCCTTTCTGATCAAAAGTCACGTGAATGCATGCAAAATTTGTTTCCAAACTCTGTGAAATGAGGATGTGCTCTGCATACTCTGCATTCCTGAATTTGCAAAAGAAATGTCAATAGGAGCAGTTTGTCTGACACTTGCTTTCTATTATGCAGCTCTGGTTCGCAATGAAATTCAGGATGAGACCGATAGATTGACTGGAAAGTCGAAACAGATATCTCCGGTTCCTATCCATCTTAGCATCTACTCACCAAATGGTAATAACATTTGAAATTTAGATCTTTCAGTGGTAGATTGGCAATCATTTTTTTAGGGATCATAGTGTTTTTGCTACTGGGAATCATCATTGCATGTGTACTTTTTGAGTATGGGATCTTTAAGATTTAGGCCCATGGGCTATTTTGGTGGCCATAGGATACAAGACATGAGGGTTAGGGCAAGAACTGATCATAGTTCTCTAGTTGGAAAAAGTTGGTCTGTTTGACTGGTCACAAGATCTAAACTTATAATAGCCAAACTTTTTTTTTTTGGTGGAATCCTCTCAAAATTTTGATCTTCAACCTTGTCTGTAAGAATCAGCTTGTAGTTAATTAATGTGCATTAGAAACATCCTCCCCTTTAATTTGTTGTCTGGATCCGTAATCTGTTTCTGTGATTTCTGATGAAAAAACGTGTCTTTTTGACAGCTTCTTCCTTTCATTATACAGTTTGATAACTTCTTGGATAACCTTTATTTCATTCCTTAAGTTATCTAACAGCTTCTTTTTGCTAGCAGTTGTCAACTTAACTTTGATAGATTTGCCTGGATTGACCAAAGTTGCTGTAGGTATGTTCGTGAACACAGCCATTTCTGGTGAAATGGATCTTTTTAGTCTTTGGATTTCACTTTTGATCTATTAATCCCAATAGTATTTGATATCTTTTGTTGCTGATAGAGGGACAGCCAGAAAGTATCGTCCAGGACATTGAAATTATGGTCCGGTCGTATGTTGAAAAGGTAAAATATATGTTCTGACTGTATATCAAAACTTGCTCTTCTATTGCAATGATACTCTCTGCTTTCGTGAACTCTCCTTATCAGGCATCTTGGAAAATAAAGGCCTCTATCACCGCTTTTAAGTCTCAACTGTATTTTGCAGGTTAATCTTGGAAATAGTACACGAGCAGATGTCTAAATAAGAAACAATCAGATAGAAGTACTGAGTTGTGTTGCTGAGCTGGTGATGGTTGGATAATTTATGCTATCCCTGGCTAGTCTAACTCTAGGCTGTTGACTTAGGTCTTGCAGTTTATCTCTGAAATTCAAGGGACCTTAGCAACTGGTGTATCAGGTTTAAGATTCTGAGAGAGATGAATTTAAATTCTCGATCAGAATACAGCAATTATAGTCTATGTAATGAATTCATTGTCTATCATGAAGGCCACTTGAGTTCAAAGTAAGCGAAAGCAATACCTAATGATTGTCACATCTGTCCGACTGGTGAGCTCATTTTTTTTTTTTTGCATGATAATTATGGCTGGGTAATGTACTACCTTGCAAACTAGTAGGGATGGCTGGTATTGGAAAGAGGACAATTGGAAGTTTGAACATCACTGACAAATTATATACCAAATCTCCTTAATGTTCGAAGTCTGTCTTCTATGTAGACATATTCCTGGTCAACTTATTAATTCATGGATCATGCAGCTCAAGTTGACTATGGAAGTTTGCTATTTAAATTGACATTATGTGTTTTTGGTCATACTTCATCACTATAAGCATCCCTCCTTTGGTAATGAAATAGTATCTGCCATGTCAATATTTGCATGTCATAATTTAATTGCATATAAGTAGCCTAACCGCCTCATCTTGGCCATAACTTCAGCATTAGTTACTTTCTGTTTTTTTTTGCCCTTTGTGGTAGCCGAATTGCATTATCTTGGCCATTACTCCAGCCAATCAAGATATTGCTACTTCTGATTCTATCAAGCTCGCGAGAGAAGTTGATCCTTCAGGTACATCCTGTGCAAATGATTTCATAGCATGGAACTTTAAATAACTTTGTGATGGTCATAGGTGAGAGAACATTTGGCGTCTTGACGAAGCTTGATTTGATGGACAAGGGAACTAATGCCATTGAGGTAAGTGATTTCTCACTACAAACTTTTCCAACTTGTTATCTGATCCTACAGCATTAGTCTCTCGCTCTCGCTCTCTCTCTCTCTCTCTCTCTCTCTCTCTCTCTCTCTCTCTCTCTCTCTCATCCATATACCTTTGTAATTTTAACCAGGTTCTAGAAGGAAGGTCTTATCGGCTTCAACACCCTTGGGTTGGTATAGTGAACCGTTCCCAAGCTGATATTAATAAGAATGTAGACATGATCTTTGCTCGGAGGAAGGAACGTGAGTTCTTTGCAGCAAGCCCTGATTATGGACACTTGGCTGGTAAAATGGGCTCAGAGTACCTTGCGAAACTCCTTTCAAAGGTTGGGTGGAATTTCGTAATAACTGGCTTGAGTCTTCAACCTTAAGACTTTTTCCAAATTTTATTATGAGATGTCTTCATAATGGGACTCGACTTGGTTTCAGCATCTAGAGTCTGTCATTAGAGCTCGCATACCGGACATAACATCTTTGATCAATAAAACAATTGATGAACTTGAAGCAGAGTTGAATCATCTAGGTAGACCTGTTGCTGCCGATGCTGGGGTGAGGATTTTTGATCATCTTTTTCTCCTACATGTGGATGCAGTATGGATTTTGCATAAATGTTAATATTGAGCATTGGCATTTCTGCAGGCCCAGTTATATACCATATTAGAGTTGTGCCGTGCTTTTGACCGAATTTTTAAGGAGCATTTGGAAGGAGGGTAATAGTGTGCTCCCTTTCTCTCTCCTAGACTCCTTTCTTGAGTTTCTTCATGGTGCAAGTGTTGTCATCATATTGTATTACTGCACTTGAAAGTAGATTAAGCAGACTGTTGCTAATTTGGTTCTTTGATTTTTCACAGCTCTCAGAAGCAACAATCTCTAAACCTCTTGTTTCTCTCCTTGGATATTGTTATAACTGGATAACTGTGATTAGCGTCATTAAAGTTATAAGTTGTCTTCAGAAGCTTGAATTCTAATTCTTTCTTATTAATTTGAAATTTCTCAGACGACCTGGTGGTGCTAGAATCTATGGTGTTTTTGACAATCAACTCCCTGCTGCTTTAAAAAGGCTTCCTTTTGATCGGCACCTGTCACTGCAAAATGTGAGGAAGGTGGTCTCAGAGGCAGATGGCTACCAGCCTCATCTTATCGCTCCCGAGCAAGGTTATCGACGGCTTATCGATGGTGCACTTAATTATTTTAGAGGGCCAGCTGAAGCATCAGTGGACGCTGTAAGTGCCATCATGGAGTACCCTTTTTTGCTTCCGTTGATTTGTTCCTTTTATGTCCTTATAACTTGTGAGGGTTGTTTCTTATTAGTCATTTTGGTACCCCTACATTCTACTGAAGTCGTGTGATGTAAAAGGATTGTTTCAAAGATGATTAAAGGGACATCTGGAAATACCATGTGTTAATAGGTGGTCATAGTTGTGAAATTAACCATGGCCTTTTTGGGGCTTAAGGTAATTGCAACTAGGTTAGGAGTCAAAACTGAATAAGTTCTTCACCCTTTACGATTTGTTGTTGCAGGTTCATTATATCTTGAAGGACCTTGTGAGAAAATCCATTGGAGAAACTCAGGTCAGGTCTGGTCTGAAATTAGTATATGCAGTAGATTTTGATATTGTCTTAGCATAACCATCTGGAGTGCTCTATTCAAGCAGGAACTGAAGCGTTTTCCAACTCTTCAAGTGGAAATTCGAGCAGCTGCCAGTGAAGCACTGGAGAGGTTCCGTGAAGATGGCAAGAAGACAACTTTATGTCTGGTGGACATGGAGTCTTCATTCCTGACAGTAGACTTCTTTAGGAGACTTCCTCAGGAAGCAGAAAAGGGAGTAAATCAAGTGGCCACTACTGCAGATCGGTACACGGAGGGGCATTACCGCAGGATTGGATCAAATGTTTCCTCTTACATCGGGATGGTGTCAGAGACGCTGAGGAACACGATCCCAAAGGCTGTGGTCCATTGTCAAGTGAGAGAAGCAAAACGATCTTTACTAGATCATTTCTATACTCAAGTGGGCAAAAAGGAGGTATATGGACTTGTCACCCTCACAATCATCAGCATGACATAATCATCCCAATTGCATATTTTGCCGAATAATCACAGTTTGCTTCATTTTCTTCCTAATAGGCCTATCAGCTCGCTCAGTTGTTGGATGAAGATCCTACACTGATGGAAAGAAGGCAGCAATGCACCAAGAGGCTCGAGTTATATAAATCCGCTCGGGACGAGATAGACTCAGTTTCTTGGTCAAGATGAAAAGATTTGCATGCTTGATGATGAATATCCCTCGTGGAATAGATGAATGGCTGGCTGTCTCGATGACTACTCTATGTACTTTGTTGTATATTTAGGCTCGTCGCTTGCAGTTTTGAGTCATGTACATATATACAGGGCCTATTTGGTAATATTCCTGTTTCTCTTTTTCTTTTTCTTTTTTCTTTTTATTTCTCGAAATGGCAAAAGAACAGAAACTTATTTGTATATGTCGATAAAATTTTCTATTCCTTAAAATAGATCGGTGATTATGGAATAGATTTGAAATAAAAATAAAAAACAAAAAAATCTACTAAAGGAATAAGGTATCTTGTTTTGTTTCCTCCCTTCCTCTCCCTACTTTTGCTGGTCGCTGGCTATTGCTGGAGCGGTCTTCAGGCCTCAGCGATGGTCGACGATTGGCCAGAGATAATCTCGCTGGCCTTAGGTGAGTCTTGTGGACTCTCGTCTTTAGCCTGTCGTTGACCAGAGGAGAAAGAAAGGAGGGAAAAAATAAATAAATAAAAGTTAGGAAAAAAATCAGAAAGTTACTAAAAGAATTTTGCGTTACAAATTTTTTATTAACGTTGTATCAAATGAATTCTATTTTTCTATTTTGGGAATGAAAATTATGCACAATTTATTAAACACTTTTTTCTGCTTAAATACTGGTTCAGAGAATAATTAGAAAAACAATTATTTCTAAATAGAAGTTATTTTTGAGAATAGAAAAAGTACCATACTTACCTTCAATTGCAGCTTTTTTTTTTTTTGGGGGGGGGGGGGGGGGGTTACTGGGATGTTAACAGTAGGATGAACTGTCATCCGAACCAAAGATGCTGCGTTATTTATTAGATGTATGGCATCTCTCTGCATCATCTCTCTGTAGCCATCAGGAGAGCAGAACCTGCGTCTGGTCCACGCGAAAGATCAGCAAATGCGTAAACTCGCTTGTGGAGGAAACTATTCTATGAAAGAATGAGTCTGTCTTCAAAGAGAACAAAACAAAATTCCGATATTTGTGTGGTTTGATCATATAAGGAGAACATGACCTGCCCTAAATATCCCAAAGACTCTTTTTGGGCCAAGGCTTGGCCAGGCTGACGCCATGGTTTTCAATTTGCTGATGCGAAGAGTCTCCGGGGCTCCTTGTGTATAAGAGCGACAGCCGAAGTAAAACAGTGCCCACCTTGCATCCGTAGTCAACACGTCCACCTCTAAGGCTTAACGTGGTTTTCGCTCCGGCTCTGTTTTCTCCATCTTTCATCATTGAGAAACGACCACTTGGCGATGGTGCGTGGGGCCTGGAGGTCTGTAACTTCATCATGGTTTCCAGGTCATTGATGTTGAGGTTCAATGGACAAGTCTCGTACCAATCCGTTCGGCTTCCCTCGTCCGTTGTCTTTGAGTTACTACCACCCCCCCCCCCCCCCCAATATTCAAAGTTCAATCAAGGGGACTTAGCTGGACTAGGGACATGCTTAAGAAAGCAATCGCATTTGAACAGTTGCTGATGATTTGGTCATAAAGAAAAAAAAGAACTCCTGGCTAATTGACATACAACTCGTTTGATACCAACGCCAGAGAATTACCTGAGGAAATCAGGATAGGACAGTCTATCTGTGCGTTATAATCGTGTACATCTAGTTTGTATGAGATAGAGTGAACAATATACCTTGCAACTTTTTAAGTTCGGTGAGTCTGGCGCAATGATAGAGCTAAATCATAAACGAAATTAAATATTCACGAGCAACAACCTTGATTTTGATGGCATTAGGAGGAGATAGCATCCAGGCTGCGGCATTCACACTGCAATTTCGGCCAGATTCCTCAAGTTTGGTGGGAAGCAGTACATTCACAGGATTCTTAGGTCATTCACACGACACACAGACAAATGGCCGATTTCCTGTGCCAGTAGATGTAGCACGAGCATGAGCATACGCACAAAGTCACCTAATTGGCGTAGTGCCGAGGTTCATGTTCATGTTCCAGTGATTCGTCCCAAGCCATAGACAGGATTGCGTAGTTTTTCTCCAGGTAAGTTGCCGGAATACGTAATGCCTACAACGAGAGAGAAGAATATGAACATGGCAGTAGCAGAGCACATAGCCGTCCTAGACTCTTGAAAGGATTTAAGTGGGAAAATCAAGAAATGCCTAAATCTTCTTTGCTAGTGCACCACCACCTAACAGACATCTCTTTATTTCCTTTTCTTCCAAATCTTGCTTTATCTAATTTCCCAGTTAGAGCATGTAGCCAATTTAGACTTCTCTCTCTCTCTCTCTCGTTCTCGTTAGGTAGGCAAGGATCAATATCACTTCGTGGTCAACTATGCCTAGCATGAATACAGCAGATGACATTTTGCAAGTCAAATTCTCCTTCCCTCCCTCCCTCCCTCTCTGTCTCTCTGTCTCTCTGTGTGGGTAGGTAAGGATCACTTAGCGGTCAACTGTGCCTAGCATGAGTCTATCAGATGACATTTTGGAAGTCGAACTCCTTTTCGTTCTACTGTTTATTCATACCTTGACTGTAATATTAGAAGTGAAATAGCTGCTACTGTATTGGTTCAAGAACATGCATGCTAATTTGAACTTTCACAATGGAAACAGTTTGACCCAACGACTATCTTTCATTATGCAAGGAAACTTGAGCACAAGAAGAGAAGGAAGAATGGAACAGTTATAAAGTATTAGTCAAGTCCGAAAAACACATTTGGACGCTATATTCCAAAAAAAAATTTCCAGGTCCAACAATTAGCTGAAAAGGATTGTGTCCAAGCTGTTTCATTTACGTCAGCACTACTTGCAGAATGTTCAAGCTGGAAACTTTTTACCAAATCACTCGAATGTTCTCTATAAATATTTCGAAAGCTGACTGCTTCTCTTGCACCACCCCATTGTATTTCTTGGGCTTGAAAGTTGCTTTGATTCTGCTTTCACGTAATGGCTCTTAAGCTCAAGTTGCTTCTCTTTCTCTCAGCCACCCTTTTTCTTGTGCAAACTCCAGCCAACAGTGCAACTTGCAGCAACTGCTTTATCTCTTCTCGTGCCGCCTACTACCTGAATTCGAGCCAACAAGGAACACAAAGTAAGGAAGATTAGAACGAGTAAAATTTTATACTTTCGTAGCAGATACTATGATAAAATGAATGCTCAACAAATGGATATTTCTTATTCAACTGCAGCTGGGGCATGTGGGTTTGGTTCATTTGGAGCTATGATTAATGGCGGGGATGTGTCAGCAGCATCTGATCTCTACCGCAGTGGTGTGGGTTGTGGCGCTTGCTACCAGGTGAGAACCTTTTAAACGAATTTTTTTGAATGACTATAATCTAGTGTTTATGAGGATGCAAAAGTTGTTGATACATGCATAGCAACTTTCAGGTGAGGTGCACCAGCAGTAAGTACTGCTCAGATAAAGGTGTAACTGTTGTTATAACTGATCAAGGTTCCGGGGATAACACAGATTTCATCCTAAGCCAACATGCCTTCAGCCAAATGGCTCAAACCCCCGATGCAGCCAGCTACTTATTTGCACTTGGTGTTGTTGGCATCGAATATAGACGGTGAGATCATAGTTAGTGCTTGATATGTACACTATTGGAAACTTTTTATTAGTATCATGTGGATCTGTGATAGCTTATGCTAAAACCAGAGATAAGAGAAAAAAGGTAACTGGAAATTTTTTCTTATGCACATACCTCTGGCATGATGATTAAGCTCTTGCCAAAGAGTGTATTCTCAATGATTGAGCAAAAGTCAGATATGCCTGTCCACAGTACAAGCAACACCAAATAATTCCAAGATGTGTGCCGGGATGTTCCGGGCATGCAGAATGAAGGTTTAAACTAATCCAAGAATATCAAATCTTCCAGCGTTTCCTGCGACTACCCAAACAAGAATATAACCATCAAGATCGACGAGAGCAGCAATAACCCCCATTATTTGGCTTTCGTGATATGGTATCAACAGGGCAATAAGGACATCACAGCCGTGCAGCTATGCGAGGTAACGCTCATTTTCTATCAAAGGTTAACTGTCAAACGACAAGTACGTCATGATATGAACTGACCGCTGTTCCGTGTAAAACCTGTCAAACCAATCAATTCCATGGGTAACCATGAACCTGCGTTGCAACCATGTTTCAGATCCTCATCAACTTTAGATAATTAGAAGCTAAAATTTGCATTCATTGGTATTCTATGGGAGAAGACAAATCCATCCACTTTGTCTTGAAAGTTTATATTCTCGTGAACCTAACAATTTCTGCTGATATGTCCTGTCCATTTGTCAATTTGGTGATTTTGTTCCTTTTGTTGTGTAAAGGAGCATGTGACACTAGTTAACCTTCATTACCAAAAAAAAAAAAAAAAGACACTAGTTAACCTAAATCATGGGTTTATAAGATATTTGAACTTACTTTAAAGTAAATCTTGTCCATCTAGTCGCACATTTTCCGTGCTTTTGGCACGTTTTCTCTCATGTCAAACAGTCATCCTTGCCTGCTTTTTAAAGAAAAATGGTAGCATGTGCATCAATATACAAAAATTTGCTGATGATTGCTCTACACGCAATAGCAATGGTCCTTTGAGGATAGTATTTCTGACTTCATATTATCAAAATTTGGGCAGACTCAGAATTTTGTTTGCAAGCTCCTGGACCGGAGCTATGGCGCTGTTTGGACAACCACCTCTCCTCCTAGCGGTCCATTGTCCCTCAGGATGTTGCTCAGCGGCGACGACGGAGACGACACGTGGTTGGTTCCTGTCAACAACATACCTCCAAACTGGAAAGCCGGAGAAACATATGATACCGGAATGCAGATCAGCTAATAGTTAACAGCAATGGAAATACAGCTTGTTTTATAGGGGATGTTCAACAGCTCATGAGCATTCTTGTTCTTTTAATGAGCTATAGAATAATTGTTCTCCTTAGAGATGAACAATTACTTAATTACGGAAATGCTTATATGTAGTCTTCCAGATTTGGATGAAATATTCATGTACTAAGTATGAAGAAATAAATCTTGGATTTTTGTTCAATGATCCGTCAACTTAGTTTAACAGAACCATCTGCAATAACTGAAAATGTTCGGGAGATCTTAAAATGATTAAAAAATAAGAGATTAACTCTTGTGGATGTGCGTCAATATGAGAAGGGTTTTTATACAGAATATCTCATTACTCTTTCAGGAGACGTAACTCTTGGATTTACCTGATGTCGCAACCTATCAAAAGTCCACACTTACCTGAGGTCGAGTCTTGACCATCCCAGTAATCAACAATTTGGCTAATGTTGAACAGTTGAAGATCAGTCCACGTGTTTTTAAAGTTAAAAGCCTTACATTTTCATGGACAGTCATGTTCATCCATTTCGTCCAAGCAGGTGGCCATGAGGAATTGGTAACACTCCACGGCAGAGGGCATCGAACTTGCAATACAGCATGCCCAAGCTCGTTCCTTACCCGTGGAGCCTATGCTTCGGGGTTCACAATTAATACTTCGAATGGTCACGCACATTTAAAATCCACAAATCAATTTACCAACTCCCCAACCCTTTTTTTCATTACTCTCCCCTCAGATTTTCTTCTTTCTTCAGCCTGAGGCTGAGAGCCCCACCTCCACCGCCACACTTGCCCATTGCTGCAAGCATCCTGCGTCCCCTCGCATCAACATAGCATTTACCATCGCTCTCATTTTCTTCATCGGGGCTCCGCTGTCGCCACTCTCCATAATGCATTCCTTTTCATGTTTTTGCCTCGCCAGTATCCAAGAATGTTGTAACTCAAGCCTCAGCATCCATTTTTTTAATATTTCATGACTGAAATTCTTCTTTTTCCTTTCTAATCAGCTCCATCAAACTCAATGTTAGTTCCTCTGCAACTCCAGATTCTCTACAGTACACTTTCATGTGAGAACCTATCTCACTCAACATTAAATAGATCATAACTCTTCGATGGGGCAAACAATCTTTTTCGGAATCTTTGGACTTGATGCCTCCAGGTTGAAGGAGGCTAGATCCAACTTCCTTCTGCAAACCTGTTTCCTTCATGATCTTTCTGACGTTCTCAACAGATTCCCAATTACCTTCTGCTGCATGCATGTTTGCCAGGAGCACATAGGGCCCAACATCAGTTGGGTCCAACTCGATCAATCGCTCGGCCACGATCTCTCCTAGTTCAGTAGTCAAATGGGTAGATCCAGCCCCCACTGGGACTACCAACTCTTCTATATCTTCCTTCATCAACCCAACCATAGCAAGAAGCTCCAGGATGCAACCATAGTGCTGTACTTTGGGATCAATCTTGTAAACTTGAGACATTAGGTAAAAATACCACCAACCTTCCAAGACCATTCCACAGCGCTTGCAGGCAGACAAGACGCTGACGAAGCTGGACCCATTTGGTATTTGACCTCTCTTCTCCATCTCCAAGAACATATCTAAGGCTTTCTCACCATGCCCATGCATTCCATAACCTAGAATCATAGCATTCCATGAGACAACATTCTTATCAAGCATCTGATCAAACAGATTTCTCGCCACATCCACAGCACCACATTTTGCATACATTGTCAATAGAGCGGTTGAAAGAGCCACATCAGTCTTAATGTCATTTCTCATGACGTAAGAATGGACTAGTTGGCCTGTATGGAGGTCCCCCATACTGCCACATGCAGTCAAAACAGGCAAAAGAGTGAACTTATTGGGTTTAATCTCTCTCTCTTGAAGCATAGTATCGAACAAACTCAAACACTCTCTATAATGTTCACGACGGACAAGATGATCCAACAAGGTATTCCAAGAGGCCACATTCCGGGAAGGCATTGAATTAAACAGCTCAAGAGCCACCCAAAAACAGCCAATCCTTGCATACCCGTCGATCATACAGTTCCAAGATGGGGTGTCTCTAAATGGCATTTTATCAAACAAACATCTCGCCTCTCCCATCTCCCCTCTACCAATGTAACCCCCTATCATTGAGGTCCAAGTGACAGCGTCCCTCTCAGTCATTTCATCAAACAGCTCACGTGCAGAATCAACTTGTCCATTCTTCACATAGCCATCGATCATAGTATTCCAGCTGACGGAATCCACAACGGACCCAGCATCAAACACCAAGCGGGCACTCCAGGTCTTCTGAAAAGACGAATACAAGTAAATCAAAGCATTCGTCACGAACAAATCTGGCTCGAACCCGAGTTTGAACACCCTACCGTGAACCTTTTCTCCTTCGGTCGGCGACCCAATTTCCACACACCCCTTCAAAACAATGGGAAACGTGTAATGATTGGGCACGACATCATTACCCACCATCTCATCCCGATAAAATCCCAGGGCGCTGCTCGCATCCTTCGCGCCCACGTAAGCCCGCATGATGGTGTTGCACACGAAGGCATCAGGCTCTTGGATAGATTTGAAGAACCGTACCGCGTGAGGAACCGCGCGTAAAGCGCAGAGCTTCTTCACGGCTTGGCTGGTGGCGAGGTAGTGATCAGAGAGATCGGAGACGAGTAGCTGGGCATGGACTTGGTCGAATTCCGCAACGCTGCAACACGAGTCTAGCTTGCGCAGAAGCGGGTGGGTTAACGTAACGAAGTGCTTGGCCCTCCCGGGGCTTGACATCGGTCGGAGAGGCAGGCGAATGTGGCGGGGCGGTGAGCTCTTGAGACCGGTTTGGATCGTCGGTTCTCCGACACTGGTGACCAAAAGAACGTGAAAAGAAGGGGAAATTTCCAAAATACCCCCCAAGCAGACCTATTTTGTCAAGAGAACTAGTCAAAAGTGACGCTTATCTCAAATAACTCCAGATTGGATGCAGAGTCCAAATAACACCTTCCTGTCTCATTGCCAGCCCCCCTCCCAAAGATCACGTGATGGCCATGTGCTCATTTGTTACCTTTGCGTAGGGGTATTTTGGTCCGAATGAAGCTGTTTAAAAGAGAGGAAATTTTGAGAAAGAAGTTGGGAAAGAATATAGGAAATGTGTATTTTGAAATCTTCCCATAAGTTCTTCAATAAATGAGCTAGGTACCACGTGCCATTGGGTGAGCTAGGTACCCTTCAGGACACATCTCCGGAATGCAAGCACCTCCTCCTTCTTCTGCAGCTCGTGAGACAGCAAGACCTTCAAAGAAGGGAGTTCCGGGAATTCATCACTACAGTTCTACTCTTTGACATGATAACGACAAACGAGAGATCGAGAGGAAACCCTACTAGATGCAATCACCAAAAGAACGGCCAACGCCCCGAGCTTGGCTTGACCCTTCTCCATTTCCAAGTATCGTGCCTTGGGTTGTCTGAGGTTTGACTGTGCAGAGAGTTTCTTAGGATTATAGAGAGGAAATTCGGGCTTGATTATTCGAGATTACTATGGAAGATACGTGTCATCAGTCTTCTTGATATATGATAATCTTGGCGTTAAGAATAAATGCGAGGTCGTAATTATAGGTTAATAAATGGCGCCTCAGAGTTAAGTTCACACGTTTCTTCAGCTTTGATGCAGCAGCTTTATGGACTGAGTTAATGGACGCGTTAAGGGATGCGTCTGTCAACTCGTCCAGTAACTCTATAATCAGATTAGCCATTCATCCTATTATGTGTCCATCCATCTCACAAATGATGAGCAAGTTGATAGAGAGAGACACACACACACACACAGGAGGAGAGATTAATTGGACTCATTATCAAATTTTAGCTATATCCATTATTTGCCTCGGTAATTGACTTCCGGTTAAAGAATTAACATATAAATTGATAATTTTCTTTCGCGAGTATTATTTATGTCGAATATTATATTGGATGATTTCCACAAGAAGAGCAAATAGACTAGACTTTGTGATGACATTCTTTCGGTTTTTTTTTATCGTGATTTAATTAGCCATTTATCTCTCTCTATATACGTGTATCTATCATAATCATATCATTTCTCGTGATTAAGTAGATGAATTCGAAATTGAAAATGTAGATATGCTTTGTTTTTCTACCATAATTAGAGCATATAGTATGGATGCTTATATCCACATTATACATATATATCGACCCTTTTAAATAAATGCTCTCTTTTGTTCTCTAAAATTTCATTACCTGGCTCAGCTAAAATAGGCAAAATTAATTAACACCAAAATTATAAGCACCTCAGTATAGAATGCATGCGGATGGAGATATCAATGCCTCCACATTGGGTAGAAAATTCATTTTTTTTACCATGCTTTTAGTTAATTTTTACCTTGTTAGACATTTATGTACATGTTTTTTTTTTTTGCACATCAATATTATTATCATAATTTGAGATAATATTTGTCGATCGGCCGATTATGATGCCGCTTCATAATAAACTCACGATTAAATTCTCCGTCCCTTTCTTCACTGTAATCGTTTGCCCGGTCCGATATAATGACTAAAACGACGTGACTTTGGGAATCTGTCGACCTGATTCTTTGGTCGATGTCGTTTGGTCTACGATGGTTGAGCAAACGACATGATTTTGTGATCAGATTTCATTCAAATGTTTTAATCATGTGATAAAACTTAAAATAGGCAGGCCCGGTCAAGCCCGCTCCTACCCGCCCGGCCCGCCCGATCACCAACCATCTCGACTACCCAAACTCGGGAGCTGCGGAAATGGCGTGAGCGGCGCAGTCCCAGGGGGAGTGGAGATCCATGGAGTTCATCGACGACGACCGACCCCGCTTCCTCTTCCAAAAGCGCGCGATTCCTCCTCCTCCGTCGTCGTCCTCTTCTCCTTCTTCTTCTTCGGCCTCCGGTCAACGGCAGCAGCTTAACAAGCCCTTCCTCGTCGTCACCACCGGGCTCTCGGCTGTCCTCATCTCTCTCTCGCTCCTCTACGTCCACTCCGAGCCCTTCCAATCTATCCTCCTCTGGCTCTCCCTCTCGCTCCTCGTCGGCCCCTTCGCCCCAACCTCCCTCACCGGCGGCTCCGTCCGCGTCGGCTGCGGCCCGACCGTTGAGTTCCCGGATCTGCAGCCCCAGGTCGTGGAGGAAACGAAGAAGAAGCCGTCTCAGAAGCGGCCGAAATGGCAGCCTCCAGGTAATATTGTTCCGGTTCCGCCGCCAATTTCTGAAATCGATGGTCAATTAGGGAAGAAGATCGAGGGAAATGGGGTAGCTGTTCGAGAGAAGAGTGATCTAGGGTTTCGGGAGAAGGAGAAGGAGAAGGAGAAGGATTGGACTGAGGAGGAGATCGAGCTCTTGAGGAAGCAGCTGGTGAAGCATCCGGCAGGGATGCCAAGGCGGTGGGAGATAATTGCGGAGTCGTTCAATGGGGGTCACAGAGTGGAAAGTGTGATCAAGAAAGCAAAGGAATTGGCCGATAAGAAGTCAAGCAACAAGGACTCGTACACGCAGTTCTTGAAGAACAGGAAGCCTCTGGACGAGAGGCTGAATGATGAGGCGGATGGTAACGGCACTGGCGACGTCTGGAGAGAGAGTGAATGGAGCAGTACGGAAGACATTGCGCTGCTCAATGCATTGAAGGCGTTTCCAAAGGATGTGCCGATGAGGTGGGAGAAAATCGCGGCTGCCGTCCCAGGGAAGACGAAGGTGGATTGTGTCAAGAGGGTCTCGGAATTGAAGAGGGATTTTCGGAGTTCTAAAGCCGTCAAAGAGGGACAGATGGAAGAATGAGGATTGGTAGGTTTCACTCAATTTTGACTTTGGTTTACCATTGTTTGTGTCAGCAGATTGAGTTCTTGATTGGTTTATTGTAGCCGGATTAGAGGATCAAATAAGATAGTGATCAAGAGCATACAGTCCTGTTGGGATTCCATGCACCATACACTCCCAATAAGATGGGCATGTTGTTTTATCACTAAATTATCGTCTTGTTATTGACCTTGTTTAGCTCTCTGAGGTATTCTTGCATTTGCTGTTGCAAGACAGAGAAAATTGTGTTGTATACGACAATTAAAGTGGATCCGCTCAACAAAGTTGGACACCAACTTTTGTGGAATGAATGGCTATATAATTAACACCATCATATCTCCCATTGGGCACTGTCTGGATGGACAAAGTTGTTTGTCCAATGCTGTATTCATGTAGTTTCTTAGACCTTCAGTGCAAGACCTGGTTTCATGTTCGAATGTATTAGCAATGCACTGGCAAACTTTCGATGGAGAGAACTAGATCTTTTTCTCTTCCATTTGTCATTCAAGCTTTTCACAAGCTGTAGCCATGTGTGCTTTCATGAATCATTACGAATCTCCATAGTGACTTCTCTGGATATCAGGTAGATTTATATTCTGTTACTTTACAGATTTGCGTGGCAGAGCATGAACATTGACATGATCTTGTTTTAAGCTGTCAGACTCCAGAGTTAAGTTTGTTTCTTTCCCATGACGCCACCAAATTGAACAAATCAGTCTCTCGCTTGTAGCTTCAGCATAAAGGAGCTACCTTCTCTTTGCTATGTTTTTCTCTTCCAATTATCCTCTTCCTTTAATTGGTGGACAGTGAACTCCTCCAATTCGATCAGTTTCACTATTGTTTGTCCTTTTATATTCCCTCTGCATGAGCGTCTACTGCGTGAATCCGGCCACATTTTTATCTTGTTAGACCATCTTCAGAAACCCTTCAGCTGAAGAATAGTCTTTGTTGATATATGACACTGCTAACGTTGATACTATTTTTTCTTTTTGTATCATTCTCCTCCTAATTTTGGGCGCTGTCTGCTTCTATCTTTCCCCCGCGAGGCAAAAATTTAGGGGGTCTGGTCCTATAGACTTGCCTCCTATTAGGAATGCCTGCTGTTGACAGTGCAATGACTTCTCTTCAGTCTCCGATATGCCGAAAATCGGTAGATCAACCTGAGATTTTATGCATCCATACTCTTGAGAAGGGATGATGACACCAGTGAATCCTAAACTTTGGTCAAATGTGCAATGTGGTTTTTGAACTTTAATCTAATGAGTAATGTTATTTCCGAACTTTTGATTTGTTCAAAATAAATTTTGCATTATATGAAAATATTCAATATAGTCATTGAATTTAAATTAATAAAAGAATAACATTGACCATTTTCATATAATTCAAAGACTAATTTGAACATGTACTAAAAATTTTCAGAAAGCACGAGTCCCTCATCCATCTTCTTCCCTAACATGTAATCAGTAACCACTAGTTCGGTCGCCACCCCTTAACCTCAACGCCGAGGTCAAGGCGTGGTGAACGAAGGTGCAGCTGCTTATGTGGTGAAGGTGCATCTGATTGAGGGGGATGACGGCTGTTGCTTTAGATCCAACCACGAAGGGATACGATGGTTGGTGCTTCAAATCTGGTCATGGAGGGGGACGACGAGTGCTATCGATGGCGACAAGAAAGAGCTCAGTAGGAGGTGATGTGTGGCGGAGATGGCGGGCGACGGCCATGGGTGGGTAGGAGACAGGCAAGAGAGACGAGCGTGAGACTTAATTTGGTTCACATCAATTTTCTGCTATCTCTATAGTTTTTGGTTTCGGTATTTGATTTGCTCAAGAACTTACTTTAATAACCTATATGTATTACATCTATCATGATATTGTAAGGATTGGGAATAAGGTTTTGACTGTGTCCTACATAATCTTTATTTCTTTTGGTTGCTCATAATTAAATCGGTTTTTGTCTTTGCCTTTGTCCTTCAAGTAGCTGCAAGATCACCTCTATTGCTTGACCAGAAATTTTTGCATCGATCCATATGAAATATTTGCACTTCGAGCCTTTTTTACACTAGGCGCATCTATGGAATCTATTTTGTACCGTTTCAAATTTGAGTTTCTCTTTCAATTTGAGGATTTATGATTTTAATTTAGAGGAAAACTAGTAGACAGTTTCATTTATGGTTTACATGTTGATTGAACCCTTCGGCGACCCACGTCGGCTGAAAAAATTAATTAAAAACAAGCAGTGTCGTATTTTCGGCCAAATAATAGAGTTAGTATATATGAAAAAGATCATTTTCAGAAAAAGATCAGCACTTAAATGATCTTAAAAAGACAATACGAAAGTGAGCACTTTGCACAATTTTTAAGACATTTTTATTATCATTATGCTAGCTTGTTGCTATGGTCAAAACGTCTTATTGGGAAGAAAAATCTGTTTATTCAACTATCTCCAACACACGTGCACGCACGCACGCACAACGTCAACACAGGCAGGCACACTGTCCATTGACGCAGCTGATGCGACACTCAGGCTCCGTCGGATGAAGACAGGAGATGTCACAATCTTCTGGCCTGTCGCAACGGGTGACCGCGCCGTCCAGGCTCTTGGATTTGATGCAGACACATATTCCTCCTTTACATTGGGAAACATACCCAGAACCACACTGCAGAGGTTCGCAATCCTCGTCGACCCGGCAAGTCAGTAACCCTGCTCGCGAGACCATGAAACCTTAAAAGAAGGAACAACTGTTAGCATAACAATAATAATAAGCGAGGGATCGGAGAATATGAATGAAAGGGCCGCCTACATGATGCCATAACCAGCAAAATTGCCAAGGCACTGAGCTTGGTTCGTCCCTTCTCCATTTCCTAGGTCTTGTTTTTCACACAGAGAGAACTGGGTTATGATTATTATATATAGATTTGGCTTGTGCCTGTCGTGTTCCCTACGTGGAAATGGATCTTATATAGATGTCTCAAGTTGTGGCCTTTCTGTGTTTTCTTTGAATGCGAACTTAAAAAATGGAAGGTATACTATTAAGTTGCTGTTTCTGCAGACTTAAATCTTCCATTCGGGATAGAATTAAATTGGCTTTGGGTTTTCCTTTCAGGGGTCTTCATCAGATCAATGCAGGCTTGCTTTACAGGAGGGTGCAGCTATTTCCCTGCTCTTTTATGCTAAAACACGTGATTTTTTATATTAAACGATCTATGTGTGCAATTGCTAGTTATTTACTAATAATTCTCTTTGTGCGTATTACTTATGTGGAACTTGAGCTCGGATGATTTCAACACAGAGTGCAAAATATACTAGAATTTATGATCAAGATTTAACAGTTCTTTGATTATAACTAAATTAGCCATTAATCCTACATACATATATATGTAACTAAATTAGCCATTAATCCTAATATATGTGTGTCTCTGTCGCAGATTGGGCTTCTTTCTTGATTACATTTGGCAGGTCACCGTCAAACCCCATACCTGCTTTATTGGTAAGTACTTGCACTATATAATAGAAAATTTTATGATTTCTTGCCATAATTAGAGCACTTCTTGTGATTTTGGAGATGAATTTGAATTTAAGAATGTAGATATGCATTATTTTTCTACCATAATTGGAGATTCTCCTCCTCACATGGATGCACTTATCCACATTACACGTATATTTTTTTCTCTAAAATATCATTATAGGGGAAAAATTAATTAATACAAAAAATATAAACAAATGAATATAAAATACATGGAAATGGAGAAATTATAAGCCTCCTCATTGACTATAATTCTTTTTTGGGGGTAAAATCAAGATTAGATTCATTGGTCAAATGGATGTATGAGAGGAATTGGGAAGGCTTCCAAACAATTTGAAAAAGTTGCAAAATGAAACAAATCTCAAAAAGCAAAATTATAATGGTTGCTAATGACATAAATAACTAGACTGAATCCAACAAGCTCAGATTTACTGGAGATTAGGGTTTCCCCACTTTTTTTTTTAACGTTAAATCTAAAAATATGTTCATTAAATCCCCTTACTTGAGAATGTTTACATGAACCAATCCTTAAAAAAGTAGTGCTTGAAATCTGTTCGGAGAGATTTTACTAAATTTCTTCATTAAATCTGATTTTTTTGTTAAGTCTATCATTATTATATTATTTTTTTGTGTCTAACCCTACTTACACAACTGACCTTGACCTTGATTTTCCTATTAATTGTTATGTTGATTGTAAATCAATATCTTATACCCATAAAGAAATATCAAACATTTAGAGAAATACGTGTTACTTATCTATCAAATCAAAAGACGATCACCAACTACATTTTTTTGCTTCGCTTATGCTGTAGTTCATTACATTTGTTCTACCTTCAAGCAAAACTTGATCGTCTGGACCTTTTTTTTGTCGAATATTATATAAGTCATATAGTAGAAAAATGAGGTTTGTAATATGTGACATCCATGATTTTCTTATTGTTTGGAACTTTGTATTGAATAGATTATAGGTAAGATATTATCAAATTAGGGTTTGTGACAGTGACATCCAAGATTTTCTATGTTTGATAATATTATATAAGATAAGGTTAAGTAGCTTGGAATTTTGACTATCGATGTGACTAATTGCTTTATAAAGGAAGATTAATCACTTATTTTATATTTGACCACAAAATAGGGTACACAAGACAAGAACAGTATTACTAACGCTCAAGGACACCTTTTATCAATTTGAGTTTGCTTTGAGTCAACATATTCCAATTTACCTATAGGGGGGTTGAAGTCGTCCTTCAAGTGGTTGCAAGATCACCTCTATCGCTTGACTATAAAATTTCGCATTGAAATATTTGCACTTTGAGCTTTTTTAACACCTAGCGCATCTATGGAATCTATTTTACACCATTTCAACTTCGGTTTCTCTTTCAATGTGAGGATTCAGGATTTTAAATTGGAGGAAAACTAGTAGACATTGTCGTTTATTGTTTACATGTTGATTGGACCCTTTGGCAACCCACGTCGGCACGAAAAATTAATTAAAAACAAGCAGCATTGGATTTTTAGCCAAATAAATTGGAGTTAGTACGGAAAAGATCGTTTTTAGAAAAAGATCATCACTTAAATGATCTAAAAAAACTTAATATGAAAATGAACACGATGCACAATTTTTTGAAGACATTTTTATTATCATTATGCTAGCTTGTGTCGGTCAACACGTCTTATTAGGAAGATAAATCGGTTTATTCAGCAAAACACTGGCAGTCACACTTCCCATTGACGCAAACAACGTGACATCCAGGGTTTATACAGTAGATGTTACAATCTTCCGGCCCGTTGCAACTGGAAGCCTCGCTGTCCAGGCTCTCATACACGCAGACACATATTCCATCTTTACATCGGGCAGTCCCACCACGACACCGCAGAGGTTCGCAGTCCCCGTCGATCCGGCAAGTCTCTACCCCTGCTCCCGAGACCACGAAACCTTAAAAGAAGGAAGGATCGTTTAGTATAACAATAACAACAAGCGAGGGATCGGAGAAAATGAATGGAAGGGGCCGCCTACATGATGCAATCAGCAGCAGAATTGCCAAGGCACTGAGCTTGGTTCGTCCCTTCTCCATTTCCCTAGGTCTTGTTTTCACACAGAGAGAGCTGGGTTATGATTATTATAGACAGATGTGGCTGATGCCTGTTGTGTTCCCTACGTGGAAATGGGTCTTATATAGATGTCTCGAGTTGTGGCTTTTTTGGGTTTCCTTTGAATGCAAACCTAAAAAATGGAAGGTACACTATAAAGTTACTGTTTCTGCAGGATGCAGGCTTGCTTTGCCAAAATTAAAGCAATTCTTGTGATTTTTGGAGATGAGTTTGAATTTAAGAATGTAGATATATGCATTATTTTTCTACCATAATCGGAGATTCTCCTCCTCACATGGATGCATATATCCACATTACACGTGTATATGTTTTCTCTAAAGTATCATTATAGAGGCAAAATTAATTAATACAAAAAAATATGAACAAGTGAATATAATATACATGCAAATGGAGAAATTCTAAGCCTCCTCAGGTACTATAATTTTTTTTTTGGGTCAAAGCAAGATTAGATACACTTGTCAAATAGATGTATGAGAGGAATTGAGAAGGCTTCCAAACAAATCAAAAGAGTTGCAACCTATAAGAATATTCTCATCTCGCAATAATGAATTCATCAAAATAAACGATCCACGGCCGACTACCAAATACAATGATGAAGAAATGCCAAAAACTCCCATTTTAACCACTATATGACTTGCGATGTATGCTTAGGTCCCAGTTTCTCGACACTATTGACATATAGAGACAACAATATCACGTTGAAATAGCAAAATTGATTGCTTTCTAGGAATTCATAAATCTATATCAAGATGGTAAAGTTTCAAATTCAAGCCTAACTCTAACTTGAGAGAAGAGGCTTGCCAAATTTAGAAGAAGTTTTGGAAACACGTGATTAGCATACCCCATGATGGTTGTTAATGACATGAATAACTAGACATAAGTGACGACATTCACACAAGTTTGCCAGTTGCAAGCAAATTTATCAACCACAATGAGAGCGAAATTACTCCTCGCAAGTGAAGAAGCAGCAATAAATATCATATCGGGACATAAAAGAAAGAAGAACAAAGCCAAAGAAAAGGAAAGCAGAAAAAAAAAAAGAACAAAGCAACGGAGACGTGTGTCTACAAGTGAAGTTTCAATCGAGTAAGTACGGAGGATGATTTTTCGCAACCTAATGGCCTAGAGTGCAATGCGTTAAGATTAAATCGACAAATGTAGACATGTATATTGATGACTTAGGGTGACAATAATTGATCTAGCACTAGGGGATCGATCCACTTCGATATATGCATTGGATGAATTTTGAATTTTAAAATTTACCGAGTTAAGATTTTCTTGGCACATGTCAACTTTTAATAATAATTTTATGAGTTTAATTTTTTCTTTCGGATTTATCGCTATTTGAAATGGATATTAATTATTTTATTTATTTACGAGAGTACAAAATATCTCGGTAGATTGCGAAAATATGTATTCTGAGAATCATATAATTGGTCCATTTTTTACTTTTTAATCGGCATATATACACCTCTCTTCGTTTTCCAACAAATATTTTAATCTACGTATTCTTAACTTGAGACATTCAACTTAACCCTACAATAATGTCATAATTACATCACCTATTTCAATTTTAGTCCATTAGTGCTTTTGACAAGCTTAACCCTTGTCCATTCAATTAACTTAACCGCAGGAGCTCTCTCTGTTTTCCAATCAAAGTCTCTTCTTTTAGGTACTCACTTAGGGCCAGTTGTAACTTTTAGGTTCATCTTAATCTTGGCAATCAATATTAAATATTTTGATCATCAAGAATCATAAAAAAATCCATGTGAGAATTTGCAATGTACGATAGAGAGTAAACATGAACTTGATCTTCAGATAAAAAAAAAACATGAACTTGATATCTATTCTCTTACCCAATATATATGTTAAATAAACTATTGATAACACGATCCTTGTCCATCTTCGCTTGAAATATTTGTCTAATTGCATCATGATTTCTGTAAATTCGAAGTCTTGCTTATTTTGTATTGTTGCTTGCGATGAACTCATTTCCTTTTTGGTATCCCTAAATTTGGATCATTTCCTTTTGTAAGACGCAAAAATAAGACATCTTCATAGATAATAAAACATTTTTTCCCATAATCTTATGGCTTATAAAGAAAAATTATCATGCTGACATTATGTATAATGAAAGGAAGATTGTCCAAGAGATACCTAATCTTCTCAACAATTGTCCAATGGCTAGATTGGAGATTATTCCTCTTGAGAATTGTTCAAATACGAAAACCAAGATGCCAAAGAGAAAGATATATCATGAATTCAAAATTTCATTTTTTTCTTAGAGAGCTTCACATTTTTTGTCTGTCTTTTGAGTGCATTAAATTTATAATCTTTCAAGAAGAGTTAGGAATATTATAGCTTGTACTTGGTTGTGAGGCAGTAAAACCTCTCTACTTGGAGCTCCACCATTGGAGGTGGAATAAGAAATAAATTTCACCTTCCCTAAACTAGCAGACATATGAAAACCGACCATTCTTCTTGAAAATGACTTTCATAAATAAAATTTTCCTTTATTATAAAATATTCAGCAAAGCCAACGTGTCCCAAATTGTCTCAACTTGGGTCCCAAAAATTATGACTCTCAAGTGAATACCGTATCAATGTTACGGCATTTGTCCCATCCTTTTCCCCACCTTTGTATTTTGGATTTTATCGATAGTAATAGAGCATCCTTTGTATTATCGCTAACATTTAATAATAAGAAATATATGATTTTGTTAACTTTAAAATTTCATAAGATGTTTTCTCAACGCACTCTTTGCCGTCCCCCTCCTCCTTTTCTTTGCCCATGCCGGTCTGAAAGGAGACACCATTCAGATTTCCTAGCCCTTGCACTGCAGAAATCCAAGTTGCCAGGGTATCATTGTAGTACAAAATTCTCAGAATGTGCAAAGTCTTCAGAAAGCACGAGTCCCTAATCCATCTTCATCCTGCAATCAGCAACCACTAGTTTGGTCGCCACCCTCACCCTCGACGCTGAGGTCAAGGCGTGGCGAACGAAGGTGCGGCTGCTTTGGAGGTGAAGGTGCATCTGATAGAGGGGGATGACGGCTGTTGTTCCAGATCCAACCATGGCGGGATACGATGGTCGGTGCTTCAGATCTGGTCTTGGAGGGGGACGATCGAGTGCTATCGGTGGCGACAAGAAAGAGCTCGTTAGGAGGCAATGTGTGGCGGAGATGGCGGGCGGGCGGCGGCCATGGGTGGGTAAAGGAGACAGGGAAGAGAGACGAGCGTGAGACATTATTTTGTTCAAGTATCTCCTGTCCCTATCTTGTTCATATCCAACCACCAAACCTGGCCTTAGGAAATTTTTTTGTTATTTCCTCTCCTAAATTTCCTTAATTAATTTTATAGCACATATCGTGTGTGTATAGACCAATATAAAATACTATTAATTTCGTCCTGCAACAGCCTTCCTCAAAAGTTTCAAACGTTGGATTATCTCTCTTTTAATATGTGCTTATACAATTTATTTGTATTGTCAAATTCTTACCAACATTTACTTCTAATTATTCAATAATTCAAATATTGCTTACATTAGTCATTTCCCCTAATCTTTATAAAGGATTATTAATCACTCACTTTATATTTGACCACAAAGTAGGGTACACAAGAAAACAACAATAGAATTAACGCTCGAGGACACCTTTTATCAATTTGAGTTTGCATTGAGTCAACATTCTCCAATTCACATTCTCCAATTCACCAATAGGGAGGTTGAAGTCGTCCAAGATCACCTCCATCGCTTGACCAGAAAATTTCGCATTGATCCATTTGAAATATTTGCACTTTGAGTTTTCTTTACACCTGGCGCATAAATGGAATCTATTTTACACCATTTCAAATTTGGGTTTCACTTTCAATTTGAGGATTTAGGAATTTAATTTGGAGGAAAACTAGTAGACAATGTTGTTTATGATTTACATGTTGATTGGACCCTTTGGCGACCCACGTCAGCTCGAAAAATTAATTAAAAACAAGCAGCATCGTACTTTTGGCCAAATAGATTGGAATTAGTATATACGGAAAATGTGGTTTTTAGAAAATGATAAGCACTTAAACGATCTAGAAAAATTTAATATGAAAGTGAGCACAATGCAAGATTTTTAGAAGATATTTTTATTGTCATTTTGCTAGCTTGTGTCGGTCAACACGTCTTATTAGGAGAAGAAATCTGACATATTCAACAATCTCCAACACACGGGCACGTACGCTCGCACAATGTCAACACTGGCAGTGACACCGTCCAATGACGCAAACGACGCGACATAGATGAAGACAGAAGATGTGACAATCGTTTGGCTTGTTGCAACGGGGCTCGTCGTCCAGGCTCTCATAAACGCAGACACATATTCCTTTTCTACATCGGGCAATCCCACCACGACACTGCAGAGGTTCGCAATCCCCGTCGACCCGGCAAGTCTCTACCCCTGCTCCCGAGACCACGAAACCTTAACAGAAGGAAGGATCGTTAGTATAACAATAACAATAAGTGAGGGAGCGGAGAAAATGAATAGAAGGGGCCGCCTACATGATGCAATCAATAGCAGAATTGCCAAGGCACTAATCTTGGTTCGTCCCTTCTCCATTTCCCTAGGCCTTGTTTTCACACAAAGAGAACTGGGTTATATGATTATTATAGACAAATGTGGCTGATGCCAGTCGTGTTCCTTATGTGGAAATGGGTCTTATATAGATATCTCGAGTTGTGGCATTTCTAGGTTTTCTTTGAATGCGAACCTAAAAATGGAAGGTATGTTATTTGTTTCTGCAGAATGCAGGCATGCTTTGCCATAATTAGAGCACTTCTTGTGGTTTTGGAGATGAGTTTGAATTTAAGAATGTAGATATGCATTATTTTTCTACCATAATTGGAGATTCTCCTCCTCACATGGATGCATATATCCACATTGCAAGTATAATTTTTTTTCTCTAAAGTATCATTATAGAGGCAAAATTAATTAATACCAAAAATATGAACAAGTCAATATAAAAAACATGCAAATGGAGAAATTAGAGGCCTCCTCTGGGACTATAATTTTTGGGACAAAGCAAGATTAGATACACTTGTCAAATAGATGTATGAGAGGATTTGAGAAGGCTTCCAAACAAATCGAAAGAGTTGCAACCTATAAGAAAATTCTCATCTCGCAATAATGAATTCATCACAATAAACGATCCATGGCCGATTACCAAATACAATGATGAAGAAATGCCAAAAACTCCCATTTTAATCACTATATGACTTGCGATGTATGCTTAGGTCCCAGTTTCTCGACACTATTGACATATAGAGACAACAATATCATGTTGAAATAGCAAAAACAATTGCTTTTTAGGAATTCATAAATCTATATCAAGATAGTAAAGTTTCAAATTCAAGCCTAACTCTAACTTGAGAGAAGAGGCTTGCCAAATTTAGAAGAAGTTTTGGAAACACGTGACAAGCACACCCCATGATGGTTGTTAATGACATGAATAACTAGACATAAGTGACGACATTCACACAAGTTTGCCAGTTGCAAGCATATTTATTAACCACAATGAGAGCGAAATTACTCCTAGCAAGTGAAGAAGCAGCAATAAATATCATATCGGGACATAAAAGAAAGAAGAACAAAGCCAAAGAAAAGGAAAGCAGAAAAAAAGAACAAAGCAACGGAGACGTGTGTCTACAAGTGAAATTTCAATCGAGTAAGTACGGATGATTTTTCGCAACCTAATGGCCTAGAGTGCAATGCGTTAAAGATTAAATCGACAAACGTAGACATGTATATTGATGATTTAGGGTAACAATAATCGATTTACCATCATATTACTTATAGAAGGGGATCGATGCTCTCCAATATACGCATTGGATGGTTTTTGAATTTTAAAATTTACCGAGTTGAGATTTTCTTGGCACATGTCATCTTTTAATAATAATTTTATGAGTTTAAGTTTTTTTTTCAGATTTATCGATGTTTGAAATGAATATTAATTTCCTTGTTTATTTACCAGAGTACAAAATATCTTGGCAGATTGCTAAAATATCTATTCTGAGAATCATGTAATTGGGCCATTTGTTACTCTTTAATTGGCATACACCTCTCTTCGTTCTCCAACGAATATTTTAATCTAGATATTATTAACTGGAGACATTGAACTTAACCCATCAATAATGTCATAATTACATCACCTATTTCAATTTTAGTCCATTAGTGCTTTCGACAAGCTTAACCCTTATCCATTCATTTTACTTGACCGGAGGAGCTCTCTCTGTTTTCCAATCAAATATCTTCTTTTTGGTACTCACTTAGGGCCAGTAGTAACTTTTAGGTTCATCTTAATCTTGGCAATCAATATTAAATATTTTGATCATCAAGAATAGTAAAAAATAAAAATCCATGTGAGAATTTGCAAGGTACGATAGAGAGTAAACATGAACTTGACCTCTATTCTCTTACCCAAAATATTTGTTTAAATAAACCATTGATAACACGATCCTTGTCCATCTTCGCTTGAAATATTCGTACAATTGCATAATGATTTCTGTAAATTCAAAGTCATGCTTATTTTGTATTGTTGCTTGCGATGAACTCATTTCCTTTTTGGTATCCCTAAATTTGGATCATTTTTTTTTGGTAAGGCCTAAATTTGGATCATTTCCTTTTGTAAGACGCAAAAAATAAGACATATTCATAGATAATAAAACATATTTTTCCCATAATCTTATGGCTTATAAAGAAAAAATTATCATGCTGACATTATGTATAATCAAAAGAAGATTGTCCAATAGATATCTAATCTTCTCAACAATTGTCCAACGGCTAGATTGGAGATTGATCCTCTTGAAGATTGTCAAATACGAAAGCCAAGATGCCGAAGAGAAAGATATATCGTGAATTCAAAATTTCATTTTTTCTAGAAGAGCTTCACATTTTTTGTCTGTCTTTTGAGTGCATTAAATGTATAATCTTTCAAGAAGAGTTAGTGATATTATAGCTTGTACTTGGATGTGAGACAGTAAGACCTCTCAACTTGGAGCTCCACCATTGGAGGTGGAAAGAAAGAAATTCACCTTCCCTAAACTAGCAAATATATGAAAACCAATCATTCTTTCTTGAAAATGACTTTCAAGGATAAAATTTTCCTTTATTATAAAATATTCAGCGAAGCCACCGCGTTCCAAATCGTCTCAACTTAGGTCCTAAAAATTATGACTCTCAAGTGAATACCATACAAATGTTATGGCATTTGTCCCATCCTTTTCCCCACCTTTTTATTTTGGATTTCATCGATAGTGACACATCCTTTATATTATCGCTAACATTTAATAATAAGAAATAGATGATTTTGTTAACTTTAAAATTTCATAAGAGGTTTTCTCTAGGGTTGAGCAAAAACAGGGTGGGTAGGTTCCAGGCATAGACCCTGTACCCGACCATGTTATAACCGGTTCCTATTTTTTGGACCATGTACCCTACCTTGTTTGCATTGGACCCTGTACCCTACCCACCCTGTTTTTCCGGTCCGGGAATAGGGTTAACCCTATTTATTTTGGAACATGTCTTGCTCATTATATACGACTTCAAATTTTATATTAATATGCGAGAAAATAACATAATTCATCTAATTTATATTGTAATATTAATCACTTGTAATTAATAAATAAGTAAACTCTTTGATTAAACAAAAATTAAGGATCCACAAAATAAAGCAAAAATCATAACATTACATATATATTGATAACAAACATGGACCTAATATTCTTCTCATTACCATAATATTACGTGAAACTTTTTATTTGTCTAAAATGGTTAACAAATTTATAGTGTAAGCATAAGTTCTCCAAAAGTGAAATCAACATAACTCATCATCTAAAAATGAAATTAGGCGAGTCAATCCACGTGGTACAAAATCTCTAACAAAAACTAAATTTCATGTATAAAGAAACATCAACAAGAAATCATGTTCCAAAGAAATATATAAAAGTTATGATTTAATAGGTTTATTTACTTATAAAATCGGAGTTGTCATTAAATAAAATTTATTTTATAATGATCAGAAACAGGGTCCAAGGTTCAGGGTAGGTTCCATACTTGGACCCTGTACCCGACCCTGTTTTAACCGGTTTCTCTTTTTTGGACCATGTTCCCGACCCTGTTTTCAGGGTGGGCCAGTCCGGGAACAGGGTTTACCCTGCCCGGTTGCACACCCCTAGTTTTCTCAACGCACTCTTTGCCGCCCCCCTCCTCCTTTTCTTTGCCCATGCCGGACAGAAAGTAGACACCGTTCAGATTTCCTAGCCCTTGCACTGCAGACGTCCACGTTGCCAGGGTATCATTGTAGTGCAAAATTCTCAGAATGTGCAAAGTTTTCAGAAAGCACGAGTCCCTAATCCATCTTCATCCTGCAATCAGCAACCACTAGTTTGGTCTCCATCCTAACCCTCGACGCCGAGGTCAAGGCGTGGCGAACGAAGGTGTGGCTGCTTTGGTGGTGAAGGAGCATCTGATAGAGGGGGATGACGGCTGTTGCTCCAGATCCAACCATGGAGGGATACGATGGTTGATGCTTCAGATCTGGTCTTGGAGGGGGACGACCGAGTGCTATCCCTGGCGACAAGAAAGAGCTCGTTAGGAGGCAATGGGTGGCGGAGATGGCGGGCGGGTGGCGGCCATGGGTGGTACATTATCTTGTTCAAGTATCTCCTGTCCCTATCTTGTTCATATCCAACCACCAGACCTGGCCTTAGGAATTTTTTTTGTTATTTACTTTCCTAAATTTCCTAAATTAATTTTATAGCACATATCATGTGTGTATAGACGAATATAAAATACTATTAATTTCGTCTTGCAACAGCCTTCCTCAAAAGTTTCGAACATTGGATTATCTTTCTCTGTAATATGTGCTTATACAATTTATTTGTATTGTAAAAGTCTTACCCATAGTTACTTCTAAATTGTCAATAATTCAAATATTTCTCACATTAGTCATTTCCCCTAATCTTTCAAATTTCAGTTTCTTGCATGCACACGGAGCTTGTGTAGTGGCTTGTCATTCACTAATTATTAAATTTGCTCACACTAATTGCATTGCATACCATCCCTTAATATATACTAGACTTTATGACGATAAATTAGCAGTTATTTCCCCGTAATCAAGTTAGCCAGTAATACTAGCGCGCGCGCGCGCGCACACACACACACACACACACATATATATATATATATCATTCTCACAAATGATGAACAAGTTGAGGGTGAGACTAATTTGGTTCACATCAATTTTCTGCTATCTACATAGTTTTCGGTTTCGGTATTTGATTTCCTCAAGTACTTAAACTAATAACCAATATGTATTACATCTATCATGATATTGTGAGGACGGAATAAGGTTTTGACCATATCGTACCTAATCTTTATTTCTTTCGGTTGCACATAATTAAATCGCTTTTTGTCTTTGCCTTTTGTCCAAGAGGGACGGCTATCGATGTGACTAATTGCTTTATAAAGGAAGGTTAATCACTCACTTTATATTTGACCAAAAAATAGGGTACACAAGACAACAACAAAATAATTAACGCCGGAGGACACCTTTTATCAATTTGAGTTTGCATTGAGTCAACATTCTCCAATTCACCTATAGGGAGATTGAAGTCGTCCTTCAAGTGGTTGCAAGATCACCTCTAGCGCTTGACTATAAAATTTCGCATTGATCCGTATGAAATATTTGCACTTCGAGCTTTTTTAACACCTAGCGCATCTATGGAATCTATTTTACACTGTTTCAAATTCGGTTTCTCTTTCAATTTGAGGATTCACGATTTTAAATTGGAGGAAAACTAGTAGACATTGTTGTTTATTGTTTACATGTTAATCGGACCCTTCAACGACCCATGTTGACTTGAAAAATTAATTAAAAACAAGTAGCGTCGTATTTTTGGCCAAATAGATTGGAATTAGTATATACAGAAAATATGGTTTTTAAAAAATGATAAGCACTTAAATGATCTAAAAAAACTTAATAGGAAGAGAAATCAATTTATTCAGCAATCTCCAACACATGGGCACGCACGCACGCACAACGTCAACAATGGCAGTCACACTGTCCATTGATGCAAGCGACGAAACATGGACGAAGACAGAAGATGTGACAATCGATTGGCTCGTTGCATTCGGGCTCGTTGTCCAGGCTCTCATAAACGCAGACACATGTTCCTTTTCTACATCGGGCAGTCCCACCACGACACCGCAGAGGTTCGCAATCCCCGCTGACCCGGCAAGTCTCTACCCCTGCTCCCGAGACCACGAAACCTTAAAAGAAGGAAGGATCGTCAGTATAACAATAACAATAAGCGAGGGATCGGAGAAAATGAATGGAAGGGGCCGCCTACATGTTGCAATCAGCAGCAAAATTGCCAAGGCACTGATCTTGGTTCGTCCCTTCTCCATTTCCCTAGGTATTGTTTTCACACAGAGAGAATTGGGTTATATGATTATTATAGACAGATATGGCTGATGCCTGTCGTGTTCCATACATGGAAATGGGTCTTATATAGATGTCTCGAGTCGTGGCATTTCTGGGTTTTCTTCGAATGCAAACCTTAAAAATGGAAGGTACACTATTAAGTTGCTGTTTCTGCGGAATGCAGAATTGCTTTGCCATAATTAGAGCAATTCTTGTGGTTTTGGAGATGATTTTAAATTTAAGTTGTGGTAACATATCACAAGCATACGTCATGATTTGAAATGGATATTAATTTCCTTATTTATTTACCAGAGTACAAATTATCTTGGTAGATTGTCAAAATATCTACTTTGAGAATCATCTAATAATTGGGCCATTTGTTACTCTTTAGTTGGCATACATCTCTCTTCGTTCTCCGACAAATATGCTAATCTACATATTTTTAACTTGAGACATTGAACTTAACCTAACAATAATGTCATAATTACATCACCTATTTCAATTTTAGTCCATTAGTGCTTTTGACAAGCTTAACCCTTATCCATTCGTTTTACTTTACCGCAGGAGCTCTCTCTGTTTTCCAATCAAAGTATCTTTTTTTAGGTACGCACTTAGGGCGTTGTAGCTTTTATGTTCATTTTAATCTTGGCAATCAAAGATTATGAAATATTATGATAATCAAGAATCATAAACAAATCCATGTGAGAATTTGCAAGGTACGATAGAGAGTAAACATGAACTTCTCTATTCTCTTTGCCAATATATATATGTTTAAATAAACCATTGATAACATGATCAATCTCCATCTTCGCTTTAAATATTCGTCTAATTGCATCATGATTTATGCAGATTCGAAGTCATGCTTATTTTGTATTGTTACTCGCGATGAACCCGTTTCCTTTTTGGTATCCCTAAATTTGGACATAAAAATAAGAAATCTTTATAGATAATAAAATTTTTTTTCCATAATCTTTATAGATTCGTTTCCTTTTGTTAGATGCACAAATAAGAAATCTTTATAGATAATAAAAGATTTTTTTTCCATAATCTTATGTCTTATAAAGAAAAAGTATCATGCTGACAATATGTATAATCAAAAAGGAAGATTGTCGAATAGCTGCCTAATCTTCTCAGCAATTGTCGAACGGCTAGATTGGAGATTGATACTCTTGAAAGATTGTCAAATACAAAAACCAAGATGAAGAAAAAGATATATCATGAATTTAAAATTTCATTTTTTCTGGAAGAGCTTCACAATTTATGTTTGTCTTTTGAGTGCATTAAATTTATAATCTTTCAAGAAGAGTTAGTAATATTATAGCTTGTACTTGGATGTGAGACAGTAAGGCCTCTCAACTTAGTATAAGCAGCACCGTTTTCAAGGAGAAGTGTTTGAGTATAAACGGCACATTCTACTGTAATTTCAATTAGATTACTAGTGAATCCACCAAGTAGGTCGATAGTGTGAAAGAGTCTATACACTGCTCGATATAATTAGTTTGTGCTTATATCTACTTTCCATTTTTTCTTGCCTCGGCTTATATCAAACTCAACTGTGTTAATTCCGCAATATTTGTCAGGTTCCTCGGAATGACCTGCTCTCCCCCTTTAAGTGATACTGTTAGCCAGTCATCCCTTCATGATTTCCGCATAGCACGTTATGTACACTAGAATTTATGAAAATAAATTAGCAGTCAATTCTCTTTAATCAAATTAGCCTGTAATGCTAGCGTATATCTATCACTCTCACAAATGATGAGCAAGCTGAGGGAGAGGCCACGACTACTGATGTGACTAATTTCATACTAAAGTAAGTATTAATCAGTATCAAGAATTCTAGTTCAAGCTCGAGTTTGAGCTTATATTTTCAGTAGATCTCAAGAGAATAAAACATTGTATGAGCCAAATTTAAGCTTGGAGTCAATTTGGAGCTCCAAAGTTGGAGTTGAATTCAGTTTAGATACTTAGGATTCGTTTATTTTAGGAAAACTCTTTCGGGAAAATCATTTTCCAACTTTCCGATATTTGGATCATCGAAAGCTAATTAATCTGTGTAGAAAACGTTTCTATGGACCAGAAAATAATGGGTCTAGAGTCCATCTATAAAAAAACAAAAAGAAATTCACCTTCCCTAAACTAGCAAACATATGAAAACTGATCATTCTTCTTGAAAATGATCTTCATGGATAAAATTTTCCTTCATTATAAGATATTCAGCGAAGCCAACACGTCCCAAATCGTCTCAACTTGGGTCGGCATCCTCGCTCATGATACGGGGCTCAATCTCATAAGGCATATCCATTATGTCTATATGAATGGAGAGCACTCCAAATGCCGAAAAAAAAAAAAAACAAGTCGATAGCTCGTGTCGGTCAACACGTCTTATTGAGAACAAGATCGATTCATTCAAACAATCTCCAACAACGCACGCTCAGAAACACAAGCAGACACATTGTTCATCGGCACATTTGAAGCACATCGGAGTATCATAATAAGCGCAGACATAGCGACAATCCTGGGCCGTCTGGCATTTTATGCCCGTACATGTGCCATGGTCAGAGTATGCACATGGAGGATACTCGGGCCCAGCATCACCAGCATGCGAGACCACCAAACCTTAGAAGAAGGAAGAATCGTTAGTGTAATAATAATAATAATATTGATGATATGAGGGATCAGAGAAAATGAATGAAAGGGGCCACCTACATGATGCTATCGACAGCAGAATTGCCAATGCACTGAGTTTGGTTTGACCCTTCTCCATTCCAAGGTTTTGTTTGCACACAATGAGGATTGGATTATGATTGTTCGAGACGGATGTGTGGTCGATATTTTCGTGTTCCATTCGCCGAAATGGGTCTTATACATTTTTCTCAAGTTTTGGTATTTTTGGACTTTGGGAAAGTACAAGATTCAAAAGTGGAAGGCGGAGTAAGTAAGTTGCTACTTCTACATATTCATCTTATGATCTTGCTAACAATTTAGTCCTAATCTTTTCAATTGGGAAAATACATCTGTCTCAAGTTCTGTTGGCTTTTGGATTTTGGGAAAGTACAAGATTCAAAAGTGGAAGGCAGAGTAAGTAAGGTGCTACTTCTACATATTCATATTCTAATCCTACTAGCAATTTAGTTATAAATTTTGCAAATGGGAAAATACTTTGGATTTTGGGAAAACACATGATTCTGAAGTGGAAGGCAACGCAAGTAAGTTGCTACTTCTACATATTCATCTTCTCATCATGCTTGCAATTTTGTCCTAAAATTTTCAATTGTGTCAATTTAATAAACTTTTCTCGACCAAAAAAATAATTAATAAACTTTTCAACCGCTAAAGGCTATTCTTGTCACGGGATAAAAGAATGGAGGGCACTTAGGTCTTTTCGAACCCTTCCCCCAAGGACAGCAATCCCCTCCCTGCAGAACCCTAATCTAGAAAAATAGCAATATCCACAGCATCTCGCAGACGCGCCATGGGTCTTCTCTCTTGGTTCACAGGCTCTCCCAAGCCTCAATCCGAGGCCAAGCCTTCCAACGCACCGACCGCTCCGATCTCGGCGTCCGAAGCTCCCGGCATGAACGGCGCCGTCGAGGTCCCCCGGCCGGCCAACGTCACCGTCTTCGAGTTCGGGTCCGTCGCCGCCACCGCCGACAAGGTCACCCTCGCAGGGTACTGCCCCGTCTCCGACGACCTCGAGCCCTGCCGCTGGGAGCTCCTCCCGGTGGCGGGCTCCGATGCGCCGCAGTTTCGCGTGGTCTTCTGAGAGGAGGAAGGGAAAGGAACCTACTTTCTGGGTGTTCTTTGTATAATAAGAGTGTGAATTGTGGAGGTTCCCGTCTGATGTCTTGGATTGAGGGGAAAAAGATATGATTTTTCTTATATATAGATGATGACTGTTCAGGAGGATGATTCATGCGAGCTTCTTGTTCTGTGTCTGGATTGCGTAAAAGATTTGACTTCATGATGGTACACTCAGGAAACGAGCAATATTCGTGAAATAAGTTTTTGAGTGCTGCTGTGCATGTTCGTTGATATCGACGAGTATAATTTGATCGAACGAAATGGCATTAATTCGATTATTATTGCCCTTGCGCAATTCTTAGATAACAAATTGCTGAAATTACACTACTTGGAGATAAATTTCACATGAACTTGTCCAATATATGAAGTTTGCAGTTACCTTTTCGCATTGCAGATGCAGAGTCTCTCTTGATTCTGCATTTGGAGATTGTAACGTTGTCGAAGTTTCAATCTTCGCAATTCGTCTGTAAACCAGAAGAGCGAATGTAGAGAACAAGGTGAGAGCCAGCCAAATCATCATGTGCTGCTTGCGTGGTAATTCATTATGATTCATGATGAGAAGAAGCTCCAATCAAGAACTCCGCATTGTCAAAACTCAAAACTAAGACATACCCAAGAGAGGCACCCATCATAAGCTCGGTCGCATTCAACTTCATAAGTCAACGATAGTTACTCGCACGAGACTGAATTTTTTTCTTTCTTATCATGATAATTAATTGTGGACGTTAAAGGAGTCTGTCAGGACAAACCTGAATTCCCCTGTGAAGAAACAGGTATCCTAGTACAGGCAAATCCTAATGTCAAGCATGCGAATGGAAGCAGCAATTATGAATGATCAAGTATTGCATCCGACACCCAAAAGAAAAGAAAGGGAAAAAAATTGCGATGACAATGAGGGAGGATTTGTACCTGTCGGTAGAATTTGTCAGATGGATCTTGCAGATTTCCTCAATTTTAACATTGAATGCAAGAAGCCTGCAGCTTACTCTCATTTTGAGAATTGGGCGTGGTAAGCTTTAGTTCCTTTGCTGATTCTTGCCTTAGGCAAAACGTAAATTCAACACTGCATTTCTGTTTCGTTAACGATAATCTCACTCCATAACTGAGGAATGACACTTACCTTTGTTTGTCAAATCAGTCAATGTCACAAAAGAATTTTCGCTGCTTAGCTAGGTTTACCCCATGTTATTCAGCTGGCTTTTTTTTTTTTGGTAAATATGTTATTCAGCTGGTTTCTCCTTCTGCTTATCCAAAACAACTCTATCTTCTCCATATGCAACTTGCGGCATGTTAACAAGACTGATTTCACGCAACCAATGCCATTTGGGTGTGTAGCAACAAGAACTTCGTTAACTAATGCGGTTCAGAATAGACGCATAGTGAGTTATTGATCCATAAAACAGTCTTGCTCATCAAGATTCCCGGCCAGGAGTGACAGCATTTCATCGGCTTCCAAAGATAATTTACTCCCTGATAGGAACAGATGAACTCTCCCTTTCAGTGGTATCCAACTGCATCCAGGAGTTTTCCGTACACCCTTCTGACCCATCTCCTTTCTCAAAATTTTCTCATCAAGGTACTGTCCATTCGCTGCACATATGTTACACAGCACCACATGGGCTGGCGCATTTAAAGGATCCAGTTCAAGAAGCTTCTTGGCAGCTCGGGCAGCAATTTCGGAATTTTTCTTTAATCCACAGACACCAAGCAGAGACCCCCAAACAGCAGAATTTGGTTCAAAAGGTAGCCGCAGCACAAAGTCTTCAGCTTCCTCTAGTTTCCCAGCACGGCCTAGGAGATCAATCATGCAGATATAGTGCTCTAGGTCTGGAGTAATTGCATAGACGTCCCTCATGGAATTGAACTCCTCCCACCCTCGGTCAACTAGGCCTCCGTGACTACATGCCGACAAAATCCCCAAGAAGGTCGTAGCATTTGGGTGGCTTCCAGAATTTAGCATCAACTCAAAAACCCGCAAAGCCTCACTCACCAACCCATGGTTTGAGTAACCCATGATCATGGAATTCCACGAAACAATATCCCGATCTAGCATGCTCATGAAAATATTATGTGCATTATCTATCTCCCCGCACTTCGCATACATAGAGATAAGTGAGTTTTGGACAATCAGGTCATGGTCAAAATTAGATTTCAGCAAGAGGGAATGATACTGCTTTCCCTGGTCAACATTTGCTACTGCACCAGCTGCTCCATTAAGAGTTGCATATGTAAGATTAAGAGGATGAAACCCCTGAGTCCGCATTTCAGAGAACAAGTCAATAGCCTCGGCAATCAACTCGTTATGGACATAACCTGATATTATTGCTGTCCATGCCACAGCATCCCTATCAGGCATGACATCAAAGAGTTCACGCGCTTTAGAAACTTGTCCGACACTCAAATAACCATCGACCATGGAAGTCCATGAGATCCTATCACACATGGGTGCCGTGACAAAGAAATTATTAGCTTTTTCCAACTGTCCACTCCGAATATAACCGTTAATCATCAAATTACACAACTGGGAAGAGCAGCTCCTTATGTTTCTGACAAAAATGTGATGAGAAAAGTCCATTACTCCGAACAGAGTGTACATGTGTATCAAACTTTGGCTCAGCCTTCCATCATCATCATCAGATTCCATTCCTCTGATTATCAAGTTTGCATGTAGCTGCTTGCCAAGGCGACTAAATCCAACTCCAGCACAGGCATATGCGACCGAAATGAAGGTTTCCTTGTTTGGTTCAAGATTGAAATTCTTCTTTGTTTCAAGAAAAATAGACAGAGACTCGCTGTATAAGCCATTCCAGGCATACCCTCCTATCATGGCAGTCCAAGAAACAACATTCTGCTCGGGAATTTTCTTGAACAAAGTGTAACCTTCTTCTACATTTCCAATTCTACAATAACCAGTCACCATAATGGTCCAAGTAACAACATTCCTTTCCTCCATTTCTTCAAACAAAATCCTGGCTTCTTCCATTCTAAAATTCTCAGTGTATCCCGAAATCATAGCATTCCAAGAAATTACATCCCTTACAGGCATTGCATCAAAAACCCACTTCGCTTCGTCCAAATCGCCATTTTTAATCAATCCAACAACCATGGAGTTCCAAGAGACAACATTCCTCTCCGGCATATCAATGAACAACCTCTTCGCCTCGTCAATCCTCCCCGCATTTGCATACCCACAAAGCATTGAAGTCCATGACACGACATTCCTCTCCGGCATTTGCTCAAAAAAGCTACAAGCCTCACTAATTCTCCCACTTTGAACAAGCCCAGACAACATCGCATTATAGGTGACTTGGTTTTTTTGCGGCATGATATTAAAGAGAGATTTAGCTTCATCAATGAAACCAAATTTAGAAAATCTAGATAGCAGCGAAGTCCAGTGCCCAACTCGGCCATGAGGTCCTCTGTCGGGCATTCTCTCGAGCATGTTCCGCGCATGTAGAAGCTTACCCTTGCGGAGATAATATAGTGTCCATCGAAAGGTCGAATGCATCATTTTATCCAGACGAGCGAGAACGGTATCTCGGAATCATCGGAAGAGTACTTGACGTGACAAAATGCGGTGCTTCGTCAAGTGGGTGTTGAAAAGGGAGAGACTGAGAAGACGTTACAGGATTCCGGCGATTTAACAGACGAAACGACTGTTGAGGTTATAAGAACGCGAGGCGGTCATCAACTGTATTTCAAGTCGGTTTTTTTAATCCATTCTAATCTTAAGGTTCCTTTATGAAGCTTTTTTTTTTTAGGGAGAAAAAAAAGAAAGCAGAAAAGCCCAACTAAACTAGATACTACCAAAGCAGCAGGACAGTCAAAGGAAGAATCTTTGTCAGAAAAGGCACATCATTTACTTGGGATATCCTCAAGCGATCCAAAGTAGGCGCCTATATCTTGATCTTGTCAACTTTTGATGGCATCAAATCGCTGTCGACTCAAACTACTGCCGTGGCGCTTGTGATGGATGTTGCTCCTTCCATGGCGCTTCTCTCCCAGCGTCCGTGAACGCTGCTTCATTGTTGGCATTTCTCTTTGGCGATTGCAGTTGTTATCGTTTTGCTCTGGACCGGCGCCACCCAGATGCCCAATCGTTTGCCTGGTGGCTAGACCTATTATCGTGTTCCTGACGAGAACATATTTCTCGAAGAATCAATCAATGACTCAATCTAAATCTATCTTGTTGAAACCAACCCATGAATTTTTTTTAATAAAAGAAGACTTCTACGATAGTTAAAAACGGATTAGAAAGAGTTATATTTCAGTTCATTTCGCTATTGGCGGTGACCCATCAGATATTTGAATTCTTCTTAGCTGCACCTTTGTCAGCTGTCAACTATTATGGAGCGCACAGGTTCTTTTTCTGCTGTTAGACCCACTTGCAAATGGAGAAACAGAAGAGTATTACTCGTTTTCCTTCCCAAATTCATTAACATCATCAATGTCTGTACAATAAAAGATTAAATAAGTCATCGTGCAACAAAGCACCCATTGGACAAAGCAAAAGAATCACTCACTCAAATCAATTAAGATTTCTGTGTCAACACAGACGAATACATCATCCGAGGTAACAAGATGCACTGTCCTAAGAGATGCAAATGGTCTAAGGGGACTCTTTGTAGCTGCTACTGGGTGTCGTATCTCAGAGTAATCTGTATTCATCATCATCGCTTGTCCGAATGTAGCACATGATAGCTAGCACAATCACAAAGAATGACGACAGCTCCATAGCCAGAGCTCCCCAGCTGATGACACCGGCATGCTTTAAAATCGCAGGTATGGCAATGCTTCCGACTGCTGAAGCTCCAGTTAGGAACTTGGTGGCATTCACCCATCTAATTTATTGGTCAACAAAGAACAAAAAAGAATTTGTCATTCTCATGCATTCATTTAAACAAATGGAAAAGGAAAAAAAGAAAGGATAAGGTCTCCTCATTTGAGGAAATTGGACTAACCCACTATCAGATTCAGTATATAGAGCAGAGCTATCAGAGCCAGCGAAGAAGAGCAGTGGCATAGGCAGGAGCACGTACATGATTACTGCAAGGATGAGGATTTTGTAAGTCATGCATGTACTCAAGCAACTTCAACCGTGTACATAAAATGGGTTTTCGTGCGACTGAAATCTAACTGCAAAAAGAATATGAAGTCATACAACATTCCTCTCTTGAGTTGAAAAATCTTTATAGAATCCAAAAGTACAATTTGATAAGCAAACAAAATGACCAATAAATTAGCAAAACTACATAACCATGCAGCGCATATTGTCACTAGATAGGCTAGTCAATGAAAAGTTCAACAGAGCAACGTACACTCTGAACAGTATCTTAGCAACAGAATGGTAATTCACTATGTAAATTGTCAATTTCTGAAACAAATTTATCCAGGAGCCGAAATTCAAGATTATCAGGTGCTATCAGCTAGAAAGTCTACATCAGGTAGATCCCCCAAAGTATAAAAAAAGGTGTCAGCTGGGGTAACTTCCTGCAGTTCTGTCTGTCTCTGGAAATGTCAGCATGACAATGGATCATAAGATGAAGGCATTCCTGATTAGGATAATTAGTTAGGACATAATCTTACTGATAATTGATTCAATCTCTTATGACTGTCCCGTGCAATAAAGAAGAACTGGAGAATCCAAATTCCTTATTGAACATGGGCTCACACAAATAAAGGTTATGACATCCAATACTCCAGGATAAAGTAACTTACAGCTTAGCATTGGCCACCAGTTATCGTACAAAGCACATGCCTGCAGCATATCATTTAGATTGTCAGAGAACACTTGGTACTTAATTCTTTCATTCAAACAAAGTTCAGATACAACCACTGATACTAACCAAAATTTGCAACACAATTCCACCAGAGACCAAAATTGCCAAGAAAGCAAGTTTCCCTGAATGCAAGCAGGCACGCATATACCCTGGTAAGTCTGCCATTAAGCAAATCCAGTTCCAGTCACCTCATAAGGGATCAGGACTGAAATGAAGATAATTTTGAGAGAAACATGTAAGAGAGCCATTCCATATACAGGAGGAAATCATAAAGCAGCAGGAAAAAGGCAAAAACAAGAACGCAAAGCATGCACACCGGCAAATATTAGTAGAAACCTAACATTTACATCCTCCAGAGTAAGGACAACTCTCACCAAGTGATTCAGCAACCTCAATCTTCAATGAAGCATCACATAAAGCAATTACTGAAAATTGGCCGAACTAAATGTGGTCTAGTTATGACAAGAAAAATGTACGTGCGACCATTTTATCATGTGAAATACGTTCATCCAATGACTCAAAACAAACTGTCTTGTGATAGCAATAGATTCATTTGTCATTCAAGAAAACCAATCAAGGGCTCAGACCATCAGATAGAAGCACAATGTAAGCGCTGAAGCAGCTCTTAACTTCAAGTCTTAAAATTTCTCTCGTCAAGTTCACAACTGTAAGTCAGCTACGACAATAAAGTAGAAAAAATCGCAACTTTAAGTCTGCTTTCATGAATCAAGGGGTCATACAAATATCGAGTCTCTTCTGCTTCATCCTTATTAATCTCACCAAGCATGAGCCAACTATCCACAATTAGAACATGAAATCAGAAATTCTAAACCAGTAAAAAGATGGAATCGCCAACTGGGTCTCATTCCGTAAGCAACGAATCTGCCCGAATTGCAAGATTCCGATCGAATCTGACTCCTCACGGCCAACGTCGGCCCCCTCCGACATTCATCCAGATGCAACCATTCGCCAACATGAGACATCCGAAAAGGCCGCGAAGCAACATAGTTGAATAAGTTTGCTCACGACAAGCGACCTCCGAGATCATTCCCGACCCCACCGGTCGAATCAAGCCGCGAAAAGGATAGCGGGGAACGCACCTGGTAAAAGGCTGGAAAGGGTCGGAATTGCGAAGAAGATTCAAGAAAGGCGAAGCTTAGATTGAGCCATGTCCATCTGGAATCCAATGCGATTTGCGTCTTCTTTGAGAAACAGCTGCGCAAGAGAAACGGAGTGAGCTTTAGAGCCGAGGAAATCGCCACCCATAGTTTTCATTGTATTTGATCGAATTGAATGTTAATCCATCCCTTTTTATTTCGTGAAATATTAAATATTCTAAAAAATATCACTTATAACTAATTATTCATAATATTTAATATAACTAATCCGAGAAATTTTCCTTAGTCAATAGTAATATGTATATAAATATTTTCGTGAACGATAGAAATATTTTTCATTAATCATTTTGATAAGCAATGCAAGCAATTATTATTATTATGAAGTTAATTTTTAAATTAATTATTTTTTACGAAACAAACAAAACTAAAGAAAACGAATTTTTATTGACAAAAAAGTTTGCAGAAACTAGAGAGCACGCATGCACGCTAAATTTAGGTAGCATTTGGTAATGTTTCAATAAATGGATAAGCAGATTAAATTTGTTTAAAAGTTGAATTAGTTTTATTTGCATTGTAATATTTACGTTGACGGACATAATAAGTTATTATAAATACGAGAACTAAAATTGATCTATTATTTTTAGATGCAAAATTTAAGTTCTCATAATATGACTCTATATCTTTCATGGCTTCTCATAATACTTCATAATTTGGATTTATGAACATGTTCATTTATTTTTACAACAATTCTTTTATTTTGATATGAATCAACGGTCAATATGAAAAAGTTAAGTAAATATGTTATATGTGACTGACTCTACTTTAAAATTAATCATATATTACGCTTTATTTAAAGCACGAATTTTCTAGCTTTAAATTAGTGCTGAGTAAATAATTAAATTAAATCGGAATTCACGTAATATTATTTTTCTTATGATTAAATAGAGGAATTGAAATTCTCAATTTATTCCTTTCTATCCTATATATACTCATTTGTAACGAACACAGATTATATTATTTTATTTATTTTATAACGTGATTAATTCAATTTCTACAGTACTGTTTAAACTTGTAATTATTATTCAAACAAATGTATCCAAACAAGCCAAAGAAAAAAGAATTCAAGAGTTCATCTTTTTGCTCCTTTAGCTCTAGCAAGCAAGTTGGTCTTAAGTTCATCATTCAAATTTTGAGGGACAAAGTGAAGAAAAAGTATCCACAAAAGGTTTTCCTCAAAAGATATAGCTTATACAAAAAGAAATTAAAAGCTTAAATAAATTATTTTCGTCATTCATTTTAATTTCTAAGCTTGAAAAGGAATCTCTATTCTATTCTTTTAGACATTTAATAAGAATACACCAAAATTCATAAAATTCGATACCAAAGTGTTATCAAAATTTATTTTTTTAAAAATTAATTAGATCAATTTGACAAGTTTTAAAAATTTTATCATACGTTTTAAAAATTTTAGGACTTAAGGTTTAGTTATGTTTGTTGAAAATTTTAGAATTTAATTAAAATTCCGTAACAAGTTTCAGAATTTGCAAGTAACTTCTCGCATTATTTAACAATCTTTAGTCCCACCAAACAGCCGAATAAGAGCAAAATGCATTTCCAAGCTTCAACATTTTTACGCAGAAAAGGAAAATGTCGTCCACGCCGAAGAGGCGCCTTAAACCCAAAATCTCTTCTCCTTCTCCTCCTTCCTCTTCATCCCGGAGATCGCCGATCGCGTTGGAGCCGCCGCGGCAATTGTTCCCGTCGAAGCCGGAGTTGCTGAGGCTCGTGGCTGTGCTCGCCATCGCTTCTTCGGTGGCCGTCACCTGTAACTTCCTCGCCAACTTCCTCCGTCCCCAGACGAAGCCCTTCTGCGACAGCGGTTTCGACCCCCTCGATGCATTCTCAGGTTCCTCCCCTTTCGAACGTTGATCAGTTTCTCCAGTCGTGGGTTTGCGGTGCCTCGTTCCTGGGTCCGTTTGTTGTTGCGGTTGTGTTCTTTGTTTTTGTTGATTGTATCGTTAAGCTGCGGTGAGAAGCGGAATTTTAGCTGGGTTATCAGCATAAACGGCCGCTTGAGTTCGAGTTCGCTTTCATATAATGTAATTTTCTTTTTAGCGACCTCAAAGTAGAATCTTTAGCTAGATCAGGTAGCTGCTCTTACATGGGTAAGTTTTGATCATCTAACTATTGGCCCACTTGGTGTTTGTGTTCCCTTCGATGCTGGAATACTGAAGGTGTTCTTGTTTGGCACATTGTGCTGACGTGCCGTGCATCGGCATTTTGATGGGTTCTTTTCTTGAAGGTGTTTCGGTGTTTAATTATGCAAAGACTAATTGATATTTACCCAGTCTTTCTGGCGGAACCTTCCAGTAGCATTTTTTTTTGGGGCAATTTTATGTTTAAATTATGTGGCTAGAAATTACCATGTAATGCTTACATCGTCAGCATTGTCATTTTAACTCTCATGACTACAGATGATTGTGAGCCTTGTCCAAGTCATGGAGAATGCCATCAGGGAAAACTTGATTGTGCTCATGGATACAGAAAGCTTGGGAGGTCATGTGTGGAAGATGGAGATATAAATGAAAAAGCCATGAAACTTGTATGTCATGAGAGTCATTGATTCTGCTGTACTTATAGTGCCATTTCGGTTGTTTGTGATATCTTGAAGTGCATTGTGTAACTTATCATTTTGATTTCAGTCAGAATGGGTTGAAAATCGTCTTTGTGAAGCAAATGCTCAGCTTCTATGCTATGGGACTGGGACAGCTTGGGTATGTTCTTGCTGCTCACAATGACATCCTCATTTTAAGTCTCATTGCTTTTAGTTAACTATTCACATCAGCTGTTTGCTTAAACAACTAACTAAGTATTGTCAGGTTCCAGCTGAAGAGATATGGAACAATTTGGACGGACACCCACTGATGAAAAACTTTGGCTGGGATACTGCTATTTTCATTTATACAAAACAGAAGGCGGTAGAAGCTGCTGGAAAAATAATGGAGAACAGGACAGACTTCTCTGGGTACATTGTTTGCATTTCTTGAAAAGTCAGATGAAGGACATATAATGAGGATCCTGCATTTATGTGTTTCAGTACTTTCGTGCAGGATGAAAGAGCTGAAGTGTCCAGACTCGGTAGCAGAACTTTTCAAGCCATACACTTGCCAGATCCGTCTATGGATCTTTAAGCACATGCTAATGGTTGTGCCAGTTTCTCTGCTGGTATTCCATTCTTGGCAGATCTCACTGTTTATGTTTTACGATCTATACTACCAAAGCTTGTTGACTGTATTAAGTTATACAGCTTGTGGCTTCTGCAATGGTAATCTGGAAAGTCCGTCACAGATGGCATTTGTCAACTAGAGTGGAAGAGCTTTACCATCAGGTAGTCAAGGGATATATCTGGCTGATTATAAAAAAGTACTTAATTCATTGGAGATAACTAAAGTAAATATGAGACATAGTTGTTATTTGATTCATTGGAGTCAACGCATGCTTTGTACTTATGCAACTGTCTCTGCTATATTAGTACTCCTGTCCAGTTGTCCTCATGGAGAACCTGCTTAAATCTGGAATGAATTCACTAGTTATTGTGTCCCATTTTTAATCTGCATTTTTTGCCCCATAAGATGTATTTTTCAGGCACTTCACTTAAATCAAAACTTCAACTGCCTGTTTCTGAGATGATTAGGGCCTCAAGCTTGAATTTTTTTCTTCCATGATGAACATTAGGAGAAATGATTCTATAGAATCATTTTAAACCTTCTGAATAATTGAGAGATAAGCTAGCCAACATAGACACTTAGAGAGATCTAGGTCTCCCTGTTCTTCTGGCTGTGACATATTTATTCTGCTCGGATGGGTAATTAAAAGTCATACAATTAATGTGGAGTCAAAATCAAAGAATAATGATTTTATCATCGCCCATATCGCAAGTGCTGATATTCCTGCTACCTAGCAATAATTTTTTTTTTATGGGACATGATTTTTATCAGATAGTGCAACAATAATTGTCTATGATGTCAACAGAATAACTGTACATGGAGCCCCATAACATTGGTCTGGTGGCCAAGCCTAATGGGCTGTTTAAGCTATTTAATGATCTCATACTGTTCTTTCATTGTACTTCAACTTCATGTCAGACCCCTGATTGCAATCTTACCAATAGGTTTGTGACATACTTGAGGAGAATGCCTTGACATCAAAGAAGGATAGTGGGGAAACTGAACCATGGATAGTTGCAGCTAGGCTCCGAGATCACCTTCTCTTACCGAAAGAAAGGAAAGATCGTGTTCTGTGGAAGAAGGTTTGTACATCCACAGTTCTGGATACGGATGAACATTTTAATGACATTTTTTCCTGTTTGCTCTGGCATTTTTCAATAGCATGACTTTTCTGATTCTTCTTGTGCATTTTCCATTAAAGAAATGAGAAAGAGCTGCTGTCTGTATCAATATCCATTGGGTGGCAGGTTGAGGAGTTGGTCCAGGAAGATTCTCGCATAGATAGATATCCAAAGCTGGTTAAGGGTGAATCAAAAGTGGTCTGGGAGTGGCAAGGTATTGGAATTGCACATGTTTAATTTATGTAAATTGTAACATAATTCTACAGGTCAGATCTCCTAAAGAGGGTCGCAGCAGAATGATCATTTGTCATAGTTAGATATACTATTGAAATATTGAAAGCACTGTCGCAAATGCTTTAGCTCATTTTTCTACCAGAAATGCAGTGCAGAGAAAATTCCATGCGATTGTATTTGCAAATGGTTTGACGGTTTTTTTCCCTGGTGCTGCAATTTTCTAGGTTCTGTATTTTCTGCATTTCTTTGCCTGGCGAGAAACTTCAACCTGTTATCAACCAGCGTTGTCTGTCATCTGTTTCGTGGATTGTGTGTAGTTGAAGTGTCCATTGAGTATTATGGCAATTTCGCCTACTAACTTGAATTGCGTGTTTTGGACAAAATGAACTTTTCCTAGGTGGAAAAACTTATCTTATCCTCTATTGCAATGTTAATATGACAGATAAAACATAGAAAGGAATGTTAATAACTATGCAATCATGAGATGACAACAGTGAGATGTGAAATATGTTTCAGCTTTTTCTGGGTATTACATTGTGGTCTCATTTACAAGAAAGCAAAGGAGGAGAAAGAAAATGGGTTGAAAGTAGAAGAGATGAATATGTAACTCTATTTGAGATAGCTATTAGACAATCTTTCATCGATTATATACAGAACTTGGTGTTTTTGAAGCAGAATTGCCTTTCTTAATGCTTGTGAATGTATCATCAAAATATGTCGCGGGTCATCATTTTGTACAAGGACTATGAAGCATCATATTTACTTGACATGTATAACCTTATCACTTGGCTGTATGTAGAATTACAAATACATACCTCATTTGCGGCAGAACAGGAGTCCATTTGCTCTGCTGATAAGAAAAGGAAGAGGAGTTAATGTGGGGTATATGATAGGGCTTGAAGAACTATTTGTGCTATGCACACCACGCATAACCCTTGTAGTGTCTGTAGTATATGCAAAATGTTAAAGGATCTCATTTTAATTGGACTTTTTGAGTTGGTCTGGACAAGATTTTCCGTACTGGGTAGTGCTGATCTAAAGAAGTCCCCCTTGTCTCTGATTTGTTCCTAACTCAATTCTCTTGTTTTCATTAGTGGAAGGCTCTATGAGCTCCTCAAGATCAAGGAAGAAGGAAGAACAAGGAAAACTTAAATCTAGTCACGGAAGGCATATGAATTTTGATCAACCACCCCATGAATTGAGGAGAGGTGAGACGTTAGACTTGGATATTTGTTTTCTATTTCTCTTTAAATCTGATGATTGCACACTGCTTGAGAATCATTTATTGCATAGACATGCATCTGTTTACAATTAGAGCCTGCCTATACATTGATAGATCAGTATGTACTCATAAAAAATGGTACTGGAGAGGTCCAGGCATTCTGCAATGTCATGTAAGCATAATTGGTAGTCAAGGATGATGACTTGACAGAAAAGCCCACTTGAGGACATCTTACCGAGTATAGGTCTCTTTTCTGTTCTGTGAACCAAATAAAGATGTAGTTAAATGGCCTGAACATAAAGGTCTAGTTAAATGGCCTGAACTGTCATGCCTTCTCTGAGCCTAACAGCTGAGATCAGGCTGCTATTTGTCTCAAACAGATGGCTAGATTATTCAACGGTTTATACGGGTCGTTATTGTGTGTAACAAGTTTGCTCTAGGAGCACTGATTATGCCTTATGATGCTGAAGTTGGCAAACGCCTTATTCTGTTGTGCTATATTTGTGAATGGGATAATGGGTATAATAACTCTTTGAACAGATCTTCAAGCAAGCCAGTATCTCATGGATGAACACAAGGCAGTCCACTCGTAATGAAAAGCTGCCCTTCATCATGTGGATCTGGGCAGATACTGTCAAGATGATGAGGTGAATTTACTTCCAAGGGATTGTGTATGATTTTTTTTTGAAGTTCTCAGCTTGGATCAAACTCAACATATGATACATAGTGCTTCCAAGACCAATGAGCGGGCGCCTGCTTGTGCTTTGGGAGACGGGTCTTCTTCTTGATACAACGATGCTATTTAACTATTTTCCAGTTTTCTTTTTTTTGGGTAAATCTATTTTCCAGTTTTCTTAAGAAACTAGGAAATACAAATGCAACTCCTTGACAGGTCTTTATTCTTCACTGTCTTTTGAAGTGTAAAAGCATTCCGGTTAGTTGATCAATGGTGGTTTGTATAATGGTAGAGAAAAATGTTGCTGTTTTATTTTTCACTGTTGCTTTTGGACCCCTCTCATGTACCAGCACAAAGGAAAATGAAGGCATCATAACAAATTGACCTAAAATTTCCTGCTCATCTGCTGTTGGTGCGAGGGCCTTTTTGTCCACCTGCAATGGCCGACAGAGGCAGAGGCCACCAAACGTTGTCAAGATGCTGCAGTTTGTCTCAACCGTCTGGTTCACTTTAAGTGTTTGTTTGGTATGATAAAATGGAATAATGTCAGAATGCAATAGATCATGTAATGAAATGGAATCAAGAACAAAATAAAAGTCGGATTCCTATTTGTCTATAATTGGCCACCAAGAAAGCAAGAGAGAGCATTGATTTCCTTGCCTTTGATTAAGACGATTTTGACTGTTGTTGACGTGGCAAGAGAATTCCAACCGGAAGATATTTCATCGGGAAATAAATTACGAGAGAGAGAACAATAGATACTCCTCCTTGTAGTTTGGACTTGGGGTCTGTTGAAATATTTTTGCTTTTAAATTATTATATCCTAGCGCTTGATATATTTAATATTGAACAATCATAATCTTTAAAAAAATATTAAATATATTGATATTTGAATTTAGTTTCAGGTTATGCGAAATTTATTCACATTTTCTTAAAGTTAAGTAATAAACTTCCAATTTTGACGAGAATAGCACTGTTAAGATAGTGGATGGATAATGATTACTCTCATATGATTCGGAGCCTCTTAGCCATTAGTTCAAATCCTCCAACTGCTTTTTCATTTCAAAAAATGCTTGAGTTCTCTATGATGGAGGAGGTGCGGCTGGCACATCGAACAACACTCCTAGAATGTTGTCGACACTGATCATCACTTCTCAGATATACAAGGAAAGCACAGGCCAAAAACAGCAGATAGTAGATATTTTTTGTGACAACTGCTTTCTTAGAGATAACAAGGCACGAATTGCACTTAGAATAGTGATTTTAATATGATCGAATCCCTTTCTACCAAAGAGAAAGGAAAGGATCTCTGAGTTCTCCATTTGTCATTCAAAAGAAACACAGGAACTTGCCAAGCCAAGATTCTACTATTAAGATCAGTGAAATGTGAAAGCATGTAGCATATTTAATTCCAGAGTCGACATCAATCATCCCCTCGGTACCCCTTGATGAACGGTACAGCTTGCACATGCGCAAGGCAATTTTTCACCCGGATGCTTGTGCCTTTTGAATCAAGTGAAAGGATACCAAACATTGACACTTTTGCGTCTGACACTTCTCTGTCGACTTAAACATCATTGACAGTACTTGACTAAATCGAAGGCCATCCTTGTCTGAACGTTGATTCCAAAATCATCCATCCACAGACACACCCAAATCTGTGGGCTGAGTACATGATTTTGCTCTTGATGTTGTCGAGGCACGATGAAAATCTTCTTACATGGGTATCTGCCTAAGTTGGGGTTACGTGTTTGGGCCATTTGTTGTGGCCACCTGGCGTTTGATTTAACCCCGGATGCCCGAGACACCACATTCTCTCCCCTTAAAGATATCACGACTGTGAATATTCACCAACCTCGTGACTTTTTTTCTCTTGAAACAAACCTCCCATCCACCGAAAGCTGTTGAAATGGGAAACAGATCGCTACTTCATATTAGGCGATCTCCACCATTAAATGCCCCCCTAGTATAAGAGAGGGCCCGCTTCCCCTCTTTAATGGTTCGGATCGCCTGCCGTGGTTGCCAAACATGGCTCCACCCACGTTAGGCAATCCAAGTCTGTTGAAATATTACAAAGAGAAATCATTGCCTACATTAAAACCACGCATCAAACAAGACTCCAATAATACTGTATTTTTTATTTTATATGCGACATTATTAAATAAAATAAAATGCAGCTCCACGTTTGATGAAAAACCCATTTGTAAGTTCATGAGCAGCAGTATTACTAGGTTTATCAGTCCACTTCGAACTCCATCCCAGGTCGCTCCTAAATAAGAAGTGAGAGTCTGTGAAGAAAGAATGAATGCTGCAACAATAAAGACCATTGTATTGAATAGCATCAATTAAGACATTGCAGCCACTTTCGAAATCGCATCATGTATGCCGAAGGACTGAGCAGCTTTGCAGGCTAGAAAAAGAGACCCAGCCTATACTTCCATTCGTGAGTTCTACCTTCCTTATCTTATTAGGATATTAGCTGAAACTCAAGTCGGTGATTTGAAGAAGTAAGATCGCATGTACAATATCTTTTGGCATACAACCTATTAGATTGTTGATGGACAATAACCTAATAATGCGTCGTAGCATACTTCTTCAGAGGATTAAGAAAGTCATGCATTGCATGGGACTAACACTAGTGAAACATGGCACCTGTGTTATGTGCTTTAGTCGTAGACCTCTTTGTTCCTTAAGCACTAAACTAAATAGACCATGCAAATTCAGAAAAAGCGTTTGGGCTCGGGGGGCATGCAAAAAGAGTATAGTCCAAAACATCAAGGGGCCATTCCATAAATAGTCTGTCATCCTTCATGCTCCTAAAGGGTAAAAAATGGTCGATTGACAAGTTCTTCAAACTCAGAAGCGACACTAGGGAAGCATATCTCCCTACATAATCAGCTATTTTTTGACATTTTTTACCATTTTCTGCCTCTGTTTTCTGTAGTAGGCTAATTACTCGTTTAGGTGAAATGGTTCGAGTTGGTCTTATGTGATGTCTTTCCAATGTTTGTGAGCTCATCACGGAAGCAGGATATGGGAGGAGAAACGCACTCGCATTGCACTTTTCTGATCGAGTTCAACCTCCTTCAATAGCCTATGTTCAACTAACCTACAAAAGTAGAAGCTGAAAGCGTAGGGAGAAAAAACGTGCCCGGACAGCTACGAGTCAAGAAGATTGACGAAGTATCAAATTTCCCATCTAGGTATAGAAGCCAGTGAGGAGGATTGAGGTTTTGTAGCAATCAGTTCGCTGGAACTGGTATGAAAATGATCCTGTGTGCTCATGTAGTGACATGGCACTAGAGAGAGAGAGAGAGAGAGAGAGAGAGAGAGAGAGTATGCCTGTCGTGTTTGATATGCAAAACAAAGTGCTCGATGTGCCATTTATCAGTTTGTGGCTCTTAATCGAAGGCAAAAAGATGATCAAGGCAGATCAAAAGGAGGGTGCCCCACAAATCTTGTTATCTCATGATTAACCTGTAAGGAGACAATGACTCAAATAATTTTTTGGGTTAATACCACGAAAAATCTCAAACTTTTTTTTTATGATACGAAAAACCCCAAACTTTATCTATAGTGAGATATTTATCTCAAATTTTTTTGCGACACAAAAAACCTTAAACTTTACCAATTGTGACACATTTATTTTAAACTTTGCCAATTGTGATGCATTTATCCCAAACTTTGTCTGTGACACATTTATCCAAAAAAAAATTCTCTAAAAAAGTACTTGACCGGCGAGTACCGTCGGCCGCTAGAGAGGTGACCCACGGCTGGCGAGAGCTTAGCTACCCTTTGAAGTAAAAGAGAAAAAAAAGTTTGGGGTAAATATGTCATAATGGGCAAAGTTTATTATAAATGTGTCACAGTGGGCAAAGTTTAGAATTTTTCTTTGTATTAACTCTAATTTTTTTAAAAATTTTGCGTTGTATATAAGAACTCGTTCAAGATTGAAAATGATCGATTCCCCCGTTTTTCTTTAGATAATTGATTGAGGAGTCAAAGACCTATAAAATTATACCGGGGAGCTTACCCTAGTAGGGCTGCCTCGCCCGGCCCTCGTCGACTGCGCTGCCTCTTGCCCCCGCCGCCCTCGCTCGTGGCCGGTAAGGGCTTTGCCGCCCTTTGGAGTGGCCGGCGAGCTTCGGCAGCCAATGGCGCTCCTCAGTCAAGTATTTTTTTTTAGAAAAAGAAGAAAAAAAAGTTTGGGGTAAAAGTTTGTCGACACGTTGTCGCAAGCAATAGCCGATTGCGCCACATAGGTATTTTCCGATCAAAATTCGTCGGAATGACTTAATCGGCAAAATTGCAAAATATTTAAGAATTAAATGGCAATTGTCCCTAACAATCAATTATTATATAAATTTCAAAATATAAACGTTTTTCTCTTTTTGTCAAGCCAATATCCTTGATAAAGAATTTTACAACTTCATTAATTCTTGATATGCATTTGGAATTAGACACTACTACTCCAATTTAAGTAACTCATATAAATTCATTTTTATTTGCTATTTTATAAACTACCCTTGATTAAGTTCAATTTTTACCATAAAGATTTAGCATTATATTCTATAATTCCAGATTTTTTAGAATTAGACTATTTCCCTAATAAAATTTATCGTTTTACAATTTTGCCCCTAACTATCGGTTTCAGTCCAATCAAGCTGTATCAATCAAATTAAATAATGCATGCTATTTTTTTGGTTATCTAAGACATACTTATCTTTTGTTTATGCTATAGGCACACCACATATTCTACAGAACTATCAAAACAGCCCACTTTTAATTTATTTATACAATTAGATCCAATTTTGCCCAAGGCTCGTCTTCGCCAGTGTCCGAATCACCTTTGAGATGGTAAAACTAAGCAAGGGCTGCGATGTAGAGGTGGATATGCGATACTGGTGGTGAAGGAGATGAAAGAGAGAGCAGGTCCGAGACACAGGTAAGGGATCTTAAGCAATAAGATGCGGATATCATAGGAGATTGCGCTAAGCAACTGAGGTTTTGAAAGATTTTCATCCTATATTGGATTGCACCAAATTTGTGATGTAGTTTTCTATAATTCGGATGATATTTTGAGGAATTTTTAATCCGATTTTATCCTATTCTATTCCAATTCATATATGGAATCTTGGATGACTAAATGCAACAACATTCGTTCTACAAGAATATGGATTTTATGTAAGCCGCTAGAAACTCATGTTTGAAAGTAAACGTTTTATTTTCTTAAAGACTTTTTAATCTTGTGATTAGCAGAATAACGTTCTGTTTTCTCCTCAATTTCAGATACTTGGTAGTAACAAAATTCAAGAAATTCATCGAGGTGGTGCAAATCATACAATGGATCTTTCGATTCAAGCTTCTAGGTCCCCTCAATCTCTAGAATCTCAAAGTGAAGCAAGGCAATGAATTCGTAGGGACAGTTGAACGTCTGGTGTAAAGATTGTTCAAGTTTGGCATATATATCTTTTTTTTTGGATGGCTGTGATAAAGAACATGCTGGTGGACCTCTGTTGTTTGGTGTGGATTGTGCTTTTGTTGGCTTGTCGTTTGGTTTGGTTGGATGTCCAGTGTAAAGTTTATTTTGTAAAGCTTGTTGAAGTCTAGTGCATATTGAATCTTTTCTGAATGGTCGATACAGATCATGTTGCTTTTGTAAAGCTTTTTTGCTTTATCATAGATCTCCTTAGTCATTCCCCTCTGATTGGTATAACATGGACGCTCCTTTTGTTCTTTCTTGGATAATGATGATGGTCCCGCCATTAGTTTTCTCGAGCAAAAGCAATCTTTTTTGCCCTGTTTTTTTTTTTTTTCCTTTGATAAGGTGGAGACAAGAATCTAATACATTTTAGATGAAATTTTGTTAAAAACTCTCGTTGACCCGAAACTAATAACAAAATTTACACAAGATTTCATTGCTTTCACAGCATCATTAATTCACCAAAACAAGATCTTCAACCCTCTTCCTATAATCAATGTTGCTTTCACAGCATTGCTCCCGGTAGTCCTAAAAAACAACAATGACAATTACATCAACATCCTTGCACCAACATTATTGCAAAACTAAGGCAAGGGATGTTGTTGTCCTCCAATCCAACTTAAACATTATCATCGCACTCTTAACTTCTACCACTAAAAGTATTGCTTTGATATTGATCTTCTCCTTCGCTTCCGACTTTCCAACTTTCACCTGTTATTAATTGTTATCGTGTTGCTTTAGTTGGTTCCAATCATGCTCATTCCGATGTAGCTCCCTTTGTAAAGTTTGGCTTTTTCCTCACATGCCTTAAAACGACTTTCCACCAATCTAAGATCCCATTCTCATTCATCAATCCATAAAAGTCTTCATTATCATTTGATGAAGACTTAGGAGAAATCCATTAAAAAAATCCAGTCATCAACCAATCAATGAGATGATTAAGCAAGCACTGGAAAGATATTGCTCTGTCCACACGACCACGAGACAAGAAGTGCAAGCAACAATATTACCATGAATAAAGTGAGTTTAATAAGAAAGATCATTGCTTGAGATATGAGAGCAGAGGAGTGAATCGATAACAAGCAGCACCAATTCAAATGCGCTTACTCATGGATAATTCATCTATTGCAGCCAGCCAATGAATTGAACGAACTTATAACCATCGCCACCTATAACAAGCAACAGTAAAATCTCCTTCCATGATTTTATTTCCCCCAGAAATGTCGAGATTAACAGGCCAACCATGTTTGCATGGTGGAGGACGAACTTTGTTGGTAGAGATAGAAGATAGTGCGCTTCTCTCTGAACCATTTCCAATCGAAGCCATTGAACATCCTAAGTCGATGAGTTCGAGCAATTCACAGAATAAACCTTGTAAAGCAAAATCGAAGGCGAGAAGAACACTGGATATAAAAGTGTGCTCCAACAAATTATGAAACCTAATCACGAAGACGAAAACAACGATGAGAGAGAGAGAGAGAGCCCTAACTGTTTCAAATGAGGATTGACTGAAGAAACAAAGAGAGAGGGAGGAAGGGAATTACTTGCCATGTTAATTGAGTAATTTCTATATGTCATTTATCTCAACAATTTCATGATAAAATTTGACAAAAGCCGACAGAGTGTAAATAAATATGTCACCATGTAACAATTTGAAATTTTTGGTGACACAAAAAAAATTAATTTAGGATGAATTTGTCATAAATGTACCACCTTTTGGTTTTTAATGATATTGACCCTAATTCAGAACCAATTCTTTTATCCCTGTGTGACTTATCATAAAATCAATACATTCACGTATCTTAATTACACTTAGCAAGGCCTAGAATGATGTGATGATTGTCGTAGTTCCGACAAGGTTCATGCTTAGGGAGGAGACCCCTGTCACTGTTAATGGACAATTGTATCCCCTGCAGGACACTTTAGCATGCTGGTAGATCATAAAAATTTGCAGTTGCGAAAGACTGAGATGAAACATTCGGCTCACTCTCAACTTAATGTTACATCTCCAGATAAACTTGCTAAACGTATTGTGCATAATTTTGATCTATCCCATTTCGGGTCTCATGATTTTGTTCTTTCACATATTAATATGCACTTTCTCAAGAGATCACCCATCCTAATAATACTCTACCTTGAGCACACTTAATTTTGAAATTTCAAAGTAAAGCTTATCTTTACGTCAAAATGTATCTCTATAAATTAATTTCAGGTTTCATGTGTGCATTCCCAAAGACGATCTATCCATGTTCAGTGTGCAATTCAGTTTTCATGCTCCATCATCTTAAAAGACCTCAAGAGAAGCTCTTTGTCCGAGCCCTCTACCCGGCAATTGTTCCCTGCTCTCGTCAGATCAGCTTGCCCACCAGCTTTTGCTTAGTTTGTCCTCAAACTAGACATCTGCTGAAGAGGATCATGCTCTAATACCATGTTTTAATATCCTTAAATCAATATTGTTTGCTTTGGCTCGTCCTACGCTGAGCCTCACGATTTTGTCCTCTATTATACAAGCAGATACTTTTTTAAGAGATTACATATCTCAACATTGCTCTTACTTGAGGATGCTTAACCATATAATTCTAAAGCAAAGCTTTCCATTACGTTAAAAGACAGCTTGTTAAAAGTTGTTCCTTATCCAAACCCTCTAGTTCCAACGACCAGTCCCCAGCCTCATCAGACCATATAATTACTTTTAAGCTTATTCTTGCCTTTTCTTCCTTTTAGTTTTGGTTTTCTTTCCTTTTATGACAAAATGAGTGACTCCTTTTTCCCACAAAAAAAAAAAAGTTCACATGGCATATTGCGAACTAGTTATTGTGTATTTGAATTACACATATAAATAATTCCTCTCATTTTGTACTAGGAAATCATTCTAAGGCACAAAGTAAGAGTGAAGAGAATCATCAGCTAGTTTTAATGAATGCATTTTGTATAATTAATATATTAACATATGTCATTACGTAATAGTCTGTGTCTTAAACCGCTGGACTTTCCTTTTTATAACTAATGTAAAATAAATCAACAACAATTGGACTATGAGATTCAGTGGAGAAAATGGAAGTGTAGTAATTAACACTTTAACTAAATCAAATGCATTTATTGAAACTAGTAGATGATTATTATCACTCTTGTGCTTAGGTCATCTTTAGAATAATAATTTCTTAGAACAGGATAATATATACAACTTTTCAACACAATAATTAGATGGCTAAAGACTTACTTTTCTGGACAAGTGGATCACCACTTTCATGCCAAACAAGGGAAAAGAAAAAGACAAGAATCGCGACAAATAAGTTGGATCAAGAGTGGGACCGATCTTAGTTTTCTTAACTTGAAAATTTCCAAATTCCAAAAGTATGGCGACACCAGACCTGAAAAAGATAACGTCCTTAACTCAAAATGACAAAGATCTCTCCATCAATGTTAGGGATGAGAAAACATCGAGCCTTCCAAAATTGTTATCCCTCCCTTTTAGAAAAATTTTGTTGCCCGCAATTACTTGCCACTTTTCTCGAATTACGTGGCAAGATGCGAAACATCTCATGATGGGAGCCTCCAAGGGGCCCGTTGCCTCATCCCATGTCGCTTTGATCATTAGACGAAGTGCCCACGTTGTGCCATTTTTGTGGTTTGAATGTGGGGGAGGTTGGTTGTTGGAAGGGAAAAAATAAATTTCCATGTTAAAAAAAGAGAAAGAGAAAGAAAGACAAGATCACCCAACTGAAGAAACCAAACGGTCTTTCCATCCACAATTCAATTGCAAATTATGGAACCTTAGCTAGGATAGGAGGTCAATTTCATTGTCTTTTGGAATATATCTCGTCTAAAATCTTCACATCGATCTATCGTCTTTGCCACGTAGACCGGCCTTTCGAAACTAGATGACAGGTTTAGGGACGAATCTAGAAACGGTCGTAATCGAGTACATATCATGGCACTTCGCATTGACAAAGAAGGCCAACTTAATTTCAAATTGGGGGCGAATATCTGGGCTTGAGCATTTCTTCTTAGCCACACGTTTCATGTATTGGAGGCAGGACCAATTCAGTCCTAGCGTGGCAATTATTGGACCAAAAGTATCATAAGGCAATATATCAACAAGGTGTGAGATCCTGATTTGTGGTCTATTCAATGTCTATGTTCATTTGACTTATAATGGGAGATTGGGGACCGACCGCTGCTGTCAAATGTCCGTATTTTTTGACAACCAAATTAGCTGTCGGTGTAAAGAAAATCTTTAACTTAGGGCCGACCATCCAAAGAAAAGGAAATAACTATTTCCACCATACCCTATACGACTGTGTTTAATCGGTTACTTGGGACGGTAAGTAGCACGACATTTCACCTCGTGGCCCTTGCTTCGTTCTCAGGGTAGGGATCAAATCCATGACTGTCCGCTCCGGCGTACCAAAAGCACGGGCACGCCCTTTGCATTGCGTCAATCCCGAGGTAGGTTTTCAAGATACGCTACTCAACAGAGCCACCTACTCCGATTAGTGAACTTCAAACTCCATTTAATAAGACTAAGCGAGAGCCCAAGAGGCACTCTCTATAGACGATGGAAAGTAACAAAGTACAATGCATGACAACGACAGAGCTCAGATAGGTCTTTTCATCATGCTTTTGTGAGCCATGCAATTATCATCTTACTTACTGTCATGCATGGCTAAACAAGGAGGACGCAGAGACCTCCCAGCAAAAGGGAAGAACGAGATCCACGTAAATAATGCCTTGAAAAGGGTCGCGGCTGCAGGATCTTACCTATTTTCTTTCGTTGTTCGCTATTAAAAGCACGTCTATCATTACAAAGCGTAGTAGGTGCAGAAAGAGTATATATGCTTATGTTGAATCCTAGGCTTGCATGGGGTGTTCAGTAGTGACTTTCTCTGATAGAAATCATGTGGGGCTTCGTTCGTTGGGCGTGGGAGCAGATGTCATTAAATGCTCTCACCTACCTAAGACGCAAACCTGAAGAAATAACTCTTGTGGCCGGGGTCGTGTTGCAAGTCTTGATGCGATGGTCTCCATTGAAGCTGCGGTACCAGGAACCGCATAAGGTGGTCTGGCCGGATGCTAAATCCACAGGTTTTGCGGTTCACAATGCATGGGATCATTTCTCGTTTGAACTTGGAGATAAGTATGACCTGGAACCTGATGATTCATGGACTCTTTGCCTCATATTTCTTCGACATCTGAAAAGACAGTTCGATTATGTGGGAAGCATGGAGATGATATGGAGCATGTACTTTTCTCACGAGGGTCACATGAAGGTGGAAGATGGATCCTTATCCTGGAAAAACCCCTCTTGGAATTTTCAAATTTGAGACATTACAGCCATAGGTAATGATCTTCCACCTTCTCACGTAACCTGAATTTGCAGTCGCCAATCGCTTAGACTATGACATTGCTACGGCTTGGCAATAGAGACATGAACTTTCCGTCACGTAATTTTTGGTTATTTTACAAGTTCCCCGCTGGACTGGTAACTATAATTACATATCTAATTTATTATGATTTCATGTGAAAGTTGCTCATTTCGCTTTCGCGTTGGGCCATTGCAAATCTTTCTTCATCTTAATCTCTACGAGCCCAGTACATGATTTCTTAATAATAGGCTAGATAACTAGATTTATTGAAGTTATTTCTTTCGCTTTCTAAACGTGGCATATACATCTAAAGTGCAAAACTTTTTGGGAGAATCAAAAAATGGCCCGTGAAGTTTGATCTAGTATGTAATGTTGTTTTTGAACTTTTAATTTGTTTAATATAATTCTCTAACTACTAAGAAATATTCAATGCAAACATTTTATTTGCTCAAATGACAAATCAGACCTTATTCCGATGTAAATTATTATATCATGATTTGAAAACAATATCTTGCTTGGATAATTCACTAGTAACTTTTTTTCCCCACTATCCAAACTTAATAGATTGGAATCAGTAGATTTCGTTAACTTGAATTAATGGAAAGACCATATTTTGTATAGTGCAGGGACTAAATTGAACATATATTAACAATCCATGAGTCACATTGAATGAATTTTGCTTATTGAATCAAAATTCATGAACCATTGTATCAATTTTTCAGATTTTTCTATTTACCAAAACTATGGCATTCTTGAATTAACTCGCTTGAAATATTGTACGTTTAGCCCCTCATATGCTTAATCTCACAATTTTTTCATTTGGCATACATGGGGAGAAGAATACTATAAGTGCCAAAAGTTGTGTGCAGCGCTCACTTTATTGCCAAAAATTTCAAGACGCTCACTTGAGCGCCACTTTTTCAAAAATTCAAAAATTTCAGTGCCAACTCACTGGAAGTCCGATGAGCAACTGAGTCAAGGCCAAATTCGAGCAAACTAGGAAACATCGAAGGTAGAGACCAATTGGGCTTTGATCAGGACTCACTCGCGAGCATTTTATGACTGGTGGTAGCCACTGAGATAACTAGAGATGCCGTGGGTGGCTTGACGAAGGTGGCTAACCAGAGTTTTGGGTTTGGGAGGAGCAATTGGACGACAGAGTGAAATTCTCCCAAACGGAAAAATGTCAACAGCCAAGACTGGTGGCGATGTGTTCAAGAATCTTTTCCAACTGGTGGCCATGGTTAGAAACTCCAAAATCTCGAGATATGGCCATAAACCTCAGCTAGGTGCACAAACTGAGCAACAAAGCTTCCCAGCAAACTTCAGTAGCCTTCAGGACCAAATTGATCGTGTCCAAAGGCTTGGATGCATTATAGAGATGCTAAGGAACACGGTGATGTCCTCAGTTTCACGTGAGTATCCCTAAATTTCTCAAATTTAGTGTTTTTCTTTCCCTACTTGCGAAACAAGGGCTCTCTGCAATTTGAGTAACTCCCGGCGAAATTCTGGCGACTCGATAGCAAGGAGGGGCAGCGCGATGGCTTAGGAAGGTGCGAAAATGAGTTGGCTTTCAATTGGTGGTGGTGGTTGTTTGTAGGTCGATATGGAAGGGCTTCAATTGCTCGAAATTCTAGCTGAGCTTGACAGCAAGCCAAAGTCTATTTTTTGAAGAGTATTTTTTCATCATAAAAAATGTTGACGTGGATACTGCTAGAATTTTCACCGTTAGCAACTAAAAGATCATTTTTTTTTTTGCTGGAATTAACACTAAAATGAACGTTTTGAAACTTTTGACATTGAAATGAGTATTATACACAACTTTTGGCACTCCTGGTGTTCTTTTCCCAGCATACATGTAAACACTGTCCCATGAGATCATTCATTTTGATTACGCTTTCACTTAAGCACGCTTAACATTACAATTTCAATGCTAAACTCACAATAACATCAAAAAGTGTCTCTGAGAATTCATTTCAATTTATATATGCTTTTCCCTATTCGATATATAATGCGGTTCATTTCTAACTCATTCGCCATCCTAAAAACTTGTTAGATGTCTCTATTTATCCAGTTCTACCATCCTCAGCAAATAGTTCCTGCCCTCTTCGAGCTGGGTTGTGACAAAAATATCGTGATCATACAAGGAAAGTTTGTTCCACCAATAGATAATCGTAATAAAGGTGTCAATCCTTACATACGTAGCATTTGTGTGTATAATTAACTCCGTTCCATCCACTTATTTAAAAATACCACTCCGAAACCTATTTATTACAAAAGATAATGGTCGAGATATTGCCGTTTTTGTAAATTATATAAGTATGTCACGGAATTTTTTTTACTAGGATGCTTTCAATTGATGTGTATGCAATTGAGTCACAAGGGGTTCGTGAAAGCACCAAGCTCCCCGTTTTTTTATTCATATCCTGCTCAGGATGACATGTCATTCGTCTGCTTTTGTTATTACATAAGACAACCTTTTTGGAGAAATTGTTATTCTGTGGCGCATCTATCTTATGCAAATTGATCCCGGAGGATCAAAAGCAATCGGTTCCGATTTTGCTGTATTTCACTTAGTCGACCACATTTTAGTAAATGATTACTTTGACACTTAGCATTTCGCAAGTGAAAAAGATTATGAGAATAATTAAGCATTAACATCAAAGATGTCTTATTATCAGATCTGCCTGGTCAATGAGTTTCTTCGCCATGTTTAAACCAAACATTTAGGGGGAAATTTTGCGAAGCTGACACCCAAAAATTTTGAATAGTTGAATGCAAGGAGAGAGAATTATATATATATATATATATAAAGGGGCCTTCATTCACTTTTTTTCTTGCCCTTCTTCGTTTTCTCAATTTTTGGCAAGGGATAGTTGTCAAGGTTTTTCTGGGTTTGATGATTTTGGAAACGCTTCTCAAAGAATGTTCCAGTTCCTTCAATGGCTTGGAGCTTGACCATGGATCGATTTTGAATCACCCTAATCGGAATCTTGTTGATCACGGATTCAAACATGACATTGAAACCGACAGTTAATTGGCCGACGCATCCCCGGCTTTCAATGGCTTGGAGGTAAAATCTCCACAAGATATAGTGATGCTCCAATTTGATTATTGAGTATATAAGTGAGATGAGGACTTGGAAGAGAAAAACTACATGTTGTAGGACTGCATGGCCGCCTAGGACAAAGATAAAAAAAATAGCGTGATGTCCTCTATCGGAAGGATTCTTGCATTCCGATCGTCTTGAAAAATTAAGTGTTTACATAATTTTTGCTAGCCGGCGACCTCAAATCCTTATTTGAAACAAAGTAAATTTTAAATTCTTTGTTGAGAATATAACTTTTGACGTTTCTTTTCTTAACCAAAACAAAACCACTTTGGCTCCTTCTAATTGAGGGTCTTTAACAGTACTTTGTTTTGTTTTTGTTTTTCCACTACTAATGCTAATTAAAGATGAAAAATCACTTCTCAATTCGAGTGTCACTAGCACTTCATAAGGAGAGGATCTCACGATTTTCATTTTGAAGACAAAACTCAGAAAATCTCACAATTCACAATAATGAAAAGTGAGGGTAAGATCTACTAGATTGGCGATGCAGATAAAGAAAATGTGCTCGAGTGCATCTCATAAGTTCAACATTTAAATATGATCAATTAACTAACCAACTAACTACCAACTTAATCCCAAGCAAAAATGTTTAAGCACGGGTTTAGTTGGATGAGCCGCGGGTCTTTTGCCTCTTCAGCACGAGTAAATTATATTTTAATCTGCTAATCACCGGGCGAGAGTGGAACACGTGTGTTGCCTTGTCCAAACGGCAGCAAGGGGAAGGAGGGACCCAGAGAAAAGTTGAAGAGATCGGCACATGCTCAATCAGGAGCTCATAATTACAAACTAATCTCTTAAATTAAGAGATTATATCAAGAACAATAATATGATTATATCCTAAGTAATAAAATTCATCCAAGAAAAGATGAATGACGATTTATATTCGAGAAACCGACGTGGTCGATGCATACGTAAAGATGAAATTATTGACATACGAGAAAATCGCAAATGGAATTCAAATCAAACACATTCGATGCTTTTTTCACTGCAAGTATATACATCCGGTGGATTATTCCGATAAGTTTTTTATCATAAAACAGTCCCAATGTTTCATCATATAGTGATCAAGGGGCATAAGCTTAACATGATAGGCAAGCATTCGGCCACAAAATCTCTTGGGCGTTCATCTTGCCGCTGTAAGACTTTCTGTCAAACCTCTTGTTTTTTAGAGGGGGATTCTTGAGATATTCACCTAAAAAGGAGGCCTTTGACGAAAAGTCCATTGCCCTTTAGGAAGACCCTGTTCTTCCAAATTAAAAGAAAATGAAAAAGATCATAATTTTTTCCCCCCGAATCCTGTGGCCTGTAGCAACTGATGGCAACTACTCAGAAGTCACAGACTCCATTTCAGATAGTGCACAATCGTCTGTAGACTCTCCTTCTCTCTCTCTCTCTCTCTCTCTCTCTCTCTCTCTCTCTCTCACCCTCCATATACACCCAAACCAGGGCAGTACCAGAGTGAAACAGCAGCACTTATGTGGTGAAACCAGGAAGAGCCTTGCTTGCTGTTCACCAAAGGTGAAAACAGAAAGACGAGAGAATAGAACAGACCCTCCTCTTTTACTCGCTTAAAACACTGGAGTAATGACTTGACTACTTTCGGTGTTTGTTGGTTCTCTGTTGATTCTATTGCATGTATGTTGCTTCAAGTTTTGGGAATTCGTAGTTGTTCATCTTCCTCCCTAGTCACCTCGATCATCTTACAGCGATCTGTGTAGGTGTTTTGGACTTTCTTACTTCTTCTTCGTTCAGGCTAAGTTTTGGGCTTCAAGTTTTTTTGTTCCTTCGTGATCTTACACGTGATTCTGTTCATTTGCTGTTTTACAGAAAACCATCAAGCAGAAAAAATTCTTTTCTTCTGAACGAAGATCTCCCTCTTCTGCCGAAGTCATACCTGCTTATACGGTGATCACTCACAATTTGATCAGTCTCGGCTGAATTATCACACCCTTATCTGAGTTCATCCTGCTAGAGGAATTTTTATATTGGAAAGTTGCATTAGCAATGAGATCAGAGTGATCTGGTGGGTGAGTCATAAACTTCTTTCCTCGACTCATTTCTGTGTAGATTCATCAGATCCCCGAGAACTCGTACATTTTTCCCTTCGGGCATGTGAAGTTTCTTTAATAATGGCCCTTCTCTTCTCTCTCTGCGATAGATTTTGTCACAAGCAGCAACATAAAGCTCAAGTTGTCTCGGAATTGGATTTGATTTTCATTTGCGTTTATGCAGAACCTTTGGTGGAGTGTGACTTGAAGACATGTTGGTTGCCTGAGAAACAATGCCAAACCAGCTATGGTTTGTACTGCCAGTGATCTACAAGAATGGAAGGACTTCCCAAAGGGGCTCAAGGTCCTTCTTCTTGACCAAGACTCTGATTCTGCTTCAGAGATAAGATCAAAGCTGGAGTTAATGGACTACATAGGTTAGATTATTCTCTTTTATTTTCTCTTTAGTTAATAAAATACTGATTCCTGAAATCAGAAAAATTTGCACCTTTTTACCATTTTGGCCCTCCTTGACTCAACTAATCTTTTATGACAGTATTGAACTGGTCCCAGATTTTCCTTCAAGGATCTTTATTGGAGCTTCATTGCTTTAGTTAATGTGCATTTTTTTACTTGATGCCAAAGTGGTCTTGGAATTTAACTTATGCGCAACACTTTACAATGATTGTGAATGATGTCATTTTTGGATCACGATTTACTTTCTTGCAAGGCTGAAAATCTAACTTTAAAGGGATGCAACGATAGAAGAACCAAGCACGTACCCAATTCCACGTTACAAATTTTCTTGTCCTTTTTTGGTGCACTACAGTTGTGGAAGTAGCCAAAATCCTATTTTAAGCATCTTCCAAACACTAATTTAATTTTTTTTCTAAGATTTTTTTAAATCTTCAAACAGTTCGTTTTGTCCTATGTAATAATAAGGTGTTTCCTATGACTGCATTTACTAAATATTATCCTATGGTTTCTTAAAATGAGAATTTTCTTGAGTCGTATTACCCCTTGTCTCCTTAGTGATAGTACTAAATTCATGCTTTAAAGCGAGGATGTCTTGAAAGCTTTTGGTACCTTCCCTGCAAATTCCAGCCTACTTCCATGTCTTTGATAAGCTTTTCCTTCTCCTTTCATTTTGACAGTTTCTACGTTCTGCAATGAGGACGAGGCTTTATCGGCAATAGCAAGCAAACCTGATAGCTTCCACATAGCTATGGTAGAGGTATAACCACCATCAATTTCTCAGTCTGAGACCTAAAAACTTATGGACACCCTTTATGAGAGCGGAGTTCTGTGACGACGGATGCTACCGTGTCAAATTGTTGCGCCAATATGTTTATTCTAGCTGGATCAAGCTAACCACTCAGTTGATTCAGTTACAGACTATGATGAAGAAAAAATTGATTTTGATCTCATGTGGGTTATCTCCTTCTTTTTTTAATCTGATATGTGTTGATGGGTGCAGGTGAACACCAGCTCCAATGGGAATTTCCAGTTCCTTGAAACCGTTAGAGACTTGCCTACCATCAGTATGTTTGAATTTATGCACCTGAATTTTCATATCGACAATCGTATATAATCAGCATGCCAATGATGAATCTTTTTGTGGAGTTACTTTTGTTTCCCACTTAATTGACCTTAATTTTAGCTAGATTAAACTTCTCATCTGCTTTCCTCGGCTCCCTAGCGAAATCTCGTAACAACTCAACTTGTTATCATCACAGAGCTAATATGCATCGTATTGAAGTACTAGTCCTTGTGCAGTTTCTCACGTAATGAATGACATTTCTATTGCAGTGATGTCAAATAATCATTGTCTCAGCACCATGATGAAGTGCATAGCAGTAAGTGTCTTTTTCTTTTCCTCACTTATTCTGTACTTGAAATTGATTTCTCTCCAAGTATTCACCTAGACTTGGATTCTTTACCTTGTGATCTGGACAATCAGATATTTACTGCTGCAACTGCAAAATATAAATCAGATATTAGCAGTCTCTATGATAAACTGGTTAGATGTCCCTAGTACTGATGCATAAAGTTCACGTGAATTTCAGCTTGGTGCGGTTGAGTTCCTCCACAAGCCACTCTGTGAGGACAAACTCCGGAATATTTGGCAGCATGTTGCCCACAAGGTTTGACTGCGTTCTTTTCATTCTTCTTTACTGAGATGCGAGAGTGCGAAGCAAATAATCATTCTGAATCATGAAATTCGAGCAGGCATTTAATGCAGGGGTTGGAGAGGTTTCTGAGTCCTTGAAACCCGTCAAAGAAAGTATGGTCTCCATGGCGCAGCTTCAAGTGAAGAATGAGGAGCAGAACAAGGACGAGTCAGTAGAAACAAGAAAAGCGTCCGTTCATGAAACTGATCAAGAGATGTCCACTGCAAGTGATCAGTATCCAGCGCCATCGACTCCACAGTTGAAGGGAGGTGCGCCGCTCCTGGATGATGGGGATTGTCAAGATCAAACGAACTGCACAGTGGAGAAGGAGAGCAGGGGGGAGCAAGATGGAGACTCAAAATTTGTCGAAACAACTTGCAATGATTCAATGTCTGAGAATCTCGAGGAAGCTCAAGACCACAGAGTTAGGGAGGTGCTGGTAAAAGAGGAGGATGATTCAGCCAACAATTCTAAGTGCGAGAGAATGATGTCTCCACCCTCCGAAAACAGAAAAAAGTCCCATGATTTACATGGTTGTGATGATAATTTAAGCAAAGCATCCAGTCCTCGTAATTCTGTTGGAACGCGGGTTAACAGGAAGAAGATGAAGGTATGCTTGTGAGGATTGCTTTCCTTTTAGCTGAATGTGTTCAATTGGATCCATCTTCAGACAATTGATATGAAAAGCTTAATATTTAACATCATCCTTTCTATGAAAAACATTTTCTTCGTTTCCTAGTATGCGTGGAAAGAACCTTTATTCTGTCAACCTCCCCTTCCTTAATGCAGGACCAATAAGAGTTGCAAAAGATTTAGTTGCTGAGTTGATCTCAAAATTGTCCATACGCTATGTTTTGTTTATGGAAATTGCAGAAAACCATCCGCTACATGTCCATCTTCCCATGTTACTGATGGTTCATTAGTCACTTCACTTGCCAATTGGCGAACTCTCACATTCGTTTTGCTGTTTCTCCTGGCCATCCTAGTGGCTCCAAAATTAATTTTCCCACCGTGCCTCCATAAGTTGTTTTTTGTGATTCCCATGTAAAATTATTAGTGCTATATGAGTGCTAGTTAAGACTTTCAGTTGGCAAACTGGTAGGAGAGCCTTGTGATTCAGTGACTTTAGTCCGTTTGGTCTATTTTGTCCGCCATTTCAGGTTGATTGGACACCGGAGCTGCACAAGAAATTTGTGCAGGCGGTGGAGCAGCTAGGTGTCGACCAAGCCATCCCTTCTCGCATACTCGACCTTATGAAAGTCGAAGGCCTGACCAGGCATAATGTAGCGAGTCATCTCCAGGTCAGTGAACCGCTTTTGTGTAAGATTCTTGTAGTGTTAGTGGCTATATATTGCGGTAGAAAGAAGTGTTACTTAAACTCCCGCTAGTTCGCGCTCCTTTTTGTGCCGCGATTCTGGCCTTATTATAACATGACTTCATGACGTGTGAAAAGTGACGTCGCATTTCGCAGAAATACCGAATGCATAGGAGACACATCTTGCCCAAGGAAGATGAACGTAGATGGCCGCACTCTCGCGATGGGGTCACCAGGAGTTACTATCCGCATCGACCCATCATGGCCTATCCGCCTTACCACACTGGTCACCCCCTCCCGCCAGGAGCAGCCTATCCTGTCTGGATGCCGCCCAGTGATCCTCCGGCTGGCTTGCAGACGTGGGGGCCGCCTGGCTATCCGACATGGCATGCTCCTGAAAACTGGCAGTGGAAGCCTGCCTATCCTGGGGTAAGTAACTACCGTCACTCTCAACAGTGACATACACAATGGCCTTAAACGAGTGACCATTCATGTATCTGCGGTTTCAGATGCACGCCGATGTGTGGGGTTGCCCAGTTATGCCGCCTATCCAACACGGTCCTGGCTTTGCCTTTCCTCAAGTGAGTGTCCTAAATAATCTACATAGAAGGTTCTCCTTTGGCCTAGCACGCGAACTTGACGTGGTCTTTCGTGGGAAATTGCAGAATGCACCCAGTAACCATTGTCCCGACGGACTGGAAAACAGCTTCACGGGAAATTCCTTCGATCATTATCCGGTAAAAGGGCATCCTCATGAACATTCTACAATAATTTTTATGTGGCGGATCCCTGATGTTTCACAAGCAGGGAAGACACTACCTAGTCTTAGGATCTTGCGTTTGTGTTGCAGGATGAGCAAGTGATTGACAACATCGTGAAGGAAGCAATGAGCAAGCCATGGTTGCCCTTGCCCTTGGGGCTGAAGCCTCCTTCCACGGACTGTGTCCTAGCCGAGCTCTCCAGGCAAGGCATCCCCACCGTCCCACCCCACGCTAACCGCCCCGGTCCGTGCTGACGCGGCGGGGTGCCGCCGGGCTCCGTCCCCGACAAACTTAGCGGCCCTCGAGTTCGGATCCCTAGATCGACGGACGGCGCGGAGGACATACCCGATCCGACGGTTCACACCTTCGGCCCCCCACCCAAATCGTGGCTGGACGTCAAAAGACAGAATCCCGGTGCGCGGCCAACGTTCAATAAAAGGGAGGCGCGTGAGCATCACACGCCGTTTGGCAGAGTGGGATATGACGCGCGCCCCTTGCGCGCGATCTTATCCAACGGCGGAGAGCAAACGTGGGCACCAGAACCTTCGCGCGGGGCTGGCAGGCGATGTGGGCGGCTGGGAAATCGCCACGTAGGTCGATGCCTGGCCACACTTTGGTGGCCACCGTGGCTGTAAATAAAGACGGTCGGTCGGTCGGTCGCCCCAACAGCAAAAGGGGGACAGGGCTTCGATTTGGAGTTGACGCTAGGGTTGAGCCCCCGGTTTTATTTGGGTCATGTTCGATGTTGGGATGTTGGTCCCTTTCGAGAATTGGGACGGCCCTTGCTTTGTCGGTCGATAATGGGTCATTTTGGCATTTTCCCATGTGCTGCTGCTATGCTTCCTTTGCTTTAAGATAAATAATGTCATATATTTTTTTTTAAAAGCATCATTTATATCGCTTAAAATGGTTAATCAATAGAATGTACTTTTCTTTTCGACGGTTGACGAAAATCTCCTTGCAATACAAGTGAATTTTGTAGGAATTAATTTTTTGTAAATTATTGATTTTTCGTGAAATAAATGGGTCTTTAATATTTCTAAATTTTCGAGAATCCGAGAAGACCATGGGTGGAATTGTGTGCGCTAGAGAGAGGGAGAGAGGGAGAGAGAGAGATTATAGTTATCATTTTTGACTTTCTGTTGGAAGTCTTCAGAATGCTCTCGCCACCAGTGATTCAACCCGGGGTTCTTGCCTTCATCAATCGCACTTTCAACGGTGGCGTTTGCATATTCGTTCAACTTATTTAGGGAAAAAAAAAATTAAGCGAAGGAGGTATTCTACTCAATGCACGTGGTGTGTTTGTCTCGGCCTCAACATCGACGTGATCGATTGAAAATGCGATTCCATTCCAGATATGACGCGATTGCTCTAGACTCCTCATTATCAGAAGTCGGATGCGTAATGGATTATCATTTGATGCATAGGTAAAGCAGCGGGGGAAAGTATGATTGATCGATTGCAAACCCATTTGCAAACGACGCTAATTCCGTCAAAAAACTTCTTCAATTTCGTCGATACAATGGTTAATCATTTGCATGGAATTCCAGTGCGCTCCTTCCGGTCATTCGATCCTAAAACCTTTACATAATTTACCTTTGATCCCTAACATCACAGATGGCACGATCTTGTCAATGTTTCGCGCATGATAGATTTCGAAATCTAATATTTGCTAACAAAGTAATACCATTATTATCGGGAATTATCAACAACCATGTATATCTTTGTCCCTTTCCTTCAACAATTTCAAATTCCTTGGGTATTGGACTGATGGAAAAGTTTCTTTCTTTTTCACCCCCTCCTTTCCTGGTTTTAAGCATGTGACCACTCCTTCATCATTAGCGACAAAAGAAATAATTAAAAAAAACTTTAATCGTGGCAGTTAAATCACACTGTCATGTTGTCCGCGGACCTTTCCAATTATTGGAGAGCGTGGGGACTCCTCCCAGTCTTTTGCTTGACCGTTAGGTGGTGTCTTGTCTTGACCGACCGTTACGATGATTCCCGCCTCGACCCTCCGCTCGTCCGACGTGTCACCGGTCGCCCGTTACATTCTCCCCCCAAATCTCAGCGCGTGCCTCGCGGACGCGTTTGCCCTGTCTTTTTTTTTTTTTTTAATTACGGGAAGGTGATTTATGTGAGATGACCTTTTTTTTTTCCAAATGGTCACATGGTCGACTCGTTAAAAGTAAAAAAATCAACCGAAAAATATATTTTATGATAAAAAAGGCAATCGCACTTGAAGTTGCCAAAAATACTTTGAAAAGTCCTAAAAAGAAGAAGAAGAGGAAATCGTTTTCACAAACTCATTATTTATGCAAAGCTATACGAGCACTCAGAGATTGATTAATTTAGTTTTTGCATTTTCTATATCTTCGGCATCCTTTATTTTTTTTTTCTTTTTATATTGCTTTATTTTGATTACCAAAAGAACTTAAGATTTGTAATTCGTTTATTAGTAATATCCTAGACAAGGATTTTCATGTCATCTTTATATCTTACATTTAAGAACAAAATATAATTACAAATAAAGAAAATAGATTTTCAACATATTTTTTTGTTTCACTTTCAAGTAAGCATCTAAACACCAAAAGTTAATTCATTTCTCTGAAAATATTGTTTTACAAAAGGCAATTTTCGTTGTAAATTGGATCAATCACAACCATCGGTTGAAAATTGATCATGAACCCCAAGCCAGTGTTCGGCCCTCCGGTGCCAAATTAGAAGCATCATCATGGGCAAGATTCTTAGTCTGCGTAAATGATTTTTCGAGGTGATTTTTTTTAGTAAACAAGGAGCACGAGAAAATCGATTTTTTATTAAGTACAGTTAAAGAGTGGCGATTGGATGATCAGTTTCCAGTGCCGACCGGCCGTGGTATTCGCCTCTTGGCATCGCGAATAAAATGCGAAAAAAGAAAAGCGCACGCATTTGCATTGAAATATGAGCTTTTTCTTCTTCTATTTTAGCTAAATTTTTCAAAACATCCACGAAAGGGGAAAAAAGAAGAAGAGAGGGAGCAAGGTTCTGTTCGTTTCACGGAAAATAACTTTCAAAAAAATATTTTTCAAATTTTCTGGCGTTAGTTTAATCAAAAATAAAATTGTAAAGGAAATTTCCATCAATGGAAAAAAAAAAACCTTCAAAATGAGGAAAATGTTTTCCGTTTTTTTGAAAATGTAAAACATTTTCCGTCTTTTTTGTTTACATTTAAATACCGCGACTTCTAATAGCATGCTTCAATCTCGCTGGAGGCCGGCAAGTCGGCGGCCTTTGACAAACAAATACCATAAAAATATTATCATTCTTAAATCGGTAGCTTTTGACGAACGAACATAAAAAAAAAATATTATCATTTTTAAAATGATTTCAAAAAATATTTTTTTTGAAAAAATGTATATTTTTGCAGAACCAACGAAGTCTAAGATTTGAGTTTCATCAACAAAGGCGGAATGAGAGGGGCATTTACCGGGCTGGGTCCAACCTACGAAGTGGACAGCACGCAACGGTACCATCCCTGTCGCACCGCCCAGGCACTTCTTCCCATTCGTCTTTCGAGAAAGAGGACGGACCACTGCAGCTCTGTGCTGACCAGCTCATCTTGACAGCACTTGACCTCTCCACTTTGATCGACCTTCAATTTCGCGAATTGGCCACCCGCTTTGGTAGTTTCCTTTGCGAATCGGAATCAGGGCCCCCTTTGTTTCGTGGCAAGACGGGATGATTAATTTTGGTCTAATTCACGGTTCTGAAAAATAGAATCGATTCTCGGATGGCTCGATTTCTAGAAGGGTGGAACTAGACTTGATCATTTTGACCGAAATTAGAATCGGTTCAATTTCCCTTTCTCTGAGTTTTTTTAAATCTCAATATCTCTCTTGTTTCCTCCCTTGAGTCTCACTCATTAATCAGTCAAAAGCCGAGACTTTACTACTCTTATTACACCCCTCTCCCTCTCCCTCCCTCTCTCTCTCTCTCTCCTCAATCCCATTGGACCGCTCAAGAACTAGACCAGACCGAACTGGTCAGTTTGGTCTAGTTCGGCCCTAGAATTAGTCGATCCGATTTTCAATTCAAAAAATCGAGGACTGATCTCATTGATCTGATTATCGATTTCTAAAGGGAATCGGACCATTCGGGGAACCAATCACCAATCACCCTTAATCTCCATAATGATTACGAGTCCTCTTGATTGTATCTTTCCAAAAAACGCATCCTGGCAAGTTGCTCATTTTTTAGCGTGGCGCATCGTGATTTCGGAAACTCATACTAATGTCGATAATGGACTTAGACAGCAAAAACGTTTTGTTCATCTCTCGAGTTCAAATCCTAATGGGAGCGCTTCGTGAGTCTAAGAATGTGCCAATACACCATCCAAATGACCCTACTATACCAACAACTGATGTTGAATCGTGGAATCATAAATTAAGTTTTTCTACGGGTAACGATAAAACCACTCCAAATGTTTTTTTTTTTTTTACATTTGACCATGTCGAGCCAACGTTGAAGTCAATTTCGAAGACTTTATCACGGGTCCGATAACCATTGTGTTAGGTTGTAGTGTTTTCTATGGATGACATCATGGACGCACGCTTGATATCAAGTTTGAACTTCAAGCTCCAAAGCCGCCAAAAAAAAAAACGAGTTTTTTTTTAAATTAATCACAATCTTCCGAAAATTAACTTCCACATAATTATAAATTATCATGCAGCGCTTACACCGTAATTCCTGTTCGCGATAAATGCATTTATCAACGCAATGGGAATTAAATGATAATTTTTTTATTTCCCGTCAACACACGCTCATACAATTGATATAAATGTAACATTTCCAATCGATAAAGCTCTCTAAGCCTAAATTTGTACAGCCAAGATAATATGTACAGACAAGACTACCACGAGTAAAATTATGGAGGCCCCGTTCCATATGCTTCGAGAAAAACAAATAGTTGAGAAAATTATTCTTTTTTCTGAAAATGATCGTTCGCGTCTTTTGAAATAATTAGTTATTATAAAATATTTTTATTATTCAAAATATTTAATAAGCGAGATACACAATCATTTTTAGAAATGTTTTTTAACTTATTTATTTTTCTCGAAATAAATGACACTCACATGATTATTTTATTTTTCGGTTGTAAATTTTGGTAAACAGGGGATATTCTTCATTTTCTTTCTTTTTTATTTCCAAGTGGACAAGGAATGAAAATTGCCAACCTGGCAAAATCGAAACCAGCAAATTCTGGAAAGGGGGAAAAAAAAGAAGAAGGCCCTTCCTAACTTTCCTCGCCACCTTCAAGCCCCTCTCTCTCTCTCTTCCCTCTCTGCGACAGCGGAATCCGAAGAATCGATCCGACTCCGGGCTCGTAAGTTCTCTCGCTTCGATCTCGTGCTCTTGTAGTTGTCGAAGCTCGATCTGTACTGTAGTTGTCGCTCAGTTTCGTTTCCGTTCGTCGATGTTTGTTGCCGCTTGTTTCTCTAGCTGGAGATGCGATCGGGCTTCTGTTTTTAGTTCTGATTGTCGTGAAATTTCTCCTTCTTCATTCGATTTTGCTGGAAATCGGCGTGCGTAGCGCATTATGCCCGAGAGTGTAGGTACGGTCCGGCAAATGCTGAGAATATTAGCCCGTGCTCTCGCTGCTGAGTCGGTTTATTGATGACCGGGAGGTTTAGGCTTGAGTCTCGTGCGCTTGCGGATTAAGTTTGTCTAGGACAGGAGACAAACTGAGCTTGTCATTAGTTTGAAGAGGCATGTGGTTATTCTCATTTTCTTTGTAATGGAACGAGCCAACTATCGGCCCACATTCCTGGCTGAGTTCCTACGGCGCGTCTTACGTATGATCTGTTGTTCGTGCTTGTGTCTAGGCAACAAGTCGGTTGATGATTTAAGTGAAACCGACTTGATATCTACAAAGAGAAAGGAGAGGGGATAGAGACGATGGCGTGCAGAGGGTGCTTGGAGTGGCTTTTGAAGCTCTTGAACTTCTTGCTAACACTCGCGGGCTTGGCGATGGTGGGATATGGGATCTACTTGTTCGTCGAGTACGAAAATTCATCCAGCAACACTGTCTCAGTTTCGCCTGTGGGGACTGGTGGGAATTTGATAGAGCTTGGCAGACCGATGCTCACGGCAGTCTCTCTGTCAAGCAGCATTTTTGATGATTTGCCCAAAGCTTGGTATGCCCCTTGTCTGGTGTTTTCTCACTTAAATTTGCTTCATGCTCTTGAGTTTGTCAATTGTTGCTCATTATGGCCGTGACTAAGCTGGATATTGCAGGCTTATGTAAGGGCTAGACTGATCAGTATCCTGTGTTTTTTTTTTTTGGCTGGAACTCAAAATATCAGAATATTTTCATCAAGTGTTGATCATTAGTTAAATGAAAGCATGAAAAAAAATATAAAATGCTGTTCTTTATTAGAAGAAAAGAAGAAGAAGAAAGAATAGTGTTGTTTTTGTGATTAGATGGACAGGTTCCTCTAGATCTCTGGTCAAGTGATAGAGGATTAAGTATAATTAGAGAATGGCACTGTGAATGTTTCTGAAATAAGAATAGTGTAAGTAACTGGGTCACGATCATTGAAGTAACATTTTTTTCTCTGTTGTGGGAAGATTGTGGATTGATTCTGCTATCATCTGATTATGCCAGCATGCATAATTACTAGTGCCTAAATCTTTCATTGAATGATGAATGGAGAAAAGGATTTCAGATCTTGAGCTTGTCCACATGTTGAAATTGAACTTGTGAAAATGTTTTCCTAGACGGTGTACTTAGTGGACCTTATGGAGATTATTTGGGTCATTTGGCACAGAGTCTGCCTACCTAGCACTTGCAGGGAGGCTTACTTTGGAACTACCAATCTTTCTTAGTATCATGATACCACTGTGCGCGGTATCCTCCAGAATTACACTTGCTAAATGTATGGTGAATTCTTCCATTCTACCGTTTGCATAATCAAATCCAGTGGGCTGCAGGAACCTCTTTTATATGGGTGTTCTAAGCTTAAAAGTTGCCTTCGTGGCTATATATCTAGATTGAATTGGGTGAGGCGTGCTTAAGCAAGTTGTGATTGCCTTTCTCACTGGATCACACTAAAAACATGCATCTACTCTATCTCCAGTATTATTTCTATCAGCTAATATTTCAACTTTTTGCCTCTTTTGGTTTTCTATTTCACACTCTTGCATTCGGAAGAGTGTTGATCCTGACAAACAGATCTCCGAATTCTGAGCTGATATTCGTTGAAGCCTACATTTGTTGTGTGATACTGTTTTTGTCCCTTTCTGAGCTGATATTCATTGAAGCCTACATTTGTTGTGTGATACTGTTTTTTTCTGTCGGCATATGTGAAGTCTCTGACTCCATCTCCATATCTTATGTTAATGCAGGTTCATATACCTATTTATTGGTGTCGGAGTGATCCTCTTCGTCATATCTTGTTTTGGTTGTATTGGAGCTGCTACACGGAATGGATGCTGCCTGTCTTGTGTATCCTTATTTCCACTATCATAAATAATATGGTCAACCATATTGATTGCCCCTGTGCTAATGGAAAGTACTCCGAAATAGTTTATCTTTTCTTAATTCTTGTTTTCGCATATTATGGCATGCCATCAGCATTTCTGTCAGAGTAGCTCAAGGCTGTGTACATGCCTAAGAACTTCAATCTTTACTCTTTTGCTGATAATTTGGCGATATTGTTCGTTACATGACATTAAGTTCAGCTTGCCTCACATGTTAGTTAGTAGCTTTTATCAGATTATAGTATGGTTTCTTTTTATTCTTATAAAGTAGTGCATTTTTCATGTTGAAGTTTTGAATTTGAAGCCAATGCTTTTCTTAAGTAAAAACAGTACTCGGTGCTGGTGATCTTATTGATCTTGGTAGAGCTGGGATGTGCAGCTTTCATATACTTCGACAGTAGCTGGGAAGATGTGAGTATTGTAATAATTGTTCCTTTTTCCGAGAGTTTCTGAAATATCAGATAATATTACAAACTATTCTTTGACTTGTAGGAACTTCCTACGGATAATACTGGGGACTTTGACATGATATATGACTTTCTAAAAGAGCACTGGAGTATCGTCAAATGGGTTGCTCTTGGGATAGTTATATTGGAGGTAAGCTCCCGCTTTTCTTCTCTCTCTCTCACATTGATTGATACGGCGAATGTGATAATGCAGATTGCTGTTGTAAACTAGTTCTTACCTACACCTTTGGGAAAATGTTTTGTCATTGTCCCAGATGTGCTAATTTATGAGCAAAAGTGATCCAAAATTCGGTGTGCTGATTATATTCATTAAAAAAAAGCTATAATCATTACCAGGTCTGCAGGATAGATAGCTTTTCTATTTCGCATGGATTCCAGTGAGGGAAAAACTCCTGGGTTGTTTAGATGCTGAGATTCTAATGCCTTTCAGTTTGCTTAATCTGCTGGGCACTATCTGCTACATTGCATAAGTGGTGCAGGCCCAACGAAAATTTATTACAGTGCAGGAGCTCCTTGGTGGGGGGTGGAAGTGGGGAAAACTGCTTCACGGACAATTGTGTCCTGATTGTTGAACCATGTATAATCTCTTAGGCGGTTAACTATTCAATACTAGCATCAATGATTTGTGAGCAAGTCTAGACTTCAGATAAAATGAATTCTGGCTTTAAAATACTTCCGAGTAATGCTAACAGAGACTGGGAGTTGCTTAAGAGTTATGACTTTGCTATGTATGAACTGCAGCTGAAGATGGTAGATGCTTTTCTTTTCCGGGCACTAGATTTAGACGTGTCAATTAACAGTAATGCCTTCCACTTATTTTACCAAGAAATATGGGAAATGACGCCTTTTGCTGACTATAATATCCTTATTCATTACATCTGTGTAACAGTGTAGTTACTTTAGTCTGGAGTAACCTCAATGTCGATTCCCATCATGTTGCAGGCATTGGTCTTCTTGTTAGCTCTTATGGTTAGGGCTGCAAACAGGCCGGTGGAGTATGACAGTGACGATGAATATATTGCCCCAAGACAACAGATCCGTCAGCCATTTCTCAACAGGCCACCACCACCAGCAACTGGTGTACCTGTTGCTGGCACCCTTGATCAGCGACCAATCAGAAACGATGCCTGGACTGCTCGTATGAGGGAAAAGGTCCAATCTCTTCTTGCATTTTGAGTCTTAGTTCAATATTGACCTTGGTTGATAACCAATTGATTCCTGAAGTCTGAAGACCTGAGTAGATTAACAATTTCAACTAAAATTTGTCTCCCATATGTCACAAGTGTCTTTTGCATTATTTCACTGTTTAAAATTGCACAGTTTGTTTTGATCAATCACACTACACTCCAGAATATGTGGCTTCCTTTCCCACCACTTTTCATCTTCCTCTTATACAATAAGATTCCAGACTGGGAGACAATTCCAGGATGCAGTTTACACGTTGCTTTCTTTCCAGCTTTTCATGAGCCTTTACGTTGTCATCCTTTTGAAGTTCCCTTCAACATATCATGCCAAAACGGGTCCTTTTGCTTTTGCATGTGTGAAGATAACAAGCATGCCAATGTCACCTCAAGAGACCAAATTTAGCCGGGTTTTGCCTTCCAAAATATTCGCCTCCTCTGATATCTCGCTTCGAACATGGATACTTTAACTAGTTTTAAATTCTCTCTCTCTCTCTCTCTCTCTCGCACTCGCGCGCGCGCGCACCTTAAAAGCAAAGTATTACGAGTTAAAATCTCATTTGCCTGTCATCTCATAGCAGTTTTAGCTGTGGAACCTTATCATTTGACTTTGGGTGCAAAAATCATATTATATGACCGTGATCTGGAAGACTAATCCTGATCAAATGCATTTATCTAGTTCCTACCCTGAAACGTGACTAATTTGTGCTGCCTTTCTCGGTGGACCAGTATGGGCTAGACACCTCCGAGTTTACATACAACCCATCTGAGTCAAGCAGGTATCAGCAAGTGCCTCCACAGACTGCAGAAGAAAGGAGTCGCTGCACCATCATGTAGCCGACATATATCCATTGGTTCAAACTGATGGAGGCTGAGCACGTGGACCAAGGTGTGATCTGTTGATGTCGAATTTGAGGAGACCTGTGTGCCTTTTCCAATTGAGTCTTGTGTATCTTACAAATGTTTTTGGGAGCTCACAGGGTTTTACTCACGTTGTTGAGTACATTGCAGAGTTTCGTGTGTAAAATCATATTGCTTCTGCTCTCTTCAGTGTGGAGTTGCAGGTGACCTCAGAGTCGGTCGAGAATTGTGTTTTTTTTTCCAGTTGCATAAGTGTCTTATTGAGGTAGTTCTTCATAGGATTGTGGACTGAAAGTTCACTAACCAATTTTGCTAGGTGGGCTTATCATTGATGCATACGGTTGCTTTTTCTCCATAAATTTGTGCCTGTGAACATACTTTTGGTATAAAACATATAATTCGGTCCGATTGGTATCGACATTTCTTTTTAAGTCCCTTGAAGTCTTCCTTCTAGTTTGAGCAATTCTGCTTGTAGCTAGTAATTATGAACGTCTATTTACATAACAAGGGGACAGTACACATTGCACCGTTGGATTGAACTTCCAGGTTTACTACCGGAGAGAGCAAATCTGCAGCTCAATCTCTTCCTCACTGTACTCATATCATTCGAATTGGTACGGTCGGTGCATCTTGCCCTCCCTCACAAGCACGTGTCGGTCTGCTGTTGACAATTATCGCCAATCGCGAGTCCTCGAAAAGATTACATACCGTCATAAATTTATAATCAATAAATAAAAACCCCCCAAGATTTTGTGGATGCCGATCTTTGATGTAAAGAAGGGGGGGAATGGGACCACGAGTCTAATTACCTCTTGATTAACTCCAAAAGCTGTTCGACTCCAGGAACATCCCAACCCAAACCTAATCTCCGGCGATACCGTCTTCAATTTCACCGAATTGCCAATATTTTTATGAGGCGTTCCCATCGGAGATTGTCCATACATTCTCCGGAGGGATTTGCCCTAGCGAATCGGAGCCGCCGCCACCCCACCGCCGTCCTTTCTAAATCTTGTTTCATTGTACATAATACAAATCCCAATGGCTTCCCCTCGAGAACAAAAACCACCCAAGCCTCCCTATCATCACATCGCACCAACAGTGGCTGGCCGCGACGGATGCACTAATGCGGTGGGCTTGTCATCATCATCTCCAGCGCAGCTCCTTCCCCTTTTTCCTCCTCTCCGTGGTCCAGACGGTGGCGGCAAGTCGGTCGCCGTGCGGGCCGCTTTTGGCTTTATTGAAATTGATACGTGACAAACGCAACACGACCATTTTATATGACATGGTATGTACCCATTATAGCGCCTCAGGCCGACCTCCTTTAATTACAATTGTGATCAGTGACTCCTGACAAACAGACCGCCATGATAGCCTCCCCAAGCCACCCCCTCGTTCTTCATTGGCCCTGTCCCATTCGTCCCATAGTCACACAAGATAACCTTGTTATTCGGAGGAGCCATATATGATATTTTAGGGGTCAATAACTGTGTTCCGGTTCCATTTTTGGACAAGATAACCTTGTTATTCAGAGGGCATGTCTTGATTTTTCGTTTCGTATGGCGACTAGATAATTGATCCAAGTTGAGTTCGAGAAACCAAAGTCGAACTTGGGTGGTTGCGGCTCGTTCCCACCAATCGTTTTTCGTCTTTTTTCTTTCTCTGACTTCCTCTCGTTCTCAATGTTGTATTCGAACAAGCTTGTAATTTGGTTTCTATCGGAACCTTTCAGACATGTTCATTGTTTCTTATGGGACTGTCTACTGTTGTGGGCGCGCGTATGACTTTTTTCTGCATCCAGACTAGTCAATTGGCACTTTTCAAGATAGACACATGAATTTATACAAATTGTGGTTGGAGTTTTGTCGATTTGGCAAGGTCGAACGCCTCAAGTCGTCCCTGTTGACAGCCAATGAGCTTAAATTCATACTCTTGAGTTTGAAAAAGGGTGGTGTGGTGCCCCCACTTGCTCATCCCAGTTACCTCACGAACAGTCGGCAGACTGAGAAATATCTTGTCATTTCTTCATCTGTCTCATCAGTTTCTAGTGAGCTTCTGCTTTTTGAAGATTCAATGAGACGACATGATGTTGTGAGCTGATACGCATGTATTAAGTGTCGCTATACAGGGGGCCACAATTACCAAAAAATGCTTATCTGTAGAGGCAACGCTTTTCAACCCCGCTTGGATGTTGCAAGTGTTTTTTATCGAGAAAAATATATCTTACAAAAAAGTTCTAAGACTTTTGCAATCGCTTACGTGGACATTTTTATATTTTTTTGGATTTTTATATTTTTTCTTTATTATTATTTTTATTTTAACTTTTTCTTTTGGGAGGGGCCTTCACGGCCCCGCCACCACCTCACGCAGATCTAGTGAGGGCGCTGACCCTCCTCGGCCAAAGTGGATGAGGAAAAAAGAAAAAGAAAAAAATTATAAAAAATTTAAAAGATTACTTAAATTTTTCATATAAACCCTGAGGTATTTTTGATTTCTAACTTAAATTGATTGGATCGACTAAATTGGTGAAAATGTTTAGGACTAAATTAGTTTAATCGGAAGGGTTATAATTGATTTGATACTAATATAATGAATATAAAATTTCTTTGGTACTTTTCCCATCCTTGATCAACTTCATGTCCTTGTCATTTCACGCTTATCCCTCAATTTTATGGACTATTGTAAAACTGGGTGCCGGGAAAAAAAAAGACCCAGAAAGACAAAGTAAGGAGATCGGCTACTATGAAGTTTGATAGATTTGATTTTATCAATGTATCGTGCATTCTAGTTCAACTTAGTAGTCAGAAGATTTCGATGAATCTCCATGAGCGAAAAATCCATGCGTGCCCCGATCACTTTCTTGGTTTTCTGGCTTTAGGTTATAAATTCATCGCACAATCGGAGGAACAATGAATACAGTAGAGGTACTCTATGCAATACTTTAGGGAGACAAAACTGTTTATGAGCATATTTTGAGGGAAAATGATGCATTTGACTCCAATAATTTCAGGTTACTTAATGAAATTCAAATTTGGAGATCAATTAAGGCAGGATGTGGTCATGAAAGAAAATAATATTATAAGCAGAAATTACCATAAAAGTCTGTGGTAATTCAATCTTAAACTTTTTTTTTACTAATTCAGTCATAAACATTTCGGATTTGTGCCAATTCAGTCCATCTAATCAATTTTGATTGGAAATTATTAACATTTGATTATCCTACGTTGCACGCACATTATTGACTTGGATAATTTTTAATATTTTTATTTTTATTTATATATTTATTTTCTTCTTCCTTTTTTTCCCTTCTCTTCTTTCTTCCTCCAACCGGTTGTCAACGACTCAACCTTGCCCAGCAATGACAGGGTTCGACCTCACCAAATATGATGAGATCAAGCCTTGCTAGTGGGAAGCTAAGCTTGACCTCTCTTGCCATGGCAAGGCTGAAGGCTTAATGACAAGGTCGACGAGGTTCGCCCTTGCTAGTGGCTAGTCAGGTAATCTTGTTGATCCTCATCTTTGGCCAGTCACCGAATGTCAATGAGCACTGGAGGAAGAAGGAAAGGGAAAGAAAAGGAAATGAAAGGCAATGAAAATATAATTAATTTTTATAAAAAAAAAATTAATTTTGTTTATGATAGCACTATAGTTGTATTATGTAGGACGCTAAGTGTTTATTTTAGTATTTGCGATTAAATTTGGCAGAATATGACTAGATAAGTATAAACATAAAATGTTTATGAATAACCTGACAAAGAGAGAGAGAAAGAGATTTTATTGAATTGACACGATTGTCATACGTTTATGAATTTGTTGATAATTCTCTATATATATACACGATCCTGCTCCAAGTAAGATTTTCTTAGTGGGTCATTATGGAAGTCCAAACGTTGCTCAATGTATGCTTTTCACTATCCAATCAAATTTCTCATATATAGTGTCAAAATTACGGAGTCTTGAAAAATAAGTAATTTGTGTCGAATCTTTTATCCTTTTTTTCTTAAGGTTCACAAGAGTTCGTCTTAGTTGCTATGTATTTCATATTTGTAATTTTTGTCTCAACACATTCATATTTCTTTTTCCCCACGACCGATCTTAACCCCCAAGGCCTTTTGAAAGTCAATAGTATTCAACGAATACGAGATGCATCTAGCGTGAGGTACGGAGGTGAAAGGGCTCCTGGGTCGTAAGCACTCTTTTCCCCGGCGAAGAAGGAGATTTTTTTTTTTTGTATTGTTTTACCTTCATGAAGTTATATACAGATGGGAAAGCACGAAATGCCTGTATGTGAACCCGGACTCGATAGTGGATGAAGCCCTCGCATTACCAAAGAGCTACACGAGGCGGAAGCCGGGGAGGCAAAGGGACAGATTGATGGATGTGAAACCCTAATGTGAAGTGGAAACCGCCCAAAGAAAGGAGTCTTTGGAATGCAAGGTCGACGGTTCTCTGGTTGAAGGCTCACTGGACGGGGGCCATTGCTGGTGTCTGTCGAGACTCAGACGGAGCAACAGTCAATGGCTTTGCACATCTGGTCCGAGCTCCATCTGCTATTGGGGTCGAAACCCTCGCTCTGACTGTAACGCTTTTGCTCGTGAAGAAGATATTAGATCTTGGAGTTATCTGCAGACAGAAACCGATAGCTCATCACTATTCCGAACGTCTCGAGCGCAGATCAGAACCCGTGGAATTAACGAGCTTAGATTGACGACTGCAAACATCGATTGGACCAACATAATTTCGTTCACCCAGCCCATTGCATGTTTCGCCGAAATTGTATTGTCGATGAAATACTTTTTACTAAACGTCGTTTCTTTTGATATTTTATTCAGAAGAGACAGAATTCTGTAGTGATGTTGGACGAGAGTCTGAATGAATGCTTCGTAGGAATTTAAACGATGACGAAGTGATAGAGAGATGCAATGCCAAAGTTTAATCGACGACGAAGACCCGAAACTATAACTAAGACATGCCGGAATTTAATTGATGAAAATACATATATGAAATTATGACTAAATTACGGGATCTGAAAGATGACATTCATAAAAGATAATGTGCTCTTTGTTGATCGATCAGGATTTACAAAGAGCTCGATGTGGCTATTGAAAATCTTAAATCGACGGTTACAAATGGAGTTTACATGATTCAAATGAATAAATAACTTCCTAGTCTCATATCATTTAGCAATAATTGAATTGAAAATGTTGCTACTCGTCAATTGCATATTGATGTTGATAGTGATGACTATCCTCATATAACTGATATTTTCCCTATATGCACATCAATACTGATATTGATATCGACAACTTCTTTTAGATAACTAATATATAGCAACACTTAACTCAAAGAGCCTCAAAATATAGCTACACAATTCAAATAAATAAATCCATTCCCAGTCTCCTTTTATTTAGCAACACTTGAGCTCAAAAATAGTGCTACTCCTCAGTTGCACATTGATGTCCATGTCAATGCCTTCAAGCCAAATGATTGATATCTAGTAAAACTTGAGTCTGAAAATATTGCTACTCATTAGTTATACGTCGATATCGATGTCCGTGACTTCTACTATTCACAAAATTTTGCTACTAATCGACTAAGTCTATTAGTTGTTGATTATAACAAAAAAAAAAGTTGATCATTTTTTTGGTGTCCATATATGTTTTTTTTTTAGAATTATTCAATTCTTCGGTCATTTGATTCTTTTGAATTATATGATCAAAAGTCATCATGCCCCTTGTCATCAGCAAATTTTATTTTTCATTTTCGAACTTTATCTTACTTAGATTCATCATCCGACTCATATTTTTCCATTAAAGTGACATTTTGTCTAAAGTCTTCATGTGGCCCTCAATGTTTGCCGTTAGATAGTTGCTCCTAAGAAGACACTCTTGTTATCAATTGAGATGATTCAACAAAATTTCTGAGTTTTGAATTTTCCCTTAAATCGAGTTTCAATCAATTAAAAGCCATAATATGCGACTTCTTTTCCTAAGGGTGAAATAACCATCTATTTGTAGCCTTTTTTAATAAGCAACAAACTAAACGGCCGACCTGTTATTGTATTGATAGAGCATGGCCAAATCAAGAATCGATATCTCAAGTAATGTTTTATAAAATTGAAAATGTAATTGTCTCTCAATCTCTGTCTAATTACACACAAAATTATGCAGTAAACCAGTGTACCATGTAAAAGCAATTTTCGATAAAGAAAAAGGAATTAACTCAAGTCCTGAAAGCTCATTTATCTTCCTTCTTCCATTAATGTGTTTAACAGTTGATTGTTCATTTTTGACAATAAATGGCAAATTCAGAGATTTCAAAGTCTCTTGGAAAAGGATGATTATCAACTCATTTTGAATATGGTTTCCTGCAAATACTTATGTTAACCCCCCTGTCTGATACCAATTGTTGTCGAACTTCTTTGACAAACTATGCTACATTTAATTGTAGATTCAGTTGGCTATTTACTCCATAGGCAGTAAAGTTGTAATTGGCTTATTAGGCCTAATGGGAATATTCACATTGGGTGAAACTAGCCTTATATATTTAACATTTGGCAACTAACCAACCTGTTGACCAGTTTAATTTAAAATATGATTATTTCGACCAACATTAGCATGATCATTCATCATTGTGACTTTGTTTAGAAAATTCAAGTCTTTGCATAATTGTTTTTTGGGAGATGACTGCTCTGATTGACATTATTGGAATCAATAAATGAAAAGGGTCCAAATCGTGCTACCACTGGATTGGATAGTGGTGGTTGATTGGACGGTCTTGGCTTGAGAGAACATCATTCATGGCATCGATAATGATCGGCTTGGTCATGTATGACATGTAATAACTCATGATGTAATCAATTATATCGTTTTGCTACTCTTCGAACGGTCTCTTCATGGTGGCCAACATATGAGGATTTGGTGCAACTTCTCTTAATTGTCCTTCAGTGAGAAAAGTCGGGGAAGGTCTAGGCCCTTCCTTTGTTGCTCAATTAACGGCTGAAGATTCAGAGCACGAGGCCTAGCCGCTGCAGTTGTGATTATTGCCTATGGCGCTGTCAAGCTTTGGATGATTCTTTGCTCTTGGCATTAAGTTCTGACAAACCGAATCATGAGTGTCTCACCAGGTGTCTCAACAAGATGTTTTGCCAAAATTATATTGCCGACAAAGTAATTTGTACTGAACGTCATTTCTTTGGCTTTATTAAAAAGAGATGGGTTTTATGGAAATTCCAGACATGAGTGTTAATGAATCACACAAAGAATAATATATGCTTCATTGAAATTTAATCATCAACAAAGTACAAAACTCTATGTTGGAATTTAATTGACGTTAAAGTGAGATAATAAAAAGATAAAATATCGGACTTTAGTCGACAATGAGATATCGGAAATCACGATTAAATTATGGGGATTGAAATATAACGCTGGTAGAAGGTATCATATTCTTTTTCTTATTGAGCAAGGGCTGCGAAAAGTATGGTGTGGCTATTTAAAACCTACAATCTATTGTTGCAAGCGGAGGTTACACAATTCAAATAAATAAATAATTTCCCATTCTCCTAACATCTAGTAAAACTTGAGCCTGAAAATATCACAACTCATCATTGCACATCAATATCGATGTCGATGAACTCATTTTCAGATGACTGATGTTTTTTAATATCAATTGTATGTCGATATCGATATCAGTAATTTCATCCCAGATAACATATTTAATAGCACTTATTTAAAAGAGCTTGAAAATATTGTTACACAACTCAAATAACAAATAACTTCTTAGTCTCCTAATATCTAACAAAATATTAAGCCCGCAAATATAACTACTCATTAGTAGCACATTGATGTCAATATCGATGAGATAATTGATATATAGCCATGACTTATTGATGTCGATATTGTTATCCATGACTTCTATTGTTCACTAAACTCTGTTATTATCGACTAAGTCTATCACTTATCTATTAAACCAAACAATTACAAATTTTTGGATGTCAACGCCCCGTGTGAGTCAACTATTGGATTGGATTGTGAGGGCCAGCACAAGAAGACCCTTCCTTCCAACTGGCTTTTCAAAATTCTTGCAAGCTCTAAAAAACATATTACGCTAAGATGTTTCACAAACCTTATTCTAGTTAATGATACGAGTATCCTTTTCGACCAAACAAAGGAAGTTATATCCAGATGTATCCCATGCACATTCCAATATTAAATTCTAACCAAGGGAACCCCAAAACTAAGCAACCTTATGATTTCCATCTCTGGTGTTACTTGTGTTTTGCGAAATCATATGCTAATGATCTCTTCGCTGGGTCAGGATCAAGTGCCTTGGCCAGATGTATCCCATGCACATTCCAATCTCTCGCAAAGAAGCATGAATGCATCCGCAAGGCACATGAACTCCGCCTAACTTAGACCAGGTTCTATTTTCGAGCCTAAGTCGTCGTCGTCGTCGTCGTATTGTCATGCTTCTTTACTGGGTTGCTTAACGGTAAAAAAGAATGAATCGCCGTTAGCTATTACGCTCCACCGATCACTTAATTTGGAAGATATTGGATGAGATGTACAAAATCTATCATAAGGTGGTCAATTTAATTCTAAACTTTTCAATTTTACAACTTTAGACCTAAACTTTTTGACATTTCCTCAATTTAGTCACTCCAATCAATTTTATTGAGAAAATCACAAGTAAAATGATTATATTGATAAATTATCAAAAATGTAAACTACACTTAAATCGTTACGAGAGCTTGCGAGCTTGGGAACAATCAAAGGGCACATGACTCCCCGCCCTGCCCGCTTCCATACCGACCATGCATCGTTTTCATCATACGCTCGATCATTACAAGAAGTTGCGAGCTTGGGAATAATCGAGAGCACACGACTCCCCTGCCCACTTTGCAGACCAACCACGCTTTGTTTTCATGGCCTAACTGTGGACACCTACTTCATGAACTGTCCCCAACTTCAGCTTCAGACGCCGGGACGCATTCCGTACTCGAATAGGAGTCTAGGGCTCGCCCCAAGACGAAGAGGAGAAGGAAAAGGAAAAAGAGCAATCTAATCCAACGATAAAGGAACATGACAAACACCAGTCCACTTCATCCAGAGAAAAAATATCACACAGCCTTGCCTACTCGCTCATGGCCTTTCCTTTCCGCCCACTTGCCGGGTTGCCGTCAAATCTCATCCGCCTCCCTCGTACCAAAATCCATTTTCACTCAAAAGGTTATGTTAGCGAGCATCCCGGATACTCGAGAAACAACAGACTAAACAATGATCATGGCATATATTCTGAGGACCGACTTTTCTCGCGCCATGAAAGATGAATCGTGTTATATTACGTGTATTTAGAGTTTGTTGTGCTTCTTTCCTAAGAAAAGTTTATCTTTCTCTCTTTAACTCAACTAGAAAGCAAATGCCAACCATATGTAGTCTGTCATCTGTTGTCGTTAAACAATTCAGGGGCTATTGTCACCCACATATAGTGCCTAGGGTCCACATCTTATAATGAAATCCCACTTGATGCATGGGTCAATTTTCTTTTCCTTTTCTTTTTTTCCTCGTGAAGACACAAAAAAAAATTGTTCTAACTCATCTCACACTAGGTTCCCCGTTCTCCATATTCTAGATATATAAACCTTTAATTAATGTCTCACTCATCCTTGGCATAAAGAATACGCCAAGGTAAATGATACAGGCAAGAAATTTGTTTATGTTTTGGGTGGGGCGTTCTCATACGTACCCATCGGACGGAAAATATTTATTTGTGCATGGGTAATCAGTGGTCAACATCATCTAGCGAAGCTTTTTCAACCCATTTTTTCTTTTGCTTTGATTCTGTCAGTGGAGAAAATTGAAAATGTCAGCATATTGCTTGTAGAGGAAGAGATGAAGCCCAACCGTCCTACCAATGAACTTACAGGTGGATATGAAAATGGTCTGTTTTGCTTAGCTCTTCAGTTACTTGTTTGACTTGGGTTTCCCTCCCTCTCTCTCTCTCTCTCTCTCTCTCTCTCTCTCTCTCTCTCTCTCTAAGTTTCAATCCTTCGTCTCTGCCTAAGTTGGATATTTTGCCATGTTTTCAGGTAATATTATAATGGTGGGTCTATTGCAAAATATTGGCCAGGATGCTCTTGAAAGTTGTTATCCCCCCCCCCCCCCCCCCCCCCCACCTGATCAGAATATATCATTATGTTAATAGTTTGTAGTCTGAATCAGGGGTTAGGCCTTGGCTTATATTGCTTGTTTACCGTAGCAGACCTGATCAAGAATTATGGTGGGAGATTATTTTGGGAATTGGGTCAATTTGGCGTGTCATCAGAAGTCACTGCTTACATAAACTATGAAAAGCCACCTGGATTGGAGTGATGTGCTGGCAACAATGACTAATAGAAAAGACGAGAAAGAAAAGAAAAGAAACGCCGACCTGGATTACCATGAGCATCTGCTGTTTTAGGCTTGGAGGTTGACTAAATTTCGAGAATTTAACGTGTGGTCACTATTTTCCAATCATCCACCTTATTATATAATTCTTTTATTTTTCTAATGCTGTCTTCCTGTCCTTAACTGTCCTGCGTATGATGTACCATTTGACTCGGTGTGATGCTGAAAGCAAAGGCTGTGGTATAAAGTGACTTTCTTGAAGGCAACCGTTTTTGTTGTCAAGAAAATGACATTTTGATTTTCCTTCTGGGAGTTTTCTTGGATTTCTCTTAGTTTCTAACAATATCATGCCAGTGAGTTATGGACCATTTTGCATTCCTCTTTCTTCTTTTTTTCCCCTTTCTTTTTACCTTTTGATTGCAAGTTGAATTTGTGGGTGTCCATGGAGTATGGCCATGCTTCCTCTGTCCTTTCTATTTGGTCCCAGTCCGAATCTTCCGTGTATTTGGCATCAAACAAGCTTCTCCTTAATACTTCTTGTTCTCTAGTGGCTTGAGAAGAAAAAAAGAAAAAGAAAAGACTCTTGTATAAATGTAAATCTCCTCAAAACAGCGACCTCGATTTGCCTGTGCCTGCTTACATATTCAGGGACTTCTGCTTTCAAAGTCCACTGCACTATAATTGCTGAGGTTCATTCCAAATTTCGATCATTAGACCATGAGAACCCAGAGAGGAAAGCGACCCGAGGTAATTGATTGTGTGTTACTAGGCACTTCTTTTCTCTATCCGATTCAGTGATGCCGGTTTTAATATGTTGATATTGTTGCATGGATTGCAGGCATTTTGGCCTTCCATTGTGATGAAGAAATGGCTCAACATCAAGCCGAAGGTGTACGATTTCAGTGAAGATGAGGTCGACACCGAAACAGAGAGCGAAGATGATGGTATTTTTCAGTTCAGCTGTTTGTCTATATGAATGTTGATAATCGTTTCGTGTATTATTCATACCTTCTATAATAACCATCCAGCTTCCTCCGTTAAAGATGAAAGTGTACATCAAAGCGGCAATTATTCTCATACGGTGCAGAGGAACCGCCCTGAATGTCCGAATCCAACTTCAGGCACTATACCTTCTCTCTTTCAATTGATTTTTCCTCGAGATGCTTAGCATTTTTCAGAGAATAGCATAGCCTGAGGTCTTAAACACACATGGGGATTGCCATTATCGTTTCTCTCACTCTTGTTCTGCCATTTCAAGTTACTCACTAGCACTGAGAGGACTTTGGTGGTGTGTTATTCTCGAATCATCTTGTGATCACAGACTGTTTAATCCCAGTAGTTTCGCATTATGTGAATCAACTTCTTGAGATTCTTTCCCTTCTCATCCCATCAAGTCTCTTCTTATGCTTTTGTGATGACTGCGATACAGAATCACATGTGAAGTGCTCTCAGTTCAGACACAGAAGAGGGAAGTCAGAGACTCTCCGTGTTCAGTACATTAATACAAAGGATGTGAGGTTTGCAAAATGATAATTTAGTACCATTGCATTAGACTTCCACCTATACAACTCTCTTTCTCTAACGTATCTTTGCTTATGAAGGGTGACCATAGGCACCTGGAATGTTGCTGGGAGACCTCCAAATGAGGATCTTGAGATCGATGATTGGCTTTGCACAAAAGAACCAGCGGATATGTACATCATTGGGTTAGTGCTCTCTTTCCCCTTCTCTCAGCTTTCTGTTTGCAGTTTCATGTGATGCTAGATGAGGCTATGCTAGACAGTAAAAACTGCATCTAAGGATCATTCTTAGTCTATCTGTCAAACCAGCAAGAACATTTGAGGCTGTCTATGACTAGTTTAGCTAGAACTGCATGTCATAGAGAAAAAGATTCTTACTGACCATGACCCTGCACCTTGAGTTACAAGCAAGTTATGGCTGACAAGTACCCAGACTTGCCTGCCTCATGGACTAAGATTTCTTTCCTCCGTGCTTTTGTCTGAGAATCCTGTTTGGTGCCCGCAAAAATCTTTGGCCTACCACATTTGCAGACTAGTTTTTGATGACAAGAAGTGTTCACCGGCTTTGATCTGATTTTTCCAATTCAAACCATTTTTACAGGTTCCAGGAAGTGGTTCCATTGAATGCTGGCAATGTGTTTGGAGCAGAGGATAGCAGGCCGATACCGAAATGGGAGGCTATCATCCGTAGAACCTTGAACAAACCTTTGGAAGCTGAAACTAGGCACAAGAGCTACAGCGCTCCACCCTCTCCAGTACTAAGAACTTCCTCTGCTGCTGATTCGCTAGCAGATGAGGCGGAGACTCACTCATTTGAGATGATGAGCGAACATTATGCTGGAACAAGCTGTGACTTTGACCATGAACCGCAAAACTTTCAAGAAATGATGGGTTTGGGGAGGAATTTACATATAAAGAGGATACTTAGCAAAGACTCCCTCAATCAATTTGACTGGCCCGAACGTCCACTGGATAGAACTCCTCAACTCTCTGCTGGCACGAAATTGCGAAGAGTACTGAGTAGTTCTGCGAGGATTGGCTCTACACGGACAGACGCTTCTTTACTTTTCAGTCAAAACTTTGTTGTTTACGACAGCCCACTAAGAAGATCATACAAGAGCTCTGGAAATCTAGGATTGACTCTGATAGAGGCGCAACAGATGCCCAATGTTCTTGACTGTCCTCTGGATGCTGTAGATAGTAATTCCAAGGAAGAAGATGACAGTTTTGTGGAAACAACTCCGCTGCAACATATGAAAGGAGTAGTGAAAGATAAGGCAAAGCAACGCCCTAGATATGTTCGAATAGTCAGCAAGCAGATGGTGGGAATTTACATTTCAATCTGGGTGCGGAGGAGGTTGAGGAGGCACATAAACAATCTCAGAGTCTCTCCCGTCGGAATCGGTCTTATGGGCTACATGGGAAATAAGGTAGCTCTTTCCTCTTTCACGCTAAGACTAACTGAAACATTATGACAAGGATGGTGATCCGAAAGAAGCATCTTCTTTTAGTCCTTTTGAGTTAAGAGCCGTATCCTGGGGATGATGCCTAAATCTCAATATAGTCACACTTGATTATCTTTTCATGCTAAAATGTATGTAGAAACTTGCGTTCCCTGTGGTAAAAAAGCCTAAGGCTACGATTACACTCGAGTTTCTTGTTTGTGCAATAATAATGTTTGACACATTTGCTGATACAGGGATCTGTATCTGTGAGCATGTCACTTTTCCAGTCATCGATATGCTTTGTCTGCTCTCATTTGACCTCTGGTCAGAAGGATGGAGCTGAACAAAGACGCAATTCCGACGTATATGAGATCCTACGTCGTACTCGTTTCTCATCTATCTTCGATTCTGATCAACCACAGACAATTCCATCTCACGAGTAAGTATCGGCTTGCAATAATCACAGCCATGGAAGCATCAATTATCTTATTGCCCCCGGATGGTTTGATATTAAAGTGTTAATCTTGCTGCAATCATATTAAGAAATAATTTTTCCTACTGTGGCATCAACTAAAAGTCATGAGATCCGTTCATGAGTTGTGGTTTAGCAGACAGCAGCATTATGACATTCCAAAGCGGAAGTGTAACCTCTTTCATGTGATTCTATGGTTTTAGCGCCTGTCAACCTTAACCTTAACCATTATACAAATAAATAAATATATATATATATATATATATATATATGGTGAAGACACTGGCATGAGAAACTTAACCTTCACCTGCGATTCCGCAGGGGAAAAGAATTGCTCTGCAGAAGATGATACTCAATAACTGAGACTCAAATCACTCAACCAAAGCTCTATGCTTTCATGATCCCCCAGTGTACTATATGCAGAAAAATTTCCTTAAGGCTTGTTGATGTGCAATACAAATCTAATGGAAATATTCCCGACTTATAGAAGTCCTGATCATTAGTAAATGTGAGCTTTTGAAAGATTAGAGAAGCATCTCTGGAGAAAATGATTCATGAGAAGCGGACCTGTCTCACTGGATTAAAACAGCAGAGCACTATAATAGTCCTCGAGAGAGTGACTAGTAGAGATAAAGATCCTAAGGCTAGTTTAACATGGAATACTGTTAATGCTTCAGTGCAAACTTTATGAGACTCGAGTTAAAGATGCTAGCTAGTTGCCACATTAGAACTGTAAAACTGTTACTCTGTCTGAGCCATAGTTAATGAGTTCAGATCATCTCTGTCAAAAGTTGATCCGTTTGGATTGTTCTGTGACCAGTCAGATATTTTGGTTTGGGGATTTAAATTACCGTCTCAATATGTCGGATGCGGAAGTAAGAAAGCTTGTTGCCGAGAAACAGTGGGATGAACTCATCGACTATGATCAGGTGAGTAAATGACTGTATTTGCAAAACCCAGATACTTCTTTTCGTCATTTCTTTTTTCCTTTCCCATTTCATTACAAATGTAGCTTTGTCATTGCAAAGAAGAATATGTTTTCTGACTGGCTGTCTCGATTATACATGCACTAGACAGTGCCAATGGTTTAGAAAAACTGAATTTGTGTTCAGCATATACAGATTAAAAGAACCGAGTACATCATTTGAAAGTTTTCCACGATCTAGTATCTTCATGCAACGAAGAGACACAACTTGACCAAGCAAATAGGTGGATTCATCTTATAGTTCTCTGTGTATGATCGAGGAGAAAGAAAATGATTCCCGAGAACTCATGAATTTAACTCCTATTCTTCCGCCAACTTTTTTTTCACTTCAGAGGGTGCTTAGTTTTGTGATGTAAGGAAATGCTCAATGATATATTTCATTTGCAGTTAAGCAGAGAACTCCGTGGAGGACATGTTTTTGAGGGATGGAAAGAAGGCGCGATAACCTTTCCGCCCACTTACAAATATGAAATCAACTCTGACAGATACGTTGGCCAGAACCCAAAAGAGGGGGAAAAAAGAAGATCACCCGCATGGTAACTTATGCTTCCCCAACAAGAACTGAACATGATAGGAATTTGAGCGGTTTCAACTGACATCTTGTCTAGTCAGACGCACTTGTTTTACTGATATAACCTGATCATGCCCGACACAAATTCTCTCTTCCTTTTGGCTCGATATACTTGACCCGATCCTGTGTTTTTCATTGAAAATTGTTTTCATTAAAGTCGGATCTCAATTGCTTCTTGAATTGAGTCGACGACGGCCATAACATAGACGACTTGACGACTATCTTAAATTATTCTGGCCATTCCTACAGGTGCGACCGGATACTATGGCTGGGAAAAGGAATAGAGCAACTTTCTTACAAACGAACAGAGATAAAGCTTTCTGATCATCGGCCAGTCAGTTCAATCTTCACGGTGAAAGTCGAAGTTCTCGATCATCGGAAGCTCCATAGGGCTATCAATTTCACAAGTGCTGCCGTACACCCCGGACTCCTGCTGGGTGAAGGTCAACAATAACCTGGAAACCGCAGGTAACTAAGATCCACAGAAGAAGACACTTTGTTCCCTCGTTGCCCAGATTTTACGCTCCAAAATTGTAGATTTTCTGTCCCCCCATCACCATGTTTTAAATGTATTATGACAATCGCTTTTTTTTCGCAGGATTGAAGATTTTGCAGTTGCCGGGACATTTCTTTGCTCTGGAAACATCGGGTCAGAACACAACATTTTCCACTTTAAAGTGCAGTCATACATGGCTCCAGTTTTGTTGGTACACAGTACTTGATTTGTTAATCTAGAAAGCTAACTTAAGGGGGCAACAGGGTTGCAGTACTTGCTGATAAGTTTTTTAATCAGCAGGTATCCGCATCTGTTTATCATTTTCCCACATGATCCTACAGGAGAACTCTTGTGAATTAAGACAACATTCCTCGCGACAATGAGAGAAAATTTCAGGTTTCATGTGCCAAGAACTTTAAAGATCAACAATTTTAGCTTCCGTACTCCATATGGGAGTAGAAAGTGTGCCTCATCAGTTTGAGGTCTCATTTTAATTAATTGGAGCACTGACTAAAACTCCAGGCATACTAGGGTTGAAATGGCACAAAAGAACAATATTGTGGATATAATGTTGCTTATGAAAACCAGCCCATGTATATAGAGAAAAGACTGACATGCATCAGACGACAAATTACAAAATAATTGTCATCAATCCAGTGAAAAGTTGAGGCACAACATGGAGAGGAATAGGAAAAGGTATTTCGGATGACAATCTTCAAAGATATACAGAATTGAACTAAAAGAAGTCTTTGCTCTTTTCATATGCACAAACTCAGGCAAATCATTCCCAAAATTCTTCGCTACACGGTACCATTGTGATGAGTAAACACCCCTGCTTTGAACAACTGCCATTGGGAAAACGAGCCAGACTTCTTCCGTGTTCTTCTACTGCATCGTTGTTGGTAATTTTCCGAGATAGAAGCTGTCGTAGCTTGAGACACTCCATCGATTTCTCTTGCAAAAGCTGTCAATGGCAATCTTCACAGAGATAGATATGTTTCGCTGAATAACCCGTTAAGAAACCTAAGAAACTTCTCCAAACTACAATGCTCGTTGACAATAAGCACACGACGTCCAATTGCTTATTGACAATAAGCGCTTGCTACAATGCTCATTGACAATAAGCACACGTCGTCCAATTGCTTATTGACAATAAGCACTTGCTACACCTGAACCACCAATGAACTTAAAAGGTGATATTCAGAAGGACATCAGGTGTCCAAGGTGAGTCAGCATCACAAATAAATTCATATGGACATTACCCATTGGTAGAAAAATGATTCATCACCTATCCAGCTACTAAATGAGTTTATGATAATCAAATAGATGGAAAACCACTTTCTATATTGCTTTGTAAAGTAAAGACTTTGAATATAGGAAATGGCGTGAGCACAAATAAAGATTTTTTTTCAAAAATTGGGAGCAAAAAATTGTGCAAGTACCAAGATTTAACTGAAAGGACCACGCAGCAGATCTAATTATTTTTGCAGCTGCTCATAATGTCTTGCCTCTATTGGTTCCTATTTAATTGCACACAACCTTAGGGTTTAAACTGAGAATAGCATCATCATCATTCAAAAATGTCCACACCAAATACAGACAAAATAGTGAATACATTGCATGGATAGAAGAACAATCAGCGGCACCATATACATCTGTTCCATCATCACACTCCAAGATAATAATTGGCCAAAATTGAAATATAATCCTCCCATCAGACTCTCATCTTGCATCACTAGAAACATAAGATATTCAGCCAGCCTACACTATTAACATAAATCGCAACTGTCGCATCCACACCGTCCATGGACATGGAACACACACAATCAATGCGTGTAATCCATGCCAATGAACGGCATGAGTACAAAAGTTACAATTGTCATTAAGTCTTCATTTCATCAGTACAACTATTAACATAGCTTTTGTTATCATTATTTTCTCTTAATAATGAACTTTTGGAATTCAATTTCTCTTCAAATACATCTATTATCTAGTATAATGTGTCAAATAAGTTTATACCCACCTTCGAGCGACATGGACAGTCTCATTTCAATTCCTTTTTTTCCAAAAAGGAATTCAGCTTCAAGCTTTAGGCTTATATTTGAGAAAGGGAGGGAGGGAAAATGAGTGTAGAAAGTTGGGAAAGACTCATAATTTTTGCAAAGAGAGGAAAGTTCAAATATCTCTCAAATTTTCGCCGCACAAATCCTCACAAAAAAATTCGAACTTTACCAATATTGCCACAACTTCCATTTTATATACACTCCTTTCCCAGACAGAAGTTTCAAAAAGTATAAGGTATTATCTTATTGACATGAAGCGATGCTATTGACATAAAAGCCGCTCCTCCAAATTTTATTACCCATACCACACTAGAAACCAACAATCCCAATTTTATGAATATATTAAATAAATTTAACCTTGGTACACCGAACACATCAGAAGTCATTGGTTTACAATGGGTTTAGATAAGGTCCAACATAGGCAATGACTGATCTGATCAACAGAACATATTCATTTCACACTTTTACGATCGCATGTTTTCAAGGTTAATAAAGGTTTACAAAAGGGAAATAAGATAGCTAATCTCAAGACTACCTAACACTCAGTCCACTTGCAATTAGCTTATGTCTGAGTAGGTAATCCCAAGACCACCTAACTTTTTACCCTTACTATTGAAACCTTTATGTAGACAAAGCATGCCTGCAAGCAACATGTTTACGCCGACAAAGCATCAAGCTAAAGTGCATAGCCTGCATACCCTTGAAGACATGTTTCACCAGCAGCAAGCTAAATTGCATGAAGATCTTCCCGAGACTTAAACATGAATTGAATCATTCAAATGAATCCCAAAACGAAGGAACTCAGTCCATGATACTAATGCATGAAATAATCTCACCAACAGGGCATATTGGAGAAATATAGATCCGCGGATATCATTAAATCATTACACAAGTAAATAGTTTTTTTAATAGATGCCATGAGTAATAGTTACATTAAGAATATTCATTGACATCGTCAGACCATCGGACTCTGGTAAAACCATAACAAAAAACACAGAGGGGAAAGGCAAGTGAAGGACAAAGTCCCACAAATGCAAGCCAGAATCAGCGCTTTGGAGACAAGAAAAGCTCTTACTTCATGTCCAAAACAATTTACTAGTACAAAAAAGAGGAAAACAGTAGATAGGGCATCAGTTCTCCAAGGTGATATATAGCATCAAAGTAAGTTCAGACGCAAATTACCCATTAGTTGATATGAGGTTCATCACCTGCCCAACAACAGAATGCTCGAGAAATCACGCCAAAAACCCGCCTGCTTTAGCAAGCGTTTGAAAAAAAAAAACGGTTCTTGAACTATCAAACCAAACACAAAAAAGTTCTTCAACAAATTAGCCGAAGCGAAAGAGGAGCTAAGCGATCAGAACCTGTCGGGATTCACTGTAACATCACACTGTTGAAGTCAGTGGATTGACAGACATGAATTCCTATCGTCACCTCGCTTCAGTTCAACTCCTAATTCGGAAAAACCACACACAAAATCCATGCCGCCTTATAAAAAAAGAACGGACAGACAGCAGATAACCGAAGACACACATCCATATTCAAATCGACGTGTCATCTGACAGAAGAAGAACCCAAAAAACGAAAAAGCCACGCGAATTTGAAGAGAACGAAAAAGGGAGGCACGGACTCAGAACTTCTTAGAGGGTTGTGCGACCGTCACGGACAAATCCCACAACGAGACCGCCTCTGGTACACGAGATAATCAGTTCATCACTGCGAAACCTCGTAAAGTTTCAAGCTTTAGCAAAGACAAACGTTTGAACATAGACCCAAAAAGACAAAAGATCTGAATGAAGAAGAAACACGCAAGTATGGCCATGGTAACCCGTGGGAAGAGAAGTGGAGGCAGAACGACGTTGGAAGGAGATGGAAGGGGCTTATATAGATGGGGATTGAGGTGGCCGGAGGCGGCAGAAACCCTAGAGAATTTCGCGAGACTCTGATTTTTCTTTTGGACAAATACGAAAAAAAAAAAGAGAGCCAAACTATGCATGTTCAGATAAAAATATCTAAAAATTCGAGAATTCTTATAACAAAAAAAATTATGACATGATATCAAAATAGATAAATTGAAGATTTTTCGTTGTGTTATAATGATTATAGTTTAGAACTTTTCGTAGTATTGATTATTTTGTTTGTTAGAGAATAAAATTAGAATAGATTAGAAGTTTTTGCTTTTTTAATTTTTATCTTTTTTCTTAGTTTTCGTGTAATAGAACTCTAAGTCATATGTAAGATTCTTGTTGAGATTTGCGACAATACTTATGAGCAAATATTACACATTAATGCAAAAAAAAAAAGACGAATCCATGGAGGAAGTGTAAAATTCCGAAAATTTAACTTCATTCTAAATCGCCTAATGAAATTGATTATTTCGACCTAGTAAACCACCAAAGTGACCCTTGAAAAACAAATTTCTATCTAGTCTTGAATTTACTCTTGATTATCTCTCGAACTTAATTATTTGGACCTAATAATATCCTAAGCTCATCATCACTAAAGGGAGTAGTAAGCCGATCAACACATGCTCGTCATATGTGCATTTCATACCTTCTATGGAGGTATTTTAGTTCGAATAAAACACATTTTTTCATGCCGCTAACTTGCGCATAGAAATATTTAAAAATTGCCCCAAATTTACAAATCAAAAGAAAAAATGGGGATTTTATCAAGCATATACGAAAGATTTAGAAGTGGAGAATTACCGAAATGTGAGAGGATAATAATAATGGAAACGTCATGGCGTAGCTTGAAGCAAACCCAACAAGGCACTCTCTTGTGCCAAAGGGATAAAGATTTTCTTCTAAAGGGAGTAGAGGGATTAACAAAATTCTCCATTTTTTTATCTCAAGATATATCTTTACCTTTCATTTTCGTATTTTATCATTATTATCTTTGTGTAACTTTGAGATATTACTGATATAGATTTAAATACAGAAAATTTGAATGAGAATACATGAAGTTGTATCCGTTTTAATGCAAGATACATTTTTTTTTTATGAATTTGACAATACTTCACATTCAAAACTACACCTTGAGGTAAAAGATCAACTAAACTTTGATTGAAAGCGAATGGTATATATTATGTGTAAATTACTCACTACAGATTAGTTTTTGAACTTTGACATGTGCTCATGTCGAGTTGGCCGACCCCTTCATTAGCTCTCGATCACACTACTTCTTCCACCTCTATTGTTGCCTCCCGGTGCTCCATGGACCATTTCAATTAGTTGTCTGCGTAAAGTTAGCACTTTATCCCTCTTTCGCTTCTCTCACTTCACGATTGCCTCTTCGATCTACAGTAAGATGTTGTGCTGTCGCCTCATCATGTTCTTTAGGACCCAAGATGCTATCATTTTCTCAAGATACAAACCTTAAAGTAGACATTATTTAAAATATTGGTATAAAGTGTCATCTTTGCATTAAATAAGAACCTGAAAATCGTTATAACCATTTCAAACGAGGGACTAATCTCACCAGTTTGCTAGCGACTCTAATATTCCAACTGGTCAAGGGCATTTTCGTCAAAAATTAATTTTAACTTAAATTTAAAAAATAAAAAATTAAAGAAAAAAAAGGGAGGGCTGGAGCCCTCCCGCATGTAGTCAATGCCCCATTGTTGATGGGTCAGCCGTGGCTAGTGAGGTTGCTAGCTCTCGTTAAGAGGCCGACATATTTATGTGAGGGTTGTTGGCCCTGCCTAAGGGTCAATGATCCCTTACTTGCCTAAGCGTGGGAGAGGGTCGGCAATCCTCACCCAGATCCGAAAGGGTCGCAACCTTCTTCCAGTGTGGAAATAGATTTGCTAACTTAAAAAAAGGGCGAATTATCCAATTTCATTGTCCATTAAACTTTTATCCCATATTAAAAGGGAGTATATTCTCTTCTCAACCATCAGATCTACATTAAGTCACATGAAATTATATATTTCAATATTGACGAGGGGTTATTACCCCTTGCCAACCCCAAATCTGGAGGAGGGTCGCTACCCCCTCCTGATGCTGGCAAGGAGTCACTAGCCCTCATCGAGGGGCCGACGACCTTGTCAACATTGTAAAGGGGCTGGCAACCCCTCCAACCATAGTCGCACACCATTGTATGTATTTTTTATTTTTTAAAAGGAGAAAAGGGAAAAAAATTAAAAGACAAAAATATCCTCATTATTAGGTGTAGTAAGATCATTTTTTGAGACTAATTAATCATTTCGGATCCTTAGACACTTCACATTTTTTTGTCCACTTCATATTTGATGAAGTTATACCAGTTCAGATTTTTATTTGGAATTTTCTCTATTCTTTATATTCTCTCTCATTTCTCTCGTCATATTCTTCATTTTCTTTCTTCTCTTCCTCCTCTTCTTCAATATTCAAGCCAACCTTCTCTTCCCCACCAGTCGATGGTTCATATGGCTCTCGTCTAGTCCATATAGCACTCCTCTGTCTCTGAAGAAGAACGATGGGATTGTTACTGTAGAGTTCCTCTGGTTTGAGATGAGGAGGCTTCGTGGATACGTCCGCTGTTATCGCGATCTCGCTCGGGAGCATAATCTATCTTCGCCTACTTTGTCGCCCGGTGTTGTACCTACGATTGCGAATCCTGGGTCTTCGAAGCGGATATTGCGGGGGCTGTCCGCGCCTTGTTGGAGTTCCGGCGGATTGTCGTTTCCCCTGTGGCACCCGGCTGCCGGGACTGGGGTCGCTGTGCGGTTGTTTTGCACGGATGTTGTCTCGTTGGGGCAACCGGAAGGTGGTTGCTGCGTCGCGGACGATGGTTCAGATAGCAATGCTGATAAGGTGTTTAAAACTGTTATGGATCATTCTTGTGCGTATCATGACATGGAGAAAGCCTTGGATGATACTGGTATTGGCTTGACCACCGCTTTAGTCGTTGGTGTCCTTCACAGGCTTCGTTACGAGGAGAAGATAGCATTCCGCTTCTTCACGTGGGCGGGGCACCGGGAAGATTACGAACACGAGCCTCAGTCTTATAACGCTATGATTGACATATTGTCCAGTACAAAGTACAAAGCGAAGCAGTTTCGAATTGTTTGTGACCTGTTGGATTACATGAAGAGGAATGGGAAAAAAAGAGTTCCTATGGAAGTTCTTCTGAGGATATTGAGGCAGTACACAGAGAAGTATTTGACCCACCTTCAGAAATTCGCTAAGAAGAAGAGGATTAGGGTGAAGACTCAGCCGGAGATAAACGCCTTTAACTTGCTATTGGATTCCTTGTGCAAGTGCAGTTTGGTTAAGGATGCCGAAGAACTGTTCGAGCGAGTGAAGCAAAAAGTTAAACCTGATGCTAATACGTACAATATATTGTTCTTTGGGTGGTGCAGAGTAAGAAATCCGACTAGGGGAATGAAGATTCTGGAAGAGATGATCCAAATGGGTCTTACGCCTGATAATTTCACCTACAATACTGCGATTGATGCTTTTTGTAAAGCAGGGATGGTAACCGAGGCAGCTGAGCTGTTTGAGTTTATGCGAACGAAAGGCTCCACCATGTCTTCTCCCACTGCAAAGACCTACGCTATTATGATTGCGGCTATGGTTCAGAATGATCAATTGGACGAGTGCTTTAAACTGCTGGGATGTATGATAGACAGTGGTTGCCTTCCTGATGTTTCAACCTACAAGGAGTTTATTGAAGGGATGTGTATGGCTGGGAAGGTTGAGGAAGCTTATAAGTTCCTGGAAGAGATGGGAAACAAAGGTTACCCCCCCGACATTGTCACCTATAACTGCTTCTTAAGGGTTCTTTGTGACAACAAAAAGGTGGATGAAGCGATTAGGCTTTACAGGAAAATGATTGAGGTCCGGTGCATGCCCAGCGTGCAAACCTACAATATGTTAATCTCAATGTTCTTTCGGATGGGTGATCCTGAAGGGGCATATGAGACATGGCATGAGATGGATGAGAGGGGCTGTGCAAAGGATGTAGATACATACTGTGTGATGATTGAAGGGCTTTTTGAGTGCAATATGGTGGAAGATGCACGTTTTCTTCTCGATGTGGTCATGAATAAAGGTTTGAAACTGCCATATCGAAAGTTCGACTCTTTTCTGATAAACCTATCAGTGACTGGTGATCTTCAAGCCATTCATAGACTTTCTGAGCATATGAGGCAGTTTTACAATCCTGCTATGGCCAGACGATTTGCTCTAAACGAAAAGAGGAACAGTGTTAGGTTGAGAGGAAAGTGAGAAAAATATGGACGCGGTCACCAGCCAACTCCTACGTGATCAGACCTGGCTTATTGTTAAGTTGTTCCCTATCGTCTGCATGCTAATTGAGGATGTTATACCACAAAAATACAAGAACATTCCGAGACTTTCTCATTACAGTGTGGATAGCTTAATGTATTACTGCCTATGACGTCCTTGACCTTGAGACTTTCCTGAACTTCTTTCTCATACATCAAGCCAAATTGTTTATAAAACTGGTAAGGTCTATACAAATGCTTCAAATTACAGGTGAATTTGTCACAGCTTATGACATTCTTTGCTAGAATAGTTATCTGATGAAAATATAAGACAAAGATGTGGACAATGATGGCCTCAACAAGCTTTAAATGCCCTGGTCTTTGTTTTGACAATAAAAGAAAGAAAGGGATGTATATGCATCATCTTCCACCATTTGCGGTCTCCTGAGAATTGTCTTCAGCAATGTATGTTGCCTATAAATGTATCTTTCATCCTCTTTGTATGAAGAAATTCTTTTTGAGAGTACAAATTTCAAGGAAAAGGAAACAGGTTTAGACGTCAGAAAGTATTCTTGTACCAGTAATAACTGCCATCCTTCAAGTGCTGTTTCTGCCTAACAATGAACCAAGGAGAGCTTTCCAGCCAAAATCAAGAAGTCGCTTCCAACACCAACATAGAAACAACTGACAAATCCAAAATTTAGGTTTTGAAGTTAAAGAGATACAGAGGGGAAATGCATGCTTTCATGTTTTGCTGAGGTGATTTCCTTCAATTCTCATTCTTTTAGAGTGCAGAATTGATATACTCGAGCTCCTCTTCCATGTTCCACTTACTACGTATGGCAATATTTGATCAATTTGCTTTTGTTCTCCTGTAAACGTAATTAGAATTTCGGGTTTATTGTTCTATCTGCCAATACAAGTGTGAAAAACTTACGATGCTATTCTAATAGATAATCTTTTAACGAATCAGATGTTGCCATTTGAGGTCGTGGATAGAGAGACTGGCAGATGACTTTGACTGGTGGAATTATGTAATGGGATAGCTGTGTAGTTGACTTCTTATATAGAGAATCACATGTTAATTGCCCCATTCTCACATGTGATGGATTTATTCTTTACTATGGCCTTTTTTTGTGGTTATATGTACCTCAAGGAATATTGGAGAAACTATTGATGATGGATAAACAAAGTCAATTTTAGTGTAGAAGATAAATAGGGAGTGCAGTCTCTTCCCGTGGGACTTGGGATATTATACTCTTTTTTCATTTGATTACATGCTATAAAATTGGAGCATGGCAACTTTGGCCTTCAGGTACATGCCAAACGGCATCTTAGGAACCATTTGTCGATTTATTTCTAATGCCAAGCGCAGATCATGGAGGCTATTGAATTAATGTTTTCAGCTTGAAGTACTTCAGTTTTTGGATCTCGCTGCTTGAGGTTGGCTGTAAATTGCTTTGCCCATAGCTCGATGCATGACAGAGAATTCAGATTGTTCTTTAGCTTAATAACAAAGTCCTTATAGGACCATTTATTACTGGTCGAACTTGACATGGTGACAGATGCTTTTCAGATGATATCACAGGATGTGTTTTATTTTCCGTTCATTTCCAAGCCTGCATATTCTGGAATTTCCTAGTTTTCTGTTCAATTGAACTTTTAAGTGGTGTCTCTGCATATATGATCCATGTAACACATCTGCACTTTCATGAGCATAAAATTCAGTTGTGCTTATTTAATTTAAATGTTGTCTGAATTACCTAACTTGAGTGTCTATTATGTATAATACCACAGTTGTTGCCATAAAATGTGACAGATCACAGTTCTATCACTCTTACTCTACAATCCATTGTTTATTTGTCTGCTGATTCTCCCACTTAATATGTGTTGAGTTCAACATATCTTTTTATCTATTTTAATAGTAGGGTTGCATTTCTGAGAAGTTTTTAACTTTTGGAACTGATAGTACTGACAAGATAAAAATTTAACCCCTGTAGTACTGACAAGGCAGAACTTGCTGGAGATGCAAAGATGAAAGTGATTTGACTGGCTACCACTGCAGTTTCAATCCCTGTAGAACAAATGAATTTTACATTGTAACTTGGCATTTGCTGGTGTTAGGTGTTAGGTATGGCCATCCGGTGCTCTGCTGCTTTGTTCTTATGAATGAGATCCATCACATCCAATTTAAACTACCTGGTTGGGATGGCTTTGATTTTTTCCCAATTACCTGATTGTTGAATAAGCAATATCATAGCATATCTGATTTGTCCAGCTAGGGGGTGGCCTCTGGATGGCTAATATAATGTATTTTACAGCAGAATTAGATCTGGTCAGGTACTTGGGTTGGTGCTGTTTGTTGGTCATTTTACAGCTTTTACGACTTCTTTTTCCTCTTGTTTAGCTTATGTTGTCGCTTTATGATGACAGACTTGGTCCTCCTGACTACCATACTCACACTACTGATTGCCCTGAGGAGACCCAAAAGAGTATGTTCAGTCTGGATATAAGGAAACGGTTGAATCACTTGAGGTATCTTTAGAAATCAAAACTTTTACCTTTTATTTAAGTCTAGATAAAGCAATTGCTGTGTAGTATTTGTACAAACTCTCAATTTCTTCTCATCTTGTGTTTGCTAGTTTTCCCTCATTAAGTTACTAAAAGTTGGCTGGGCACTTAATCTGCTTGTTATCTCACATGCCTATATAATGGGCTGTCGAGCTCTCTCTAGGGTGTTTTCACTGACAGAGTACTTTATAGTGATTTATCATCCTAAATATGGAAGATAACCCATTTCAGTCTTGTAACTAGAATGTTACCTGACAATGGTTTGGAAGAGCAATATGTGCTTTTTCTATTTTATGGTATCATCTTTTCTTAACACATATTGAATATTTAACCATCCCCATACTAGCTATCGCTAGATTTTTTTTTTCTATATTTTTTTGTATGCTCCAGATTTAAGTCGCAGTATGATTTTCAATCGAACTGTAAATGAAGATTCTGATGACCTTTTGTAGCATAAACTAGGACTGAAATAACTTGTTTTATCTCTTGATCCATAGAAGAAGAACCATGATAGTCATTTTATATTGGTTCTGGAGTTACTGTAATTAAGCAGCTTAGTATTGTGATTGACAGATAAGTTCATTATTAATTTGATTATGCCAGGAAGCCAGAGAAATTTCACTAACTCAAGTTCAGGCATTTGCAAAGCCTATTGTTCTGAAGTGCAAGGAGGTTAACCTCTTTATCTTTCTAAGCTGTGATCAGCTTTGTCTAATTTATTTTTTCTGCTGTGAAGTTTCCACATATGTTGATTGCATCTTTGACTGGAGCTGATCAGTTGGTTGTTTGGTGCAATTATTTTAGGCAATAAGAAAACGATTAAGGGGGCTATTAATGAGTCTCAAGCTCAGAAGAGGAAGGTATTTGTTTCCCTGTTTCTTCTTACTGGTACTGGATTTTATCTGGCAACCAGCAATATCTAAGTAGAATTTCTTAATATGTTTTGCATGATAGACGGCTTTACTTTGAGTCATTGGCTCTTTGAGGAGCCTTTTTTTAATTGCAATGTAAGGTGGCGCTTAAATTCTGTGACTGGTCAATTATATGGTGTACCTCTGTCTGGTTCCTCGGAGTGCATATGTTGCTTCATGAGCCCTTAAAATCCTTGCTACTTGTAGTAATGAATTCTTTAAAACCAATTATTCTGGGATGTGTCTCACTTATTCAAACTAATGCAGAATGAATTGGACAATATGCAACTTCCCGACAAAATCCGTTGGCGAATCCAAGCTGCAATGCCTTTTCTCGTTCCTTCTGTCCGGTGCTCTGTCTCATGCCAACCCCCTTCTGTACCAGTTGCTGCGCTTCCTACAGTGCAATCGACCATCTCACTTCCAGGAGCATCGTCAGGAAATTTGAACCCATTACAGAGGAATCCTGTTTCTTCTGCTAGATCTTCGACTACCACTGCTGGAAAGTCCAGGCTGGTGGCACCACAGCAGGACTATAACATAGAAGTTGATGCGTGTACACTCCTTGAAGATGGTGTAGGCAGGGGCCATCCTCAAGCAGCACGGCTGGTATAGGCAGCACTGACAATGCTAATCTTCGAGCCGCCAGCTGGCTGAAGGGGGCAGTGAGGGTGAGGAGGGCACATGTATGTTGGTGCTGTGGATGATGACAGCTGATTAAGCTTAAGGAAACTATTCTTGGGATGGATCATAGTCAGGGCAAGCCCCTCAGAAGGTAATCTTGCAAATGCATGGCTTCTCGCTTGATCTAAGTTGAGATTACCTTGGAAAACCAGCATGTCAGTGGTCGCGCGAGGCCGTCAAGAGGTAAATGATTTTTTGGCGCATGCTTTGCTTGTAAATGATAGAAGAAGTGAGGAAATCTGCACATGCAGCCCATTTACATGGGGTCTCAGAGACTGATTTCATTCTACTAACCCTTTGATTACTTCGTGTCTGGACGGAGCACTTGCAGGTGCAGTTCAGAGGCTTGTTGTATATATAGAGATTAATTGTTTCACTTATTTTACTAGGGCCGAGTAAATCGAAACAGTGTTTTGAGCTGCTTCATGCTCGTAGATCTGTCGTTGTATCTCCTCCTCTTGCTTTGTCTCCTCAATATTTTGTCCCGAGGGCCTTGTTGCTTGAGCTGTTCTAGATCAAGCCGTCCATTGGGGGAGATTTCGAAGCTCTAAACTGTGAAATGCGGGATATTTATGTGGTAATCTTTCTGGCCTCAGGGTTTTTCCTCATTGCAGGTATGTCAGTTGAAATTTTCCTCTTCATGTTAGATCATTTTGGTAGCATTTTGTTAGAGGTGCCCCTTCGGCACTCGTTGACCAAATAAATAAAGCTCAAGATTTTTATTACATTGTTTTTCTTGTATCACGTGTCATTAGCGTTCGGAAATATCTCTTCATAAAAGGGTAGATTTTGGGTTGATTCTCACCTTTTATTTTTCATCAAACTGAAGCAAACAAGCCAAAAGTACGCTTAACATGTGTACCGGGCTCGAGTTGATAGGAACCTGATACGTCGGTTGGAATTTGTCGCCATTAATGTGGATAAGGCCTGGAGCCTCGTTCTGGTTTATAAATTCTGCGTAAGATGCGTCGAGTGCTTGAATAGGTCTATTCGTCTAGCCGTTGAGTGATAATTTACCATGGTGCTTAGCTGATTAATCTTGTATAATATGTATAATTTACGAGAATGGAAACTTGCGATGATGATGATGATAGTAAACTCAGCTTACAGGGAGTTGGTAATTGCAATTGCGTTGGTGCAATGTAGAATGAGAAGAAGCAAAACGGTCCTGCTGATAATAAAGTGGAGGCAACATCAGAGTCTTAGCTCTTTATTAATGAATGCCTCGAGCGAAACGACTGAGGTAATCAAAATGCAAGCACAACGAACTTGAAATAATCTCGTCATCCAAGAGTGCCGAAAGAAACCCATCTACCTCTCGAAGTTCGCGCTAGGTTGATCTTATTCGTCTGCAACCTTATGTAGTACATAATATGAATGAATGTATGCTGTGGAATTTAGTGTCCGATGTTATGTTGGTATCATGTTTTCCTCTCCCTTACGGTAGTGATTAATATTTGATTCTGCAAAATCAGTGAAAAGATGAATTTCCACATTCCATATGACATGCTCATTTTAACTTAAAAAAATGTATACGTTAGTCCATGGAAAATCTAAATCCATGCATTTAGTACTATATCTGAAAATTGACATCCTTGTAAGTTGTGTATGAACCTTACAAAGTAAAAACCACACAGTCATCTCATATCGTTCTATACAAAGGAGGTGCTTCCGTAAAGATTTTTATTTTCCTAAGCGGAATCTTTACAAGGTGATTAGGGGACATATGATGCGCACAGGAACACGAGCACTGCGATTTCTGTGATTCATCTGAGTTTCTCGAACTTATTCCTATTCTGCGTCATTTACTGGGAAAAAGATAATTATGCCTTCCGCAGAAAGTTGTAGAAGGGTGGCAAGGCAACAATTCCCAGCTCTTAAACTTGATGTCAAACTCTTACAGATATCTCTGCTGATGATGGGTGCCGACAAAGCTCTGTATGCCACGGTGTAGGACGATGGACAGTCAAGTACCATCTGCATTGAGCACATCCTCAATCCGAGCGACAATGTTGAATGCTAGACCTTCAAGCACTCTGGAGTAACTCTCTAAAATTGCTTGCCCCACATCCTGCAAATATAGCAGTCTGGTCTGATATTTCTTTCTTTCGATAGATAAATGATTCATAGTCAATGATGCCTTAAGGCATAATAATTCACTTTACCTTGTTAAATTGAATCTTCCATGTGTCCAAGCTCGTCTGTGAAAGCTCGGGGTACCTTTGCTTTAGGCAAAAGAGTATGCTGTCAGCTCTCTCTGCTAAGGTGTGATTCTTGTCGCTCCGCTCAGTGTCAGCGATGAACTCCTTTACCATGTTCCATGATGATTTTGAATGGCTTATGCATGATTTACGCCTCCACGTGTACATGGAAGCCTCGACTCTGTTTGCAAGATCAAGCGCTTCATGTTCAGATGTTATGCTTAGGCGGTCTAGGAGATGGTCGGGGCAGAATTTCTCTGTTGTGCACATGTAGCGGTAAATCGCGTCTCCAAGGCTTTCTCTGCCATTCTGCAAGTATAAAAAATTGTTTCGGCACGAATATAGAGTTAACACAATATCACTTCAGCAGTGAAGACAAAAAAGAATGATAATACCAAAGTAATCGGGGAAGCGTGATCTACTAATTCACTGACTTTTGGAAGACTAGCCATGTAGCCATCTGGGATATCCATCTCGGCGAGAATATTGCTATTGATTGCCATGGCTGCTTTATGAATCTGATTGGCGCTGTCACGTTTGTGCCTCAGGTTCATTCTTGATTCTTCAGAGAGGCCATCAGGAGGCACACATGGAACCGGCAACCACCATTTATCATCGTTCAGCTGAGCAACTCTCCCGAACGACCCTGAACCGATTGAATTTGATGACATGCTTCCCCTGTCTGCATACCAGAATTCCGTCTCCTGGAAGCTATCCAATATGTCCTGTCAAAAAATGGTTGTTTCCCGTAATTCAAGTCCGTGGACAGAGTGACCCGAATTGCTCTACTCGTATCACCTAAAGAATTGCATTCTTACCAAAAGCATCGCGTCGAGCTTCTGCAATGCGGGGAGATTAACACAAATGTCTGATCTTGGTCTGCTTGTCATCACCTGAAGGGCATTAACCAAATAGTGTTGAAGAAAAAATATGAGCAAATCGTAATCTTTCATAAGGCAGGTTTGGATTGGAATTTCATTCACCTCAACCGATGTCCTGTCTTGTAGTTCCTGTGTGGAAGTGGCGACCTCTACCATATAATCACACACTGAAAGTAGACAATCCATTTCTCTTTTCCACATTGCCTTCTTCTCTTGCTTCAGAGGCTCTAATCTCAATTTCTGCCCAAATACGGTAGCTGCAGAAGGTTGCACAGTTGCACAACGCCAGCCCTCTCAGTCTCAGGCAACGCACAACAAATATCCACTCACAAACTGTACTTTCCTTTTGATACAAAATTCTTTAAAAAAAAATTACCGTAAAGGTTCGTGATGGCATTGGAGATTGTAACGGCGGTGCATACGCCTTTCCCTCCGCCGGACATGTCTTCGCCAAGCAAAAGCTTTGCGAACCGGTCCTTCATCATCTCAAGTTCTTGAAAAGGAAAAATTATGCAATCAAGGTCAGTAAACTTTGTTTGTCTGCTTAATCCGCAAAAGCTCAGTTTTCTTGAGAGGATTGTACCATCCCACCTGGATCTACACAGTCAAAGTCATCATAGTTTTCGTTCATGCTATTCTTGGGTTGCTTCATGCCTAGCCTGCCGAGGATGGGATTGTTTTGACGTTCAGATTTCACGACTGGCCAGTGCAAAGGAGAAGGTTCGCTAGAGCAGCTACTATCATCTACAGTCTCCGAAAATGCTGAAGCGTTGGAGTTGGAACGAAAATATGCTGTGGCTGAATCAGTGCTCATAGTCGAGTACGCCGGAGTTTCTGTGGCCGGTTGATCATTCTGATCCACCAAAGAATCGTCAGACTTCGACAGATGCTCCATCTCAGAATCAACTCCTGAAGCCACTTCCAGTTGACCAATATATTAACCTGTGAGCAATTAAAGTCAACGTGGAGATTTTCAGGACACCATAAATCATGATTTACACGATCTGCAAAAAAGGGGATTCAGGCCGACAACAGAATGAACTTTCCACTGTAAAAAAGGGAAAAGGTAAAAGACAAAAAGAGTTCACCTTTTCAGGAGACGCGAAAAGCGAGTCGGTCTCTTCACGTCGCCGTTGATGAGCGAATGAAATTTGCAGGTCCCTTTTCAAACTGCAATCAAGACAAGAATTATGTAAGCGAAGGTCATAAGAAAACGTGGGTTCACTCACGAAAATGGAAAGAGCTTTGACGTTCCTAAAGTTACCTTTTTTAGTGGCCATTTTCGAATTCGAAACTGTTGAGATGAAGCCTTGAGCTAGCACAAGACCGTTTGAACACAGTGCCCTGAACAGGCACTTGCTTATTGTCTGTCAAGAAGACAGGTTTCCCCTTCAAGTGTTTATCACATCATCTCACTGGCTTCGACGTGATTTTGGTATTGCGTTGTGGAAGGGAAACTATAAGAGAATTAAGCCACATGCAAGGCACAGTCGCAAAGACGTGCGTCCCATTTATCCTTCTCAGTCTTGACTTTGAGGCAGTGGACATTGCATTGCCTGCTCAAGGACTCTGTCCTTCCAAAGATCCTCTTTGGTTTCTCAAAGAATGCGAAATTAAGAAACCTAACTTCAAGACAAAGCTCTCTTTTATGGCTAGAGTCGACAAAGCAGTAGCTCATTAGAGATTCTATGACCAAATCAGAACACGGATGCGATGCCGGATGATGCGAAATGACATTAAAGATGGTATTTGTGCTAGTGAATTATAAATAGGCAACTCGCCCATGAAGGCCATATTAGCGGGTTGACTCTATTAATGGCCCTAACAATGATAGTCTGCCTGTACAGCGAAAATTATACTAAATTATAACTTGTTTATATGGATTCGGATTGCACCCAAGAAAAAGAATCGTTTGCTTAGTTCTTAGAAATTAATCTCTTGTTCAGACTCGTCCCTCATATACGTTAGGTCACCTACGCCTGAACTATCTTATGTGCCGCCCATCCAATTACATTAAATAACTCTTTTGAGCATTTGACCAACAATTGGATCGAAGAAACCTAATAAACAGAAATGAATTTTGGAACAAAATCCAATATACATCCTTTGTAACTTTGGAAGAAAAACATCTTCCCTCATTAAAAACCTATTCTGGAGGGGAAAAAAAAGATTACCCTTAGTTAGATTTTACACACGAATCTAAATCTTGGATCGAGCAGCCATTTTCTCCTGGTTCCTTCACCCGCCTCTCTCTCTAGCGCGTGCGAAAAATTTGGGCGGGACTGACTCTCCACGTCAGTGGTGAGTTAGTCCACTCAACGCGCGACACGTGGAGGATCGATCCCACCCGTTAGAAGGTTTTTGAACGTCTTTCTACCGTCCCTCCGTTCTTCCCCTTCACGCCGGTAGTTGATTCTCTCATAAAAGCGTTAGAGCCACGCAGGTTCTTGTTAGAGCCACGCAGGTTCTTCTTCTTCTCCTCCCTCCTCGTCCCTCTCTCTCTTCCTTCTCCCGAATCTGATGTTGTGTTCTCGCTTTTTCTGTACTCTCACCGTTCATGTTCACAGTGCACTCCCTCTCCCTTGCTTTGCCATCTCTTCATGAACCACGCTCGATCTTCTCGCTCGGCTTGCTCCCTCCCTCCCTCCCTTTTACGACCCCTTTGTGCCTCCTACACCGACATCTAAGTGGTGTCTCTGCATATATGATCCATGTAACACAACTGCACTTTCATGAACATAAAATTCAGTTGTGCTTATTTAATTCAAATGTTGTCTGAAGTACCTAATATGAGTGTCTATTATGTATAATACCGCAGTTGTTGAGATAAAATTTTACAGATCAATGTTCTGTCGCTCTCACTCTACAATCCATTGTCTATTTGTCTGCTTATTCTCCCACTTAACATGTGTTGAGTTCGACATATCTTTTTATCTATTTTAATAGCTGGGTTGCATATTTGAAAAGTTTCTAAGGGAGGGAGCAAGCAGAGTGAGAAGATCGAGCGTGGTTCGTGAAGAGATGGCAAAGCAAGGGAGAGGGAGTGCACTGTGAACAGGGACGGTGAGAAGACGGCAAAAGCGAGAACATAACCTCAAATTCGGAAGAAGGAAGAGAGAGAGGGAGGAAGAGGGAGGAGGACGAGGAGGAGAACCCGCGCAGCTCTTACACTTTTCTAGGAGATTCAACTAACAACGTGAAGGCGGAGAACGGAGGGACGGAGGAGAGACGTTCAAAAACTTTTGTGACGGGTAGGACCAATCCTCCACGTGTCATGCGTAGAGTGGACTAACTCATCGCTGACGCGGAGAGTCAGTCCCACCCAATATTTTCTCGACCGCACCTTGCTGGCCTTGAGTGAGCTCTTCTTAATTGTGGGCCTGTGGCCTGTTGTCAGCCGTCACTGTGGCAGGCCCGAGCCACAGGCCCAAGAAGAAGGAAAAATAAAATAAAAATTCAAACATTTGAGAGGAGTGCTTTTGAGAAGCATTTTAACCATATTAGATCTATTGACTTCACTTTCCTAGTTCTATGCATGAATATTTTGATTCACCACAAAGTGTTTTTGACAAGTCAAACAGGTGAAAATAGAAAACTAATTTTTGAAAAACACCTAAGTTAATACAAGTCTTTTGTAGCTCTTCTTCTTTAAACTGTGCAAACTATGAGTTTCTTTTATTCCATATAACTCCCTTTCAGGCAGAAAAACCTCCTAAGACGATGAAGCCTATATAAACAGCCAAAATCCCAGATCATGAAGCACTCGCAAGCTGATCTCCGAGCAAGAGCAGAACAAATCAGGCTCAAGCTTCAGCTAAAGAAAAAAAAAAAAAGGAAAAGGAAACTTAGCTAACGTGGTATCGGACCTCCGCCAGCACCAGCTCCATCTCCCACTGCGGTCTTCGATGTTGCCGGTGAAAAGTTTTCAAACTTTGGGGGTCCGAAGGCGTGGAGGGGTGTGCCGACCAGTTCCTGAAGTCGCTGATGGAAATGAACGTCAAGTTCCTGCCCATCTGCTGCAAGGCTCTCATCGGCCTCCCTGTGAACAGCTTTGAGTGGATCTTCCCCACTCCACATCATTGGTATTTCATTCTTGGAGCAGTGCCTCCTCCTGCTTTCTAGTTCTTGGCAACAGAATTTGATCGAGGACTCTTGTTGTGTTTTTGTCTTGTGACATTGCTTCTGCCTTTATAGTAGCGAGGGTTTTGAGCCATTCGTTGAATCTATAGATAGAAATTGTTCTTCTTTGATTTTAGAATAAGAGGTGAGTTTCCTGTCATGTGATGTTATTGTTTTACGGATTTTTTTATGGTATAAAGATCTGTGGCTTGCTTTTTCGACATTGCATGCTACTAACGAACAACTTTTAGTAAAGCGTATGCTTTCCCCAACAATGCACTTGAAAGAACAGTGCTCTATCATGTCCAAGTAGTTGAATTCAAACGACCATTATTTGTTTGCGATAGAGCACGAGAACAGACTTGATAACATGTCGCTCTCCACCAAGTGCATATATGCTAGCAACAAAATATTATTGATAACTTAACATAGGACTTAAGGAGATCCAGACATACAATTAGGTTGCAAGGTGGAAACATTAGGAAAAAGGAAACAAAAGAAAAGGATGGACATTATAAACAGTTGGAAGAGATAACTACGCACCTCCACAGGAGACAAAGCCTAACAGCCTCAGCTTCTGTGGACAAAAACTGTGTCTGCACACCACTCCTCCCTCCTGTTTGAAACTTCAGCTGTAAAATACAGCCAATCATGGCACTGCAGGACGTTGATCCGCCAGTTGAATTCTTCGGCAGAGGGATGTGTCAATCAGGAGCCTGTTGAAAAGTTCAGAGCAGTTGTCAAGATGCATTTCTCGCTCGTCGGCGAGAGAAGAAGGAGAGGAAAGGTCCTAATACCTCCCGAGAAAATTGAATCTTGGAGAGAGAATTGAGCTGGTTGCTTTCCATGTTTGCTAGTAACTGATTCGCCGTTTGCAAATGAGGAACACTGCCAAAGTAATTACAGAAAACATCAAGTTGACATGGTTCATACTGTGATACTCCCATGGCCATTATCAACATGCGAAAAGCAAGGTGAAGAGAGATGGCCAAAATTGTGTTGTGCCCTCAGATTTCACATTGCCACAAGAAAAAAAAGGAAAAAACATACGACTCGTTAGGCAAAATCACTGTATATGTAGCAGTCTTAAACACATCTTTCACAAGGTATTAGTCAGTTTTTTTCCAAAGTCACTGCAACATTTCATCATTCATAATATAACACCAAATGTCAAAGCTGTTAACCTTTGCAAACTAGTCTCTATATGTGCATCCAGAGATGAAATTATCCGAGGCATCTCCTCCAAGACCTGCACCAGAAAGTGGAAAGTGACAATGGCATCAGGACTCTAAGTAGAGGAACACCACTCTTGACCAATCAAGCCAGATCTATGTGCGTACTCGCCCAGTATTCCCTATTGTTGCTGTTTTTGCCAGAAGCTTCTTGGGAAGCATCATTAGCTGGGCCTGAAGAATATGCCAAGAAAGAATTTACAATGAGTAGCGCAAATTGAAATCAGAATCTTGAAGCTAACCAGCTGACAAACATTTAAGAGCCAAATGATTTTCTGAGACAATTATTTACTTAATTTGAAGAACAACTGAGGAAATTCATGAGGCAATGGATTTCAATCCTCTGTAAATTTGGTCCATTGCATGACTAGCACAAAAATTAAGTATCATACAAAGTATTGCTCTGAAGATTTGGATCTCAACATAATTTGAGTCCTTACTTTTGCATTGCTCAGGTCACCAAGGGGTGGTTCTTGCCTGGACTACAATCAGTTCAGTTACACTTCTTTCACCAACACTTCAACCGACTCATGCCTTTGGATCAACTAAAATGATAGGCTTTTGCACAAAAACTTTAGATATAGGCAAAATGTCATGAGTTAGCCTAGTAACAGGGACACAAAAGTTTCCTAATCTGGATTTTAAGCAGAAAAGCAAAGCCTGAATCCTACTCAAAATGACATCTGAGCACTGTCCAGCTATGTTTTCGTGTACAGAGAAGAGAATGGATTCCTACTTATCTCATTAATCTTCCTTTGTTTGCATCTCCTTTCTGTAAGAGAGATTTTACCCGAGAAAACAATATAGTTAGCATTGACCAACCAGCGAAAACAGCTCCATTGCAGTCACTTGACCACTGCCAATCTAAACAGCAGATGAAACGAGGCCACTGGAGAATCATTCCTGTGTTGCCAGCTTCAACCTAACACCTTCAGAATCCGCTGTCTTTTCCCTCTCAAAAAACTTACACCGCACAGCAAATCCCGAAAATTATTCAATCCCGCTCCTTTAAAAGCCTACACTCTTGAACTAAGTCAAAGAACAAAACACAGATTGTTACACGATGCTCCAGCCGCACCATGGTATCAATGTCAAAAAGAGCAAACAGTTGTAGCATCTTCATCCCCCCCACCCTCTGCAGCTACCAAAAATTGCTCCATCTCCATAAAATTCACTCTCGGAACGGTCCTTTCTCTGCATGTTTGAGATACCTCATACGCGAATCGGATTCACAGCTTGCCAGAACCGAACATGATCGAGAGATCGACACAGAGAGAGAGAGAGAGAGAGAGAGGAACCTGGGAAGGAGAGGACTGTTGCATGAGTTGGAGGAGATTGGAGGTGGACTGAACGGCTTGTGATATCTGATCGGCGACGATGGCTTTTGCACCCCTTTCTCTGCTGCTGCTCCCTCTTCCGCTCGCCGCTGAGGTCGCCATTGCTCAATTCACACCGACCTGCTTCTTCTTCTCCTTCTTCTTCAGTGCGCGCAGAGAGAGAGAGAGAGAGAGAGAGAGAGGGGCCCGACCCGGCTGGCTCGGAAGCCCAAGCCCAAGCCCGGACCGATGAATGGACCCATTGGGCCGGTCGCGCAGGCTCCTACATTTTCGGAGATATATTTGAAGTGGAAAAACGAAGAAGAAACGTAATTAAAGTAGCAAGATTTTACTATGATAGACATTGTGCTTATCATTAGCAATTACTTCGGTTGTGACGTGTATACCTCATCAGACGTTGCAACCCATTTTCGGCCGCAATAAGCATCTTTTATTATTCTTCTAAAATTTCAAGAAAATTAATAAATAAAAAAATTCCAAGAACTGGGCACGCGGCCCAATGGTGAGGAAATCTGAGGTTAGGGAAGCTAGTCTTATAGGCGTAGGGTACAACTCCTGCGTTCCCAAAAAAAAATATTCAATAATATCATAACGCCTGACATAGCGTGCATTTTCCCACTTGAACCTATCATAAATTTATATGTAGTACCATAATAACTGCCCTACATTTATGGATGAGCAAAAGTCTGAAAAAAAGAAAATAGTCAAAAATAGGATAGAACACCAAAAAAAAAAAAAAGAGAGAGAGAATTATTTTAGCAGAATCTTGAACATATGATTCGGTTTTTGCTAATTAGCGCTAGGTAGCGTTACCCATCATTTGCTTGTCATTGTTACATTTTAAAGCAAGTTAATACAAGTCTCACGTAACTCTTCTTGGATTAAATTGTGCAGAGCATGAGTTTCTTTTGCACCACACAACTCCCTCTCTCAGAATGAGGAAGCCTTCGAGACCGACGGAGCCTATATAAACAGCCATGAAGCACCCACGAACAGATCTCCAAGCAAGAGCAGCACAGATTAGGCACAAAGCAACTAACTTGGCCAGCATGTTGTCGGCACTACGGGCGTTGTTGCTCCTGACCTTCGCAGTGGCCGCCATGGCCGTTGCCCCCGCGACGGCCCCCGCTCCGTCTCCGATCGCGGGCATCGTCATTCCTAACGAGAAGTTTCTGGATTTTGGGGGTCCGATGAAATGTTGGAAGGTCATTGAAGGCGTACAGGGGTGTGCCGCCCACTTCCTCAAGTCGCTGGGAGATTTGAACGCCAGGTTCCTGCCCCACTGCTGCAAGGCCATCGTCGGCCTCCCCTTGAACTGCGTTGGGTGGATTTTCCCACTCTCCATCTTCGGTTTCTCATTCGGCGAGCAGGTCAACAAGCTCTGCAACACCTTTCTTGGTGGTGGGAGGATTCTTCCTCTTCCCTAGACTGCGGCAGCAGAATTTGATCAAGGACTTTTCTGGTGCTTTTGTCTTTGTAGCATCGCTTCTACCTTTCAAGTAGCGTTGGTTGCAGGCCATTAGTTGGATGAATAAACAAAACGATTTTTCATGATTATACCATACGAGATGACAGGCCTCTGTCGTGTTATGTCATTGGCGCAGGGGTCGTTTTTCATGTTATACAGATCCGTTGCTCACTCTTTTCCGACATTACGTGCTACTTCCGTGCATTTTTTGGTAATGTGCATGCTTTCCCCGATGATACACTCGCAAGAACAACGGCCTATTGTTATCGCCGGGCAATTATATTCAAACAGCCACAATTTGTATGCAATAGAAGAAGATGACAGACTTGACAGCATGAAGCAAGCAGATCAAATATGGATGACAGAGAGCCGTCTCACCTAAGAAGCTCAGGGATCCTAGTTCGGCAGAAGGAAGCCCCAGGATCCCAGAGCCATGGAAATCTTCGAATCACGGTCTAGCCTATATAAACATGAGATGTGGAGAACTAGAATATGGATCAGTACTTAGGGTGTAAAGAAATTAAGAAAGATTTTCCAGTGAAAATGACTAGAAGTTCAGCAGTGACCCATCAAACTCATCATCAACCCCACATTCTTGTCGATGCATCCTTGCAAATTAACATAAGGAATCCAATAGAGATCACATTCAGTGTGCAGATCCAGCACGACTTAAGCAGAAAAGCAAAGCCTGAATCCTACTCAAAATGACATCTGAGCACTGTCCAGCTATGTTTCCGTGTACAGAGAAGAGAATGGATTCCTACTTTTCTCATTAATCTTCCTTGTCTGCATCTCCTTTCTGTAAGAGAGATTTTACCCGAGAGAACAATATCGGTAGCATTGACCAACCAGCGAAAACAGCTGCATTGCAGTCACTTGACCACTGCGAATCTAAACAGCAGACGAAACGAGGCAACCGACTAGCTTTTCGCTAAATTTCACGGGAAAAAGCAACCTCGTCGTTTTTATCTATTGACGAGCCACTGGAGAATCATTCCTGTGTTGCCAGCTTCAAGCTAACACCTTCAGAATCGGCTTTCTTTTCCCTCTCAAAAAACTTACACGCACAGCAAATCCCGAAAATTATTCAATCCCCCTCCTTTAAAAGCCCACACTCTTGAACTAAGTCAAAGAACAAAGCACAGATTGTTACACAATGCTCCAGCCGCAACATGGTATCAATGTCAAAAAGAGCAAATAGTTGTAGCATCTTCATCTCCCCCCCTCTGCAGCTACCAAAAATTGCTCCATCTCCATAAATTTCACACTCGGAACGGTCCTGTCTGGAAGAGAGAGAGAGAGATGAAACTGGAAAGGAGAGGATTGTTGCACGAGTTGGAGGAGATTGGAGGTGGACTGAACGGCTTGTGATATCTGATCGGCGACGATGGCTTTTGCACCCCTTTCTCTGCTGCTGCACCCTCTTCCGCTCGCTGCTGAGGTCGCCATTGCTCAATTCGCACCGACCTGCTTCTTCTTCTTCAGTGCGCACAGAGAGAGAGAGAGAGAGAGAGAGAGAGAGAGAGGGGCGGGCCCGACCCGGCTGGCTCGGAAGCCCAAGCCCGGACCGGTCCGGTTGGCTCGGAAGTCCGGACCGGTCCCTTCGGCTCGGAAGCCGGGCCGATGGATGGACCCATCGGGCCGGTCGCGCAGGCTCCTACGTTTTCGAAGAGAAATTTGAAGTTGAAAAACGAAGAAGAAATGTAATTAAAAAGATTTTACTATGATAGACATTGTGCTTATCATTAACAGTTACGTCGGTCGTGATGGGCATACCTCATCATAGGTTGCAGCCCATTTTCGGCCGCATAAGCATCTTTTATTCTTATTCTAAATTTCAAGAAATCCAATTAATAAATAAATAAAGATTTCAAGAACTGGGCACGCGGTCCAATGGTGAGGAAATCGGAGGTTAGGGACACTAGTCTTATTATAGGCACAGGGTTTTGTAAATGCTAGTGCGTACACTTAGGGGGTGAATAGGTGTCCTTGAAAACTTCATGCGGAATTAAGAAATTCAATACGTGTAGATCATGAATACAATCAGAAACAATAAGCACAAACGGAGAGTTGAGGAAAGAGAATCAAACATAAAATTCATAGTGGTTCGGTTTTGCTTAAACCTATGTCTACTCTTTCGCTGTGACAACTTATTTGTTGGAATTCACTATGAATAAAAAAAATTACAATCTCATCTAAAAGTTGCTTTCACGAAACTAGTATGAATCTCTCTTTTGAGTACAATGTATGCTCTAGCAAATGATGAGAGAAAAGAACAATTTCAGCCATTGAAATTTTACTCTTGTACACATTGACTTTGAACGATTAGAAGCATCTCCCTTTTATACTCCTTTATGCCTTCTTAACCGTTGACACCTTTCAAAGGAGTTCTTCCAATCTATTCATTGGACATAATCAATCAAGGGATCTCTAGTCATTTCAAGAATGCGATAAGAGTCATGGTCGCCCATACAAATAGGTTCTTCTTGCTCAATTTGCTCGTATTTCGATTGATCCATTGTTTCCATAATATAGATAATCAACCAGATTCAACAAGCTGTCAAAGATCCATCAAGTCCACGAGAATATCTTCTCACTTCGATTCTCTACTTTGGATCTAATTGGGATTTGTTGCACTTGACTGTTTGAGTCTGATAGCCATCAGACTTAACACAAACCTGTATCTGATTATTGCAGACTTTACTTTAGTCTGACTTAAGTAGACTCTACCTAAGTCTCTTATTGAGTCTAACTTCTTCCGAATTTTGTTATCTTCAAAATAACAGTGGAATTTCCTCTAATGGGTTCAAATTCTACGTTCCCAAAAAAAAAAAAAAGAGTCTGAAAGAAAGAAAATAGTTAAAAATAGGATATACCACCCAAAAAAAAAAGAAAATTATATTGACGGAATCTTGATCATATAATTGGGTTTTTGCTAATCAGCACTCAGTAGCTTTACTCATCATTTGCGGAAAAAGATCCCATGTCCTAATATTAGGAAATCCTTATCCATCTAACCCTCCATTAAAAAGATTTCCGCCAATAAATAAAGTCTCCCGTAACTCTTCTAGGCATTAATTTTGCAGAGCATGAGTTTCTTTTGCTCCACATAACTCCCTCTCTCGGAACGAGTAAGCCTTCGAGACCGAGGAAGCCAATATAAGCAGCCATGGAGCACCCACGAACAGGACTCCAAGCAAGAGCAGTGCAGATTAGGCACAAGCAACTAACTTGGCTAACATGTTGTCGGCACTACGGGCGTTGTTGCTTCTGACCTTCGCAGCGGCCGCGATGGCCATCGCCCCCGCTCCGTCGCCGGCCGCAGGCATTTTCCTTCCTAATGGGAACTTTATGGAATTTGAGGGTCCGATGAAATGTTGGAAGGTCATTGAACGCGTAGAAGGGTGTGCCCACCATTTCAACTCGCTGGGATATTCGTACAACAAGTTCTATGCCCACTGCTGCAAGGCCATCGTCCGCGTCCCCTTGGACTGCGCCGACTGGATTTTCCCCCACACCGCGTTCGGTTTCCCATTCGGCAAGGATCTCCAAAAGTTATGCCGCGATTTTCTTGGTGGTGGGGAGGTTTCTTCCTCTTCCCTAGATTTCGGCAGCAGAATTTGATCAAGGACTTTTGCGGTGCCTTTGTCTTAGTAGCATCACTTCTACCTTTCAAGTAGCGTTGGTTGCGGGCCATTAGTTGGATGAATAAACAAAAAGATTTTTCATGATTACAGCATACGAGATGACAGGTTCCTGTTGTGTTATGTCATTGGCGCAAGGGTAGTTTTCGTGTTATAAAGACCCGTTGCTCTACGCGCTACTTCCGTGCATTTTTTGGTAATGTGCATGCTCTCCCCGATGATACACTCGCAAGAACAACGGCCTATTATTATCGCCGGGCAATTATATTCAAAAAGCCACAATTTGTATGCAATAGAACAAGATGACAGAATTGACAGCATGAAGCAAGCTGCTCAATATGGATGACAGAGAGCCGTCTCACATAAGAAGCTCAGGGATCCTAGCTCAGCAGAAGGAAGCCCCAGGATCCTAGAGCCATGGAAATCTTCAAATCAAGGTCGAGCCTATATAAACATGAGATGTCGAGAACTAGAATATGGATCAGTACTTAGGGTGTAAAGAAATCAAGAAAGATTTTCCGGTGAATATGACTAGAAGTTAAGCAGTGACCCATCAAACTCATCATCAACCCCGTATTCTTGTCAATGCATCCTTGCAAATTAACACAAGCAACCCCATAGAGATCACATTCAATGTGCAGATCCAGCACGACTTATCTGCAGACATAAAAAAGTTCTCAGCACCCACAGAGCACGACTTATCTGCAGACATAAAAAAGTTCTCAGCACCCACAGAGGCATAAGAAGAAAATTGCATGAATGATGCCCGTGCTTGGGGCTCTAAAGGCAGATTGCTGTCCTGAAGAATAGACCATCTCAGTCTCTGTGTGAAACAAGTAAAATAACCTGTCATAGCAAAAGCTACCACCACACAAAGGCAGATGCCCAGACTGGAGTTTCGTGAAACCATTGAGCAAGCAAATATAACCAAGCCTAGCTCATGAAAGTAGCATTCTGGCTTCGGTATTGAGCATAGGTCTCAAGGTTTTCAAGGAGGTAAAACAAAGCGAACAATGAGATGATTGAATCGGATCTAAAATACTCGTGTCACCCTCCTGAAACGAAAATCGAAGAAATAAGAGACGGAAGGCAAGGATATAACAAAGCTCCAACCAGTCTCTTTCTGGTGTAGATTCTCCAACTGATTATACATCAAATTTGTACATGGAGTTCAGGAGTTCGGATATTTTCAATTAAATTCAACCACTCCATAAAAGAGGAAAGCAGCATTGACTACAGGCTTGTCACACAGTCAAAATAGTCTTCCAAAGAAATTGCAACCCCCTGAACCCTCACAGATCCAAAGCAATAGGTCAAGTTTTAGGTGCCGGTAATTCGGAGATGGACATGAGCTCAGACCTGTACTTCTCAGTGTCGTCACCATTAGTCACTGCATCACCATTGGCTTTGTTGCTTTCAGGTTGCACACTCTTATTGTCAGCAATATCCGGTTCTAAATCAGAGATCGCGATAAGCAACTCCCGAGTCAATTCCTCAGCAACCTCCTTGCACGGCGGTGATTCGTTATCCATATACTATGAACTTTTTCCTGCTATATAAGGAACAAGCCTCTCTCTTCAAAATCGGCTACATGGGTAACTTAACAGCAAAAAGAAATTAAAAAAAAAAACCGAAGCCTTTCATGGCTTTAAATTGCATAAGCTAGCCACAATCTGGCACAAACTTGCCTTCCACATTTTATGAGCATAAATGATATAATGTTTTCTTGTATTCTTCTTGCTTTCCTTTATTGCAGCAGTTGTAAAGGTCCAGAGGTTGTAAACTCACATGCTACTGCTCGAGATTAGCACTGTGTGCATTAAATAGATCCACTATGCTACTAAGGCTGTTTCCAGAATCTCGCTGAATCCAGTCGAAGAACTAAAACAATACCGCGGAAGTACTTCGCTCTCAATGACTATAAACAGACTATGACACTCAGCAATGTAAGAAAAAAGAAGAGTCGCTTTGTCTCGAGAATCTAATGTAATTTTGGAAACGTCAAGGTCATGGCTCGTCACCCAACATCACTAGATCGCACAGGTTATGCATTCATAAGAGCTCTTAAAAGATCCCCCGATTTAGTACTACTGTTTCTATTGAAAATGTCCAGTGCATTCCTCACCTCAATCTCCCCTCTTCATTCATGATCCACAACACCTCCAGCTAAAACTGTCTATTCTTAACTCCAAAGAACTCCATCAACACATAATCAAAAGGAGCAGGCAGATGTCCAGTTTCCCCCTTTTATGGAACATAAGACATCTAATAACTCCGCTCAAATTCAAGCATCCACTCACAAGCAGATCGCAAATAGAAACAAATTGAGGATTTAAGACAACTGATCATCCCCATATCCGAATTCACGTAGAAAAGCTTAACTGAATTCTGGATAGATTTTTTTCGACCAAAAAAAAAAATTCTGGATAGATTTCCAAGCTTAGAACGCGCACGAACCGATAAAAGGAAAATCAAGAAAAGAAGTTGCAGTTATGCAGAAAAAAAAAACCAGAGAACAAAAACCCTAGATCCCAAAATTGGGATGAAGACCAAAAGAAAAAAAACGAAGCAAATTGACACAATCGAACATCAAACGGCTAACACAATAGCTTCCGACCATCCGAAGAACGAATAATATGTACCAGAAAACCGCTCTTATCCAATTCCAACTTATTTTCTTGCTATTTTCCCGGGAAAAAATAGCAGGAAAATCAGATTGAAGCGGATCACGGAACCCATGGCCAAAGAAATAGATAACCACGCGAGAAAACCCAAATTTTAAATTCGAATTATAACGAGACTAGAAATTATGAGAGAGAGAGAGAGAGAGAGAGAGAGAGAGAGAGAGAATGAATCGTACCTTGAGCTTTTGGACTATGGCGATTTTTTGGTCCGCTGAGGCCATGATTTATAGGGAAATACAGTTTTGACCTTTCCTTTTTCGGACTGTCCAAGCCTTTCCCGGGACTTCTTCAAAATTGCACGCGCTCGCCCAAGAAGAAACAGTAATTGCAAAATTGGCACGTGCCGCCCCGACATTGTAATTCATGTCGAATCGCGTCGATCAGATTTACCGCTCGAGCTCGACCGGAGTTGACACGAGCATTGGCTCTCGAGCTAGAGCTAATTCGGATTAAGTCCTTTTAGCAAGCTCGATCCCATTCTATTAGCTATGAGATTTTAGTCCAAGCTCTAGTCAAGCTCAAGAAATTAGGCTAAAGTGAATAATTTCAACGCTATTTATCTAATCATATGTGATTATAGCGGATAAGCGCGGTGCGATTATTCTGATGATGACTCCTCGAGTTTAAGGGCTTTTCAAGGTCGAGCTCGACCTTGAGAAACATGTCGATTAACCAAACTACCAATCGGGTAATTTGTTCGTGGGACTTGATTAGCTAACGATTAGCTTTTTTTTTTTTTAGCTTAACTCGCTTGTAAATTTGTTTTTGGGAAAGTTTCAATTTAGGACCCAAAGTGCCATCATTTTCTTAAATAAAAGACTTTAAGTGGTTGTAGTTGTTAAGTTCTCCGGCGACTTTACTATTCAGGCCGGTCAAGGTCATTTTTGTCAAAAATATAATTTCAACTTAAATTTCAGTTAACTTAAATACAAACAAAAAAGAAAATAATTTTTTCATCTTTTTTTTTGGTTTTTTAAAAAAATCAAAAGATGAAAATACTCTCATCAACGGGTATACTTCAGATCTTTATTTGACAGATTCTTATTTGAAATATCAATTACACTTCATATTCTTATTTAAAATAGTATTTATTTTAAATTCTTGTTTGAAAAAAACGTTTAATCATTCCAAAATCTGTATTAAAAAAATTTATTTTTATTTTTATACCAAGCATCTCCGATGGCCGTTATGGGATTTCCGAGAAGCACACGAGGATTGATAAATCAACGTGCAGGAAGATTATTCGCGAAAAGGACAAACGAGGGTGCTGGCGGGTCCCACCCTCTGCTGTACCTTATCCTTTCCGATGCGATGTGACGATGGAATGCGTTGTTCTTGCGTGGGACGTAAAAGTGCTGTCGTCCTTTTCATGGCTGTCGATTGGGGTGGGGTGGAGTGGGTGGGTGACGCTGATGGGGAGATGACTCCGCAAATGAACATCATCATCTAGATTATTCCGACCAACCCGACGCCTCAGGATCGATGACCAACATACATAGTACCGAATTCCATTCGTTTTAAAAATCTGACCAAGATCGATCGAATTGGACTGGTTCAAAGCCGATCCTTGACCATTGCTCATCCCTAATTAGGGACTTCCGTTCATTCTCATTTCTCACCAACCGTCTCCATCTGGGGAGATGGCTTCGCTCATACCGAGTATTTTAACATCGAGTCGATACTCGTCCAGACCCGATCAAAATGAATCGAGCACCGTATGAACAACCGCTCTTCTCCCCTGTGATATGTCGATGTCAGTTCGTGGCCACAGATGCGACTGTCTCCAAAATTCGAGTGTGCTCAACCCGAATTCCTCGCGAGTTCGGTGTTTATTACACAGTTTAGCGAAGGGAAAAGTTCGATCAATATCTCATAGTATTTGGCTTCAGCTGATTTCTCAGCTCCCACTGCAGATTAAGCATGTTCATCGTGATTCTTTACCGGCTTCTGCAAAATTTTCGTGACCTCTCTAATTCAGTAACTCCTTTTTTCACGTACTGGCATTAGCCTTCGAGCTCCATCTCTGGATAGGCAGCACCAGTTTTTCGCCTTGCGAAGAACTACGCCACGAGGTAATGCGGGTTTTGCAATTACTCATCGATTGTTCGGTTGGAAATTCCTGCTGCTAATGGTACCAATCTTTCGCTTCGGTACCGATAAATTATGCGAAGCATTAAGCAGTGACCCAGAAAAACACCAGTGAACAGCAGAGAAAGCCTAAATCCTAGATGCGTTCATTCATGCACTGTAAACAAAAAGTACAAAAAGAACAAGAGAAGAAGAAAATGAAAAGACGACTATAAGAGAAGGAACTGAAAAGGACTTGTATTGATAATTTCAGATGCAGCGGTAAGACAGGCAACAAGAGTGATAAAGCAGTAAACCAGGCAAGTTAAGATGAACTCCAAAAGCCTAAACTACTACTAGCGTTCCCTGATCAACAAATCTTCTTATCATTGCTCGAACCCTAATGCCCTGCTTTCTCTTCCTCGAAGAATTTTTTGGATCCATAAAAGAATCAAATAATAGCATTCGGCAAGGCAGAGAAATTATTTGTTGACACGTCGATCTTTATAACTTTCTGATAAGATAGAGGCAGGATTGCAAGTCTAAATTGGACAAAAAGCAGAGGAATTGCTAATTTATGAAATAGTTAAGCATCATGTTGCAAGAGCTGAGTATTGACATTTATAAGCATTTCATAGTTGGGAGTCTAAGACCTACACATACTTTATGCTGCAAGAGCCGATGGGTTCTGGGATTGCGCCCAAGACACCAAATACTTCCGAGTCGCTACAAAGCAACCCGCTTTCTCCTCACACTGCCTAAAAGGTGCAGCAAGTACACATACTTTATGTTGCAACAGCCGATGGGTTCTGGGATTGCAACCAAGACACCAAATCCTCCCGAGTCGCTACAAAGCAGCCGGCTTTCTCTTCGCACTGCCTAAAAGGTGCAGCAAGTTCATTCACATGAGAGGCAAAAGCATTGGCTAATCCCTGAGAGAACTTATGTGTTCCGCTACCTGTTTGAGCAAAAAATAACTCTGGCAATGCCTCGTCACGTTTCACAATTCTCAACAAAGTTTTCATCCACTCCTCAAGTGCAGTTTGAGCAGCACCAACAGAGAGTGATCTAACATCTAAACTCCACTCATCAGCAGTTTTGTTATGTAGATTCGGATACAAGCCATACAGAGTTCCTAAATAGAGAAGCTCGTGGGCTTTCTCATGCAGATTTCTGTTTCTGCAGATATCAATCAAGCAATTACAGAAGGGTCTTCTGGCCTCCACTGCTGTTTCGCTAATAACACCCCTAAACTCTTCTTTAATCGTATCAAAATTAGTACTTTCTCCTTCTAGGATCTTGACAAGGGCCACCAACTTGGGATTGGCTTTTTGCAAACATAAAAGGACCTTTTCCATGTCCTCATTGTCTTTGCACAGTGATACAACAGAGAGCAAACATCCACAAAGCCTATCATCCGGTTTGACCCCTCTTTCGACCGCCAAACTGAATACTCTAACTAAATCATCAATTCTCCCAGCCTTGCCTAAGCACTGAATCAGACAAGTGCAACCCATCACATTTAGTTGAACCCCTAATGTGGATAATTCCTCAAACAAGTCCATCGCTTTCTCTACGTTTCCGTCGCTACCATATATGTTAAGCATTGCAGTGTAGCTCCAGCTATCCGGCCTACAATTGTCTGATTGCTTCATATCGGCAAATAATTTCTCCGCTTCTTCTACAAGGCCAAGGTCGGCACACATATTCAACAATGTGTTGTATAAAATGAAGTCAGTGGGCCACCCGTTCGACCTCATTCGCTCCCATAACTCTAGTGCATCTCTTGCCCATCTAGCCTTTCCATAAATCTTCACAAGTGCCGTTAAGGTCTTCTCATTTGGCACTAAACCTGATTCGACCATTTCTTCAAACAGGTTCCGAGCCAACCCAGGTTTCCCAGCCTTGCCCATTGCCTCCAACAATGTATTGTACACAACCAAATTAGGTTGCACCCCGAGAGACCTCATTTCTTGCAGCACATACCTAATACCATCATAATCCCCAGCCTCACCAAACATCTTTCCCAACACAGAGAAAGTAATTTGGTCGGGTTTCCACCCGGTGGCCCTCCCTCTCTCATACAAACTCAGCACCTCCTCAACTTTGCCCAACTTGGCATAAACATCTAAAACAGCTGAGTAAGTGACCTCGTCCGGCATCAACCCGGTCTTATACATACGCTCGAACCATTCGATGGCTTTATCAAACTTAAAGCACCTTTTGGCACAAGTGATAATGGTCGAGTAAGTAATGTTGTCAAGCTCGATTTCATCCCTCACCATCTCATTTGCTAGGTCCTCAATAAGCTCAAACTGCCTACCGAACCTCAAAGACTTCATTGTGACATTATAAAATATGGTCTCCATGGGAAACAAATTCTGGGTTTTCAGCCAATTCAAGAAAAGATGGGCTTTTTGCCACGGTCTCAAACTATTTAAAACCAGGAGCGCGTCATCTCTAGTAGGTGGATTGGCCATTTCTCCAAGGGCAGCCAAGAAAGCGGTTTCGGAGGACTCAGAGTCATTGAGCTTCTGCGCGAACGCCCTCAGCTCCTTAATCTGGGGACTGCGCGAGTAGTACGAGCGCTTCTGCCTCTGCGGGTTCAGCACGGAGCGCCTGGGTCGCGCCGGGTTGACCCAGGTGGACTTCGGCTTCGATTTCAAGACGTGGGTCTGGGCCGTCTTGGCGGCAGTGGAGAGAGTGGTTTCGGACAGAGGCCTGAGTTGCTCGGACAAGGACAGGTTCTTCCGGTCGAGTTCCGCGAGGTTTTGAGAAGGCTTTGGCGGGGACTCGGGGGAGGAAGAGCCGCAAAAGATGGCGAATCTCCTGGCCGGACGTTGCCTGAACGATGAAGGGAGAAGGTTCGACCTTTTCGGGTCCGTTTGGTGCGAGATTGTGTAATGGAGGTCTAGAGCTGCCGGCAGAGTAGCAGCAGCCATTAGAGAGACAAGAGAGAGGGAGAGGTTCAGAATCTCGAAGTGGGGGAAAACAAATATCAGAGGAAGGAACGTGAAAATACTTCTGCGGGCCTTATCTGAAAAGCTTGAAACCCATGGAAGCCAAGGAAAATGGATTAAACGAACTGCGGTGGAACAATTAAGAGAGAAATGACAGGAGGAAAATGGGCAAAAAAGGGGAAAAAAATTGGGTTAGAGATCCACCGAACGGTGGGTAGCCTTAACCGGATGTGTGGTAACAGGTAAAGCCCGAAGGCTTGTTCCCGTCCCTGTCAGGGGAGATGCCAACCATCTCTCCTTTCTACGAACACGGCCTAAATCTGCAGAAGCGCTTCTTATCTAGTAGCATTTGCTGATGAGTTCTTTCCATGTGGGACACTTGCGCTTTCTTGCCACTCCAATGCATTTTCTTCCTCCCTATTCATTCATCGTCTCCACGAGATTGCAGCGCCGCAATGCGACGGAGGCCCTCGTCGTGCTAGCGGTGGCCATCGACCCCGCCACCGGTTGGCTATTAGACGCATGTCGAACTTTATCGTATCAGACACTGGAGGGTATAATTTCCCTTTGAACATATAACCAAAATGCGATCCATGCTATCCATTTAGTTATAAAAACAATATTAGAATTGGTGAGTTATGGCGATTCATTGACCGTGATAAAGTGCAAGTGGATGTGAAAGAACGAAGAGGGACGTTTCGATGCCTGACAAGAGCTTGTTATATCACTTTAGAACAGGCGTTTTATAGATGAATTTTGGTGTAATTCTAGCTAATATCATGACATGTCTGAGTTTTATGGTCACTTTTTTTTAAATTTATTAATTCTCTTTTACAGTTTAAAATTTGTCGACTTTTCTTACTATTTAATCACTTTCATTTGTCTTTTTTCCCTAAGCCTCAGATTTGTCAACTTACATATGGATTTGCCGATTGTTATTTAATTGACTTACGAATTTTTTTACCTTTATGCAGTGATTTACCAACTTCATTCCTAATTAAAGCAACCCAATGAAAAAGCTGGCAAAACTATAAAAAGAAATCGAAAAAAGTTGATAACTTACTGAAATGAGAACTAATGACCTTAAACTAGTTGACAAATTAATTGAAAAAAAAATAACAAACCACTCAAATTAATTTGGCATTTTCATATAAAAGTCGGTAGCTTTAAGGCTTAATTAGTAATTGTAAATATAAATTTATCATAGATTAGAAAAGTTGATATTTGAGAGAGAAAAAAAATGATAAATGACTCATAAAAGAGTTGGTAATCTAAGACTAGTTAGTAACTTAATTAGAGAAAGCCAATAACTCACTTAAATTAAGGTCGATAAATTTCTTTTTAAAAGGTGGTAAAATTTTAAGAAATTATTAATAAATGCAAGTAAAAGTTTATAAGAAAAGTTGATAATTTTAAAAAATTAATATTAATAAGTAATTCAAATGAGAGGTGGTAACTAAATATTAAGCAATAATTAAATGGAAAAAGGTAGGTGAAGGGCACTAATTTAGATTAATCAATGAAAATAAAAAGTAACAAATATAAGGTATTGAGAATCAAAGCAATTAAAAATTAGTAACTCCATTGAAAGTGAACAAATAAAAAATTTTAAAAATTGATGTCGGTAAGTAAATTTACATAATAGTAATTTAATCTAATAAAAATGATCAATTACTCTAATTAGGTGGATAATTTCATGTAAGAGTTACTAAATTTGAGATTTTGGTAACTTATGCAAATAAAAGTTGATAAATTAGTGCAAAAATGGCCAATTTGGCAATTGTAAAATGAAAAAAAAAATGGCAATTTCATAAAAACGTTGGTAAGTTATCAACAAATTACCTAGAAAAAATGTCAATAATCATTCTTTTATCAATGTTTTTTTTTTGCCACTTACCAACGCTTCAATGAAATTTACCATCATAAGAAAAATATCCGTAACGGGAGAAGACAGCTTTATTAAATGCTTTCTTTGATCAGTACATGAGGTGAGACGCAAGAACATAAAATCGACACTTCTATTTCTCCCAATCTGCTAAAATATTTGCAATGCAATTTGGATCAACGGTGGAAAGGAAGTCTCGAGGTAATTAAAGAACTGAAAAAGAGAGAGGCCCAAGATACACAATCCTGAAAACTCCTCTTAGTGACTGTCTCTTCACTGTGGATCCAGCAACTCTCTGATCTGATTCTCGACTTTCTTCTGGACGAAAGAATTGGGCAGCTGCGCTACCACCTCGGCCCCGAAAGAGAAAACTAGAGCCTTTCTTGCCGTCTTCAGGTCAATGCCGCGTGCTTGAAAGTAGAACAGCTGGCTTTCCTCTAAGTCACTTATTGCAGCTCCATGGGAGCACTTGACATCGTCGGCTATGATTTGGAGGTTGGGTTTGACATTTACAGTTGCACGGGGTTCGAGTAGCAGGCTTCTCGTCAGTTGTCCTGCATCTGTTTGCTGTGCATATCTGCAAAATGAGGAGACCCAGATCACTTTATACAGGATCGCCGTGAGCAAATGTATAAAAAAAAACTAGATGAAACGAATTTTGGCTTCAACAGCAACTTAAAATGACCAAAGAAGTTAATAAGTTGCATGATGTCCAAGACAAACAATTCTCTATAACATTGACATGAGCAGAAAACGGGAAAAGACCAACAACTGCATGTATGTCAAATCCAACACAAGATGCTAGTTCTCCAAAGTCCTCAAATAAGTATAGACAGTGAAAAAAGGAGTCGTCCTAATTGCACATGTACTAAGACAACTAAAGTGAGAGACAAAGAAAAACGAAATTCCCATCAGGAAGTGGAGGAAACAGAAAGAAAGTGATGGGGGGAGCAACAAAACCAAGTAAGATGGGATCAAGGGACGAAGGGAACTCCATGATCAAATAATTAGAATGTCTGTGATGTGCAGCACAAATCCCCAAAAGGAACCACAAGACTAACTAATTAGCATACTACCCTTTCCTACTTAAAAATTAAAAGTCATCTTATGGAGCAATTTCATAAAAGGCAACACTCATACATTTCAAACTTGCTCTCATATATAACAAAATGAGACTGCCATCTTCGTCGTTACCCCAATGCCTAACAGAAATACATGTGCAATTTAATATTCTACAACTGACTGGACAGTACAGCAGACGTGCTCTGAGGATGGGAACCACAATGAAAACCACTGGATCCCTCATATGAGATAATTACACAACCTACCAGTCAGATAAGCATGTACATATACTGCAAAGATGGATATATTAAACATGTACATACAAAAGCAATCTAAATAGTAAATGTTACCTGTTAACCTTAACGTTTCCATCAAATACTGCCTGCCCTTGTGAGTTTGCCACGATGCACTTATGAAGCTGACGAGAGCTACCACGTGGATAATCCAAAACTAATCTACTATGTAAATCTTGAGTCTGTTCATGGAAGGCCAAGTGTAAAGTGGATAGCTCTGTCACTGTGTCAGGCCCCAGTTGCTGGACATGGAGATTATGCCTGCTCAACTTCCCGCCACTACTCACCTCCACGAGTTGATAACTACTTTCCGCTTCCTGGAAATTGGGGTTAAACCTTTGCATGTTCCATCAGAAGGAAAAGAAATCTTATCCACAGCTGAATATATTCTAAAAAGAAGAGTGGAAGCATCAAAGAGACATTCAAGGTTTCCTCAGCTAATGCTGGCATTAGGTGTAAAGACATGGCCTTTTCCCCCTTTCTTCTTAATAAATGGAATAACACTGCACCTTAATGTGTGGAGCTTAGAGAGGAAATAAAATTCAAGATAACATGGTGAGGCAAGATATTTTTCTGGATGAACGACACATTGGGGAAAGGATTCATTCTTATTGCAATTTCAATCTGTTAAACAGCCCAATACGAAGTCATTTTGCCAAGAAAAGAGGACAAAGAACACCAGGCAACAACTCAAAGTAAAGCAGATTACTAAAATCAAAGACTGATGGAGTTCATCCGATTAACAACTTGAAAAATGACATCTCAATTAACAGAACTTGGATGCACACCAAGGAGGCTAAGCAAAATTGTGGATTGAGTTAGCAGATACATGAACAAATCCACGCAGAAAAGAGGGGCACACCATTCCTGAGAAAACATATTTTCAGAAGTGCAACCGCAAGCAAGTTTTTATGGACAAACGCTGTGCCATCAATCAGAGCCAAAGATCATAGACTGTTTGCACCTAGACCAGATATCCCACTATCTTACAACCGAGGATGAAAAAGCATCGACTTTACAAGCATAACTACATGCTCAGTTTTGTGACATTTCCAGTACAATGTTAAGCTTCATGGAGCTCAGCTCTTTAAACTTACATTCTACAGAAAAGGAAAAACAGTGACTCAAAACAAGAAGTTTGGAAGAGTTACCTGCCGAACCGAAGTCCACTTAATATGAGCAGCAGATTGAGATTGATTTTGCACATAAGAATGTCTAACTTTGCCACCTTCTCCAATCACTACCTCTACAACTGGATTAGCCCAATAACATTTATTCCGATCATCACCCATAAACTCCTCAACTATGTCAACTTCCCCTCCCTTCTCCACCAACACAAACACCCTTGGATTCGAAACTGGCAATTTATTCGACCCTTCATCACTAGCCTCGACAGAATAATACCTCAAATGAACTGGGTTTTCGACCCGGCAACCTGTGGGCACGTAAACAACTGCCAAATCAGGCGCCCCGACGCCATTTATGGACCAAAACAAGTCTCCCCAATCGAAACCACTCACAAACTCACCAACCCGTTTGACTAGACTCTCTGGGGTCGCATTCGACAAGCTGCCCACGTAAACCCCATCGGGCAAACCACTCAAATTGGAGCTGAAATCCACAACGTGCCCATCAACGATGGCGAGATGCAGCAATTGGGTATCTTTGGAAGAGGCCAGTGGAGCTTCCAAGCTTTGTGGGGGAGGGCGTGAAGCAGGGTATATTTTGGACTTCTTGATGAAAGAAGTGTCAGTGAAGCGAAAGGGCTCGTCTTTGCGAGAAGGCCACGGAGTTGACAGCAGGGTTTCCGAGGAAACGTCCCTAATTTTCTCGAGAGGCGAGAGCTTCGGTGTAGAAGAAGAGGGGAGAGAGTCTTCGAGAGCTTCTGCGAGTTCAAGAACGAAGGGGTCGGAGAAACCCAGTTGAGGGGGGGCGAGTGAAGATTGGACGGAGATTCTTGTTCTGGGCTTGGTTTTCGTTTTGTTGTTGAAGGAAGAAGGCTTCGGCGCGGCCTGAATGTGGCGAGGGATGGCGAAAGCAGCCATTTTTGAGCCGGTGTTCTTGTGGGTACCTCCACAGTCAGGAGCGACGATGAATTGGTGATGGCCTACGCCAACGGATGAACGTCTCTTCTGAATTTCATTCTTTTCCACTACCACCACCACCACCAACACCAACAACAACAGGGGAAACAAAAGAAGAATTAAGGGGCCTAAAAAGAACAAAAACGAAACTGGCTACGAGAGACTACGACGAGTCACTCGGTCGCGGTGAGGAGAATCGGTCGCCAAATCGCCATAGCTATCTCCAGAGTCAACATGGGGGAGTCACTAACCCATGCTGCGGCAATGGCGAATGGGCTCGAGCCCGTTTGAGGAAGCTGGGTGTGGTGCTTATTGATGCAGAGATCTTGGGCCATTTTGATTGGACTGAGCTGTGGCCTGTCATTCCTCTTCCATCTCCCTTTTTCTCTTTCTAAAGAAATTGGCCATTGGAATCCTACAATGCTGTTGCTGTATTCCTAATTTCCTTCTTGATAGCGCAAGGTATTTTTCCAATTATCTTTCTTCATTACTCATTTTCATTGAGAGTAACATAAGGTTTTCGAAAGCTGGTATTTGGGGGCATTATTGACTACTCGGAATTCTTATTTTTATTTTATTTTATGTTGATTTCCATAGTAAAGGAAAAACTTATCTGAAAAAGTGTTCGACGCTACTTTGGGGATAGGGAACAATTTTCATCAAGTTAGAAAATATCAAACTTTCTTATTTTGTTAGAAAGCAAGATTGTTTTAAATTTGTTGGTCTGTCTTCAAATTGAATGAGGAGGAAAATGGAAATTCATGGAAAAAAAGAGAGAGTTAAAGCTGGAATGAGTTCAAGCCAAGAACACATATCTTAACAAGTTAATTACCAAACCAATTTCTAAAGCAAATTGAAAATGGGTTGTTTCAATACCTAAGTGCAAATTCATATTAAAGATATAGTTCATCTACTTGTGCTCTATGAACTTACTTGTGCTCTATAGAGTCCAAAAATCCCAATTTCTCTTTACTTTTTTGAAGACCAGAAATTCATTTGATGAGGAGAGAATTATGAAGCTGAAACATTGTCACCCAACATTCATATAGATATCATGTGATGAATGAGGATACGCCTTTATGACGTTTGAATGAGAATTTCAAACCAATTTCAAAAGGGTTTTTCCATATGTGTTCAAAGGCCTTTCTGAAACCGAAGTCAGATTAAACATCGCAGGTCTGGGAACTTGAAATTTGATCAAATCAACTCTCTTTGACTCAGGGAAGGAAAATGTACAGACATTTAGTCGCAGCATTCGAGGGTGCACCACCACCTTTGACATTAGAAAGCAACCAAAACACATGCCAATCAGAACAAGAGTCACAGGTCAAAGAAATAGTAATTTAATCATGAAATTCCCCTCCCTGCCTGTGATTTCCTGGACAAAATTTTCAATCAGAAGAACGAGAAAACGAAAGGAGGATCCTCTGAGATTTTATCTTTTGGAATATTAGAGGACAAGATATTTGACCAAAGCTAATTGGCTATAGCCTCCCAATCTGCATAGGGACTTGTCTGAGGGACTGGTGTAAAAACGATTCGGCATGATTCGACCCCTAAGAATGTTAATTTCATTTGCCCTTGAGTTATCAATCATTCATAATAATAATAATAATAATTGACGCGAAGGTCCATGAAGATTGTAGGGGGAAAATCAGTTTGAGCCACGCCGAAAAATTACAAATAAATCACTCGGAGAGTTGCCGTTTCATACGAAATTTTCAGTTATAGGCATATTATGTTATTTTTTCCGGTTCTCGGTGAAGAAATTAGAGGTTCTTTTCCAAAATGTATCTCGCCGTATAAGTAGTTAATAATACATTATTCAAAAAGAGAATAAACATACTATTCGGTTCAAATAAATGATGATTTCATTTGAAGCATTTCAGTTCTCACACGACGTCAAGCTAGTCCGGATTGTTTACACCTTCATATTATCTCGTCTATCTCATGGCAGCCAGGCGCCGAGAGGGCTAGCGAGGACCGCCATCCGAAACCCCTATACCTTTACTGTTGTTTACCTTATAAATTTTCCGATGCACCTATTCTCCACGTAAATTTTAAGCATGAGCTTTCGTCCCTTCCCCTGGACTTAAAATCGTTCCGTCGTCCCTCTTCCTGCATCCCCATCTCACCCACGACACATTCGGCCTCGCTGATCTACGAGCTTCGCCAAACTGCACGTTCATGTTCACAGATCTCGGATAAATATGAAGGAGATGGGGACTAGGTCTGGCGAGACACCTTCCTTTGACGTGATTAGACCTCGCAACCGCTAAGGAAAATGATTGCAAACTACACCTATATAAAGCAAAGTAGCAAGAAATTGTTCCTGGCCACTTTTAGGCAACCATCAATCTGCTCCTCCTCCTCCTCCTCCTCCTCCTCCTCCTGCTGCTGCTGCTGCATCCTCTTGTTCCTGCTCGACACATATGCAAATAGCCCCCACATTTCCCTGCATGATTCGCGTGTCACTTTGCTCATCCATGTCAAACGGGAACTCGATCATCATTAGATACTTAGACACCCGATTTCCCAACCTCACATAACTTTCTCCATGCAGTTCGATTGTCCATGGTCCACCAGCTGTCCCTGTCAAGAAATCTCCAGTGGTGGAGGAAGATGTCGCGTGCATTGTTTAGCTCGCTCGAGGTGTCCCGTGATTAAGAAAATAGCGGGGCACACGGCAAAACCAACCCAGGAAAACAAGATTATGAAAATAAAATCGCAGCATCTAACTTCAAGGCGGCAATTATAGTGATTTCATGTGATTTTTCTTCTCCTTTTTTGCCTTCTTTAGGGACCATGACACGTATCTCATACGGATCGTTCCCCATCATCAAGCGGCTGTCCGCCATTGATTGATTAGATGAATGGGACCTGGTGATGGTCAATTCATGGGAAAAGAAGTGAATGTTGTTAGGTGGGAGAGATGATGTGAATTGAGAAAATTGAAAATGGATGGGAAGCGCGGAGATGACCGCAATGCGAGGCGATCCGACTTTTGTGTTTCTTGTCCCTTAGCGTCAACAGTTGCTGGAGGCTGCCTTTGCAGCGTTTTTCCTAGTGACCATGATTACATCTCAAAGCTAAGAATATGCAAATTGAGCAAAAGATGGGCTGCTTGCATTTTCTTTTTAAGGGGGGGTCAGTCCACAAGACCATAATTTGGCATATTGTAGATCCAAATGACCAAGATCTTCTTTTGCAAAACCACCATTTCACCCTTTGGACGCGGGAAAAGCAGCTTCTTCACCTTGCTTTTCCCCCCTCCAGCCCTTCCTGTAAATAGACTTTCGCGAAGTATCTTTAACGTCATTCGAGCTCTTTTTATTATTCGCATCGAAATTTGGTACGGGTTAATCATTATTCGAGGTTCGTCGGATATGTGACACCCTAAGTCTTACCGAAATGACCATTTCATGGATCATGACAGGCCTACTTTGTTGAATCTACAGTCTTTTTTTTTTCTCGATCTTTCGATTTTTTTTTATGAGGGGCTATCAATCGTTTGAAGATATCAAGTCAAAATAATTGAATCGGCGTGATTGACAAATGGACATGTATTGTGCACATTCGCAAGACCTTCTTTCGGTGGATAAATTGTATTATACGTTGTGAATACATGAGTAGAGCTAATCGAGTTGGGGATGCCAAAGAGAGAGTAAAGACACGACGACATAGGAAATAGTAGGATAGAGAGCATTAGACACATTAGTCTTTTTTTTCCTTTTTTCTTTTTTCAGGTTGCCTGTATGTCACATAGCAATGGGAGTTGGATCAGTTCTTGTTTTACATGCAATCATATTGTCCAGAAATTTCTTTGTCAAAGACAAGGAATGGTGCATAAACTAAACAGTAAGTCAACTCAGGAACCAGTGATTGCTGCTGTCTTCAACAAAGGCTGAACAGCTCACCAGATGTGTTTTGACTTGTGCCCCTCGTTTGAAGTGAGACACAATGAGCATTCTATGCGCCGCAGCAGCAATTTTTACCAAAGAATAAAAGTGACCGAAAGCAGAACACACACAGCGACAACAATAAGCTTCTTTGGTCTTCCTATTTCCAAATAAAAAAAACCCACAACCTTGTTTCTTCCACGTTATTGTACACTCATTCAAAATTAGACTATCTCCACCTCTTTTGTAACACCAACGAAGTCATGCGTAGCATAAGCTCGTATAATTGCCGACACGACGGGCGTAACAAGTCACCATCAGGATTCAAAATATTCCAGACAGTCCAAATTTGTTTCAAGTGGAGTTCAATAAAGATAGGTCTTACCAGATATTAGGATGTGATTGGCTTGATTTGTTATAAGAAGTCTAGGCTCGTTTACGAACATGTTTCACACTTGAATCCGGTCTTCAAGCTTTTTAAGTTATTTTGTAAACTACCTCATCTATTGGGATTATAACTCCGATTCTGAATGATGTTTGTCTTGTTTTCATCCTCACATTCTGCACTTTTTTCGAAGGCTTTCGATTGTAATCCTGCAATAGATCTTATTTAAAAAACAACCCCTTTTTCAACTGTTAAATGCATAAACTGTTCTTTGTACTTAACTAACTTTAAGAGAAAATAAACTCCAAATCAAATGAGGAAAAACAGAAAAAGAAGAGCAATAATTGCCATAATCAAGAAAAGCTGTGAAGTATTCCAGTGTCATTTTAGTCGGCACCGGGTTATAAAATTTTCTCTAATGCCTCAAAAGAGGCAAGATATACTCCAGGAGATGGACATGATTTGAAGACAAAAGCTTACGTAGAGAGATTTGCTTGCTGTTTTCGTACCAGTCGTCGGATTGCATGTAACTGATAGTAAACACTATTAATGTCAGATTCTATCCATTGGACCAGTAAGAGACAAAACACTACTACATGTAGCATTAGAGTCTCGCGCACGATCACTTGCCTTACTGATCTTTTGTTCTGGTTTGAACAAGAAAAAGCAAAGGAATAGTATTTAACCAGCTGAGATCACCTCTCTGCTAATTGTGGAGAGAATAGACATACAAGTCTAACCCAACACTCAAAGTCTAAAGCAAGTTTTTTGATAATTCTTTACCCCTTTCTGCTGTGCTACAATGCAAAAAGATAGGTCTAGATTTATGACTCAACTTTATTTGTTTGGTCCAATATTTTCTTCATCAGAATAATGAACCAGCTAATATACCCACTGAGAGAGAGAGAGAGAGAGAGAGAGAGAGAGAGAGAGATGAGTCCCAACCATCAGCCTATATAAAGGCCTAGGGGAAGGTTTTGGGTGCTTTTATAGTAGTGTGAAAAGATAAAGTCCCACAACTTATCTATAGTTTCAATGTATCTTTAATAATTCAAATCAAGGCTAGTCTCTATCCAAAGGACAAAAATAACATGCATTAAGTGCCCCCATGACCAATCTAAACAAATCTGCTAATTTTGTAAGTCTATCCTAAAGATGGATAAGTAGAGAATAATCTTTCTTAACACCCTTTTCTGGTGCTGTGTTAGAAAATTTTCTTGGGTTCTGTCATGGCCCATTAACCATGTGTAAGATTTTTTTATTAGAATTAGTTGCCTTGAGAGGACCCACTCATAAAATAGGGAATTTAAGAATTCTACCAACTTCTTCTACATGTGAATCCATAAAAGATGTTTCGAGCTTGAACAACTCATAAGGCGTCTTTAGTCATTCCAAAAGGCACAAAAATAGTGCAGTTTGCACTTTTAGGACTTCTTTTTTTCTCCTTTGAATCACTGGATTGGGGATGACACCAGCACTTTAATATGAGAGAGAGAGAGAGAGAGAGAGAGAGAGAGAGAGAGAGGGAAGTGTTTTGTCTGACTCAGGATGATGTGGAAGGAGCTTGGACTGCAAGGACAAGATCAAAGAAACCCTCGATTAATGTGCCCTCAATGCTGAGACTGAAAGCACTTTCCGTTGCACTGGTGACTCCAATTGGAACTGTACAGTCTTTCTCCATTTGCTCTTACCATTTTCTGTGGAATACTGTCAAATTTTGGTATTTCAAGTTTGTTAAATTCATCTGTAGCTGATAAAAAATGGTCGGTCAAGAAAAAAAAGATTTTTTCCTCGTTTCTCAATTTGGTGGATGGTTTCATGTGGTGATTGAGAAAATTGCAGTCGCTTTTGGGCCATGTATAATGCAAATGAAACCAGCAGCTTCCATCAATAAATATGACAAAATGCATAATTAGTGACGAATTTTATGATTAAATTCATAATTACATCTAAGACATTAAACGGTTGACATAAAGATTACAGAGAATTTCCAGAAAAAGAGGAAAACGAAATATATGAAATTGGATGGCAACCTTGAAGAAATCACCTGTATCTCCCTATCTAGCCATTATACAAATTACTTGACCTTCTTCCAGACCAAGCCGATGTCATAAAGATGAAGATTCCAACAAGTGAAGGGAAGCTACAAAGAGAGGAACTCACGTTCTGACCTTGTATTTTCTTTCTTCATTCACTCGTATTATTCTACGTCCTCGAAATATCGCATGTCTTTATATTACGATTCAATAAATGTTTTCAATTTTATGACTTGTGTCTTTTTCTAATCTGAAGATGAGCTTACCTAATGGAGTTTGGTTCCACTTTATGCAAACTCTAGCATACAAACCGATCGATGTGAATGTTTATCTCGTCTCGATTTTCTGCACAAACATTCGTTTCGAATTTTCGAACTCTGTAGTCTTGCACTCGTTGCAAAGCATGGACACGTTGCTCGTTCATAACGTTTTCCTCTTCTTTCTGGTATACTGGCAACTCTTCTGCGTGAGGCCTTGGGGTCTAATGTGATATCAACAGCATGGGGAATTACTTAGTCCACTTCTTTATTTCGATTCTCCGTGGCGGTGCAGTGGCATTGGAAGCCAAATGCCGTTTCAAGCAACGGTCAAAATGTTTAAATTGGCGGGAGTAACTGTTATGTGTGAACTGGTCCCGGGCTGCGGGTCCACACGCTTTGGAATTTTCGGGGATGCTTCAGACAAGCAATCTCAACCTTTCGGTGTGTGTCTTGGGGCTGCGGGCTTCCCACACATCCTAGTCCTATATATAAACCCCATCGCACACTCCTCTGCTTTTACTCCTACCGCTTCTCTCGCACACAAAAAGAAGATCTCTTCTTTCCATGATTTGATCTTCTGTGTCACCAAACCTTCATCTCTCTTCACTTAGGAAAAAGATCCTTGGATGGTTGCCTTTGCAGGCAGTAATAGGTTCCAGTTCTGGAAGTTTTAGCCGGTCTGGGGTGTCGGGTTTACGGGACCATTTTAGTTATTGAAGCTAGGAACTGATTGAGCCTTCCGGGTTTTCGATTCTCTTTCAATCTTGATCTGGAATTTGAAAGATTTTGGGGATTGGTTGGGTTGTGACAACCTGATCACGAGAAGTACCGGGACTTTTTTTCAAGACAATGATTCTGACCTCTAACGGGTGCATTCTGGGGAAGTCGCACTCGGTTCTTGCCAAGAAATCTGTTGTCGAGAAAAGCTTCTACTTTTGGATTTTCCAGATCTTCAATAGATACAGTTTAGGCACATAGCGGAATATTTCCGAGCGTCGTCTTTGCAACAGCGTGTCAGCGTTTGAACTAACGCAATTTCTTCCTCGCTAGTGTTCTTTGGTATTTGACTTTGTGAAAAAAAAATTAGGTGGATTGTGGAGTGAGATATAATGGCCAGTGCATCACTGCCGCCGGGATTCCGCTTCCACCCCACGGATGAAGAATTGGTTGGATATTATTTGAAAAGAAAAATCGAGGGACATGAGTTTGAACTCGAAGTGATTCCCGTCATCGATTTGTACAAATTCGATCCTTGGGAGCTTCCAGGTACATGTTTGTATGCAAGCACAGTGGACTCTATCATATTAGCTTATGTGTTTGTGATTAGTTCTAAGATTGAAGCTTACTTTAAGTATCCTGAATGTGAACAGAAACTTTTTAGCTTCGAAAAAGTGCCATGTGATTCATTTCGTTATCATCCCTTCCTTTGCGCCTTTTCTGTTTTGGACCAAACCCAGCAGTAATTCCACTAAGATCGCAACCTTTTGTGTCGTCTAATGCACAGTGCCGTGGCATACGACAGAATGCCCCAGACAAAACATCTTTCCTTATTGCCTTTTATCAAATCAAGAAGTCTATCTCATGGGGATGAGTTTTCATACTGCAGATAAATCATTCCTTCCCCAACGAGACATGGAATGGTTCTTCTTCTGTCCGCGGGACAGAAAATACCCGAATGGCTCACGAACAAATCGAGCCACCAAAGCCGGCTATTGGAAGGCTACAGGGAAAGACCGGAAGGTTGACTGTCAGTCCTCCGTCGCTGGTTATAGAAAGACACTCGTCTTCTACCGTGGACGGGCCCCATTAGGAGATCGTACCGACTGGGTAATGCACGAGTATCGCCTCTGCGGTGATTCTTCCCAAGGATCACAAAACTTTCAGGTAGTATATTATAGGACCAGATACTATAGATGTCGTCAACGCCGCTGTTGTTTGACAATCTATAGACTAATACATATACATGCATGTTCAATATCCAAGACGCAAGAAGAGTAATGGGTCTATTTAGTTTCTTCCAGAACGGAGCCTGAGGTAATCCATGTGATTGATATTCATGTCAGGGGCCATTTGCACTGTGCCGTATTGTAAAAAGGAACGAGCTTTCTCAGAAGACGAGCAATTATCATGCAGAACCAACAAGCAAAATGGTCGGAAACAGTTCGACTACTGGAGATTGTGAGACAATGGAAGTTTGCGGTGAGCCTTCAAGCATGTCTAACGACGCTTATTTTCAAGGAAGTTACCTATATAACGAAAGTCATTATCCTAGCCATATGCCGCCTCGACATGAAGTGACTCCAATGGCAGATTTGAATCCCTGCTTGACAGAGACCAACTCAGCGAGCTGTTGGGTCTCGCCTGATATGATTCTTGACTCTTCAAAGGTACTAACTACTAAATGAGCAAAGAAAATGATCTTTATTCATTCAACTGTTTCTGCGTACATGTCGACCACTTCCACTTTACTGAAGTTTTGCATTCGATCTCCTCATTTTATTTCTCGCAGGACTTCTCGCAAGGACAGTACATGGTTCCTCATAACTTCCAGCACCAACAGTATGATTTTCCGAGTCCCATGACTTCATGGCAGCCATATGATCCCAAAGAAATTTCTCCCAGTTCATCGTACTCAAATTTGGCAGGGGAAGTTGAACTTCCTGATGATCTCAATTGCTTTGGCCATGCCTCGCCATACTCGGGACATGGGAACTACATGGAGTATTATGGGGATATACCATATGGAGGTTATGACAACACTGGCTCGCAAAGTTATCCAAAGCCTTTCTGAGAAGAGGAGGGTAGTGAGAAGAAATGGACGGGTGAACTCAACCATTGATTGCAGCAACTAGGGTTGTAAGATGGTGTCCTGCCCTGAGCATGGCCGTCAATTGAAAGCTGTTCACATAGCTTTGCCTACCCTGTTAAAACAAAAAAGATTCTGATCCGGGACAACGCCTTTTAATGTTGGTTCTTGGAGTGGGAGATAAGCTAGAGCAGCTGAAGCCCTTCCTCATTACTCCAAAAAAGGTTCCAAGGGGAGATTTTTATCATCTGGTGTTCTTGTTCAACTTCCGTTGTAATGTCTTTTCAGATTCCTCTTTATTCGGTTAAGCTTAGATAATAGTACGCCTCCTGGAGGAAATCACTTTTATGGATCAAATCAGAGGTTGTGGTTTATTATGTACCTGAAGTTCTCTGTCTCAGATATGAACTGTTAAGTGTTTGAAGTTCACTGTTCATTTCCCTGATTCGTAAAAGGAGTGACACGATATTAAATGCTAGTGTATGTTTACATAACAAAGAATTTTCAAATTGAACGATGAAGCTGATAATGTATCAATTGCCTTTCAAGAATTATCCATCGACTGGAGTTGTTCAGTTCAAACACATCTATTTTTAGAAGCCCCTCATTGCCCTTGTAAGTTTTTATGATGCTTTTCTGTACATTCACATTATAAATGGAAGACTTTTACCTAAAATGTTGATGTAAAGCCGGTTACAGTCTTCACGGGAACATTCTGTCCCTATTTGAAGTCTGTCCGTTGTTCTTTTGATGATTGGACTATCTTAATACAGGATATTAGTGACATTATCTGAATAGGAGTTTGGAACTTTCCCTAGGAGTTTCTACCAAAAGGGACATGAAATTTTACCATTCAGGAAGACGTGCCTGAGTGAATGATATCCTCTGCAACCCGTAAAAGAGAGAGATGAACAGAGTTTGGTCTTATTTATCTCTAAAGTGTCTGAATTCATTCTTTTCAGGGGTGCTTTGATAAGAACAGTTTTTGACTTTCTGCAGAACTACATGTCAATATCGTGAATAATCAACTAGAAGAATGAGTCTCTATATCTGCAGTATCGTAAGAAATTGATAAGTAATGTGAAGTTGCACCTTGAAGAGTTAAAGAGTTCCCAGTGAGAACATAAAAAATATTGCCGTCCGTCTTTCGGCCAATATTTCTATATTGCTCCTTTTACAAGTTCGTTCCCAACTTTATGTCTCATGCATAGATTCCCCGACCCCCTACCAAGCGAGTGGCCTCTTTTCTTTTCAGAGGCTAGACTGATCGATTGGCGGTTATTGAGAATCAACTTTAAGAAAATGCTCCACTATATGGATAGAAATGCAATAAAGAATCAGTAGAGAGTGGAAGGATTAGGGTTGATGCCTGCAATTAATTTGACTATGGATGTTTCAAAATGATACTTCATCCATGGTCATCGAGATTCATAACATCATGTCAGAAAGAGGAGAGACAACAGACCGGACCAGTCAGATAAAAAGCAGTTTACTTTTGTTGATGGATAAGAAAGTGTTTCTAATACTATCATTAAGTGAGACAAACTTGGCTAATCAATAATAGAACGAGGTACTCGCCTCTCAAAACATGTCAGGATTTGGTGAATCTGTATGTATTTTTGGTCTACTAGAGCCCTGTTGAAAAGACAATATGCCTACAAGGAGTTCCAAGAAGAAGAAAATAGCATCAGAACCTCAGGGGTAACACAACCTAACTACTAAAATCTCCACTATTCTGCTCCAGAAGGAAAGAGATGATTCTCAATGAAGCCTGATTTTTTTCTTTCAAGTGTCAGAACAATGTCATCGCCTGCTTTATAGTCCTTGAACCGAGCTATCCTCCCCAGTTCTTGGGCTTCCTCAATGACAAGATCAAGCCTAGCAACGGCCTCTACGAGCAAAGAAGCAAATGCAGCGAAAGGAAGTGCCTCGGAGAACTCGAGGCTAGCTATTACAATTTTACTCCTCTGTGGCCTTAACACCTTCTGAATGGCATGCCCCTGTGCAGGAGGTCTTGCGGATTTTGATGCGTGCAGTGGAGAAGAATCAGCCTCGAAGCTTGTCTTAAGAGAGCTTCTGGAGTCCTTTCTGCTCATTGAGTTTAAGAGAATCTGCGGTTGGGACTGTAGGGCGGTGTTGAGGTCCTCCAAAGCTTCATGGAGATGACTGGAGAGAATTTCCGGAGAAAAATGGCGGCGATTCCTCATGCTATTAGCGAGTTCCACCAGCACTTTTGATACCTCTCCAGCTAAACGGGTACACTGGTCCTTGAAGAGAGCACGTACAGATGGTGGAGTCTAGCAACATTACGTTACATACATGAATTTATTGTCAAGGAAGAGACATAATCAAATCCAATAGTTAGGGAATGTTTATTCAAACGACGAAAATGATGATAGGTAGCTAGAAGTGCGCTTTAGTTAGAGAAAAGAAGATATACCACTGGTTCCCAGAGAAGAGATAGCTTTAACAATTTGAGTTTAGTCTCCAATTTTATTAGAGGCAAAAATGACGCGTCCATGATATGTAACATTTTGGTAGAATTTCTGTCAAATAATCTACAATTGAGAGTCTAATGTGACAGCGGAAATTCTTTACTTTGATCTGATATGTAAGTATCGCTTGTAGTATGAATGAATATACATAGCAATTATTTACCAAACTCTTTCAAAAATTATCTAAATTGTCGGCCTATTGGCCATTGCCTCTTCAGAATACAGACTCGTGCATGTGAATGTCATAGCTACAGCTACTTCAGAATACAATTTTTGTATCGACGATAACTCTAATGGGAATTGATTTTCAATACCTTGATTTCGGTGTGCAAACAACCATGTAGAGCCATAACCGTGTAACCAAATCGGCGTAGAGCAACTCCGAACTTCACATACTGCTGCCACGGAGATTTGTAATGCTTCCCTCGGTATCTCGGCTCCCAACTTGCATATAATGCCTGCAAAATTGAGACGAATAGTCAAATGTCGGTTTTTAATATTCCAAATTGAGAGTCACGAAACCAAATGAGCATTACCATAGTTTCATCAGTGTTCTTGGAATCCAATACTTTGATGCAGTTTTTGTCGATGGAATCCTTTGGCAATTGGTCTTGGATGTCTTTTGTCTGATCATCACCAAAGTACTCCCGAAAACAAACTGTGAGGAAGCCACTTCAGATGAATTGAACCATTTCACAAGAATGCGAGCTGAAAATAAAAGATGCTCATCATACCTTCTACAGATTGTGCTAGTCCTTCAAGCTTGGCGATTGTGGATTTATGGAGGTCATCACCTGACCAAGTTGGAAAGACCAGCAGACTCAAGAAAAGACATATTCCACAACCAATTGCGATAGTGTAGAAGCGGTCTTGCGCCATCTTCGTTGTATTGTCGATCCGGTAGTTGGACACTAGTATTAAACTGAAGGTCAAAATGAATATCAAGACCCCGTAGTCGCAATTCTTCTTTATAACGGGAATGAACCTCATGTAGGTAGCTGCAGCACCTGTGACGTTCACAATGTGGCGCCCTTGCTGAGTGAGAAAATAGAGAGAAGCATTGCATACTATGATGTGCTTTGGCTCGAAACAGAATAAAAGAATTGAAAAAGATTGTACTGAGCACTATAGATCCCTCATAAATTGCATGAGCAGTTTTGCTAGCATGATAAACATTGACTTGATGAAATCCCTGAGAAACAAAAGATGATCTATATTTGGTATCAGTTCCTGCGGCCTAACGCCTAATTTGAAAAGTTAATAAGTGACAACGGAGATCGGGATCTACTCAACTGCATAACATAGTCTTAGGTCCCTTAGCAATGACTTGCAATATGCCTAGTACTTAAGCGCTCACCAATGACAAAAACTGTCCAGCCCATGGCCACTGCTCTCGGTATAGGCCGATCTGCCGTAATGTACTCAACAAAGAGCGCGAAAAGTCCCGCTAACAGCGTCCCAACACCCCGGTTCAGCCCTTTACAAAGTGTTGCCCCTGTCATACGAAACAAACAATAAGTCAAAGTGATTCAATGGGGAGGGTGACAGCAATATTCCCAGACTTAAATGTCGTTCATAACCAGTACGAATTTAATGTCCATGATCTGATCTAGATGTATTACTGGTAACACATCTTTCTGATCTTGTTATTTCAGCTGCATATAGCACATTCTCCTCAGCCGAAGGTAAAAGAACACGCTAAAAAGGAAGAATATTAAACCGCAAAAGCCCTACACATAGTTCACAAAAACTGTGAATGCCCATATCAACAATGATCATTTCGTTTTTGTTTTTCACTTTTTTTTTCCTTGGTCTTTGCTGAGATCGAAATTACCTGCCGTGAACTCAAGGACAACAACAACAGTCATGACGGCCCAGATGGCATTTTGGCCAATTCCTTGAGACAGTGATTCCAACAGGCACAGCAATGAAGCCAATGTCAAGGCCAAACCGACTTTGATCGAGTGGATCACTCTTCTTGGATCTTCTTTGCCCATCTCCCACATCATGACACCCACCTCACCTGGACATCTCAGCGCTTTCTCGGCAAAAACTCTGAGATTTGATTTCTGGTGACCCTCACAGAAACTCCCTGCCATTTGCAATCTTAAACTCCCTAATTAATCCACGAACCTTCTTTTCTCCTTTTGTCTGTGAAAGCTTCCCAGCTGGTGAGAAGACTAATCTGATTCCTCCTTGAACATTTGTTGTTGCACTCCTTTATAAAGGAGCTAGAGTCCCAAACTTCCCTGACGATGTAATGGCAAAAGGTTCGACACATTCACACATCATGTAACCAATATCAAAATGCAAAATCGCCTTTTTTTTTAATTGTCTACAGATCATAATAATATTAAGTTAACAAGAATTACGAGAAAACTACTGATATTTCTCCTGTATATCAGTCTTCCTAATTTTATATTATGTTGGAAGATACGCATAATCAGGTTTATTTCCTGATTTATTATCTCCATCCTTGTATAGATATCGATTAGAACCAAATAGGAAATTGTAATTACATTTATTTCCTTTATTGTTACAAGCACTTGTAATTTAAATGTACATTGTTACATTGAGGAATACATACAGAAAAAGACAACTTTCTCTCCCACTTTGTTACATATTCAGACTTGAGTCTCGAATCGATCCTTTCTGAACCAATTTATTAAGGGTGAAAACATGACTCGAGGAGTCAATAATCATGGAACATAATAAAATACACACGAAGCAATTTTAGCTGGGACAGGCTCCTAGAGCACCGCTTCTTCCCAGCAAGTGTGGGACAGATGGCTGCCCTTTGACGTTCTTTGATCTTGATGATGGAAATGGTGTTTCTGAGGGAGGTCAAACAGGGCCGAGGTTTGGGACCAGAAAAGTAGCAGCAAAAATTTATCTGGGGTGGGTTGCGCTTCAGAAGGTTCCCGATTTCTTGTGATTTTCTTTTGTTTGACCTGTTTCTTCCTATTGAGTACGCGTTTTGCTTGGTTTGGAGATACTTTAAGCCATCCTGCAGACATAAATCTGCCAAAGTCATGACGGAATCGTACCAAATAAAATATCCCAAATGTCAAATTCAGGAGAGTGTGATGTTGGCGAGTGGGGCCAGCCGAAAGGACCGGCTCTTGGATGGTCCAATAAAATGTGCGCTCATCTTTTACCAATTGTGACAATTAGATTAATTGTTAGCAGTAACATGACGTGATTAGATAAATCTAGGACCATGTTCACCAATGACCTAACAGGGCCCACTCAAGTGTGAACCCATAATAGGATTGACAAACTCAATTGTATAGCAGATTGTTAGTGATTGGCACTTCTGTAAAATAAGGTAGACTTAGGATTGTTGATCGTTTTGTTAGGTGAAAGCACATCAAGTTATAAATATTAATCCATACATTTACCTAGTAGCTTAAGCTTTTAGAATAATTGGCTGTGATCATACAAAAACTTCACATGGTATCAGAACGGGAGGTCCTGAGTTCAAATCTTACTAGGCCCCTAGTCTTTCCAAAATTCTTCCATACTTAGTGCTAGGCAAAAAAAAAAAAAAAAAGATCAGGCTAAGCGTGAGGAGAGTGTGAAAGTACATAAATATTAATTTACACCTTCACTTAATGGCTTAAACTTTTAGGACAGTTAGCTATGGTTCTATAAAATTTCACACGAAAATAGGTAAATTATATTCTAGACATGTTGAGATTAACTGGGGTTGAGCAGATATCTCAGTTAGGCCTGATGAAGCTTCAACTCCGTTGCTGTCAGCTCCTTAGTTCTTTTTTTGCCTAAAGGATAGTCGAATGCAACATTATTTGGCTGCTCTGGGCACTCTGTGCAAATCAAATGATTTTCAATATCACTAATCCATGAAGAACATGATCCCATTAAATGAATCTGATCCTAGAAGACATGATGCCAAGCCAAATCATTTATGCCAGCTCTCTAACAAGTAATTTTCTACGCCTCCCCTGCTTAATGACTATCTAAACTATTCTGCTCCCTGGGAAGGCAAACCATTGTGATAGACATCCATGGGTGAGTGCTCGCAACTGATAGAGATCTGATGATCGGGTTCAAACTCTTTAAAGCATGCAACCTGTCCCAATTCCTCGATTTCCTCGATCACCAGGTCGAGCCTTGCAACTGTCTCGACCAGCAGGGCAGCGAAAGCTGCAAAGGGGAGTGCCTCCGAGAACTCCAGGCTTGTGATGACAATCTTGCTCAGCTGCGGCCTGAGGACTTTCCTCTCATCCTCCCTCGATTGCTCGGAAGCCCTTTTGGTCCTCCACTCTTGTAAGGCAGAACTGTCCGTCTTCACACTGGGCAACGAGACTTTGGAGGCCTTTTGGCTCTTTTGGCTGGCCTGTGCGGCTGCCAGGGCGAGCATGTTCGATGTTTGATTATCATTTGAACCTAGGAAGAGCCTAGGTTGGGATTTTATTGCGGTGTTTAGGTCTTGCAAGGCCTCATGGAGATGATCGGACAGTATCTCGGGTGAGCACTGGCGGCGTTGCCTCACACTGTGGGCAAGTTCCATCAGGACCTTTTGTACCTCCTTGGCGAGCCTAGTGCATGGGTCCTTGAAGAGCGCACGAACTGCAAGTGGGGTCTAGAAATCAACAGATGAAAGACTAATTAGATTAGTCCTCCGCCGGATATCCTTAGAACATGAAAATGTGTGCACTAAAAGAATCGCAAGATGCAATTTGCCAAACAGGGTAAAAAATTTTAGAGATTAAAAAGGAATTTGAATCCGGTTCCATTTTAGAGAATAATAAGGAACATAGATCATCGTCTCTTTTCTCGTGAATGTGACAAATTGAAGACAGATTATAGAGTGGGAATAATTATAAAGTTGCGTTGAACATTTCAACTGCTGTACTCCTCAGGTACTATCCTAAAGTAAACAGAACTGGGAATAATTATAAAAAATTTCCATCTCGTTGTGAGAGCAGAGAAAGTTATACCTAGAAAGGCATGCTTCATCTCAATAGTGAAAAACTTCCTCCTAAACACTTCTTTCCCCAGTAAAAGTGTGATGAGGACATTGAGGGTTGCTCACACGACTTGTTTTTCCAAAAAAATGTAGAATTTTAATTGATTGTGGGAAGGTAACTGCACCCAAGGCATCAATAACTTTTGCAGGTCAACTTTCTATATTGGGGGTTAGGGGGAAAAAAGTTAAGTGACCCTGTTTCCCATAAGGTCATACAAGTAACTGCATATTGCTCGTCTTAAGGCCCAGGAAGATATCTCTGTAGGTGGACGATAATGATCGTGCTAGTTACAACATCTTGGCTAATGGATTAGACATAACTACCTGTATTTCTGTTCTCAAACATCCATGTAGCGCGACTACTGTGTAACCAAAGTGACGTAGAATCGCCCCCAATTTAACGTATTGCTGCCACGGGGAGATATGACAGTGTCTTTTACGCCTTGGTTCCCAACTAGCATGTAGTGCCTGAAAAGTTCACGGCACAAAGACATGTAAAGTCTCATCTTGTTCATGTCAATCCAAGACCAATATAACTTTCCTGAAAGAGCAATGGAAATTGTTACCAGAGTCTCATCTATAGTCTTAGAGTCCAAGACAGCCTTATAACCCTTGTATATGTGATCCTCTGACGGTTCATTCCCCTTTTCTTCTGACCTCGCCTCACTGAAATATTCATTGACACATGCTGCAAACAATATTTTCTCAATCAGAGGGGTCAACCACACTTCTTATAGTTATGACTAAAGTTAAATTTCAGTTTTTTATGCTGAAGCTATGTGTTTGTCACCACATCAGCGCAAAAGAATAAGAGGTGTTCTATTTACCTTCGATGGATCTTGCCAGGCCTTCTAGCTTGGATACCGTAGAATTATGGAGATCTTCCCCTGACCAGTTAGGAAATATCATCAGAGTCATGAAAAGGCAGATGGCACACCCAATGGCAATGGTGTAGAGGCGCTCGTGGGCTATCTTCAACACATTTTGAACTCGATAGCTTGACACTGTGATCAAATTAAACGTCAAGAGGAATATCACGACTCCATAGTCGTAGTTCTTCTTTATGCACGGAAAGAACCTCATGTAGGTGGCTGTAGCTCCTGTAAATATTGCAACATAAGGTAACGATGATGTGAGCGGCTCGCGATGAGAAAATATGACTGTGAATGTTTAGAGAGGAGTTTACAAGTGGATGACACAGTTCGTTTTATCACAAGCGAGAGACCAAAATTACCAATCAGAAAAACTGCAGCTCCAATGAAAACGGCTCGAAGCACCTGAGCAGAATTCGTCGTAACATATTCAATTAGAAATGCCAAGGACCCTGCCAAAAGAGTGCCCAATCCTCTATTAAGTCCCTTGCACAAAGTTGCACCTGCCAATGAGGAAAATAAAATGATCTGTTAGGCTAAAACAATCTCATTACGAATCCGAAGTAACTGGAAAATTCTGGATATCGACCTGCAGTGAACTCTAGCACCACGACCACGGTCATCACGGCCCAAATGGCGCTTTGGCCGATCCCTTTAAACAACGGCTCCATCAAATACAACAGCGAGACCAATGTCAAAGATGACCCCACTTTCAAAGAATGGATGACCCTCCTGGGATCTTCCTTACCCACTTTCCACATCATCCCCCACATTTTCACAAGAAGCCTCTTGATTTTCTCAGCAGATTTTCCAGGAAACCCCTCCTCGTTAGCGTTCTCTATTACTGAAGCCCCCTGGTCTGCTGGCCCTACCATACCCTCGCCTGCATGAACTTTGGAGAACATTTTGTGGAGTGCATGATCAATTGAAGCTAGAGTTATTCTGTGGAAGATAGACATGATAAGGCAAAATGTGAGATTGGCTCTGATCTCTCAGGAAGTTTATGTGTGATTCGGTAGTAGGCAGTGGGAACATGCAGGCATTATATTAACCTCGGTCCTCAAGTTCCACTTTTGGTGTGATATTGAGGAGGTTCCGCTTGGAGTGGCAAACTTTTCCTTGTCCCCTCTACAAAGGTTAGAGATACTTATCAAGAGGTCGAGGGAGAGAGGGACAGAGAGACTGAGAGAAAGTTGATGCTCTACCAGGGATTCACGGGTCTCTCTCCAGAAAAGACTACTAAAGACGGTTAGCTTTCATTTCTGCTAGAAGTCAAAAGCAAGAGGAAAATACCTGTTGCTTGTTAAGCAAGGGAAAAAACCTGTTCCCTTAAAAAGTAAGAGTATTCCAAAATGTATAAATTTGACTGGAGTTAAACGCTGCCCAAAATGTGGGCGAGTTCACTCAACATTACCTATAAAACGAGTGCCCAGGGAACAGGGGCACTGGTTAAGCATGCTTAATTAGAAAATATGTGACTTTCAAAGCATCAACCATTTACATCACCAGAAAAGTCGGGAGTACTGAGAATTGCAACCTTCCGTCCCTTAAAAAGTGAGAGTATTCCAAAATGTATAAATTTGTGTGGAGTTAAACGCTGCCCAAATTGTGGGCGAATTCACTCAACATTCCTTACCTGAAAAAACGAGTGCCCAGGGAGCAGGGGGACTGGTTAAGCATGCTTAATTAGAAAATATGTGACTTACAAAGCATCCACCATTTACATCACCGGAAAAGCCGTGAGTACTGAGAATTGCAACCTGTGTTAACGGATGCCGTCGTGGCAATCCTCAACAAAAGCCAATTTTATGGCTTTTTCCGTTTTCTCCTTGCTTTCATACTTTGTTATTTTTCTTCCTAGGATTTAATTTGAGTGAAAAGGTTGGAGCCTTATTAAGTCGGGTAAAGGAGTTTAAGAAAAGAGAAGTAACGTTAGGCCTTTTGTGATGCTCCGTCAGAGTCATGCCTAGGAATGAGCAGAAACAAGGCTTTCGCACGGAAGAATATGCAGCTTGTGCAAACATTTGAGCTAGTTCAAACATTCATTAACATACAAGCCAAATACTTCTATATATACCTCCTGAAGAAGCACACAACCTCAGCTTAAACTTTGATATTGGAGATTCCATTTATCAGCATGCAAGTAATATTCTTTAACGTTCTCTCGTCGGCCCATTTTTGCTGAATTTTCTTGGTGGGGTACTTTCATTTTTGCTTCTAATCTTGTTTTCTTGGAGAGGATAATACTGCTGCGTATGAGTTTGTGCCGCGAAATCGATGTCATCCTTTCATCATAATTGCCTCCCCAGGAAAAGAAGAAGAATTGAAAATCAACGGTTGGTAAAATCTCCTCTTAAGTTTGTTGACATCTGCAAAGGAAAGCAACCTCGGCAATGGTTTTGAGCTTTGACCAACAATAAAGGGTGCAGCAACATTGAAGACCGGGGATGGTGAAGGACAGATGCAACTGGAACTGCCCGGCTGCAATAATGCCCACACCTTGGGAGAGTCACGAGCAAAAAGCATCATGAAAAGGGATCTGAAAAGGTATTCGCAACTTGGGAGAAAAGGAAAGACCCAAAAAGGGAGAGACCTTGCATCGTTAACCTAACATCAAACACGTTCAGACACATTTTTCAACGATGTCTGTGACTCCTCGAGACAGCTAGCTGCTTGATCTTTGAATGCGATGTTTTCATGTGCAAGAATCAGACACACCCGTGCACAGGTAGCTTACGAACAGGTGGCTTGGGTTATAACACGTGGCACTTGCATTGGCCTCACAAAACTTTTTAATCTAGCTCTGGCCCAACCACTGGATTTATTGAGCAACAGGGAAAACGTTTGGTGCAATAGGCATGTGGGAATCGTCGGATCAGGGCAGTAGTTTCAATTTCTGACATGAACGAGAATGGAACTCGACATGAAGCTGTGACGAAGATTTCCCCAGGGGAAATTCGAACAGTACAGGGAGCGGTAGCAATCAATCAACTCGAAGCCGACATAAATTGGAACTGACAAGAGTCAACACATCTAGGTTATGAAGACCACTTGATTGGGTGATCATCAAGCGCCCAGTAAAAACCTCTTTCGAGATTGTGCATTTTTTATTCTATGAAGCCCTATTATTTAAAGCGTTGATATTGCGAAAAACCCCAAATCAAAACTGATACATTTACGATAAATATAACCTAAACTAATTTTTAAGTCATCAAAAATCTCAAACTGATATACCTGTGATAAACCTACTCCAAACTAATCTTTAGGTTATCAAAAATCATAAACTAATATAATTATGGTGTATTAATCCCCATTAGCTTTGATCTAGTTTTACTGTGAAATTGTCGAGCTGGATGATACATGGCAGTAATTCAATTGATATGGCAAGTCCACGTAGAAATCTATATCAATTTGGGATATGCTTGTCACATGTACCAAAACTAGTTTTGAGTAAATTTGTCACACGTGTAACCCTTATTTAGCTTATACAAAAGAGCATATTCTCTCTAAAAGAAAAGGGAAAAAATATGGGCATGTTCAGATTAAAAGTCTCACATAAGGTCGGAATTCTGCGAAGGAAATTTTTATGGTAATCCATGGACCAAAATAGAAATAAGATCTAACATGAGACAAATTAATACAAGAGACCAAGCTTTGGAGTCATATGCCCAGAGCAGACTGACTTGATTTTTCTAAGTTACATTGCAGAATGTACATAACATGATTGCTCTGCCGTAAGGCCACACACAACAGAATCAGCGAAAACACCAGGAATAACGAGAAGACAACAACTAGATCGACATAATAGTTTCCTCAGATAGAAAACTCGCCTTAAGCATCGGACCATGTAATGTCCATCCATCCCCAGTTGTCTTTAGGCACGCCCAAGGCTTCCCACACGGCTCTAGACGCATCGACGATGTCGTTGTCGCACGGAGGCTGATAATCATGGTCCGCGTCACATCCCATAGTTGAGTCGCATTCGTCAACCACCATGGCCACCACGCTCCTCCCGTTGCCATTAATGGTTATATTGTGATGACACCTGCTCATGTTGTCGAACCAGCCCGTGGATAGTGCCACAATCGGTAAATCGTCGGAATGGTACTGGTTGTCGCATTCCGACGGACCTCCGCCGTCTTTGCCCTTCTCAAAGCTATTAAGAGTGAGGTGGGCTCTAGTGTGGCCAGACACCGGCGGCGAACACCGATAGACAGGGTACATTTTACCTTCGACGCAACAGTCCGATTCATCACCCGTGTAGCATTGTCCAGGCGGCGGTTTCCTACCCCGGGTTCGACCGCTTGCACGACAACTCTGCGCTTCAACCTCCATGAGTTGCACATAGGTCACCACAAGAGCAAGAAGCATGAAAGTGAATGGTTTGAAGCTAAGACCCTTCATGTCTGTGAAATTCTAGTTTAAGCTTGATTCGAGTGCTGGATGCAAGGAAATGAATCAGATGACGGTATATATACATAATACTCGGCTCTGACTCTGTATAAGACAGAAGAAGATACCAAGATGGTGGGTCTGGATAATACAAAAGAGCAGACCAAGATGGTGGGAAGCAGTAACTTTCGTTTTCTGGCAATATCGAATTGACCACTGTCGTGTACTTTGATACGGAATTTGAAGTGGGTGCCTCATGGACCGTCAGATTGTCTGAACCTATTGATAGCTTGATCACAAAACTTCGAAGGAACCGGGAAAAGAATTGCTCAGGTTGGATACTGGTGTTTACTAAATTGATAAACGGTACAGATGCGTGCAAGGCGAAGAGACGGAAAGAGGACGTTCCTTCAGCTACTGTCACAAGAGTGAAATACACTTGGCATGCTAGACTCATTTGCATAACTGCCACGGCGTAATGATAATCTGTCATCTGAGTTCCTTTGATCAGGCGTCGCCCTTAGTTGTAGTTTTGTTGATGATTCACAGCATAAAACAGCGAAATTGAAAGGAAAATCAAGAATAGAAAAGTACAACGCTTGTCTCTTATATTAAGCAGACACGTGAAAGAGGTATACTGGTGAACTTTGCTTTCAAAACTAAATCATACTGATTAAGCTAGTCACTGCTCCGGAGTCACTTAAGGCTCAGTGGATGACCTAAATAAGGCCATAAATTCTGAATACTGTTCCATAATCTGCCAAGTACTTTTTAGGTGTCCTATGGTGTGCTTATCCAAGTTTTTCCTTCTCCCAAAAATTTCTGCAAACTGCTACCAAATCTTTGCTTAAACTAATTGACTCACTAGCAATAAGCAATCTCTCTCTCTTTTTCTCTCCAAACTTCAGTTGAGTAATTAAACATTCAGGATAGAAACCATGATGAAACAAGGATGTTTGAAAAACTTCTCTGAATATTTTGCTGACAAATTGCAGTGTAACACCCACATTTCAATCTCAAGGAGCAGGCCTAGAGAAGGCTGCTTCCTATCAACACCAACAACAATGCTAGAAATACAAGTTCGGTCCAAGGAAATGTCCCACTGTTTCTATCACCCGATAAGAATCTGTGACATTGCTCTGTAAGCTAGACCATGTTGCCCTAATATCACTTTACAGCTATATACAACTTGACATTGTTGATCCAGTTCCAGCAAGATTATTTGAAACCTGCTTTAGCCAGTAATAAGGAACCAAAGGGACAAATGCTGATGAATGCATCAACTATTTCAAGCTACCTCCAAAGACTCGGATTGCCTGTTCAATCAGAACTTGACACATAGGACATAAGACCTTATCCTTATACCCGTATTTGTCACAGCAGTCAGCACACACAACCTCATGGGCACACGGCAAAAAGACAACACAGACTTCATTTTTCCTGCAGATTATGCATTTTCTATGATCCTGTTCCTCCAAACCATGCATCAGTGAGAGCGATGTTTTGAGCTTTGCTGTTGCTTCAGTTTTCCCAGCCACTACTTTTAGATATGAAAGCTCTCGCTCCAGTCTCAGGACTTCATCCCTGTATAACTTCAACTCCATCTCTATTCTTAAGCGCAGATCTTCTAGCCTTTTCTTACTATCAGCCTTCGCTGCTTCCAATGCTCGCTTTTCTTCCTTAAGCTGTGCATTGGCAAGCTCTTTTGCATCCGCTGCCTGCCTCCACTTCATCTGCATTTTAGTATAATAGGTAGGAAGTTGATCACTAACAAGGACATTCTAAAAGAATAAAATGACATTTAACTAATCCAGACACAAAAGAATATTGGATGGGCCAAAAATTCTCTGATTGTTATCAAAGTAATAAAATTGTCAGTCAAATATTCTTTTTGTTCCCTTGAAAAGGATTTTACATTAAGCTAAAAAGGCTAGACTTCTTGAGCACAGATTCCCCAGATAAGGATCATAACAACTTAATGTGACAAAGAAACAGAATCAGCTCTTCTGACAGTGTAAGGTAGATCTAGAGTGCTAGAAGAGTAAAATGAATTATACGAAGACTAAATAAATGGTTAAAGATGGGAAGTGCAGAAAGTTCTTCCCCCTTCGTGGAAACCACAGAAAAGAAAATACACTAAGTAATTGCAGGAGATTTGTTCAATTTTTAAGGAAGAAATACTTGAGCTAAGCTAACCACTTCATAGGTAACTTCAAAGTTTCTCTACTTAGTTGCCTGTGCAAGAGTTTTGTGCGTACAGGAATTTGTTCTAATGATGTCACATCAAGACCTCTATGCCAGTCTGTTAAACATAGGTCTGTAAGTGACTGAGTGAGCTTATATTACAAGGTACATACATTAACAACAATCTCATGATCAGTACATTGATAGTTCTCCTCTTTTTCCTTCGACAACATTAGAAAACAATGGGACTGCTTCATAGGTTGTTGACAAAGAACGATCTCATGCATTCAGTATCTTGTGGTGTTCCCACTCATAACTTGTTAACATCAGATATCTACAGAATACTTACGCCTTCCACTAGTCATCTTTGGCTCTGACCTTTTAACAAGATCTACAGGTCCTCCTATCGCAGTACTGAATTCATTTTATGTCAAGTAGCCGATGATAAGGACATCAAATCCAACCAGATGACAAATAAACATAATTACAGAAAATTGTTTACGCTTTAACTATGAATTTAACAGACCTCAGCTTCCCTCTGGGCTTGCTCTATCTCAACCAACTGCTGCTGTAAGTCAGCGATCTTCTGTTTCTCCTCTGCAATCGCCACTTGAAGCTTGACTTTCTGTTTCTCACAGCACAAGAGTTTCTTCACATTCTTCTTTTCCCTCTTTGCAATCTCCAGATAGGTGTTTGCAGCTTCTGATGCACTTAGGTTAAAAGCCTCCAATTCTGCCCTGATTTCAGCCTTCTCATTCTCAACCCGTGTCATAGCCGCTTGAACAGCCTTCCCTTCGGCAACCACCTTCCTCAAAGCACTTTGCTTCTCAGAGAGTTTCATCATGGTGCTCACATCAAGAGTCGGTTTACCTTTCTTCAAGACGTGACTCTCTGCCATCTCCTTTCTCAACGTCTCAAGTTCCAATAAAGCACTATCAACACTTTTCTCTGCCTGGATTGCCTTCTGGCGAGCCCACGCCTCTCTCTCCTTCACTTGTCTCTCGAGATCCTCAATTTGATTCTGCAAGTGCAGAATAATGGCATCCTTTCTCTCTTCTGGAAAGTCAACCAAATTGCTCTCGAGATTTAAATTGCCAAGTTTACCGCAAAGTGTATCCACAACAGAGTTCGCCCACTCTTTGTACCCCAAAACACTAGACTCGTCACAAACTTCAGGCTGTGAAGCTGCCGGGGCATCCCCCTCCACAGAAGCATTTGAGGGCATAAAGGCCTGGCCCAACAGATGCATCGAGTTTGCCCGAACAGCAGCAGCAACCTTGGCTACATTCTTTTTCAGCATTGACTTCAGTTCCGGGGACAAACCAAACCTCTCTGGGACCTCGATGTCCCTCTGCAAATTCTGTTCATTATTTGGCTGATGGTTGCTCCACTCATTGCCAAGAGCTAACCTATTTGAGGAAACCTTTGAATCTCCTAACCACCGAATCCCCACACAACGGTTGAACCTGCAGCATGGCGGCATATAAACATTGACTGCATCCTCGTTACTACTATCAGATTTGCAATTCCCATCACACGGAGGCATTGCAATCGCCAAACTCATATGGAGTTTGCATTTAAAGATAGACCACATCGCCATCCTTCTACTATGGTGAATCTGTTGCAGCACGTGAACCATGCAAACCAGCGAGTGCTTCACCATATGCATCAAACTCGTGAACACAATCCCGTCTGCCTCGAAAATCGGGTTCCTACTACGGCAATCACCGGTCAAGTAAGCGAGTGCATTATTGAATATATTCAACAGCACTTCCCCGTCCCCATAACAATGCCCATTCCTCAGAACCGCCTTCAGCGCAGTATACTCATCATACCCCATATCCACAAGCCTACGCAATGCCTCTAGGTACTTATCCTCCAAAACTCCCAGCAGCACATGCTCTAACTTTTGCTCCCCCGGCAACCTATTGAAATCTTCAAGCGGGAGACGCTCGAGCGCAGGGCCAATAGCCGGGGACGGGGTCGAGAGAGAGCTCGGGTTTCGGCCGTCACGATCCTCTTGGCTGCTCTGAGGGGTTGAACCGGGTCCGGCCCCCGAAACGGGGTTTGGCGCTTGACCCAGTTGACTATGGGGTTCGGAACGCGGGTTCGGCGACTGCGGTCGCCGGTTCTTGGATTTTTGCTTGTTTCTGGAGCTCTTACCCATCGAGCGCGTGAGGTTGACGTCGCTGCCAGAACGGAGGCTTGTTCATACGATCGAGAGAGAGAGAGAGAGAGAGAGAGAGAGAGAGAGAGAGAGAGAGAGAGAGATGCAACGGGGAGAAGGGTTAGGTTTCTGGAGAGGCGGAGTGATGATGGAGAGTGGTTCGATCTTGCGATGACAGTTGATTTGAACAGAGAGTAAGCGGGAAACGAATGGCAGATGGAGAGGGAGGTGAGTTTGGGGTGGAGTGGGAAGGCTTATATACGTTTCTAAGAAGGAAGAGCGGGCTGAACATACGGGGTCTGGGTAATACTATCGGCCCGTCGGGCCGGTTTTGTCGGGCCGGATTTGATCATTTCCTTCGCGTTTTCCTATTTTTCTTTTTCATTTCATCGATTCTTTTTTTTTTTAAATAAAGAGGATGGTGATATAAATAACATACGAATTTTGAATTGATCTATAATATAATTCATAAAATTTTAACTTATTTCACGTGTCATAGATTTAAAATTTTTCCAATTTAATTATTGAGTTTTTCATTTGCTCGATATAGTACATTTTCTTATACATACTAAAAATTTTTAGATCGAATTGAATTAATTAATATTAGATAAATTAAAATTTTTAGAAATGATATTACATATTAAATAAAAAATAAAAAATAAATTATTCCTTCATAAATAATTCAGTGACCCGAACCCGACGACCCAGGGGCCAAAGTTACGGGCGTGGTGGATTGTCTCTCGCCGACATCGAACTGGCGACCGGATCGCTTGAGTCGCTGCAAGTTCGGCTTCAGACCCTCAAAGAGGTCTCTGCGAATTCAAGAGTCAGAGCTCTCGGAGGAGATAATTTGAGCTGGGCAGGCATTTCAGCCATCGGACTGGCTAATGACCGACCCAAACAGGTAAAGATTGGAGACTTCTTTAATCGTGTTATCTTGAGCTATTCAATTTTTGGTGGGTGGATGCAATATCATGCGTTCGGAAAGGTTCAAACTTTGGCACTCAAATTGATCAGTTCTTTCATGGGTTTCTTTTCTTTTCTTTTGCTTTCTAATGAAGGAGAGCTTTGTTTTCAGGTAGGCAGAGATGTTTCTTTTTTTTTTTTTTTTCCAGATTTTTCTGGGGTTGTCTTTTTTTCTTCATCTTTTTTACCTATGATTGTACAAATCTTCATCCTCAATAGGTCAGCAAAGAATCTGCCGTTCGGGGTTGCCTCTGAACTATGAAATAGCTCTGTTTATGTCAGCTATTGCTTTATGAGTCGGTGTTTGGTGCCTTGATTTGTCAGGGTCTCTTCAGCTCCGAAAATTTCAGGTTTGCCGAATTTGTTGGTGAAACAGACAGAATTTATGGATGGCACATCTGGATTTCCTAGCAAAAGGGCCAAGAATACAGATGCTAAGATCGAGGATCACAAAATAAATGTATATGTATGGGACATGGACGAGACTCTTATACTACTCAAGTCTTTGCTAAATGGGACGTATGCGGAGGCACACGACGGTTCCAAGGATGTAGAGAAGGGTAAAGAAATCGGCAAGATGTGGGAGAAGCTCATCCTTGATCTGTGCGATGATTATTTCCATTATAAGCAAGTGAGCTTCCCCTCTCTTTTTGCATGTTCTGTTAGGGAAAATGCCTAACACTGAATTCTAACATATAACGGCGTCATTTCTTGGGCATGGTTGATCCTTTCAACTTACACCAGATCTCGGTCATGTAGATCGAGAGCTTTAATGAGCCCTTTCTTGATTCCTTGAGCAAATTCGACGATGGGCAAGATCTTTCTGATTATGACTTTGATCAAGATGGAATTGGTCCTCCAAAAGACGATGCCAATAAAAGAAAACTAGCATACAGACTCAGAGCCGCTGCCTACATGTATGAAAAGGTATTGTCCATAACTTTTTCCTAGTTCCTTAGCCATCCTTATTGTGATGAATTATTTTTATGCTTGTTCTGATATGAAGTCAAGCTTCTTTGAGTGTGATGCAGCTTAAGCAAGCCTTATTCTAATATGATCCTATTAGCTCTCTACACATAGGCAGGCCCGCATGTGATCTCTAACCTCCAAGTCTCATTATTACAGTTGAGAGAATAGTATTGAGCTTGGACATATTCAATGCATGAATAGATGTGCACATGTTCACAGCGTTAGTGCAATAGTTTCTCCACCGGGATGTCAGGAGAAAATTATAGTTAGTTGTAGACTCTCAAACTGCTTTGCATGATTGACAGATCTTAGTCACACCGCTTTATACAGTAATCATTTCATCAAGTTGGGGGTCAGGCATCCTATACATGATAAGTTAGTTGTGCCATTTTGTGGGACAATATAACCTCATGAAGTCCTAGAGATCTTCGGCTTGTTAACTACCAATGCTGTGAAAGCATAGAAGTATACAGATCCTACTTGGTTGTTGCACTACTCAAGAGTTCTTTTGGATCCAAAATTTGTTATTTCAGGGTCTGCACAATATCTTTAACCAGGACTTAGCAGAAAAGTGGGATGAGTTATACCAAATGACTGATGAGTACACGGATGGCTGGCTTTCCTCAGGTATGGTTTCTTGCGACCATTGCTTTGTTGTCTTAAATGCTTATTTTGAAGGTAACAACCTTATTACAACTGCAGCCAGGTCCTTCCTGGATCAGTGTTCCTGTGGGAAAAAGGACCCAATTTCTTGTCCCGACTTGGCCCAAGGGACGGCCGAAAAGAGTAATCCTCATTGCATAAACGTTCTAGTGACCTCAGGATCATTGATACCCAGCCTGGCAAAATGCTTGCTCTTTCGCTTTGACGGTTTGATAAAGCACAGAGACGGTAAATGATGGGTTTTGGTCCTCTTGTTGTCAATATATTAACTTATTGGACATGTACGAGTGACTAGTGTATAAAATACTTGTGAATGATGTTGTAGATTTTGAGATAGCTAGTGTTCAGGATAGCAAATTGAAGTGCACGGTGTTTCTTCTCCAGTGTACAGCTCTTGGGAAGTGGGGAAACTCCAATGTTTCGAGTGGATTAAGGAGCGTTCCGATGGTCCCAATGTCCAGTTCTGTGTTATTGGGGATGGATGGGAGGAGTGCGAAGCAGCGGAAGCAATGAGATGGCCATTCGTCCAGATTGATTTGCGACCGAACGGTACTCACAGGTTTCCTGGCCTTACACTGAGAACCTTGGGATTTTATACCTCCATTGTATATGGGAACCGTGGTGCTGTGACTGATGAAGTCGATGAGTGAGTTAGTGACTTACTTTGCTAGGAAAGCAGTCTCGACAAAATAACACGTTCCATGTCTCTAGTGGAAATTCCTAACTAAATTAGTTTAATTGATTTCCCTTGACCTTCAATTTCATATCACTTCATGTGTATTTTTCTCAAGCATTTAAAAGTCTGCCGCGTGAAGGGGCACATCTTTTTCACTATCCTCGTGTTACTTGTACAGTTTCTTCTTCTTTAGAGCAGACTGATATTTGCAAAATTTCTTGCAAATGCCATATCTATGAAGAGCCAAAGTTTATGTGGTCTGGTTATGAGAACTAATTAAATTGCTAAAGGATACAATTGCATGAATGCTACAACGTCTAGTGATTTTCCGTCAAGGTATATCCCAGTTCTTTGGTTCACTTAGCAACTGAGTGCTTGGATACTCACGGACAAAGTGCATGGTGGTCGTGCTCGGACAAGACTCTGTGCTTTGGCACACGCAGTTGTGTTTTCATTATGATCGCCCTTTGTTATTTAACAGTTCAATCCAGGCTAGGACGAGAAGCTCTAGGATGATACTAACAGATTCATTGACTAGACAATATGGCTTCATCCCGGGATGCATCGGTTGAATGTTGAATTGACAGTGACATTTCGCATCTATTCATTCTAAGACTATTTCATTTGCCAATAACAAGAGTGCATGGACGGTAGGCTACCATTGAGAGAATTAAACGCCATATACATAACACCGTTTTAAACAAAAGGACTGGCTCGGGGAAAGAAGAAAATCATCTCAAACTATCATCTCTGATTGCACATCTGGTCGCCTTATTCATCACCCATTGCCAGCTCTAGAGCATAGTCATCCCTTTCCTGTAGCGTCAGCAAAAGAGGAAAAACAAGCACTGTCTCAGGAACAGAACGTTAAACATAACAAATCCTCCCTAGGCAGCTGGTGTAGGATGATTTACAAATTAACTGCTACTCGGCATCTTTACATTTCTCCTTCAATCTAATTGTAAAGTTTTGTATTGATGACAGGGTATCTAGAACTCACAATAGGTCCTCGTGCAAAATATCTTCCAAATTGAAGCCAATAGACCTGCAAGTCACGTAAATGATGTTTCAAAATAGGAACGTAACATTTATGGCAAACTTCTTTAACAGATTTACTTAATGCAGAATGAAAATTCTGCTCTCCCCAACTCATCACATTCACAGATTAAACATGTTTCCAGACCAAAAGGTTCTACCAAGAGCAAAACATTCACTTGAGCTAAAAAAATGCAGGTAAGCAATCTCATGCTCCAGCCAAGCACCAAGTCTTTAAGGAAAAGTGACGGCGTGATATATACTATCAAAAAGAGGGAAAAATAAACCAAAATAATCTAATCCGTGTAAAATGAAGTAGATTGTTGCCAAAATAGTGTATGAGTAGGTGCAGCTTCCCTCACGAATCAAGGCACAAATTATACTCAACTCAAAGTTGCGAGTGTTATTCTGCTACATCCTCAGCTCATAACGAGAGGCCTACTTTTGTAGATGATCAAGCACATTACCTCATCTTCATCTTGTGTTTCTACTTCAAGATCTGAGGAAGGAAAGCCAACACAGAGTAGTGCATAGCCCTGGATTGCCAAGAAGAACAAATCATCTAAGAAGTTACAACTGCCATACTACACAGTGGGCAAGTAAATGAAATCTCCCACATCTATAAGGTTTGTTAGCCGAATTTGAGCTTTTGATAAGTAGATATTCAGAAAAATAAGAATGTACAGCCTGATTTCAACCAAAACTTCCAGCTGTAGGGGAGTTAAGTTTGCATATCATGAAATGCTGGTTTATTTAGCCAAATTTGTTAACCAAGATCCAACAATAACTTTAGACTCATCAGAAAGTTAGCTTTTGACACTATCATCAACTGAGCAGCAGAATTGATCTTTATGATGATCACATCAGATAGGTAAAATTTCTTCCCAACATCCATTGAGAAATGACAGTGAATTCCCTAAAATTCACTTTACCAAAGGAGCCTCAGAGTCGGTTAGATAAAGCAAATTCAGGAATTAGAACTGAATCATTTGGACCAACAGCAGATCAGCCGCAGGACCTGCATAATCCATTCCACCAGTCTCACCCATGGCACAAAAACAGTATCATTACAGATGCCAATACAACACGCCCCTTTCGAAACTGAATTTCTTTACTATCTAACTACACAGGATCAAAAGATCCAACTGTTATTGTCCTCGCTATAAACTAGCGAGGGAAGCAGTAGGTGAATAATATAGTTCAAGGGAGAAGTGTCCCTTCCCAATAACAAGATAGACGTCCTATGCTATGTGGTTTTAGGAGTCCATGAGAAGCTTAGTACTACATAAATTGGGATTGAGGATTGTCAGAATTCAGCCGTCATTTTGTTCTAAGTGGAATAGGAATGTATAGTACCTTAGACTTTAATTCAGCAGAAATCCCTAGTGCTTCAGGCTGCCTGATTTGTCCTGATTTTACTCGAACAGCACAGCTAGTACAACAACCTGTCACAGTAGCTCTCAGCAAAGTTGTCTTTGCGCTTCGAAATTAAGATAGCAATAGCTGTAGTAACTCAGATAGTAAAAATACTGCATGAGATGATATAAAATCCATAAGCTCCTTGAGCAAGCAAATTAGACCTCTTTATTTTTCACTTTGAGAGTACAAAATGGTGGCAACACAATGGTGAGTTCCAAAGGCAGGAACAGTGCATAAGAAGGGAGATCCATAGCAATTGAGCTATCCAAGTTGATCTCAGAGTAATTGACATTAAGAAACATCTTAGTGGTAAGTGTTTCGCAAGAACTGGTTTACTCGCAACAGCAAATCGACAGCCTCTTGCAAAGATTGCAACTTCACGGTGCAGAACATATGTACGGTGCACGGACACGGCATTTTTTGCCTCATCAAGGGAGCATTCACTGTAAAGCTTGTATACTCTCTGTTCGACGAGGTTCTTACATTTCTAAATTAAAAGAAATAGAAGACGAGTTTCTCATCAAGCTGAAGACAAAGATAAGGAAATTGTGGGAAAAAAAAAAGATGGACGGTTACTACAGTAAAATGCTTGTTGTCCCCACACTTATCCTTGAATCGCTACAAGCAAAAATCTGCACTTTGCACAATCTATGCACAATGGACCAACATATTCTCAAATTACAGCAGAAAACCAATACCGTGCCTGCAAGCGAAAGGAAGGGAGACGTCCTGAGCCTCAGCCGTGTGCAGTATATACTGATCCTACATCCGAATTTAAATGCACAGACATTAAACAAAGAGAAACCGATACCATGAAAATAAGCCACTGACTAATGCTCTTTAATGGCTCCTCCCACATTTTTATAATTTATATTATTCCTTTTTCCATTGTGGTGCGCAACAAGCAGCTGGGACTACAATGTCATGAAGAAATTCGCAGACAAACTCAGTCGACGTTTTGCACGCTAGACTGATCGATGACATTGCAATCGAAAACCTTCATATTATTTATAAGAGCTCGCTTGACATTCTCTCTGTGTAGGATCATAATGACATAGTTGCTGGAAAACGTAGGAAAAAAGCAATGATCCGTCTAAATTACCTCTGCACAGAATTCTCACCTCGGGGACCGAAAACTCGTGAACAACGCCTCGCTGCCGATCGTGGACGGTGACCTTGTGGACCGGCACGGAGGCCGCGTGGCTTCCGCCCACGCCGTTGGGCCCGGCCGCCGTCTGGAGCTCGCCGGACGTCGTCCCGCGGCGACATCTCGCTGAGGGAAAGCGGCGGGTGCCGCCGCCGCCGTTCCCGGAGGGTGGAAAGAGGCGGCAACGGCGGCTGAGCGAGGTGTAGGGGGCGAAGGTCAATGAAATGTCCATCGGGGGGAGAGAGAGAGAGAGAGAGAGAGCTTCCGCGTTGCAGACTGCAGGGTAATGTGGCGAGGAAGAAGAGATAGCGTGAGCTCTGAGGGAATTCATTCAGTCCTCTTTGCTCGGACCGTGTCTTGGTGTGAGCGAGCTGGTCAGCGTGCGTTCCGTTGACTCCTTCTCTCCATCTATACGGACAAGTCTTGCTCAGCAACGAGGTCTAGACTCCAGAGGTTACGGTGCGTTCGCAGGTGAGATGATAAAACAGGGTTCGTTTAGACACTACCTTTGACTATTCGACCAAAAAAAAAAAAAAAAAAAGACACTACCTTTGACTAAGCTCGGTTTATTTTCATTTATCGATTTATTCACTTCACTTACTTACTTTCACGTGTTTAATTTGATAAAATATTTGATCAAATGGAAAATATTTTTCACATTTTTTTGCATGATTACAATTAGAAAAATGAAATATTTAATCTAAAAAGGAGAAAATGTCTCTTCAAAAATGATCTTGCGTTCTTTATTATTATTAACTTTCTTCCGAAACAAATACGTCCTTATAGAAAAGATAATTAGCAAATTATTTGAAACTCGTGTGAATTATTAAGCTAAAATCAGTCTGCCGATCTTTTCTCTTCTCCTTATTAAGCTTCGGGGGTAATAATAATATGAGGATGGTTGCCCCTTTAGAGGTCCGACGTGGCGGCGCATCCGACGTTAGAATTGCATGTCGGACACGTGGCGGCTCACGTGGCGGCGGAAGGTGGATCCCCTACACAGACATTCCATCGGTATGTCGTACTTTAAACGACGTTCCCCTTCACATTCGTTGTCGCCCAGCCCAGCATTCGCAGACCCAGAACAGAGTAAGGAAGGTCGGACCAAGCGAAAGAAAGATGCAATCCGCAGAAGCAAAGCTCAAGAACGTGGCCAGTTCTGCCAAAGAGCACGTCAACATAGCCAAAGCCAAACTCGAAGAAAAGGTCCTCCTAGACACCCCTATACACACAATCGCACGAAACCTTGTGCTCTAAATTTGCATTGCAGGACATACGAGTCCCGCGCTGAAGGAATGAGTAGTCGAACTTGAGATTTGCAGGTGGAGAAAGCGGCAGCGAGGACGCCGGAGGAGAAAGAGATGGCGCACGAGCGAAGGAAGGCTAAGGAGGCCGAGGCCAAGATGGAGCTGCACCGAGCCAAAGCGAAGCACGCAGCTGAGAAGTTCGCTGCCAAGCATTCCACCTTGGCAGGCCATGTCCATGAGCCGGCCACTCGCCACACGACGACAACGCCGCCGATAGTCGGAGCCCCCGGACACCAGCCCATCGGGACTGCAGATCTAATGGCTGGCACCACCGTCCCGACCTATCCCTTAGGAGGGCACCCGCCCCACTCAGGACACACGCACAAGCATATGTGAACTGTAGAAAGTAGTAGTGTTTTGCGTTTCAAGAATCGTCTTGCCTAGACACTAGCCCTCTTTTAAGTACGTTGTAGTTTGTTTTGGGGCTCTTATTACTAAAAGTAAACTTATCTAGCCATGGCAAGAGTTGTTTTGCTTAGTTTACAGCGAATTCCAATCTTGGTGATGCATACAAGCAGGCAATTCAACAACTCTTTTAACTGCTAAAAAATCATAGAATATCCCTGATCCCCCAGCTCTAAACAAGGATAAGGCATATTCTAATGCTACCATGCCTCATAAAAATTCAGCAGCAACCTCGAAAGTATGATGACACTATCATATGGGAAGGTTCGAACGTTAATATACACGATCCCTTTTAATACAGACGCGGGAATGTCAGCAATGTGGGAGTCTCGTCTATCAGTACAGTTGCAAGAATCTTTCGGAATGAATCGGAAAAAATCACGCAGGATTCCCAGGTGGGAGGATAAAGTTCCTAGAAGTGGAGAGAACATTCTTCCACGGGTCCTTGTTAGTATCATACCCACTCTAGTCTACCATGGTGTTCCACACAGTGTTGCACCTTGCCGTCGTGGGAAATAACCTGGTTCTTGACGATAGCTGGTCTTGTACTGTACCGCGCAGCAAACTTCGGCTTCGGCTTCTCCTCTGGCTCAGTAGCATCCGGCAACATCTCATCAAGAAACTCATGAGCCACATCCCCATCTTCGTCTATCCTCAGTCGTTTTGCGCACCATCGTAGACCCTAAAAACAAGACAAACTCAACAGGTTAGGCCACAGAAATCTAGTAGACAGTAAAAATTCCCAGGACTGAGAAGAGGGACACAGAGAGAGAGAGGAAAAGGTGTGTGTGTGTTTCTTTGGGGGGTGGGGGCCGAATGCTGCCACAACAACTGCACAAAAGGGGAACGTGAACAGAGCTAGCGAAGCCGGAGATACGTGGTTTGCTATTATAGAGAACTTTAGCGGCCAGTTCATGAGCACAGTTTGACATCAAATGTGAGAAAATGAAGCTTAAAAGACCCTGAAAGATAGCTGTCCACCAAGATTGGCTGTTGGGTTCAGAACTAGCAATTCTCTTCCGACCTTTCAAACTGCAAGTCATCGGGTACGATACAAAATCCAATGGCTTTTTCATTAATTCAAACAAAGACATACCAAAGGGTGAAACCATAATACGTTGTCTGTCCGCATTACGGAAATCAAGAAACCACAAAGCTTTAATGGTGTCGATAAAGAGAGGTGGTGATTGAAAAGGCATAAACAAAATAAAAGGCTTTCATCTACCTTCCAGGGGATGAGAAAAACCGTAAAATCTTTTAATAGGATATATGCAGCAAGGTCATAGTAGAAAAAGCTTGTGCTGATAGCTACTTCATGAAGTAAATCATTTGATGCAATCGCGGCTTTTTCAATAAAGGAGCGCACAAATAGGAAAAAAATGAATTGACTCAAGACAACTAGCATCACAATCTTAATGGATATAAGATCTCCAGAAAATCTGCAGAAATCTTTAATCCGATGAGGCGCACTATATTAGTTAAAGAACGTATGCTTGTCCATCACAAGATCTTCCTTCCTGAAATCTCTCCCAGCATCCAATTTTCTCTAATCCAGCGGCTTGGATGTGGAGTTCCCATAGCAATGCCCAAAGGACTAAAGGAGGCAGCTACAATAATAGCCCCCATCTCATCCTTCTTTTTCTAGTGAAAAAAATATAAATCGCTCTACTGTAGCTTTCAACAAGAAATGTCAAAGTTCCAGAATGCAACAGATTCCCACAATTCATAACCACAGGAATATCTTTTGCTTGTACTATGGTCTTAGCTCTATCCAAAGGTAAAGTTAGCTAAGTAAGCTACAACTTCTTGCCCGAACAACTAATTGATTATCGTGCAAGAGTAAGCAGCTTAACTATATATCATTAGCCAACCACAAGACATTATAAGAAACCTGAAAAGGGCAGGATCTTAATGCCGAGTTCAGGACATTACATAATCCTAACCAAAGTAGAAGACACTGTAAAATTTAGTTTATCCCCAAAATATGATGAACTCTTCCATGGCACCAGATGCAAATAATTCACAACAATCAAGTTCCTGGAATTAGCTTTCACATATGACAAATCCAATAGCCTAATGGGCTTAGGTTGATTGTCATATAAGTTGCATCTTCCTATGGATGCTAGTTTTTCTTAAGTGAGACGCCAATGTAACTAATAGATACTCTAAGCTTTTATACAGTGAGCTTGCAATAGCACCGGTAATGAAGATTTACCATCTCAGACTAATCCCAAATCACGTCTCATTTTCCAACCTTATAGTCAACCCCTCACAAGATGACCGTTAGACATGCCTTTGAGCAAGTGCCTGGTCTAATTAGCTATTCAGTGGACATCATAATCAAATAATTCAGCATGAACACTTTGATGGAAATGACCCCGTAGGAACTTAAGTGAAGGCTCTCAACTTTCAGCATATCTAAAGATCAGACATGTGCTTGTGTGGTGTTACTCTGGAGCAACTTTAGTTTCAAACTGCAGGTGATGGGGATTTTTTTTTTTTTGGTAAGGAGAAAAAAAAAATTTGGTAAGGGCAGGTGATGGGGATTTTAATGTCACCTAATCGATAAAGAGTTAAACACAAGTGTTCTACACAAGATGCTGCAACCTAAAAGACCTTGACGATTGACATGTCAAATGCAAGAGGAAAGCAAGACGAGGAATTACGTCAACATCACTGAACAGCTCCTAATTAATGAATGAAATATAAATGCCAAAAGAGGATGAAGGGACTCAATCTTTGGCTGCATTGTATTTCACAACATCATAAAATAAACCTACCAATATCATCAACACCAATCTAACGGTAGCGCCCATAACCGAACTAACTAATGGAAATCCACTATAAATTGCAAAATGACAGAGAAAATTGTCAACAGAAATGGTTGGCAGACTTCATTAACATCCCCCTGATGACTTTAATAAACTAGATTCTGAAAAAGAACCTTGAAGCGCGTGTTTAAACATATTAAAGCAATGTCAATCTAATGCCATTTTGCCATGGCAATGCTCCTTCTCTCTTCCATTCTCCTATCTAACAACACCTTCCGTGAAAATATTCACATCAACTCTAACTAATCAAGAGAAGCTCGGTTCTGTACTTGCGGGTATCCAAAAATTCTCCTGGCAAGCTCTACAAGCTCATCAGCTCCCAGTAAAATGGAGTTCATACATCTTATGAAGACGTATGATACTTCCATCTTTCAAAGACTAACATTGCGAGCCAGTTACTCCGGATGCCAAATTTTTCAATAGCAAATCTGGGCAGGTGTTAGACTCTATACATCGTGTTACCACTCAGCAGAGTCCTGTGTTTTTAATGAACAGTCGCTACCCCCTCGCTTCAAAAAAAAAGAAAAAGAAAAAATCCAGGTCCAATGGGTCCCGATTGATGCCAGGGAACAAGCAGAAGATAAAGTCACCCTGCCCTAGCTGGAATCACCGAGAAACACCACATTTCAGCTGAAAGAGAATTTAGAAGCAGCACGAACCACATGCGGGTAGTATAAATCCAGCCTAAGCTTCTGGAGCTCGGACAAACGAGGAAAGAAACCGACTCAGATAGAGGAAAACAAGAGATGACCTGAACTCCGCCGTCGCCGGAATCGCAGGGGACGAGAACGGGGCCGAGGCTCGGACGTTCGACGGCGACCTTGACCGGGACGCTAAAGCCCCTGCGGGGGCCCGCCTCCTGATAGTTTCGACTCCTGCTGGCCGAATTCGGAGGATCGGCCCCTTCTTCGTCTCGCTCTTCTCCGTCTTCTTGATGCGGCCGCCGATCCTCGTCTTCCCTGTTGACTTCGTCCCGGCCGAAACCTAGAATCCCCGCTATCCGCCGAAACAACCCCATTGCTTCTGCGTCGGCGTGAATCCGGTCTCAGATCATGAGGAAGAGGGTCGTGTGGTCAGTGCGGTGAGCTGCGAGGGCGTCGATGGAGGTCGAGCTTGTGAGTTTGGGCGGAATATGCGGAGAATTTCGTACAGTTCTGTTCATCTTTGAGAAGCAGAAGGAGAAGATGGCGACGGTTTCTTGTTATTTTCTCTCTTTTCTTTTTTCCATTTTCCCCTTTCTTTTTATTTCTCTTCTCGCTTTTCTCGTTGAAGAAAATAATGGGGTGATAAAAAAAATTATCTGTCGATACGCAATTTAAATTCAGTGAAACAAATATTTTTCGAAAAGGTATTTTTTTTAAAAATGAAAATATTTTAGGGTGTTCCTTTGAAACTTATGAAAAATTATAGAAAAAAATAAAAAGAATTATTTTTTCTCTCTCTCCTTTTGTTTTATATTGACTAGCGAGAAGATATGATTTTTCAGGACTTTGTTAAACTGATATTAGAAAATATTATCATTTTTCAGAAAAATAATTTTTCGAAAAACATTTTACAAAAATATTATATTTTCTATTAAACAAACGGAGACTTAATTCCACATTTTTCTTTTTGATCAAAAATAACTAAAATTTTCCATTCTCGACTTATCACTAGAAACAATTGATATCATGAATTTTTCTGTGCAATTATGTTCTATCATATTTTGCATTAATTAGCGAAATAGTAATGATAGAATGGTGACGAGAAAAATCTTTTTGTTTTTGTTTTGTCCATTCATTTTCATTTCTCATTCTTTTTGTTAACAGAAGATATAATTATTTTTCATAATTACTAAACTTTTTCCTCGTTTAGTAGGATTGGTTGCACGAATTTTCTCGTGCTGTTGGATGGTTACGGAGTGTTGGTGAGAAGAGATCTTCTACATCTGTCCATTTCTGTACACTTCGACTTAAGGTTATTTTTGGATAGAAAATAGAACTGCGTTTTGCATACTTAATGGAACAATTTGAATCTTGATGAATGGTCACATGAATTCTCTTATGTAGTTGCATTGCATGCAAAATTGGTTCATATCGAAGTGTTCAATATCGTCGCCATCGTATTTATCTGGGCTTGTTTACTTGTAAAGTGTAGCATTGATAAAGAACACATGACAAACGACGTCATATCTAATAATTTTTTTATGATATATTAAATTGCCATTTGGGTTTTGATCTCGACAATGAACATATTTGACACTTTTAGTAGGAAGAAGGACGGCAAGATATTGCCTATGGATGTTTTTTGCAGAGTGTGGAACGACAAATTAATTTCACTATACAACATTAAATTGATAAATCGTACTAAAACTAACAAAATTTACTGTAAAAGTGTAAGTCCTAAAATCCTAAAAAGGCCGGGAAATTGCTAGTGCCCTAAAAAGGCTTATAAGGTCGATGGGGCCTCATCGATGGTTAGCGAGGGTCACGGGGATCCGCTGGAGTTGGCCCTTTTTTCCCCTCCCCCCCCCAATTGGGTTAAAAAAATTACCCTTTTGTCTTTTAACCTAATTTAAGTAATATTTTGGGAAGAAAATTTTAAAAAAGAGTCTCCAAAAACTGATAAAAACCTATAATGCCAATGTTTTTTGTTAGCCAAATTGATGGAGTTTATGAAGGACGCGATTGTATCAATTTAATATATTTCAAGATTTTATTGCATTTATAAAAAGGTTTGGGTCTTGCATCTTTGCAACAAGTTTTATCATGGTGCACTTATTCTAAAAAAACAATTATATAATTAGTCCCTTAATTTTGGCCGAGGTGAAAAGTTATTTGTGCACTTTTAATTTATTGAACGTGATTTTTGAACTTTTGTTTAATGTGCAATCCATAAAATTTCAATTTGTTCAATATAGTCATTGAAAACTTGGTACATATCAATCTAGTCCTTGAAATATATGAAAAATTTCAATATTGTTCTCTATTAATTCAAATTCAATAATAACATTGTATATTTCACATAGTTTGGGAACAAAATTAAGTAAGTTGAAAAAATTCAGAGGTCACGTGAATGTATTAAAAATTTAGGAGCAATATTACACATTTGAATAAAATTCAATGATTATATTAAATAAATTAAAAATTTATGAATGAAAGTAAAATTAAATCAAAGTTCATGAATCATTTATGTCATTTTTTTTAAGTACAAGGGCATTGGAAGTTTTTAAACCTGTCAAATAAATGGAATTGAGTCATAAAATTTTAAAAAGTATAATTACGTTCTAAAACTCATTACAAAGTGTAATCCAATTTCAAAGCGTTTAAAAAATGTAATGAAATTTTACAACTTATTGAGTTGATCAAATTAAGTCATACTCGTCATTGCACTTTTTTAAAATTTTAGTATTCAATTGTACTTATGCGATAATTTTAAGAATTAATTGTACGATTTTCAGAATTTTAGAATTCTTTTAGGACTTTCGTAATAAGCTTTACGTGACTTCCACATTTTTGTCTATTCTAAACAAACAAAAGAAGAAGAGCACGTGCCGGAGGCCTCGTGTCACGTGAGAAACATTTTCAACAATGACCCGATTTCGCTGACCGCAGTTCCCCATTTTCCCCTAATTCCTCACTCTCTCTCTCTCCGAATTCAATACCTTTCGCGAATCCATATCCTCCATTTGCAGTTGAAATTTCAATGCAGTAGTCGATCGCTCGCCGATCCACCCGCTCGCGCGTCTCCGAGGAACATTCCTGCAGATCTCTGAATTTTGACGGGGGGGGAAAAGGGTCCTCGATTGATCGGATCGTCGGGGCGGAAATCGGCGGCGACGATGCCGGTGGCTGCTTCCGCTATCTACTTCCTGAACCTCCGCGGCGACGTCCTCATCAACCGCCTCTATCGCGACGATGTCGGGTAACAGTCCCCTCCGCTGCTTCATAGCTTAATTTGACTCCGATCCCGCTGGATCCTGGTAGCCAGGTCGATCGTTTCCGCGTTCTTTCGTTTTGCGAGCTTGAATGCGCCGTCGATTTCTCCCAATAAGCGAACTGCGGATCCTTTCTGGGAGCTAAGTAGAGTTGAAGTTTCTGGATGGATGTCGTTATGCCTTGTGTGATGTTGTTGTTGCTGTTAGTTGAGCTGCCTACCGTAAGTATCATTGCTAAAGGTCGAGAAATATGGATGGTTCTGGTTACTGGGTGATCCACAGGGCCTGTTTTTAGTCGGGGTTAGGTGTTCGGAAGGTAGCAAGGTGTGAGAATTGGATGGTGCAATGAAAATTTTGGTGCGATGCATTGGCGCAGTGTTGCTTTAAAGGGATGTACTTTTTCTTCCATTGGATCCATATTAAGACTGACAAGACGATTGCGTTTACCATGAAATTGTAGGAGGTGGTGCTGCGAGAGGTTTTGTTATTATCTGCCGTACATAGTGTATATGCAATGTGACAGCTTTATGGCCTTTAATTGTAGTGTCTTTACAATTGCTAATGCAGATTTTATTTGGATGGAGATTCCCCATGTGTATCAATCACGCCAATGTGCGATTCATTTAATTGGTTTTCGTCATGTAAAACTCTTACATTCCTTTAGTTAACTCAATATGACACTTTTATTTAATAGGCCCTTTAATTGTTTGCTGCAAAGCTCCTCAGCACTGTTTCTGTTGGTATCTCTCCTGATCTCTCCTATTATTCTCATGAGTAATTTCTTCTAGGGGGAATATGGTGGATGCCTTCCGCATGCACATCATGCAGACAAAAGAGCTCGGTACCTGCCCTGTGCGCCAGATTGGTGGTTGCTCATTCTTTTACATGAGAATCAGCAATGTCTACATCGTGATAGTTGTCAGCAGCAATGCTAATGTAGCTTGTGCTTTTAAATTTGTTGTGGAGGTAAGCTTCTTCCACTGTATGTCATCTTCTTTTGAAGTCAGCAAATGCCGAATTCCTGTTTAATGCAAAGACTAATTGTTTGGTCTCATTGTGAAATTTCGCCATTGCTGCTAAGTCCTTGTTAGGACAGATTGCACCCACTTTTATATTTATTATGTGAAGTTTGTGCTCTCATTAGCTGTTGATGTGGTCTTGTTTCTGTGGTCTCAATGGAGATGTGAATAGATTGCTTAGGACTTCCTCCTGCCAAAGCATTGTAGTTTCTTTCACAGAAGGAGGACGATAACTGCTGCATGCATCAGAAAGTTAACTTGATTTTGGAAGAATAAGAGGGTTAGGATGAATAATATAATTGATAAAGCAGCAAGTTTCTTTTTTTAAGACAAGTGTTGTCATGGTGCAATCATATTTCAAGGGAATGGATTGCTACGAATGCCTGATAGAACCTCTCTTTCTTGCAGGCCGTTTCCCTTTTCAAATCTTATTTTGGAGGATCCTTTGATGAAGATGCTATTCGTAATAATTTTGTTCTCATTTATGAGCTTTTGGATGGTAAGTTAGAGGCTTGAATTAATTATTTCTTTGTTTCTGGTTGCGATAAGGTGGAATGTAGTAAATAATCCTGGGCAAAAGGTCCTGTGTGGTAGACAAGATTCTGGTTTTTGTACTGGAGGAGCAAGAGAGAATAAAAGTTTCTAGAGATATGCTTACTTTACCTCATCGCACTACTGCTCATGTGGATCAATTGTCATGATGCATGATGTATGATGGTAGACTCTCAGGTTTTGCTAATACAACAACCACATGGGTTCTCCCCTTTCAAAAACAGAAGTTTTGATGAGATTTAAGAGGATGCAAAAAGCAGTATTAACCTAACTTAATGCAGGACATGAGAACTCTATCTAATGGTTTTTAGGATGGGGATGTTTTGCGGTAGGATGGTTGAGTATTCTGCTGTAAAAGCAAAGCGAGAAAGCATGGATACAGAATTCTTAATAATATGCATTTAAGCATGCGTATTTTATGTAGTTAAGTTTTAGTTGCTTCTCAAAGTGTGAAGATGGTTTGGAGCTCACATGCATGTGTTAGGGTGCCTGCTAGCTAGATGTTTTCTGGAGAACTGTGAGATTGATGAGATGTTTCTCTTTAGAATATTATCTAGAATTTTCAATACAGGAATGGATTATTTACATTCATCACTATAACATTCATTTCAGAGATTATGGACTTTGGCTATCCTCAAAATCTTTCCCCTGAAATCCTGAAGCTGTACATTACTCAGGAAGGAGTGCGCTCGCCATTTTCTTCCAAGGTTGGTATCTTATTACTTTAAATTAATCCTGACATGGTTTTCCAGAGTGTTCTCTGAGTTCTTCTTTTACTTCTTCTTCTTCTTTGATGATTTCTGATTGTGCTATTTCCTACGAGTTTAATAGCCTTCAGATAAACCTGTGCCAAATGCTACCTTGCAAGTCACTGGTGCTGTTGGTTGGCGGAGGGAAGGGCTGGTTTACAAGAAGAATGAGGTGACTTTGATATTGTCCTTATGCTCTTATTCCATGATATCGACATATTATGTGATCGGGAACTTCATTTCTACAGGTTTTTCTTGATATTGTAGAAAGCGTGAATCTTCTAATGTCTTCGAAAGGTAGGTCCAATATTTTTTTAATCAAAAGTACCATATTGATTTCTTTTGTTGCTCACCACAAATTGGTTAATACAGGAAGTGTCCTGCGTTGTGATGTGACGGGGAAGATTCTTATGAAGTGCTTTCTCTCCGGAATGCCTGATCTGAAGTTGGGTTTAAATGATAAGATTGGCCTCGAGAAAGAGTCGCAGATTAAATCTCGTCCTATTAAAAGGTAGTTTGTCACCTGTAAGTTCATTCGAATTAAAAGACTCTTGCTTCTTGTGCTTGATGATGTTCAAATTGCTTATGCATTGAAATGCACAATGCATGCAGCCTTGCCAGTACCAAGTCGTTCCCAGCTTATTTAAGCAATCATCTTGTGTTTCTTCAATGTCTTTCACTTTATGTTCGTTAAAATTTGGCCTTCAAGTTTTCACTAATTATTTGTGCTATTGCATGTTGTTTTGGCGTTCTCTTCTATGACACTTGAATGTTTTTGCAGTGGTAAAACTATTGAGCTCGATGATGTCACATTCCACCAATGTGTAAATTTGACAAGGTTTAACTCAGAAAAAACTGTTAGCTTTGTGCCTCCTGACGGTGAATTTGAACTGATGAAGTAAGCTTCTGATTTCCCTTTTGCATCATCTGTTTATTGTTTGAACAGTAAAAAATAAATGCTTTATTGTTACCATTTATTCTATGTATAAGTACTTTAATGTTAGTAATCATGCGTTCTATTAATTGATTCATCTTATATTCTGTAGGTATCGAATAACAGAGGGTGTTAATCTTCCATTTCGAGTGTTGCCAACGATAAAGGAACTCGGTCGAACAAGAATGGAAGTAAATGTCAAGGTTTGTGATGATTATTAGTGAAGCAAAGTGATTATGCCTTGTCTTTGATCATTTGGTTTTCTCACCTGTATTTATCTCCAGGTAAAGAGTGTTTTCGGCCCAAAAATGTTTGCTCTTGGGGTTGTCATTAAAGTTCCTGTACCAAAGCAAACTGCAAAGACCAATTTCCAGGTGACATCGGGACGAGCGAAGTATAATGCTGCTATTGATTGCTTGGTTTGGAAGTGAGTTTTGGTTTCTCCTTTCCTGCATATGGTCTAGCTCTAATTACCTACTTCCATTTTGAATCCATGGTGGGACATTGTTGTTCTCCCAAGCCCCTCACTGCTTCATGAAAGCACATGATAAAAGATTGATAGACTCTTGTTTTGATTGTTTGGTCATGTCATAAATAACTGGAGTATTAAAAAGTCTTGTTTTGGAATGGTTGGACTTGAAATTGGAATTTCCAAGGAGAGAGTTGCATCTGACAGACTGCTGCATTGTCGAGATGGAGCAGTGGGATATTAAAGACTTGGTATTGTTGGTTCTGGAGCTTGGTACTGCTGTATCAGATCAGCCATCTTGGTTTTGCCACGTGGTGAAAATCATTTTTCTCTGGCATTGTTGGTATTTTTCAGGGAAACAGCTCATAGTGACATGATGTTAATTGAAAAAAAATTATGTTGGGTCACTCTTTTCCTGGACTTATATTCAGACAAAAAAGTTCCCTCTTTAGATTATGTGTTGGTTGAGAAACTCGTACTCATCATGTCTTGTGGCTCCTCAGGATAAGAAAGTTCCCCGGACAGACGGAACCAACTATGAGTGCGGAAGTTGAGTTAATATCAACAATGGGAGAAAAGAAATCTTGGACAAGGCCACCAATTCAGATGGAGTTTCAGGTGAAAAAATTACTGGTATTTTGTGGCATTAGATGGAGTTTCTTTCATGAAATTACGTTTCTCCAAAATTGAAGTTCCTGTTCTTCAGTTTTTTTCTCTCCCTTGGCTAAATATTTAAGATTAATGCACAATTAGTAGTTTTCTGTTTGGAGGATGATAATATGAGTGGATAAACTTTTCTAGAGTCTGTATAGTATAATATGAACTTTTTGGATTGCTGTTTCTTCACCAAATTTACTGTTGAGCAGGGAAGTGATCAACACTTTTTCTGCCATAAGGGATGAAACATTGGTTGTTTATTCGATAATTTTGCATCTCATTTCAGGGATGCTAATATCCTGGATTACTGATTTTGCCTGTCCTTGGTTGAGCTTGTTTGCACCCTACCCTTTTTAACTGGCAGTGCTTTTGTTCAGTATCTTCCACGTTGCAATCCGTGTGCTTAGGCAGTTTTTCGTCCACTAAATCCTTTAGAGGATTACAATTGCCCCCTGCTGGTTCCGTCTCTCTCTCTCTCTCTCTCTCTCTCTCTGACATCCATTTAGCCTTCTGTTCTGAATAGGCCAAAATCATTAAAACAAACTCGGCATTTTTTTTTCTTTTCTTTGGCTTGTTTTTCTTTGTCCAATTGTCCATCAAACTTGAGTATGCCCGTAGTCAGTATGGCAATCTGGCTTGGCCTAAACAATAGTTGAAAATGAAATCCTAGATATATTTTGTTTTGAAGCTTGCGATCTTATGGCTCAGATATTATATGTGTATTTTTACATGCACTGCCGTGTTTTCATCATCCCTCCTGTTCTCTTGTGATCTCATCAATCTCACTTGCAGGTTCCTATGTTCACAGCATCTGGATTACGTGTCCGCTTCCTGAAGGTACTGCTGCCATGTGTATAACGTATCTTTCTCAGTATGACCAGGGATGATTGCTAACATTATCTCCGTCGCAGGTGTGGGAAAAGAGTGGGTACAACACGGTCGAATGGGTCCGCTACATAACAAAAGCCGGGTCCTACGAGATTAGGTGCTAAGCATTCGTTTTGCTGCGTCGGAGCTCATAAGCATCGGAGCAGGACCTGAAATTCTGAGAAATTGTCAAAGTCCAGTGCGGTGGAGAGGGGAAAAGCTTGGCTTATCTTCAAGCAGATGAATGCGATTTCGCTTGCTATCTGCTCGATTGTCTTGCGGAGGAATTATCCATTTTTTGTTTTTTAAACACGAGCCTGTCGAATAGGGTCGCTGCCGTCGCTTTTGTTAATTTGTGGTTGTAAAGGCTTTAAATCTTTCATCACAGGGACATTTTAAATGGCCCCTTTTTCAGGTCAACTCTTTCTGACTTCTGGAGCTTGGAATTGTACATTGATTTATTCACGTAAGCGACGAGGATCGGTTGTGCTGTTGTCACCGCCTCATCTTCCACCGACTAACCTGAGGCCTTTTAGCGTGTTGAAAGTATTTCCTGAAGTTCTCGTTGTCCTTTCTCCCACGTGCCCATCTTTCCATGGCAGTAAGCCGATAGGGAAGAAAAGGGGGGAGAGGGATCTCTCTCTCTCTCTCTCTGCAGATCCGGCGGTCGGTGCCGGGGCTTTGGATGTTGGGCCGTCGGTTGATATGGAAGGTCCACATCTCGTTCTTGCGAAAGAGGAGGGAGATAGAAAGGTGGCGGGGGGGGTGGGGGTTAAAGCATCTGGGTCCCCGCCGTCTTGATGCAACCAGAATCTTGAAAAAGTGGGGATCGGGAGGGGAAGGCCAAAAGTTATCGCCTTTACGTTTGAATTGGGCATGACAAGTTTGACTTATTGGGGTGGGGGGCCAGATCGGCGCTTTGGATCCACTTTCACCTGCCTGGCCCTCCCTCCCTCCCTTCCTTCCCAGTTTCCTCCTGCCCCCCCTCCCCCCTGGTTGAAGTACGGGCGGATGTGAAGGGACTCTGAATCCAGCTGGGAATCTACCAAAGCACATCGAGAGAAGACTTTGGCCACCCAAAAAAGAAAAAAAAAGAATAGAAACAACTTAGGGTTGGAAAGCATATTTTGTGAAATCGAACGCTTGAATCAATTAAGCCGTGAAAATGATAATTTTATGTCTAAACTTTTTCGTGAACTATGGGAATCTTTTTTGTTTGTTCATTTTTTTTCTTTTGATAGTGGAACGATCGAATTATTTTTAAGAAAAATACTTTTCGGGGTAATTCGTTTTTCGGCTAAATAAACGGACCGTAAATGTCATGCATTTTATAGTCTTCTGCTCCATAAACTATTGGCCGCGCACGATATCTTTTGTAATCTGTAATTGGCTGTCTAGAGTGATTGATGTGATTTTTTTGTAGGAATCTAAGAATTTCATGCTTTCTTCACAATTTAATATTCGCAATATCAATCGTGGCCTTTCAGATGTACGAAAAAAGTCTTAAGCATCCACCCTTATATTGGGATGTGGTAGAACGTTTTGGCTCATGGACTCGAAAACAAGGCTTGCTAAGAAATGTCCCATCGGGCAATCAAGTTCCCCAGAAAAATCGCTCATTTCTCCTCAATACTCTCTCTCTCTCTCTCGTGGATCTACTTCATCCAAGTCATTGATAACCCAAGAGGTGACATCTTTCTGCTTAATGTTCATGCCGGATAATCTTTTCCATAGTCTTTGACAACAATCATTACATTGTGATCCTTATAAAAAGAATAAAATTCCAAACTAGCAGTTCGGCAATAAAAGGGACATTGCCTCCCAAGTATAGTATGTACCTCCAAAACAAGCAACCACTTCGATTTTTCCAAATGATGTCATTATGTCTTTCGCATAGGAAAATATGGCGATCTATTCATGTTCTTCCTAGTTATATCCGAAGAGATAAGATCTCTCCCTCTCATTAACGTTCATTCTAGATATTCCTTCTGCCATGAGCAGTTCGACAGCAACTAGGCAAAAAAGGAACATAGCCACCCAAGTACGATACGTGACTAGAGAGCAAGTAGCTTTCTAGATTGTTCAAGTGACTATTTCAATTTTTTCGAAACCATGGATTGAGTCCTTCGCAAAAGTTAATATCACGACGATCTAATTCACCAAAAAATATCTCCAAAATGGAAAGCGGCCAACAAATAGGAAGTAACTTGACATATTAGCTTATAAAATCGGGAGAACGAATGGTAATGATTTAAAATTTTAATTTTCATAAATGGTATTGAAATCGACAAGATCATATTCCACCTAGTTAGTATGTTTACTGAGTATGAATCATTGGATGGCATTCGCTGAAAAAATTTTAAGAATTTCTACTCATAAAGCTTGTGTTTTGGAATTTGTGCACCATCTTTTTTCCCATATAAGCAACATTATCACATTGAGCACTTACCAGTTCAACGCATGCGAAATTTTTTTTTTTCCTTACAAGCGATATCGAATGGGGAAAAATTGCAGGTTCGTGGCATGCAAATGCATTTTTCCAAATGAATTACGTCGAACTAGGAAAAAACCGAAACTGACAATGGGTGATGATTGAGCACAAATGAGTTGGATGCTTGCGAATTTTACCTAATAAGACCATGTCGAATGAGGGAAAAATCGAAATGGATAGTCTGTACACATCGAGCATGTTTGAATTCGATGAATACGAAGTTTATGCACATAAGCGATATTGAGCACCTTACACGAGTTCGACGCCTACGTGATTTTTCCGTATAATTGGGAAGAATTGGTATTGCAAATTCTTTGGCAATTGGGCACGGACGAGCCCGAAGCATGCCAAATTATTATGCGAATAGGTGCCGTCGAACGAGGAAAATTCGAAATTATGGGGTCGTTGATGATGGAGCACGCGTTAGTTCGATGCACGTGGATTATTCCAAAGAAGTCTTTTCCAACAAGGAAAAATCGAAATTAACAGTCCTAAATTATCGAGCATGTACGAGTTCGGCGCATACGTATTTTTCCAAATAAACCATGCCGAAGAGGGAAAACCGAAATTAACGGTCCGTACTTATTGATGCCCGACACGAGTTCAGTGCATGGAAATAAAGCCACGTCGAATGGGGGGAAAACCGAAACTAACGGTTACCCGCGATCGAGTTCGGCGCATGCAGATTTTCCCTTAATAAGCCCCGTCGAATGGGAGGGGGAACCCCGATTCTAACGGTAGCCATGCACGAGCTCGATGCATGCAAATACTTCCGGACGAAGTCACGTCGGACGATCGGGAAAGATCCAAGAGGCAAAGATCGTTCACGATCGGGCGACGCTTTCGTCTAAAGTTCAAGTGGGCTTTAGGGCAATGAGCAATGAGCAATGTGCAATGGGCATCGCCATTCCTATGCCTTGTCGGATAAGGAAGGGCGAATTTTTTGCGAGGGGGGGTCGGTCGGGCCGGGCATTGAGAAGAAACCGAAGGGGATCAGATCGGCTATGGATCAAAAGACCAAATCCCCACAAGAAAATCCACCCAAAACCCCCAAATTTGGTAAAGAATTTAAAACCCTACCGATTCACCATGGCCTCTCCCACTATATAAAGAGCGTCCCCCCCCCCTTCTCACGCTCTGTGTTGCTCTATCTCAGCATTGGGAAGTAGGGTCTCTCTACTTTGAACTTTGATTAAATAAACAAGAGAGAGAGAGAGAGCTCAGAGTTTGCGAGACAAAACCAAACCCACCTGCATTCACGCTTCTCATTTCCCTCTCGTCGCTTCCCAGCAATAAAAATCTCACCTTTAGCCACCCGAGAAAAAACCCACCCCCTCCCTTCTTACCTCTTCCGCCCACTAGCAGAGGAAAGACGCGAGCTTTCGGAGATCAAGAATCCGCGGAAGCGAAATGGACTCGAGGGACGCGCCACCGCCACCGGGGATGGTGGGGGTCGTGGGGTCCACCGGCTCCTACCCCGCCCCGCAGCCACCGCCGCAGCAGCAGCCACCGCACCTGATGAACCCCAATTCGTCGGCGGTCATGATGCAGCACAGGTTCCCCTTCAACTCCGTGGTGGGCTCCGCACCGCCACCGCAGCAGCAGCAGCAGCAGCAGCAGCAGCCCCCGCCGCCGCCTGAGGGGATGGATTCCCTTGGTAATGCTGGCGGCATTTACGACGGATCGTCGCAGTCGGGGCTGAGGCCGGGCGGATTCTCCATCGAGCCGGCCAAGAAGAAGCGCGGGAGGCCCAGGAAGTACACTCCTGAGGGCAACATTGCCTTAGGGCTTGGACCCACTTCAGTGCACTCCTCTGGCGGGGATCATCATCATCACCATGGCGGTGGCGGAGGTGGAACCAGTGGGGGCGGAGGTGATGGGAACATCACGGGCTCGTCTGAGCATCAGGCCAAGAAGCACAGAGGGAGGCCACCTGGTTTGGGCAAGAAGCAAATGGATGCTTTAGGTGATCTTCCTTTTCCCTTTAAAAGACGAAGCTTTTTTTGTTCTTTTGCAGTGTTTGGTAGATCGTTTGAGTCGCTCGGTTTGAGCATTTTCTTTAATGTTCTAAGGTTTGTAAATGTAAAGGTGTGACTTTGACGAATGTTGAGCTGGGTTTCGTTTTATGTGTGGCAGGGGCTGGTGGAGTTGGTTTTACTCCGCATGTGATCCATGTCGACGCTGGTGAGGTATGTGGATTTTATTCGTTTTTGGTTTGGATTGTTCTATATAAAGAAGAATGTGGTCAGAAAATTTCAGCTGCATAAGGTCCTAATGCGTGTAGCTTTTGGGTGTTCTTTTTTGTGTGCAGTTCTAAGAACGACAAACAGTAATCTTTCTCTAGTGTTTTTCTTTTTTGTGTTGATGCAATATCGATCGTTCTGGAGTTTCTTATCTACTGTGTCTTTAGTTCAACCATTGTCCTGGGTTTTCAATTCGAAATTTAGATGAATGAAGGTGATTACCTTGATTGAGAAGCCTGAAGTTCCCTTATACCTGATAGAGGCCATCCGTCTTCCTTTTTTGTGTGTGTATATAGGGATGCCATTAGGCATACTCACTCTATACCACTGATCTATCGTATCTTTTTTTGGTCACTTGGATAAGATGAAACACCTTATAATTGATGGATTATGTGCCCATAATGAAGATTGATCTTATAAACTCGCGGTCATCCTAGATCATCTTCAATGCACTTTATTTAAAGTTTTTTTTTCCTTTTCTCCGAAGAATTTTTGTTTATCATTTCCCGTAGCCCTAGAACAAATGAGGTCCTCTATTCATAGTAAATGCCTCTCTCATGCGCATGCTGACGTGCTTGTGAGTGCTAGATATCCTCAATTAGGTGCTATTGGGGCACACATGAGGTTCTCATGTCATTCTCTCTCTCTCTCTCTCTCTCTCTCTCTCTCTCTGGCGTGCGCGTGCACGCGTGCGGGTGGACTGTGCTGGCAGGCACATCTTCCTTTACTTCGTGTTGGTGCTATTAGATGGCATAAATGAGGTTCTCCTTTTATGTTAAATCTCTCTATTACTCTTGTGCATAACCATGCACTTGTGAGCGTGTCTAGTGCTTTCATCTAGGTGCTATAGCATGGCACAATGGGTTTTTTAATGGAAATATTTTAATTAGTTCCTAAGTTAGACACTTCTCGGTCATAAGAATTAATGATAGCATTCTGATATCGGAGTATCTAAGCTACTAAGCTGGTTTCTAATGCTTCTCTGACTCTAGAAAAAATAATCTGTAGTTGATCTGATCGTGCTATAACTCGGTCTTAAGAGCTGATTAGCCAGCCAGTTTTTGCTAGATTTATTTTCTGATAAGTCTCATAATCATATATGGAGAGCTTTTTAACTTTAGCTGTGCTCATTTTCACTTTAGCCAATGAAATGTAGAATCTCTTCAATCAATTCTGTTTCGCAGTAGGAACACTTGCATCAAGTATATGTTTGCTTTCTCCTTGTTGTTAGCAGAAATTCATAGTTCCAAGAATAAATACTTTGGTCCTCACCTTTACTTTTCTGGATTTGCAGGACGTAGCCTCCAAAATTATGGCCTTTTCACTGCAAGGACCTCGTACAATTTGTATTCTGTCAGCAAGTGGAGCTATCTGCAATGTAACCCTAAGGCAGCCTGCAATGAATGGTGGGACTGTGACATATGAGGTGATCTTCATGTTCTTGCCTTATTAGCCAGTCTTTAGTAGCATGATATAGGCACAAACTTAAAGTACATTTGTTTTAGTTGCCAAATGTTGGCATGGGTAAAGGGAATTTTTTTCAAGACTTTGGATGGTGCTATATCGATAATGATGAGAAAGATCATGCTAGTGCTTCTGTTCCCATTCTATAAGCACTGGGATGTTAGTGTTATAATACCATTTGGTTGGACTACCTGATATCTCTGGTGTTTCTTGAGTCACTTAGTGTAAAGAAATTACTTGCATTAGAACCCCAAATCCTCAGACAGAGGTTCCTTGAGTAGTGATATGCTAAATGATGATATGAGAGAGTGACAAAAATATGAATTAGGAAATATCTTGGAATGGCTTTGAATTTTATATTGCTTCGCTTTATCAGTTTGGAACCACAATTAGATGGACTTGTTTCTAGATATGGTAAGCGCTTTTTTGAGAAACATACTTGTGCATGCTGTAGATAGACTTCTGAGGAAGGAGAGGAAATTTTTGCGAATAGTTAAAAAAAATGCAAAATTGGCTGATAAGATCTCTGTGACTATCTGATGATTTTGTAGTTATGAATTGCTCTTTGCACTTAGCATTTTCAACTGAATGCTTGCTTTGGTGAAAGAGGTATCCTCTTGTTTCCTTTATTTACTTACTTAACTTGAACTGCTTTGTTTATGCATGTTTGCATTAACTGTCTATAGTGGCTGGTAACTTCCTCGGGGCGACACCCTTCTCTCCAAGATACTGAATTCGGACGTGTGTGCTTGTAATTTCTGGTCCGCAGCATGCAGTAGATAACCTCACGTTTCTAGATGAAATATAAGTTGGTTGCTTCCATCAGTAGCAAAATTAGGCTTTCTATCACTTTGTGCTCAAAATTAGTGCTAGCATGTTGGCCACTGCATTATCCCTTGGAGATTTTTCAATGCAAAAAAGATGGTCAAAATACCTTCAGTCTCTTGCCTTTACATGCATGCTGTCTGCTTCTTTCCCATTGTGCACCTTTGATTAACATGGCAAAGCATTGCTTTGATTTTCAAACTTTTGCATGAGGACCTAGTGAACCTTATCTTTTGCCATGAAAAGTCCGTTAGAAAATCAAACCGAGGTACTTATTATATTTCAGTGATGCATTTTCATCTGATCTCACATCTTATGAATTTTTTAGGTGATTTTTCACAACATGCCCTTTACTTTCTGACTTAATGTTACCTATTGAGATTATAATCCAACAGGCTTTGATGTTTAAAGAGGTGGCATCGAAAATTTTAGATGTTTGACTGATCTCTCAGTATGTAGTATCCTTATATAATTCCGTTCAGTTCATCAAAAGAGTATGGGGGATGCCTTTCTTGTGAGTGACAGTTGTCTTTCTAAATCGAATTTGCTAGACAAGTCTGCTTCATACTTTTTTAGTTGTGCTTATAGTTCAAACGGCAGCTGCTGATGGCTAAGGTCAACATGCTTCCTGTCTCCTGTCTGTACATCAGCTTTAAGACCTGTAGATGTCCTGTTTGCTATTTGCCCTGGGACTAGCCGATTCAATTGAATGTTCTTTGTGTTTCAAGCATTGTTTACACCAATCTCATCAACTTAACATGTCGATGCCTAAAATTCATTTCTTGCGACTTTTGAAGCGTCATAAATGACGATATCATAGTAAGGATTTTCTTTTTAAAGCTGCAAAAGAGCAACTTTAATGTCTGTTTATGATGTAAGAATTTTCCTCTCTCTGGTGCTGTTAATTCTTAAATGATCGAGCTACCCTTGGTCCAATCTAAAATAGTTTTCTGGACTATTCTGAAAGATCTCAGACTTTAAGTTTCTTTTAGCATCATATTTGACTTTCCCTTCTCTCTTCAACAACTTACAGGGCCGGTTTGAGATTATCTGTCTGTCTGGGTCCTTCCTGTGTCCAGAAAATGAAACTGGTCGCGGCAGAGCTGGTGCATTAAGTGTGTCATTAGCAGGTCCAGATGGCCGAGTGCTGGGTGGAGGGGTTGCAGGATTGCTAATTGCTGCTACACCTGTACAGGTAACTCAATATATATAAATCTTAAGAAAAGATTGCATTGTTTGAGAGTGGAAAGCCAAAGTGCCGTGCATGTTCTATTGTAGTTATTGGTTGATCCCAGAACAGGGGCATTTCTTGGGAAAAGGTCTCGCAAGAACAATTAAAAGTTAACCAGTTCTTGAAGAACTTGTCACTGCCTCTTTGTGGCCACAGAAGTCGGGGAATTCGTTCGTACATGTCCTGGATCATTAGATAGGAATCAGAAGGAAAAGAGAAGTTACTACCATGTTGAAAATTTGGTGCGGTGAACTTAGAAAATGCCTTGCAATGGTGAAACCATGTCGTTGATACAGATATCTCTCTTTATTTCATTTCAAATTGGGTGACAGGTTATTGTTGGAAGCTTCCTTGCAAGTTCAAAGAAAGCATCGTTGAGCGCTCTCAAGTCCGACGCCTCTCCAACGACACAGGGTCCACAATCCCATATGTTGAACTTCAGTGCACCTGGGACAGCAGTGAGTCCCCCCTCTGATGGAGCATCAGGTGAATCCTCCGACGAAAATGGTAATAGCCCAATTAACCACCGACCTTCCGGACTCTACAACAACACTAGCCAGCCGATCCACAATATGCAGATGTACCACCATCTGTGGGCTGGCCAAACTCCTCACTGAAGACGTTAACTGAGATATAACCGGCTTTCTGGGTACTACTCAGCTTGAGATCATTGTTCATTGTAGCCGCAGATATATATACATTAGGCCGACTTGGCAGGCATCAACCAAATGACATTACCGAGGCATCCTCTTGTCGACTCCATTTTATTTCTTGTTTAGTCTTTATTCTCTTCCTGAACTTGGTTACTGGGGTTTGTTAAATCGAATCTTTATCGGAGCATGGTGCTGTTGTTGATAGTTGATAGCATGGGAAGCATTTTCTTGAGGATTCTTTGCTTGTTTTGGCGATTACTTCCCATCTCTGAGTTCTTTGTTTCGATGGGTGGAGTTGTTTTGGGAGTTAAATTTCTTCTTTTAGGTACTCTTCAGAGATAGCTTCTGGTAGACTTGTCCTGGTGCCTAGCTTTAAGCACTAGAACCTTGGCGAGCTGAAAATCGACAGACGTATACATTTTGTTGCTGGATTAGTGCAGTCCTAAAGACATAAAACAGGCAGTGAAGACTTTCAGCACACGCGCTGTTATTATAGTGTACGAGTGACAGAAGCGTGTAGAATCTTGTTCATTGGGAAATGAGATAACGTACAAGTAGGAATTGCTGATCAGGTGTTCAGTGAGAGTTCCGAGTTTGAAACTGTGGATGTAGTATATATACACTTGTTTCGGCGGTCTAATGTGATGGGCACAATTGCGTGCAGCAATCTCATCCTCCATGTTTTAAGAATATTAAAAAATGTGAGAAACTGTAAACGAGGTAGCCAGCGTTACGGTCGTCTAAAGTAATTGGAGAGTAAGCGTCTCACCAACACAGAAGAATGCTTCTTTCTGTAGTGACTCCAAAGTAAGCGAAGCAGGTGCCGCGTAAAGAGATGGGTAGGTTATACGGTCCTTAGATATGATATTTCAACTACTACCTCATGTGGAGCTCTAGTTTTGCCTCAGGCATTGCTCCTTCTCTAGGGTTGGTAGGTCGGGTCAATCTTTTTCTAACGTAAGATTGAAGCCACCTCATTAGTAATCGGTCTTAGGAAGGTATATCGACTATTAACATCGAATACAAGGAGTCAAACGTTATTCATGGTGTCGACCTAGAGTCTTAGACTAAATAATCTCAGAAGAATCAAGTGTGATTCTGCGCGACTTAAGAGCCTCAAGGCTAGTAATCCCATGAGCTAATTTCAACGCTGATAAATTCACGTATCTAAGTACTTGTCCTCTCTCTCGCTCTCTCTAGTCCTCTGTAGTCGGCACTCTTATTCTAATTCCTTCTTCCCTCACTCTCCAGCAAGATCCTTAATTCTCACTTCAGCGTCCCTCTTCGGCCAACGATCTGCACAAAGACATTGAGACATAAGCGACATAAAACGTTTATTTACGCTCTCTCTCTCTCTCTCTCTCTCTCTCACTAGCCGTTGGCTGGCCAATTCAATATGAGACCTTGTCAAACTCCTTAAAATAATCCTTTCTCCTTCCTCGTAAGAAAAAAAAAACCCTTTCCCTTCACACCCGATTGACAGCCATCTCTCCACACTTTTTCCTCCAAACGTACGACACCCCATTCTAACCACTACTCATCTCTCTCTCTCTCTCTCTCTCTCTCTCTCTCTCTCTCTCTCTCTCTCTCTCTCTCTCTCTCTCGCTGTACCATATATATGAGTCGATTCTGCATGCACATCTCTTCCTCAATCCCAACTTCAAAAGCTCCTTGCCCTTACACATAAATTATCTTCGTGTGATATTAATGGATTGCTTGGTGTTGCCGGTCGTGCTATTGAGCCGGCGGTGCTCGGGATCGCGGCTGGGCTACCGACAACTTATCAAGAATGGGCTGGGTGAGCCTGACAGCCCGGTGACCGTGGTGGTGGGGAAGGAGAAGAGGGAGTTCTTGGTCGACGCGTACGTGCTCGAGGAGAACCCGTTCAGGGTATTGATCAACGCCGTCACTAGAAAAGAAGAGGGAGCAGGTTCTGGCACGAGGAAGCGGAGGAAGCGGAGGGAGAGGGTGATCTTCGTCGACGTGGACGCGATCTTGTTCGAGCACATGTTGTGGCTGATGCACAACGACTGTCCCTCGCTGTTTCAGCTGAACGTGGAGGAGATCATCGACTTCTATGCTCAAGAAAATTAGAGACAAAAACATACAAGCACCCATTTGGAAAAGGTCCCAAGGTAGAAACTCTGCGAACTAATTTAATAGTTGTTTTCTTCCATATCGTGAGAAATCCTCTAATGGTCCTTGGTCATAGAATCCGGACCATCTGTAGTCAGACGATCCGAGTATGACGTCCTCAAATATAGAGGGCAGGGTTTGGATTTTTTTTTTTAAAGGGCAGCCGGCTAATCTCCGTTGGTCATAACCCTAAGTTCTTGATTTGGATGTATATACATACAATGACACATCAATGTATTGCCCAACTCTCTTCAGAATATGCCGCTTCTTGTGTGTTTTGGGTCATTAATAACGATGAATTATTTAAGATCGAAAGAATAAAATTAATGGAACAAAAGCCCTAGCATATATGTTGCCTGATGAACAATGATACAAAATTAGGATTGTTTTTTCTGCTGTCGATCCGGCGCCAGGCATGCACATGGCGCGTCCTACGTACGGTGACGCGAAGGTTCGTGCTTTTGTCATGGAGCGCCGTGAGTTGCCGTTGATGTTTCCCTTTCAATTTTGTACATACGTATCTTTGGTAGCATAGACTTAATATCTTTCACTTATTGTAAGTCGTAAATAATCGAAAGACAATGGACTCGTCGTACGTGTTGAACATGTCAACAACGTAACTCGCGACTCCTTTCATCTAACGAGATGTATACACGTACATCCCGCAGTGGATTCTAAAACTTTGTTCATCTATTTAAGGAGGGCTTACTAGTTTTTTTATTTTTGGGTGGCTATTAGTTATTTATGTCAACGCGTAAATAGGCGATTGTGTCGATAGAGGGAAAATGATAAATCTTATGGTAGGTGCGATGTAGATAGCTTGCAAAATGTACCCAAAAAAAAAAAAAAGAGGACGTTGTTGGTACCGCCTCGATCTCATTTGCTTCTCCTCTCTTTTGTCTTCTTTAGAATATGACAATCGCGACTTGGTCTCTCTCCCTTTCCTACGAAGCATCATCTGAGTTTATTTCCATTCTCCATTTGATGGGGCAGTCTTCTTCAATTAGACTTTTCGAGAACTTGCTTAGCAGAGAGGGATGCACAGCTCTGAGATAGTAGCCCATCAGAGAGCCAAAATGCAAATGAAATAAGCGAATACGTTTCCCGACTTCGCGAATCTATTTTAGAGTCGTGAGATTTGAGAGATTTTAAAGGGTTGAGATTCTTGAATGGTACATGGGCCTATTTACAGGCTTTACGTAACAATTATCTAAAGTGACAAATCGTGATTGATCAAGGAAAATATACAGAATCGCAAAATAATATGTAGAATCGCCAAATATTCTAGATATACCTCTAACATCCCTCTTAACCTCAAGATGATTTGAAAGATGCCAACTTGAGTTATGTGTAGTTTGGACAACACTTCAGTTATCACAATGAATGATCGTTCTGCTATGATGACGTACTCTCATACCTTTTAGTAGCCACAAAATTCGTTAGAGATATATTTAAGATACTCAGTGACTGTGTATATATTCCCCTATTGAGCATGATTTGTTACTTTAGTTGTTATCTAAAGCCTTAACATAACAACTAATTTTCCTTCATGAGTATTCAACACTTTGGGGCTATGAGATATTTTAAAAAGAACCTACACTCTTCGTCTCCTTCTCCTCCGTATAGCTTGTTCATATTGAAGCTTTATGGATCTTCGACAATATTTTTGTTCACGTCAAAGATCCATGAAAAGGGCGAGAGAGTTGAAACTCTTTCTCCTTGTTGCCCTTTGATTCATGTCAAAAGTGTACAAAAGCAACAAGAAAGTCGAAGTTCCTTTTCTCCATAACTCTATAATTTATGTTGAAACTTTATGAAAGTGATAAGAGAGTTGAAGCATTATACTTTTTAGAACGGCAAATGTGATATATCTCTCATCAACCTTGTCTATATATATAGCCGTGAAAACCAAAGTTGGAGGATCAGTGGACTGTAAAAATTCTGTCTGTGATTGACACCATAAATGATAATTTACTGATTTGATAAATTTACTCTTTCTACTCTACTAATATTGCACTTAACTTTATGTTCATTTTGAAAAGATTATTACGGCTTGAGAAAATAATCCTACCCAACAAAATAAGCAAACAAAGCTATTATCATTATAAAGAGATTGCCTTAAGTGACAACGTGACCTTTTCCTTTTTAATTTTAAGGTTTTCCTCGTAAAAAGTTTGTGATATTTTCTTTTTTGAATTTTCTCTTTTACGTTGCATGTCATGTAATAAACGGTTATATATTTAACAATGGGTACACAAACATCGAACAAGCATAGAAACATCACATAATACGTATCACAATCACGGTAATAAAAAGTTACTCTTGCCTGGATTACAATCTCGCTTAATATTCACCAAATGTTCATAAAAGAAGACTCAAATGACCTTTAACTACTACTATAAGAATTGATACAAAAATCATGTTCATTACAACAACATTTGGCATGTCTTTTGAATTCATCGATCCAAATGCCACGTCCATGAAGGACACTTCTTCCTGCGACAATGGACGGAACAAAGAGGGAAAATCCCCCGTTACAATGAAAGAGAATTGGATACGTAAGAACCTGCGGAATTAGCATGCAAATCAATAAATAATCTATCGATCTTGTACGAATTGCATATTACCGAGGTACATCGCACGATATCTTTGCACCATGGCCTTGATGACATCGACAAAAACAATGAACTTGAGCAGATTATCGATTTACCAGAAAATTAACAAAAACAAACTTTATGGCAGATCAGTGCTCGAACACATGTACATCTCTAACCACGATGGAGCTTCTTTTTTTTTTTTTTTTTGGTCAATGATCAATTTGATGGGCACTAATCACATTTATATATAGTCTGAGAATCAATGGTTACCTTAATCGGAATACTGTCACTAACCTATGCGCTTACATTTCATCTTATTGAGCCATACACCAGCCTAATTATGATTGATAAATGGTTGGATTACTTGACAATCATTTAATGTCGTATTTGGCTAGGTTTTAATTCATGTTGATTCTTCTAAGTAAATGCTTTCTAAGTTAGTGAATATGTGCCGTATTTGTAGCTTGAGATTTGCTTGTTCCTAAATCAGAATAGTGTCGCCAACCTATGAGCTTGCAATTTATCACCTTAGACCGTATCCCGGCCTAATGGTGACTTATAAAGGGCTAGGTTAGTTATTGGTCATGCAATGTCAATATTTGATTGGATTTTAGTTCACGTCGATCTTTCTGAGCATATGCTTTCTAAGTTAGTAAACATGTGCAAGTAACTATTGATTCCGTTACATGTTAGGTTTCTCATTTTATTAGTAGTGAGTGATGCAAGTGCCAAGAAAGTGGTTCAACTCCAAATTTGACATATAGTAGACATGAAAAGCGCCGTGGTCTTGTTCTAACACCATCCATTGTTATTATCCTAAATTCCAAAAATGCAGGTAAGAAAGATAAGAAAGCTTAGCGCCGAATGTCAAAAAACCCTATGTGTGGATTGTATGAATTGCCCAAACAAGAATTTTTTTAAACTGTGATTAAGCAAAGCTATAGGATCAGAGGACCCCCCAAATTCCTTGCTCGGCCAGTGATTGATGACCATAACCTCCAATTTGATAAATTAACTCTTTCACAAGAGATTATTATGACTTGAGAAGTTTATCCTACCCAACAAAATAGGCAAACAAAGATATTACCATTTTGAAGAGATTTTTTAATGCGGCACCATCATTTTTGCCTCTTTGATTTTGAGGATTTTTCCACGTAAAAATTCATGTATCTTCTTCTCTAATTATTTCTCTTTTAAGTTTCTCATACTTGATACATCTTGTGTGGTATAAGATCACATAACTAATAGTGGGTATACAAAAATGGAACAAGCATAAAAACATCACGCAATACATAATCGCAATGATGGCGATAAAAGTTCACCCTTTCTTGGATTATAATCTCTTTTAATCTTCACCAAATATTCACAAAAGAAGACCACAATGACCTTAAATTCCATGACAAGGTTCAATACAAAATATTATGTATTGCAACAACATTTTGGCATATTTAGTAAATTCACCGATTTTCATGCCACGTACATGAAGGACACTTCTACCTGCGACAAGGGGAGGAACAAAAAGAAAAAAATTAGTCATTACAATAAAAGGGAATTCGATAAGATCTAAGGACCTGATAAATTAGCATGAAATTGATAAATACTCAATTGGCCTTCTCTGAAATGCATCATTACCAAGGCACATCACACGACATATTTTCCCATTGCCGTGTTGATATTGACAAGATGAATGAACTCTGATCGAATCAATGATTTACCAGAAAATTAGCAAAGCAAAATTTGTTGTCAAAAGAGTTTTCTGGTAAATCACTGCCCGAGCAGAGGTGCATCTCTAATCACTTTGCTTGAATGGATCTCTTCTTCTTCTTCTTCTTCTCTTTTTTGCTTCTGTGATTGATCAATCTGATGGGCAGCAATCGTATTAATAGCCTGAGAATCTGTTGTTACCGGAATATAGTGTCGCTGACCTATAAGCTTATGTTTCATCATGTGGACCACACGCCAGCTTAATCATGACTCATAAAGGGTTGGATTACTTGCCGATCATCAAATGTCAATATTTTGCTGGGTTTTAAATCATATCGATTCTTTTCTGTAAATGCATTCTGAGTTGTAGTATACTTGCCATATGTGTAGCCTCACAATCACAAGTTACCTAGATCAGAATAGTGTCGTTGACCTATGTGCTTACATGTCATTAAGTTGGACTACATATGCCAGCCTAATCGTGACTCATAAACAGTTGGATTAGTCGCCAATCATGTAATGTAAACATTTGATTGGATTTTAATTCGTGTCGACCCTTTGCTTCCCAAATTTGTGGATATGTGCAAGTAATGATTGATTTCGTCGGATCATAGGTTATCATATTATGAATAGTGAGTGATGCAAATGTCAAGAAGCTCTGATCCATTCCAAATTTGACATGTAATAGGCATAAAAAGAGCCATGGCCTATTTTGATCTCCAAAATGCAAATAAGACCAATACGAAATATTAGCACAAACGTCAATTGGGCAAAAGTGGACAACCTAAATTCCTTGCTCGGCCAGTGATTGACGACCTTAACCTCCGATTTGATCAATTAGCACAATTTTCTAATGATAATTTAATGATTTTATAAATATATTCTTTCCACTTATACTAAAAATGTACTTATATCTTCATTCTAAAGAGATTATTACGATTTGAGAAGTCTATCCTACCCAAAAAAGTAACCAAACAATAATACTATTATTTTCAAGCGATTGTTTAATACAGCATTATAACTTTTCCCTTGATGATTTTAAAGGGTATTTCACCTAAAAAAGTAGTGTATCTTCTTTTCTGATATTTTTCTCCTTTATGCACATCATGTAGTGAGAGGTTACATAATTAAGAACAGGCTTAGAATATAGAAGAAGCAAAAATACATGGTGAAATAAAAAATCACAATAACGATAATAAAAAGTTACTCCTGCCTGGATTACAATCTCTCTTAAATCTTTACCAAACATTTGTCAAAGAAGACCCAAATGAACTTGACCTTTACGATAATGGAGGGAATTGAGAACATGAGGAATTAAAAGAAAATCAATGAGTACTTAATTAGCCTGCATACTACCGAGGTACGTCACCCGAAATCTTTTTTCCATTCCCATGTTCATATTAGTGAAAGGATTGAATTAGTGGTTTACCATAAAATAAGCAAAGAAAAATTTACTGTCAAAGAAATTTTTCGAGTAGACTAATATCCGAATAGAGGTACATCTCTAATCACTTTGCTTGAATAGAGCCTTTTTTTTTACGTTTGTGAATGACCAATTTAATGGGCATCAATAATATTTATAGCTTGATAATTAGTGATTATTAGAATCAAAATAGTATCGCTAACCTATGCGGAAAATTGTCAAAAAAGTCATAAACATTTACTACTTTTGCCGATTCAGTCCTCAACTTTTTGTTAAGCCAATTCAGTCCTAAACATTTTTCACCTTTGCCATTTAAGTCATTCCGACGGATTTTAGTCGGAAAATGCCTACGTGGACATCACCGGCGACGACCGGACCTCGCTGATGATGACGTGGCGATGACGGGGCGACAATGTTGTGACAAATTTTTTCTTCTCTTTTTTTGCTCTGGCTGCTCCAAAGGGCGATGAAGCCCTTGTCGGCAACGGGCGAGGGTGTCGAGGGCTGGGGAGGCCGCCGCCGCCCTTGCCCATCGTCGACGATGGCCAGGCGAGGCCGCCCTCACCCAGATTTGGGCAGGGCAACCCCACCCAACCCAGATCTGGGTGAGGGAGGGGCTGCCCCGCCCAAATCTGGGTGGGGTCGGCCTCCCCAACCCCACTAGCCATTGGCGAGGCCGGCGGGGGCTGGGCGAGGGCGGCTTCGCCCAGCCCTTGCCACCCTTTGGAGCGGTCGGAGCAAGAAAGAGAAGAAAGAAAAAGAAGAAAAAAAATTTGTCACCACGTCGTCGCCCCGTTATCGCCATGTCATCTCTGGCGAGGTCTACGTGGGCATTTTCTAGCCAAAATCCGTCGGAAGGACTTAAATGGCAAATGTGAAAAATGTTTAGGACTAAATTGGCTTAAAAAAAAGGTTGAAAACTGAATCGGCATAAGTCGTAAATATTTAGGATTTTTTTGGCAATTTTTCCCTAACCTATGCGCTTGCATTTCATTGTGGTGGACCTTATTTCATCTGAATCACGATGCATAGTGGGTTGAATTATTCGCCAATCATGCAACAACAATATTTGGCTAGGTTTGAATTCATGCCAATTTTTTTGAGTAAATGCTTTGTAATTTAGCGACTATGTGTCATTTTCATTGCCTAAGAATCACTAGTTATCTTAATCAGAACAGTGTAGCTGACCTATGTGCTTATATTTTATCACGTTGGGTCATATGTCTAGCTAATAGTGACTTATAAAGTGTTGGGTTAGTTGCCAGTCATGCAATATCGATATTTGATTGAGTTTTAATCCATCTTGATCCTTCTGAGTAAATGCTTTCTTTGTTAGTGAATAAGTACAAGTAATTATTGATTCCCTTAGATGTTACGTCCGCATTTTACTATTCGTGAATGATGTAAATGACAATAACCTCGCTCTATGCCAAATTTGACATGTCGTAGGCACCAAAAGCGCCATAGCCTTGATATACCAATGTCAACTTCTATTATCCTCAATTCTGATTTGAAAGTAAGATCGGCAAGAAGGTTAGCGTCGAATGAAAAAAATTAAAAACAAAAAAATCTCTGCATGGATGTTGTAAACGGCCTAAACGAGAGTTTTTTAACGGCGAATAACCAAAGCTAGAGGATCTGTGGACCACCCTAATTCCTTGCTTGGCCTGTGATTGTCGACCATAACCTCCAATTTGAAAAATTAGCACAAATTTTTAATGATAATATACTGAATTTATAAATATATTCTTTCTACTCTACTAATATTGTATTTAGCTTTATACTCAATCTAAAGAGATTACTATGATTTGAGAAGTTTATTTTACCCAAAAAAAAGCTAATATCATTTTAAAAAGAATGCCTACTGCGACACCATGATATTTCCCTTTTTGACTTTGAAGGGCTTTTCACGTGAAAAATTTGTGTCTCTTCTTCTGTGATTTTTTCTCTTTTGCATTTCCTGTTTGTGACACATGTCATGTAGCAAAAACAAATCCCGAGATACATAATCACGACGACAACATTAAAAAGTCACTTTTGCCCGGATTACAATCTCTCGTAATTTTTATCAAATATTTGTGAAAGAAGACCCAATTGACCTTAACTTTTACGATAGTAATTGATACAAAAATCTTATAGATCAATCCTCATGCCATGTACATGAAGGTCACTTCTACCTGCGACAAGTAAAAGAACAAAAAAGGAAAAATGAGTCGATACAACGAAAGCAAATTGGATAAGAGTTAAGGACCTGAGGAATTAGCATGACAATCGATTAATACTCAATTAGCCTTCTCCGAATTGCATATTACCAAGGTACATCACACAGCATCTTTTCTCCATTGCCATGTTGATATTGACAAAAGGAATGAACTCTGATCGGATCAATGATTTACCAGAAAATTAGCAAATCAAATTTTGTTGTCAAAGAAATTTTCTGGTAGACCATTGCCCGAACAGAGGTACATCTCTGATCACTTTGCATGAATGAAGCTCTCTCTCTCTCTCTCTCTCTCTCTCTCTCTCTCTCTCTCTCTCTCTCTCTCTCTCTCTCTCTCTCTCTCTCTCTCTCTCTCTCTCTCTCTCTCTCGTGTGAATGATCAATTTGATGGGCATCAATCACATTTATAGCTAGAGAATCAGTGGTTACCTAAATTAGAATAGTGTTTAATCTATGCGCTCACATTTCATCATGTTGGACCATATGTCAGCCTAATCATGATTTATCAAGGGTTGGATTACTTGCCAATCATGAAACATCAATATTGGGCTGGGTTTTAATTCATGTCAATCCTTTCGAGTAAATGCTTTCTCAACTTAGTTAATATCTGCCATATTTATGGCTTGAGAATCACAAGTTACCTAATCAGAACAGTATTGCTGACTTGCACAATTGCATTTTATCATGTTAGACCATATGCTTTTCTAATTGTGACTCATAAAGGATTGGATTAGTCGCCAATAATGCAATGTTAGTATTTGATTGGGTTTTAATTCATGTCAATCCTTATCAATGAATGCTTTCTCAGTTAGGAAATGTGCAAGTAGAGTCAATCCCATTAGATGTTAGGTTCGCATTTCATTAATCGTGAGTGATCCAAGTGCGAAGAAACTTGCTCCATTCCAAATTTGACATGTGGTGTGCATGAAAGGGGCCATAACCTTGTCTATTGCTGTCATTTTTTTTTTTGGATGATAGAGGAATCCATCACGGCCTCCCTGTGCCCAGACGGCACTAAAGGGCCAAGCCCCTATACCTTGGGAGAGACTAGCACATGACCAAAAACTATGGTCCCTCATTTAAAATGCTAGCAACTGCGGATTTCGAACCATCGACCATCAATTTTTATTATTCTGATTTCCAAAATGCAAAAATGACCAACAAGAAAGCTTCTTGTCAAATGTCAACCCAAATTCTTTGCTCGGCCAGTAGCTAACGACCATAACCTCCAATTTTGATAAAATAGAACTATTTTCAATGACAATATGCAGATTTTATAAATTTATTCTTTCCACATCTACTAATACTGTATTTACCTTTATACTCATTCTAAAGAGATTATTACGACTTGAGAAGTACATGCTACCCAAATAAGCAAACACAGAAAATATCACTTTGAAGAAATTGCTTAGTAAGGAATCGTGATTTTTGTCCATCGTGACACGTCTTGCAGTAAAAAAGTCACATAATTAACAATGGGCATAGAGACATCTAATAAGCATAAAAGTAACATCATAAAATGCATGATCACGATAAGGGTAATAAAAAGTTACTCTTGATTGGATTACAATATCTCTTAATCTTCACAAAAAAAAGAGCTTAGGACTAATTTGACACGATTATAATAGGTTTATAACTTTTTTGGTAAGTTTCTACATAAAAATAACTATAAAATTAGGTTATATGGATGCTAGCGCTGCTTCATATTTACATAGTGGCCCATCCACATGAGCAATCTCTCTCTTATAAGAGCCATCTGTTCTCTGATCTAAGGCAGTCTCAACCTTTTAGAGCTCAATATGGCCTTGCGTTTTAGGAGGCGCACCTTATAGAGAGAGACGGAAACATAGTGTGATGCTAGAGAGAGAGAGAGAGAGGAGAACAACAATAACGCTAGAATGAGAAGTACTTTGAAGCCCCAAGTTCCCGCATCAAGAACAAAAATGGAGCCCTGATCGATTGCACACTACAAACTTCACCTATGTAAGAGAGACAGATTGACGATAAAGAAATAATGCATTGGATATGTCCGAGGTACTCCTTCCGTCCTCGGAGCTTCTACGATAGATTAAGTAGTCTAAACGGATCTTCACAAAACCAACCAGCTCTTTGGGACAGTGACCGGATAGATCGACCAACTGAAGAAACCTTTTTGGTCTATTGCTTGTTTCGGCTTGCTAGCTGCTCAAACAAAGTATTTGACGACAGAAATAAGTCGACCTGATACAATGTTTGTGCTACTTGAACCCTACTTTCAAAAGACTATTGGAAACTCTTTTGCCTCCAACTTGGGTTGGAACGAGGTAGCTGTTTAGCTATCTTGGAAGCCCAATTGATGATCCCAGCTCTGTGTTTTGGCTTGATTCCCCCCAAGATGAAGGATGTCTCTCTTTCTATTTAATCATCCTGAAGAAGTTCATAAAGGAAACTGCTAGGTTGACCAATGAATGGGAAAAAAGTTTCCAATTATCATATGTACTCTGTACTGCAGAAGCCTCGTAATTCAAACATATACTTATCGCTGAGGTAATAGAGATTGTGCTGAAATGTAAGACGTGCATACAGCAAGAAGTTCTGTAGTTTGACCTAAACCTAGTAGGGTCAAGAAACTCTCTTTTCTCGCATCTTCACAATGTTCACACAATGGTTGTCAAGCTCATGCCAAATTCTTGACATACTGGTTAGTGTTATCATGTATTTTTTTTAAGGTAATTAAGAGTATGATGCAACTTCTTATCGGCTTTATCCTATTGTATTTCGTAAAATGATGTGACAATTGATTTTCATCCGACATGACATTGCTAGACCGAGTGGGTGCGCCCACATCTAAGGTGAATTCATCACGAAATACTTTCTGCCGATATGGCCTCCCAAGAATGAACCGAGTAGCTGAAAACCCCTTAATCGATCTTTCATCTTCTCTCTAATAGGTATGATTGAATTTACCTAGTTCCCATAATTGCAGCAAACCCTTTGGTCCCCGACTTCATGTTAATCCATCATATGTTTTTTTGGGAAATCGGAAGTACGATTGTGATTGATCGGGGACCATGTTATCTCCCCCGTCTCTGTACAAACTAATGATAATACTCCTAGAGAGATTTTGGAGTATCATCTTCACTTTCATAACTTCACTGAACAAGCTAAACCCGCAAAATTGATAGCCATAAAATAAAAATAAAAAATTCCCTTAGCACATTACTATCATCATCATGATGATCGCAAATGAAACATAACAATTCAACCTGAAACGATGTGAATCATGACCAAATATGAATATATTTTTCTTATGCCAATTTGGCGGTCAAATCTCGTCACTCTTTTAAAATGTGATACGACTTATCAATAAAAAAAAGTCATACGGGTGAATGAGAGAATGACGCCATAGATAGACTTTTTATATGCCCAGACAATTTTTTAGGCATGGTTTCTTTGTGCAAATGCATGGAAATGTGGTAGATCACTATCAGATAATATGAAATATAATTAATGGCAGCTTCATTATGGTTAACCTGTTATATCCCATACATATGCGCATCAATTAACTGCTCTTGCTTATGTGTGCCTAAAGCGACAGTAATCAGAATCAAATGAGGTTTGGATTCGGGCACTAGTTTTATATTTGTAGCCCCGCATGCGACCTTGCGTAGTTAGCATCTTAATCCAAGTTTTCTCGGTGACGATTCCACCGCACACTCGCACTATTATATTAGCATCTGCAAAAGTTAAGACCTTATCTCTTTGAGACTACAGCAAGGTTTTATTTTCTTAATTAACGGTGATCCCACAACAAAGGTTTGGTCGCATATTAGGTAAGAATAGAACCTTCAACCATATACGCACGACCACGTCGTGCGATCATCTTATGATCATACTTTCATACTTTGTCGCCGTCCTTCTAACGTGAAAAAGAAGATGTTCCAATTTATTCCAGTTTCGACGATACGGAAAGAAACAGTAGGAAGTTCAGAAAAAGGGCAATTTCCTTGACTATTTACTTAGTTACTCTTTGTTGCTGAGCAAAAGTTCAGAAAACAAAATAATGCCGAAGAAAATTCTAACTGCGAGGAAGTAAATCGAAGCATTCACGATACTGTATAACGAGGACAGGTGTTGGGCTTCCTCATCTTACCTTCATCCGTCCACAACGATTAGAGATGCTGGCTTTTCATAAGGTTATCTGTCAACAAGACAGCGGTTAAAAAAGCCCAAAGAGGAACTAAACGGTGAAATCAAACCGGTAAATCTGCTTGTATGATCCTAATATCTATATGAACTGTGGATATTTGAAAGCACAATAAGTGATGAGATATGTAGTAGGACAATTTTGTTCGGTTAATTGATTCTAGACCCCTAAAAAGAACTATTAGATAAGTAAAGAGATCAATTATCTTGCATCGGATGATTAGGCTGGTAATAATCTATAAGGGTAGCCTTGCAGAGTTGGCTCACTGATTTTCACTTCGTTTTCAGTACCGTAATAAGCACAAGAGCACATACCAAATTCCATCAACTATCAAGTAGTCTAAACTTTAGTGAACAATCGGTGTTAATATGATATGACTACACGATAAGTTTTTTATTTATCTCATTATATACATGGGATATCTGAATGTTAAGCTTGATTGATCCTCACGGAAGTACACATGCAAACTGCGCTTCAACCACTTGTATTAGACGATATACAGTTAAGTGCAAACACCTACACACACTCACGAAAATGGGTACATATATATTGTAACATAGGGTATCCGAACGTTTGTCTAGATTGATTCTCATGAAAGTACATGTGCAAATTGCATTCCCACCATTTTTGTTGGATGATGTATAGTGAGTGATAACAATATCGTGCATGAGTAAGAAATACTACTTTCTTAGAAGGCATTCTAAGATATGATGATTCTATTACGATAATAAACATCCTTAATTATAACTAGTGCATGATTGTAACTGAACTGGATCATCAATTCTATTTTTTAGACGGAAGCATGTGCATGGAGCTTCCTTTTATAGCAAAAGAAACATAGCAAAAAAGAAAAAATGCTCGAAATATATCTGACAAAGATCTTTGATAAGTTCTTCTAGACATATCTGTACAATGTGTACTCAAAATGTCACCATAGAAATTTAGTGTGCCGTCTACAGATCTAGACTAAGGTAGTAACTGAAAAAACACGACAAGCTTTTCATCATAAAGAAATCCCGAGTGCTATAGACATCTATAGGTTATTTTACGTATCTTCAGCTTACATTTAAAGAAAGACCTTGTGCTTCCTATGAGGCAACATGCTTCTGGAAAAACGTATTATGTTCGCTTCGCTTGAACATTTTTCTTTAGGTACTGTTTTGCACATGGCTGGTTATTAAAGTCATTTGTTCATCCCAGATGACTCCAATCTTGGGCCGTGGATCAGATCAAAGTGAAAAATAACACTAGAAGTGATTCTAGCTGCTCTGAGAAATTAGCCACCTTAAATAGTTGATTAGTAATTACATGTCCCGTGTACTAATATTATTTGTTTAGCAGGAGTTGCGGATTATTAGTGCACTTAACTTATTTTGATGAAACTACGTATCGTGCTTAATTTAGTGTGCAAAAGGAGTGATCATCATCGTGAATGCCATATTTTTTCGCAAAGATCATGAAAGCAAATAAGTTGTAGCAGAGCTCCACACTGGAACTTGTGCTGGCGAGGCATCAACACAAAGATCCCACTTAACAAGAAGAATCTTCAATGTACTTTATGTACGAAAAATGCACAAGAAACAGTAATAACCATGCCGAGAAATCTTATATTATTTTTACCTGCACATTTCATTAATGTGCGAACATATATCAACGTGTTTAGAATATATGGACAACCTATACAGAAAGAAAAACCATGAAGCGATTATATAAACATATATATAAAAATGTCAACTTGATGGAGTGGTCAGAAGCAAAAACCTACTGGGATAAGCTCTTTCTTTTTTATGGGGATTCATTCACTAGATGATGATAATTAAATTTGAGGATTCAAGCACAGAACATATACACAATGAAATTTAATTGTTCTCTGAAGCTTCAATTGGCTCACATTCAAACCCAGTCAATCATACACAGAAGGGAACAAAAGGATGAGTCCCGCAATGCTCAAGAAGAGAGTTTCGGAAACACTACTTCCAAGCCGCAACAAGAAGATACAACAACGAACGTGCAAAAGAGAATTAACCCAGAAAAGAAAGAAGAAAAGAGCTAAAGAGACGTCAACACAGAATTAATCCGAGTTAACCATGATCATCATCATCATGATGAACCTTGCCAAATAGATTCTATAAAACTGCTGACCTTAGAGAGGGGATTAATCATCGTCACCTTCATCGTCATCCTCTTTCTTTTTCTCTTTGCTTCTTAAAATGGAGGACGAGGTGCTGAATTACTTCCTGGCCAATTCTCCACCGGCAGCTGAACAGATCCCATGTTATTGAGAGGCAAATTGAAGAAGGGAAGCCCCGACGACGGATCCGGGTATGAGTTACCCGCAGCGGCCCCACCCCCAGACGGTGGCTGCGAGACTGGCGGCTGCATATGTAGCTGCTGTTCCTCCTCGTCCAGGGGCAACCTCTCGTAGGCGACATTGGTGAAGGAGGCGGCGATGACGATGACCGGCCCGGCCGCGGTCAGCTCCCCAACCACGCTCCCACCGACCACCTGCCCTTGCCCGCCTGCCAGGAACACCGTGAGGCTCGTGGCCCCGGGGGGCGCCGGCGGAGGGAGGAAGGACCCTGAGAGCGACAGGATCTCGAAGCGGCCGTGCAGCGTCACCACGGCCCCGGCCGCCGCCGGCTGTCGGAGGCTAACGTTGGTCACCGTACCGCTCCCGCTGAGGATGCAGACCCCACGCTGTCGCCGCCGTGCGTATGTAGCGACGCACTCGAAGACATCGCACCCGCTGCCGACCTCGAGGATGTGAGCCCGGAGCGTGTTGGCACTCTCCCTAGTGATGATGACTGGAGGCTTCGGCTTGTTCTTGGAACCCGGGGGGCGGCCCCGGGGCCGGCGGGCGACGATGTCTCCAGGCCCGGAGTTGGCGGCGGCGCCGAGATCGAGGCCCTGGTGGTGGGATCCGTCGTCGTTGGGGTCGCCAGAATATTGGTTGTGATTAGGGTTATTCGGGTCGTCTCCGGAATCGCTGTGACGTTGGAGTTGGAGATGAGGAAGGAAGCAAGAAGCAGTGCCTAAATCCAGACCAGCCATCATAACCACGCATCAAAAAGGGGAAGATGAAACAGAAAACAAGGTGGCCAAAAAAAAATATTGTTTACAATTTTTTGCTTCTTTTTTAATATGAAGTGAGGGAAATTAAAAACTAACACACAGTGTGTTTTGTTCTTTAAAGAAAGTGGAGGTTTTTGGGCATGGTAATCATAAAGAACAAACAGAAGAAAGGGAAAGAGAGAGAGAGAGAGAGGCTCGGGAACTTGAAATCTTGATTTGAATACACAGACACAGAGATTATAGAAAGCTCAAAAAGGAAAACTAAAAGGAGCAGAAGAAGAAGCTGATGATAATAAAACAGCTGCAAGAAGAAGACGAGAACCACAAGGATGGAGTTGAGAGGGAAGGCAAATGAAGAAGATGGAGAGAGAGAGAGAGAGAGAGAGAGATAAACTAAGACTCCAAAGGGTAGTCATATACTCCCCCACCTCCAAATTTTAAATATATGTGAAAGTTCATGCAGCTCAAATCTTTTATCTCGCGCATAAACAAATATAAATATTTGTTCTTCAGAGCGAGTTGGTAGACACGATACCAACAGTGCAGCGCCATGTAATGATAATTTTTTTTTTGTTTCGACGTTAATAATATGAAGCCGTAAGTGATGGGACTTCATTTTTCTTGATTATTTGGTTGATGTGAACTAAGATGCATTAACCACCACCAGGTCGCCTTTTTTTTCTTGAAAAATGGGCTCCGAGAGGTTGGGTTTATCCTAGGCATGTAAAAGAAAGGCATTGCTAATCTAATGGACCTGAGCTTATTAAACTTTACCATATGATATAGTACTAAAAAGACATGGGCATCATAATTAATCAAACTATGAAAAACCCAGATGAATGTGTGTGGATGGGTTGTGCGTGATTGATGCGCTTTTGGAGGGATTAGACTTTTCAGAGGCGGAACTTAACCATGGTTTAACTAAAGTTGACTAATTAGTTGGATTAGGACAGAATTCTAAAAAACGGAGTATCGACGGTCAATATGATCAGAAGTAGAGCCAATCGAAATGCAAAGAATGTGCCTCGATTTATATATTTAACGAATGTTCTTAATTTTTGATTGACCTGATCTAATTTAACAAGTCGAAACTACGAGCGCTAAGAGAGGGAGACGTGCTACGCTTGAAATTATCGAGAAACGAGGGCCAAAATTAGGGCAAGTGGGGAGATGGTGCTGCGGCGCGTGGGGCCTGCTATGTTGTCCTCTTCCCCCACCCTGGACGGCCCTCTTCTTTCTTCGTCTAGCTTTTCGCCGTCAGTGCCAACACCCACCACCACACCACCACCACCACCGTGGTGCGAAAGCAAGTTCACTGACCAATTAATCTCCTCTCAAAAAGTGCAAAAATCAATTGGTCCTTCAATTTTATATTCAATCCTTCCTCCACATCTCTCTCTCTCTCTCTCTCTCTCTCTCTCTCTCTCTCTCTCTCTCTCTCCCCATCTTCAACTCCATAGCTTCTTTTGATTCGTAATCATGCATATTGTTGTGCAAATGTCGTTAGGGTTTAAATTAAAAACTATGCAAAGAAAAGATAGAATTGAAAGAAGTTGTACGTAAGTGCTTCCACAAGTGCACGAACTTGATATAACAGAGGTGCCCCCACTACTTTTTTTTTAATTTTATTTAATGACTAATCAGTTACGTCAATGTAAACTAATCTCTTTCCATCTTTATATCTCATTGCATCAATATGTAATTCGTTGCTCCCAAATATAAAAAATGAGTTCAGCCTTTGTTATTTTGATACACATCGAGTGGCGGTAATTATTTTTCTCTTTTTCTAAAACCTAGGCTTCTTAAGGGAACTAACCACGTGTTCGGGGAACCATAGTACGATGTCGATGTAACTTAATAGAAATGGAATTACTATATGATCCCGACTCTGGGATCATATGAAGTCGCTGCATGATAGCAAGAAATAAACAAATGATTGATCCATATAAAAATTAGCGGTGAAGTTTTATATTGGTCAAGAGAATCTATGACTTACTTCGATGGCCATCCATTTCTTTCCCAGCAATTAGAGATGGGTTCCTGGTTCGAGTGATGCCTTTGCATTTTTTTTTTATGTGGAAAGGCAAATGGAGAAGAAAAGCAATTTATAGTAAACAAACGATTAGAGGAATCTATCGTATAATATGCCAAGATCCCATTCTAATGTCCACTTCCTTATATATGGTCTACTTTAGATTAATTATGGTCACCCACTAATCAGGTCAATGGTCTCCTAGAGAGGCTAGTTTTTGTATCCTTTTCACAATACCCTACAAGAGTGTGGATCAAAGTCTCTCCGTTTGCTTTCTCTCCTGCAAGGTACACGCAACTAGCTTCTACTGGAAACGTAAGTTTTTCTTCTTTTATCTTTGGGCAGGGTACTGGCAACATAAATTTATAGAGGGCATTAATGGTAGTATGTGCTAAGAAACTGGCTTGGTTTTGCCCTGATGTGTAGATTGTATTCTCAACAATAGTTACAGCTTTACAAGAAATCTCATGAACATTTTCTATCCTGCTACAACACCTCATACTTGTTGAGGAAGCTGCCCGATCGATTCGCCGTGGTGTTGCGGCAAGCACACATGACGGCATAGCACAGATAAGATTACATAGATGCATCAAAGTATGGACTCACAGTATCCATCTGCCATCAAGATGAATGCTTGAAGCCTTGCCTCTCCAAGTCGAATAAGACGAAGATGCACATCTTTTTCTTGCTTAGGTGATTAAAAGGAGTTGACTATGGACCTACCTAATCATCAATAAACAAAACGCTCACAAGGGAGAGAGGGAGAGATCTGAAGAAATAGAAAAACACCAATATGGAAGCGGCCTTCTGTTCCTAGAAGAGACAGTTTTTCATTAGGTCCGAGATAGTGAGTTCCTAGACAAGGCGATGATTGACCTCAAGCTAACCAGGATAAAATGTGGTCGATTGTTCAACCTTGAATCTACCGCTTCAAATTCTATTTCTTTACTTTAAGCAAAGTACACAGCATCATCCACAGTGAAAAATAGAGACGGAAAATTCTTCAAGTTCTACTTGTTGACCAGCCAAATTCATAGCCGTTGAGCAAAATAAGAGGAAAATTGGGTTCGTGGAAATCGAGGTCAACCTATGATATTCTAGAGGGTTCAGATTTCGAAAGAGGATCATCTGCACTTAGTGCAGATCTGATTTACCCGCATCTCACTATTCACTCAATTTTTTTCCCTATAAAAAGGGGAAAAACCCCATCTCCACTCATCTCCACCCTTCCATCCTCTCCACTTAGTGCAGAGGATCCGGATCCTCAAATTTCTATCCAAGTGATTCTCTCACCGGAAAAGTAAAATAAGAAACATTTGAGGGTAAGCTTAGACTTCTTTTCCCTTCTGGCTAGAGGGTTAGAGCCTAGATTAATTCTATATATTTTACGAGAGGAGCGCTCAAAGAGAAAATATATTGCGCAACGTACGCAACGAAGTAAAAAACTGAATTGCCGCAAATGGATCGCAAGTCACATACAAACAAGGAATCACTTCCATGCTATTTGAGCTCTTAATCAACTTAGATGGACTAGTGACTAGGGTGTATCCGATACATGGGCACTAATAATGTCTGAGGGACTGTTTGGAAATAACATTGGATTCTTCCAGTGACTTTTTAGTCTCGAGTTATTGTGTTGAATTTGGCTCTTCACGATTTAACGCTTGAAGTTTTGTAAATAACTTATGCTAGAGAGGATAGAGGAGAACAAAATTGTAGATCAAAGTAAGTTTCATTATTATTCATGCTATATGCATGAACCAGGAAGACGAGCGAATACCAATAGCACGAACTAAAGGAAAGATCAATTATTCTTTAGTAATTTAACTTCAACTTTTTTGTTTCATGAAAACTAAATTATTCAGAAAATATTTTTTTAAAGATAATTGTTTATATTGCTTACAAAAATGAAAGAACAATTTTCGTAGTCCAATAAAATATTTGGATTTAAATTGTTGTCAATAATGAAAAAAATTATTAGCTAATCATTTTAAGTAATTCGAGCGATCATTTTTAGGAATTTTTTTTCAAATTATTTATTTTTTTCGAAATAAATGAAACCTTAGTAATGAAATGAATTTTGCATTCATTATTCTAGTATACGCGTGACGCTTTAGATAAAGTAGGTCTTCTCGCTTGTCTAATGTTTACACGTACTGTGCTTCAACCGCCCTGTATTTTGAATGATATGAAATTTCGGAATAATCCCCGCACGCCCTCTCACAAACCAAATTATAATCTTAAGTATTATTTCGTGACATTATAGTTGGAGGATAAGTATGTTCAAATATAAATCTCTCCTTTCGCCCATTATTGGCAATCGATACATAAAACAAACCCCACGTCAAATCAAAATATAAATAAAATAATTACGCTTACCCCAAAGCTGAATTTTGATTGATTTGATTAAGAAGTGAATCCTGCATGTACATCTAATCCTCTATGAGAAGACGTGTGTTGCTCTGGATTCAAAGCTGGGGGGTGTTGACTACGTTACGACTCTCTCTCTCTCCTGCCATTAATAAAAACTTTGAGGAGAGAAGCACGAATAGCAAACGTCAAATCAAGATCTGGATCCACGTAATCTTCGCAAAACATCATCAATATAAATCCAGATAATTATGCAACATCTAGCATCCGCATGCTGCCTGTTTGTTAGTTTTTTTAATCTTTAAATTAATTAACACACGGAACGCATCGAATTACTTATGTGCATCGAATAAGATTTCATGCTTGACGTCACAAATTCATCATAAGATATCTTCTTCTAGCTATTTCAACGGATAGAACCACGACAAAGTTATTCGCGAGGAAAGTTTCATTAAGTGCGGTACTCGGCATCGGTAGAAGTGGTCCTTGAAAGAGGTTTATATTTTAATCCTCGTGCTTTGTGTGACGACGGAGTGCCCAGTCAGATTACTGTTTGCACGTCTAATCAAAAGTTGGAGAAAGACAAGGTTGGTAATCGAATTATCACCTGTAGGGCCACGTCCTACTGAACTTGAGTTTTGTTTCATCTGAGGCTTGACCAAGAAAGGATGCACCTAATCCCACCACGATTGGTCCTCTGTCACTAACGACATAACTACAACGTCAAATGCACTAATATGCATACGGCGCGACCAAAACGGATGTCTTTAATAGTTGAAACTTAACTTGCCCCTTTCCTCCTAATTTCAACCATACTGATCTTGAAAAGGACATGAATTTGAGTAAATCAAGTCATGTTTCCGTGACAATTAGTTGGGATGGCACTATCATCGCTTCGCAGTTAACTTTTATTTGTCGAATGTTATGATTTTCATAGAGTATGAGCTTTTTGGATGTTTTCCTAGTATTTTTCTTAGTCAGGTCTAGCCTAAACAATGGAAAGTTGTGATTTATGTTGGGTTTAAAAACTTGTGCAACTTCATTTAAATCTAGTTTTTTCTCCAATGTGAATTCAATCTGTATAACCAGTAGAAGTAATATCGACTCGACTTTAATTAGTCCTATCTTGGAGTCGCATAAACCGTGTCAAAGGTGCAACGGGGTAAAATGCTCATGTTTTCAATTGAACTCTTTTAGCTCACTTAACTTGAAAACCTATAATTTGGGCCTAAAGTAGTTAGCTTCCTAGTACACTAGGAGAAGGAGCATTTCCATGTTGACACTATGAAAACATTCATTTATCTATATACTGGTATTCGGCACCAAAACAGATGAATATAAAGTCATAATGCATGTGTGAATGTCATATCGTAACATCCTTGGTGGGGTTAGAGAAAGTGCACATCTTGTGTACTTTAAGGTGCGCTCTCGAGCTCGTCAAAGGCGAGAAAACCGGGCAGCAAATGATCCATAGCATGGTCCCAAAGGTTATTGTTTGATTTTACTATAATAAAATCCTTTGGAATCCTCGTTACCTTGTAGACAACAAAAAGAAGGCATATATGGAGAGAAATCACGTCTCTCTCTCTCTCTCTCTCTCTCTCTCTCTCTCTCTCTCTCTCTCTATAGTTGATATATTATTAGAAAAAAAATCATATAGCATATAGACAAAATTGGGATGTTGAAGTTTGTTTTCTATATATGTCAACAGAGGTTACAAATAGGGCAATGTCGATCTAATGTACAGTGGTCTTATACTTATGTGTATTTTTGGTTATTATGAAAAATAATGTATCTTGATATGTGAAAAACAGAAAATGAGAGTATTCCAAATTCTTTATGTGTTGATACTCCGAGAGATTTGAGATGCTTACGCTCGGTATAAACCAGCGAGCCAACAATCATTCATGTCGGAACTAAAAGATTATAATAATTTTGCTAAAAAAGAATAGTAATAAGTACAAAGGCAAGCACCACAAAAAAAATCCAAATTATAACTTTAATGACATAAATTTCTTAAATTTTTTGTTTTTAAGAAAAAACCGTAAATTTTTCCCAAGGTGATACAAGCACGCTCAACTTTTGTGTCATAAAAAATCTCCAAATTTATATCAATACCATAAATGAAATTGATGTTAGGTTTGGATTTTTTCATAACACAAAAAACGAAAGACGGTAATTAAATCATTTGTCTAATTGAATCATTTGTCGATCTAAATATGATAAACCCTATATCAATATTTTCTTTCCTCTTTCTTTGATGAAAACAAGTAAGTTTAAAATTTTTAGTGATATAAAGAAACTTCGAAATGTTTATGTCACGGTAATCACAATTTGAAGTTTTCTTTCTGTGGTATTATCTTAAATTACAAACAAACACCCTATTATAAACATCGGAGGGAGACGACAAGGAGAGGGGGTGGGGGCAATAAGAGAGGGGATCACGTGCGGTCCAAAGAAGTCAAAACGCAGAGGTGTGAAGGGGCAGGCGTATAGCTGTCGGCCACGAGGCACATTTTTCTCTTTGGGAATTGTTCCTCTCTCTCTCTCTCTCTCCTCTCCCCTTAAATCCCGGGAGCCTCTCTCTCTCTCTCCCTCTCTGAGTTAAAGCGGGCAAAAAAGAACAGCACAAAATGATTTTAGTTAGATGACCAAAGCATGAAGTTTTCCCATCTACGCTTTCTCCATGGGCACTAGCATCTACCTTAAGGACACTTGCTGGACAATCGATTAAGGAGATTGTGAAATCTCTTACACAGTATGTTTGCTCTGTGTCATGGGGTAACCGATACTTTCATAATTGGAATCTTACGTATTGAGCATACTCGTGGTATGTATGATCAACGGATATGCTTTTCACTTTCTTTGTTTTCCTTTCACTTCGTCAAAGATGCTTTTAACAAGAGAGTATGTTGTTCAAAAAAGGGAGAATTGGCACGGAAGTTTTATGTGGTTTCGGCAAAAGGGTGATGTCCGCCGGGGAAGAAGAAGCAAGTATACGCCGGTCAGAATTTAAAGTACGACAAAAAAAGATAAAGAATTTTCAAAATCATAGCCACTCAAACTATGTCGTGGATTTCTCACAAGCCATTTGAAATGTTACGAAGATAATACGTCGAAGAAAACCCAAATTTTGTATTGTGGGGGCAGAGCCCCCGTAGCCCTAGGCGAAGTTGATATTGGGCTACGATGCCGAGATTTCAATTGGATCCTCCATTACTTCCGTTATAGACCTCATTTGCAAAAGTATGAAACTTCAGATTAGATCGTCACAAACTTGATTGGTTCGGATAACAAATTGAGTTGGTCAACGAAATAATTCACCTCTTTAATTTTCATTTTTCTAATAATACGGAGGTGAAAATGCGCTTTGACATCGAGCGCGCCCATATTAATTATCTCTACAATTGTCTTTGACATTCATACACCAATGCTCCTGCTTAGCTACGGTAACCCTTGCGGGGGTAGAGCCAAAGAAGTAGAAAACCATGTCCATCCATAAATATTCCAAAACCAAAAACAAGTTCAGACTCTCTCTCTCTCTCTCTCTCTCTCTCTCTCTCTCTCTCTCTCTCTCTCTCTCTCTCTCTCTCTCTCTCTGTGGTCTTGAGGCAGAGACTGAGAGAGAGATCATTACCTGAAGAAAATCCATGAGAGTTATCACCTGCAGGTGCAGAGTCAGAAGGAGTGAAAGTTTTTGAGAAAAGAAAGACGGAAATGTGGGGTGTGGCCTTGACTTTGGGGAGGATGATGGATGGGGGGTGTTGACCAGATCTGTCCTTGGAAAGATCCACCCAATTACCAACCCCAAAACAATGTCTCTGTCCATACGTCAAGCCGATGCCCCACAAGTGCAATAAGAGAGCTGAAGCAGAAGCTGCTTTTTCTGATCGTTGCGTGCGTGCGTCTCTCTGAATAACCAGTCAAATTCTCCAACACCCCCACACGGTATATCGAATCCTAGATTAGGGTTTCCCAAAAAGCTGACCCCAAGAGAGAGAGAGAGAGAGAGAGAGAGAGAGAGAGAGAGAGAGAGAGAGAGAGAGAGAGAGAGAGAGAGAGAGAGAGCTTGTTTGTGCTCCTGGAGACCTTCCCTTTGAGTGATTCTTTCTTGCATTGATCATTTGAAAGCACTTGATTGTGCCTTTTCCGTTGATAATTCTTTTGATTTGCATGAGAAAAATATTAATTTTCTTGCTTTGTGAAAAATAAGAAAAGCCTATCATTTGAAAATCGACCGACAATTGCACACTATTAACGATCAATTTGAGGATAAGAAAATTGTTCATCAAACATGCTCTTCCAACGCATGCGGCTCATTTGATCCGTGTTTGGGCAAAATTTTAAGCTTCATTTGCCATACATAAGACTTGCCATGCATAAGACTACTTCCGATATCTTGTTGATGGCGAGCTATTAGGAACAGTGATTTTCACTAGAAATTAAAGTTATGAACGATTGTGATGTAGTCTATTCAAGTAATTTCAAACCGATGCAAAGGATCATATTACTGAAAAAAAAAACCCCGAGCTACATTTACATTTAGATCTGTTTATTGAAGAAAAATTGTTTTCAAGAAACTGTTATCTAACTTTTCGATATCTTGATTATCAAAGCATAATCAATTTATGAAAACATTTTCTGTGGACTGAAGTAACAAATTTGAATTGGGAGAAAAGAACTTCCTCCTTTAGCAAAAATGAAATCACTTTCCTTAAATCACCAAATAAAAAAAAACTATACATTTTCTTTGAAAATGATTTTTATAAAAAGTGTTTTCCTTTATTATGAAGTATTTTTCTCCTTTCTCTCCTCTTCCAAATGCTTAATCTTGATCAAATGGATGACCATCGTCTATTAATTTTCGGATTATCGATTGCTTCCAAGGTAGTCTTATTCCATGCCCCTTGTTTGTCTTGTTTCGACGTAACAAAATTGTTCATGCCCTTTTCCAATGTTCTTGACCATAGAATTTAATGTCGATTTCGTCACATGATTGTAACACGTCTTTGGAATGGAGGCTTATAAGTTAATTAATTTCCCTTGAACCCACAATAAAATCCAATCAATTTGACATCAGCGAACTAATCAGAGATTGTCCTTATTAGGCTTTGATTCGTAGATCGACATTGCTTCTTCGCTTAGTACATCTCACCAACAACAACGAGAGAGAGAGAGAGAGAGAGAGAGAGAGAGAGAGAGAGAGAGAGAGAGAGAGAGAGAGAGAGAGAGAGAGAGAGAGAGAGAGAGAGAGAGAGAGAGAGAGAAGTTGCAACCTCTGCTTTGATGTTGTTGTAAGATTTCTAACTTTTGTAAAAACGGCTGAGAAATATTTTATCATTTCATGAGGAGAATGAAATTCTTCACTAACTAATTAATTAATGAACAAAACACATGATTACTTTAACCTATTTCTTTTACTTTTAGAGAAGTACGCACGGGAAGTGTCGGGTGTCAATAAGGCTGTTTAAGTTACTATACTAGCTATTATTTTATTTAGAGTCATCAATAATTTATTCACTTTGTTTTAAGATAATAACTGTCCTTTAAATATCAAATATGAATTGACTTATTAAAGTTTTTTTTTACTTATTATAGTTGAATTTCTAAAAAGAAAAAATTGTTAATCCATACATCTAATCATTGGATAATTATCATTCGGCACATATGAGAAATAATAAAATTAGAGACTCACTTGGATCATGCTATATATTCTAAAGGTTGGTTTTCTCTTTAGAATATTCCATCTTTTTATTTTTAGTCAACTCAAGTTTTTGTTCCCTCTCTTTCCGCAAATTCTTAATATAGTGTATATATAAGATATATAAGCGACAAGCGTAGCATGCCCTGTAGAAGATGCTTAGAGAAGAGCAATAAATGAATGTCTCTTCATGGGTTAACATGTATTTAAATTCAATGAAGGGCGTCGCTCATGAACTTCGAAAAGGACTGGCCCTTCTGAAGACCAGAATAGTATGATATCGAATTAAAGGAGCAACACGGTTCTTGCGTCTATGTTCCTTTTTGCTCATGAACATTTGCAGAAGAAGAGAATAAAATTGACCTAGACCGTCTTTGCTAGGGGACGCAATGGAAAACCCTACAGAACCGGTAGAAATGAGAAGACCAATGGGAATGCGCAGCTGCAGTGGAGGTTCGTTAGAATCTTCGAAAGCACGACATGATCTGGATGATCCTTCTTAATTGGGTCTCAAAGTGATGTTTTCATAGTTTAATTTCATTGGAGCATCAAAATAAAGTAAATGCGGCTTTTGGTTCAACCAGTAAGCAGCTTTCGGTTCAACCAGTAAGCAGCTTTCAGAGCCGTACGAGCTTTCAACTTAGCTGAAACGTTCTGAGTTTAAGCGGGAATGGAAATGGATGATCTTTATCAGGGCTTCAAATCATCTCCTCAGAAATCAATACGCCTTTCTTTCAGTGCGCAGAAAGCAGATTAAATTCACTTCTCTGAAACTGCCACTTCATGGATACAGAGATGCAGGGGGAAACGATGTGGGTGTGTGTGTGTGTGTGTGTGTTACATATGTTCAGTGGTGTCAGTTTTTTGTGACATGCTTATAGAGAAGACGGTGACCTTGACCCGCTTCTTCTTTTCTTTTTATAGGGCAAGGACAAAAGGCGTTTCAAGAATTTTACTCACATATTAATTATCTTCCCCACTTTTGAAATCTATAACTTAAGCTATGAATTTTCCACTTTCATATCACCGTGCATCTTTACAACCTTACTAATTTACACAAATTGACATTTTCCTTTATGAATTGCTCTTCCCCGGAAGAAACCCACAGACCCTAATACACTTCTCTCTCTCCTCCACAATTTCTCTCCTGCTCGTAATTGGTCGACCGCCGCATTTCTGCTCAGCCACAAGCTGTCCCCAGTTGTTGCCAACCTCGGGCTCAAGTTGAAAATAAAAAACACATGTGAGTTGGTGATTCACAACCAGATGTCAACAAAAGAGACGTCGCGCCCTTGCATAAATCTCATCGACAAAGCATTGTACCAACGCGAGACACCCTTGAAGATCGGCATATGCTTATGCATGCATAGAGCTCGGCCAAAAGAAAGAAGAAAAGAAAAGTCGACCACGTGCTGATCACGAGTCCCAATTATCAAAAGCGTTCGCATGTGCCAGGGCTTTAATCGCTAGGGTTTATTCCCTCCACCTTCCCATGTGCAACATAGCATCCACTTGGTTTATCATCGAATCGGTCCAAAACCCTAATTAAACTACATCTTGATGCTTCACATGAGAAGCATCGGAGAAAGAGCTCAAAAACATAAATTAGATAATGACAGTTTAAATAAGAAAAAAAGAACAGAGAGAGAGAGAGAGAGAGAGAGAGAGAGAGAGAGAGAAGTAGCTAGTTGCTACTTAATAAGCCTAATCAATCAGAGTTTGGTATAGGCTTTTGGGTTCAGATGTGATGCACATGATTAATGGACCATTTAATGTTGGGTTAAACTGCTGGGCCCCTTTTAATCTTTGAAATGGAGGGTCCATTGGATTTCCGAGTTCTTTTCTTAGATTTCTATTAGATTCTTGAGGATGATCCCTTTTTTTTAATACACTTTCGATCCCTGCGTTTCAACATGAATCTGCTTCAAACAGATCTGGCTTTTAATCTGCTACAGAAAAATCAATCTTTGGAAATTTCTTCGAGAAGCAATCTCGATAACTTGGTGGCCGGATTTGTGTGTCGACGGCCTAGCATGGCTCGAGCAATCGAATAGAAAGTTATGTATACAAATGAATTAGAGCTGGAAAGGTTCCAGTATATTCACTATGAACCAGTTGACATGAAGGATGATTACTAAGCTCGAAGCTCGACAAGCTACAGTTGACTTTGCTTTAATCACTTGATGCAGTTCGACTAGAGATGGTTCATTTTGTCTATGTATCGGAACCGATGACTTTCAAGACTGTGCGAGAGATCTAATTTTGCCACCAGAAATGTATCGTTTTCCATTATTATGCCATAATTTCCTCGTACTACAGCTTCTGCATTTAGTTCTTCGACCCCTTTAAAGTCAAATTATGGGTCATTTCCAAGTCTGCACAAAACTTTTCGGGCAGCTGACAAGGAAGTCAAGAAACCACCAATACTAATAAAATTCAAGCTATCGAATTGGTAGACTTTTATTCTGAAGTTCAAAAGAGTATGATTTTCCTTTTAGTGCCCATGAATTACAATAAGTATTGTCAACATCGAAAGAGCCTTAATGAAAAATAAAAGATTGATAACTTTTTTCTCAAGATAGTTGATGGTAATTTTTCAAAATTTTAAAGAAATAATCAGCTTGTTATAGTTTACAAGCTAGCCATTTTTGTACTAATTTACCAACTTTTCGAATTTATTAACTCTTATGCCAGGTTCCCATGAAAGCTAGAGTTCTTTGCCAACTTCTTTCCGGATCATATGACCAACTAATGTTGGATTGACTACTCTCATTTTAATCACTTTACAGCATTGAAATTTTTCTTGATTTATCAACTTCTTTTTTTAATCGACTTACGAACTTTCACCAACAGTTTTTCTATACTTACTTTTTTCAACTGTTTTAGAATTATATCGCTATAAAAAGAAAAAAGATCCGTTTTTTGGAAACGTGATAGTAGAGTGGCCTCTTTGATTGATCACAAGTAAAAAAAAAAAAGCATTGTAATTAGAATTTAAGGTAGCCCAAACTCCTCCTCACCTTCCTATACATGAAAATGGCGACTCAACTATTAAAAGTTGAGATTCTTGTCTATTCAAGAGGGTGAATTAAAATGACTAGACAGCCACATAAAACAATCTAATCATCAAATTCTCCGTCCTTCAGCATTGCCAACATCGTGGTTTCTCTTTAGTTCCATTTAGGAAACCAACTACGGCCCCACGATAATCAAGTTTAAAGCGGAGGAAACGTGATGAATTAAGTCAACGAAATCACGTGCAGGGGCCACCATTTGCACCAACTTTCTCAATCAATGTTTTTCTTGCGGACAGGCCTGGTAAGCGAAATTAAAAGAATATCGAGAAACGGAATGAGAGACGTCGATTGGTATTGCAGTTATTTGCTTGAAATCTTCTGAACTGGTGAACAAGACCATGTCGCAAGCAAAGGACACTTATAGTTTCTGCATGACTGAAACGAGCTGGCTGAGTTAAACCGTATGCTTAAATCATGCTGCAACAAACTAAAGTCAATTAAACGTTGGTTTTGCGATCGAATAGGGTCGGTCGGGAGCGAGCGCCCGGTACATGTTCTTTTTGAGATTGCTAAAAGATGGAAAGAATGACCAATTTGACACATCAAGCTAAATAAGTGCTTGGAAAGGTCATCTTTTATCCATTCCAAAACTTAATGATTGCATATTAATTGACAAGTGCTTTGAGTTGCCTTTTCAACACGCAAACTTTCAATTCCTCGATGTGCCATTTTTGCTAAGTTAAGAACTTGTCGAGAATGATTGGTTTTCTTATCCTTGGTTTACTTGTGTGATATATAACACTTGATTGATGGAGACAAATTCCTAGCTCTTTCCTAGTATTAACATCAAGGGCAGTTTCAATAGAGCTTCCCAAATACTATTAAAATGTGAAATATCCTCCTGAATTACTCTTCTCTTAACTTTTTCTTCATGGTCTTTCCATATTTTGTCTTGGCCCAGCATTTTAATTTAATCCATCGTGAAAGCTGGTCTTTTGACGCCAACCCATGAATCAAGAATATCCTTCCAGTGATAAGATCAATAAAAGGCGTCGAATGTGGCATTGTAATAATATCTTTAGTTAAATATGTCGTTAGTCACTAAGTAATAAATTGAACATCTTCTGTCTTAGTTTGACTCCCACTAGCCATAGAGTTCGAGTCAATGACTTGAAGAATTTAAAACATCTGGCTCTTTGTATCATTCTCTCTGTCTTTTGGACAGTTTGGCTTGTGAGCTCATCTACGTTGTCACTAATCCTGGCGGTAGGGACCCCTAAGACGGTGTTAACTGTAAATATTGTCAGGAAGTGAAATGAAGGGCGAACTAAAAAATTAAAAGAAGGAACAAAAATTAGGGTTTGCTCGGTGATTTCCCGGGCGAAAAATGCTATGTCCTCCCAAAAGATGGTTTGTTGATTGAACTCCTTTCACATAAGTATTAATCCATAAAACAATGAACCCTAGAAAAGCTTGCTTTAATTGATGGAGCCATGCTTTTGCCTTTTTACAGCCGTAGAGAATTTTGTCCAAGAAACTGCAACTTTTGTAGTTTTTCCTATTAATTAATGTGACAAGAAAAGCAAGAGCCAAATGAAGTATTGTAATGTGAGATAGATCAATAATTACACTTGCTAGTAATTATTAAATGTAGCTAAACATAATATCTCAAGCTTCTAAAATGACGATGTCAAGCAACAATCTAACAAACCAATTGCAAATACTGTCGAGATCAGTTTTTTTTTTTTAATTCAAGCATAAGTTAACACGTGTCGGGATTGTTTATCCGTATTATAATTGAGGAGCAAGAAGACAATCAGAAGAAGATTACCATCAATCACCTTACAGTCTTGTTGTCCCTATCAAAGTCAATAACTGGAATTGAGTTTTGGCTGGCAGTACCATTGATAATGTGGGAAAAGCCAAATGATTGCTGTGATATTCTCAGTCAAAGTAAATTCCAAGAAATTACTTCTAGAACGGACGATACAATAAGAAAGTTGCGGCGGGTACAAATGATCAAGTAATAAAAAAATCTACAGAGGATCTTAGGGAAGCAAAGATCGATGTACTTTACCGGTGTATTGTGAGTAACAAGGACAATGATATGCCTGATTACTAGAATAAGAATTGACGTGCGATTTGCAGCACATGTGCAGTGAACTCATTTCTCTTTGTAAGGAAAGATACAAATCTATTCGATTGTGCGGTAATCAAACTGGGTATCTTGCTAGAAACAAAACCAACTTATTAAGCCAAAACCTTTGTATCCAAATTCCGTAATAAAACCACACGCGTGCATGAGGCAAACTCGATGAATCATGAAATTATATCTGAGGAAGTGATGTGATCTTCTTGCCCGAGTTGATGAAAAGATTAGTGAAAGATCTTGTTCCTGGTTTGTCAAGACTCCAGTTTGCATGAGGGAGCAGATCGATAGATAACATGTCCATTAACCCAGACACAAGGGACTACTTGAGTCGGGGGTCCAACTCGACGTGGAATCGGATTCTTGCTCGGGCACAAACTTCACGACATTATATTATTAAGTAAATAAACTAGAGACGGGGATTGAGCCCGACATGCAAAAAGCTGATTCAGGATGGCAATCGATCTCTTCGTCTAAACGTAGAAGAAACGAGTTATAGTTCTTAAACAACAACTTAGCTCTTTGATGTACGATTGATTATATTAAATGACTACTTGCTGAGCCACTAAGACCCTTTCACACCTAGTCATTTTCCAATAATTTTTTAATTAGTTATGGCCCAAGATGAGATCATTGATCAAGCAAGCGGAAGGGCGTTGAGGCCAAAGCGAGTCCCCTCCGTCCCCGCATAAATGTAACAGATTCCTGGTTGAGTCCGACATGATATTTTCAATTGCCAGCCTATGCTAAAAATCACATGTTTCCGACAAAAACCTTGTGCACATCAAGAGTTAGGGCTTCATTGTCTCCACTAAATGTCGTTCTTTTGTCCATCCACCATTTAGTATTTAACCCTCTTCTCCTTCACTTCACTTCCTCACAAATTCAAGAACCTACGACAATGGGAATTGGTCTTGATGACCTTCTCTCCTTGACGTCCCAGTCTCACAAGTTGGCTCAATCTCAGGACACCCAACACCAAAATCAAGTAACTAACCCTAGCTCCAGCTTGAAGAACCGCTCGTGGATGTGGAACGCCAATCAAACCCAGCAAGAAGACGACTCGTGGGAGGTTAAGGCTTTCGCAGAGGACACCAGGAATATGGTGGACACGACTTGGCCGCCGAGGTCTTACAATTGCACGTTCTGCAGGAGAGAGTTCCGTTCCGCGCAGGCGCTCGGAGGACACATGAACGTGCATCGCAGGGACCGTGCCAGGCTCCATCAGTCGCAGTCATGCCCGTCTTCCGCCGCCCCACCGCTCGTGATCCAGGCCAACGAATTCGTTGCCAATGGAGGGATGTGCTTTCTTTACCAATTACCTAGCCCGAATGGCATCTTCAACGCTTCGTCGTCACCTTCCACTCTCCTCTCAATCTCACCTTGTCCACCCGACGGCAACAATTTCCCATCTCCTTCCCAAAGTTACACCAAAAGAAATGAAACTGCAGGTTCCAAGTCACCTAAGGTCGACGACGCTAGCAACAACTCCGAGGAGTCTGCCATGGACGGACTTGATTTGGAGCTTCGACTAGGACATGGACCAGCGGCATCTCCACGATAGAAAGAATCTACGTGGATGGAGGTCGACTTCCCATATTCATTGCTGTATGATGAATATGGAAGAGTGGAGAAGTGTGAGAACTAAAAAGTCTCTTTTACAAAGATTCGCGTGGCAACCTTTGGTTCTTCTCTGTTATGGTTTTACACGTTTACATTTTTCTGTGACAAGAGTGATGACAGTTCGGTTTTACTGTAGCAACACGAACGGTCTTATAAAACTTCTAATGTATGTTAGAATATCTAAATATTAAATCATGAGTTTGTCTAACAGCTTAAATTTTTAGTACCAGCATTATAGTTTGATATTTAAATATTCTAACCGTGCACATCAATGAAATCAAAGTTTGAAACTAAAATATCAAGAAAGTTTGAATGTCATGCTATCTGAAAAATTGGAGTACAGTGTATCATATGCTCTTTGACAGATTCTATGTATCATTTCATTTGCACATAGTGGACATATCCATGCAGACTGCTAGTAATGAAAGAGAGAGCATCAAGTGGTTATATAAAGAAATAATCAACATTGGATTTCTGAATCTTTGATAAGGCTAAGCTAGACAAGTTTGAAACTATTCTGTTCCTCCCCTGCGATAACATATGCAAATAGAAAAACAAGGCAATTCAAGAGCCACCGCTAATGTCTATACTTCACAGGCGTGCCCTTCTTTATGTTTTGAGAAGATTATTGAGTATGGCAAACTTAGGGTTTGCTTTCCAAAATCCATCCTCCTCTCTTTTACAAATAAAATAAAAGATAGCAATCGCCAGATTATCCACATGCTTTGTCCCAAAACAAGGGCAAAAAAGGAAATGAGCGCATAATCGGGCGTATGTTAACCTACATACAAGTCTTGATCAGTGGATAAGTGTTGCAATCATTCCCGACGTAGTCAGAGAGATGGATGCGCTGGGATGGATGTGGAAATAATGCCCAAAAGGTGGGCCGATGGCCCTCGATTAGGCACAAGCTCTCTCAAACCCTTATCTCACATGACGTTGGGACTCATTTTAAATTTCAATTAATCTTAAAATATTCTATATGAATTAGAAGTCATCATTAGTCTATTGAAGTCAACTGGAAATTAAGTAAGAGACCTAAGAATACCTCACTTGCTGCACAATCGGAGTTTTCTTAGTTCGGGGCTTGATTACAATAATAGCTCATGTTAGTACACTTTTGATATCTCTAACTTGATTGGTTATTCATCTAAGTCATCAAGCAATCTTGTCTACCAATAACGAGTTGATCAAGTTGCTAAGTTTTATGTAATGGTTTTTGGGGCTTTATGCATAGTCCTAAGGTTTGTCCTATCCGTTCTAAAAAGGAAAAGAAGAACCAATGTATTAAATGTGCAAAAATTAAATACTCAGTTTGTGAATGACTTGAACTATATGTTCAGAAATGAAAACCCGATACTCGTCGTGTAAAAAATATAACATGACTTTGTTTTTTAGCCCTAGGACATGATCTCCCATGAGCTTGACCTAATACCAACTCAGGCAAATAGTATACATGTATTTCTTTTTGTGCTCCAAGAAATTATTCTCAAGAGCTTGAATTTAGAAACTAATTTTCTATTCAAATCTAGGTTAAGAGTTGCCAAATTCAATCCATTTTTAATAGAATGAGAGACCTAATCTAGGTATGGTATCCATTTTATTTGAGGAAATGATTCTAAATCTAAATTGATTTTGAGTTTCTAACAAAACTATTTCAACAAAATCTATTGTTGTTTCTCGTATCAATTAACTAAGGTAATTTAATCGAATCTAAAGGGATATGTATATTAAAAGTCCTAAAGTTTATCATAAAATTGCAGTTGAATTCTAAGACTTTCAAAAACTTGATATATTGGTGCAATTAAGTCCTCCTATTAATTTCTTAACAATTTTTTTAAATTTTAGGACTCAATTGCACTTTTTTGACGAGTTTTAAGATTTGATTGCACTTTTTGAAAGTTTTACAAATCGATTATACTTTCAGAATAAGTTTTAGGATGTCTAATATACATACCCCAAATCTAAACTACACTAATCCACCTACACTTAAGTGCTTCCAAGAGGCTGCCTCCTCGTATGGGGGTCGCCGTTCTTCATTCATAGTCCACAATCATATATGCATTCACTTAATACACTCAGCAGCAACATTCAATCACAAAAGTAAGGAACTCAAATTGGAATTTGATTCGACATGCATTTCGTTAATTCCATCCATCTAATAACTTTCTAGAGATTCATTTATTAACATTAAGTGAATACTAACCCACACTTGTAACATTTTTCAAGCAGTGAACTAAATCATTTAGTACTTAATTCAGTTTTTAGTCTCCTTGTCGAAGCTACTCGCTGAAGCAACGTTGATATAAAAAAAATGAAAGTAATTAAACTCATCACACATCAATTCATAATCAAACATGCATTGAAGCTAATTAGCGTTAACAATCTCGAAACCAATTAGGGGACCAAATGATCAGCTTCTCAATTTTACTATTGTTTCTGACTACTTAGTGTTCAATCCAATTGAAGAACTTGATGGAGTCCACATCTGAGTGATTCAAATTCTCAACTAAAAATTAGGATGACTTCTATAAAATTTCCATTGAGATCACTTTTCTTAATTATGGCCTAATTGATACAGAATATTCAATTAGCCCGACCATTCCCTGTTTTATCATGTTTCGATCCGACTCTTTAAAAATTCTGAAAAAATATCAAACGACCACTAAATAGCGCCAAATTTGACTTGCAAACAGGTCATCATGTACTTACATATTTCATTTTTATTTTTGTTTTAGCAAACTAACCCCCCAACTATGTGAAATCATTGTTTTACCCTGAGTTCCTAATCTCCCCTCCCCCCCGGTCAACTGCAACTCTGACCTTATTCAATTTAACGAAATTTCGAGTAATTATATTTTAGGACCTCCCCTACAATTTTCATTTTTTTTCATTTTTGCTAATTAGTCCAATTATTTTTAATTTACAAAACAAGTTAAATCAACATGCAGCTCAGCTTTAGAGATCTATCTCCCAACAAAAACGGTGGTTTCGAACTTGATTTCACTGTCATAATATTCTTCAAATGTCATGAAAACAATGCCAAATGAAAACTCTAGATGGTATCTTTGATTCATTAAAAGAGGAGTTTCTTAATTCTTACCCGATTTTTTCCATTAAAACACACAAAGGTCAGAGCGGGATTCGAAATTGTCAGCAACATCCAAACATTCAAATCGTCCAACACATGAAGTATTTCACTCAAGTAGACCTGGAATGCCTTCAACTTAGCATATTGATGTTCCTCATAAATTCAAGTATCAGTGCTCATCAATATCATTCAATTGAACAACTTCTTAGTTGAATCTACTTGAACTCAACTATTTTTTCCCCTAAACCAACACATGAGCAACATTCATCAACCTATGATCAAACCACCAAAATTATAATTAAATTTAAGCTCTAATGACTTCGACCAGCCTAAGAAAGCAATGATTTGAAATGCAACAAGTTCTATAAAACTTGAATCAAAGTGAGTTCTTAAGGATTATCAAACTAAGTCACCTAAACATGTGAAACTAGCTTGAATTAACAATCATAGACCAAATCACATTACATTTCCTACTTCTGCTAGCATACAATCGGAGGTCCTAAGGTTACGTAAACATGAATCAATGATTAATTCAATATTGGGTAAGTGTATTAGAGGTCGTAAAACTTGTTACAAAAGTGCAATCAAATTCCAAAACTTTCAAAAAGTGTAATTAAATTTTAAAACTTGTTACAAATCTAATCATAAAACTTTCAAAGGTGCAATTTACGAAAATACTTGATTGGATCACTTTGATAAGTTTTAGGACTAATTATACTTTTTAAAACTTTTAGGGCTCAATTAAATTTTAGTAACAAGTTTTACGGCTTAATTACACTTTCATGAAAAATTTTAGGACTCTCAATACACATATCCCTTTCATAACCACGTCTAAAATAATAAACATTTCACGTATATTTTAATTTGATTTCATCACATCCACATTCAATATCAAACATAGATGAAAGCATAACCTCAAGTTTAACTATGATTTGACTTGAACATCATTGGATATTCATTTGATCACCATCACAAAATTGATGGAACCAACCCTTGGGTTGAACTTCCGGTGAGCAATTTGCTAAACTAGCTGGAACGAGGCAATTTTGGTAATAGGAATGGCTAACGACCAGAGTGTTTGGCTTAGGACATGTCAAGGATTATGATCAGAAAGCCGGATCACTGGAGGGACGCTGAAATTCAGCCGGCAAGGAGCTGCAAACCAGCAGATGCTCCGATGGACTTGGTGGGTGGGGGGGGGGGGAGAGAGAGAGAGAGAGAGAGAGAGAGAGAGAGAGAGAGAGAGAGAGAGAGAGAGAGAGAGAGAGAGAGGTTTTTTAGAGTTATCTTCTTCAATTCCAAAGTGAAATCTGATGTGAATTATCATGAGAGAGGTTCGACCAAGGTAAAAGAAAGAGGAAAAAGTTGATGGAAACATCAAATTGGCCTCTAAGGGTGACATGGTACATAATAAGTCTAGACTACATGGGCATATGGAGGGCTTGGATCATATTTTTGGGGGTTAAACAAGTTGATATTAGTTTAAAATTGACTAAAATCGACAACTCTTTCTTTTATGGGTTTGTGGCCAGCGCCCCCTTAGGCTGGAATGGGCCGGAAGAGCTTGATCGGTCTTCGGTCCATTGGGCCAAACTAGGTTGCCCAGCCCAAGCTCGATGGTCCCGAATCTAGTTTTCTTGCTCGATAATTTCTCTAATTTCATTGATTTTGCCCAAATTGATATAGAAAATGAATTCATTAAACTCAATCGGATTTGAAGTTTCTTATTTGACATTTTCGTGAAATGTCAAACAAAGTCCTAAACTCGCATTTGCATGTTGACAGGTTGAAGTATTGAATTATAGCAGTTCATAAATCAAGTTTCTAAAAGATGAATCAAATCAATGAAATTATATAAATTTTAAATTTTTAGGTCCAAGTTCTCGATTTAATAAAAGTTTAACACCCGATCATTATTTATAAAATTTTATATTTTAAAGCTTAATTATGCATTAAAAGATCAAATTGACATCTATTGATGCTTTTTACAAATTTAATGGAAAGTTGATTTATAGTAGACTTTTTTAGATTAAAAAAAAGTCATTACAGAAAGGTCCATCTTTGAATTATTAAAAAATTACTCTTGATTTACTAATAAAATGGAGTGCTCTTAATGCCTCTATGCAAAGCGGAATTATAATGACACTAAAGTACTCTTTTTGGTGGAGAAATTGACCCTATCTTGATTAGGGATATCAAATCTCAAGCTTATGACTAAAATGGAGTGTCAACTATAGTTAAGTCTAACTTCTAATAGAGCTAGGTTGACCTACTAGCCCTACTACCAACTCCAGGCTGAAAACATTTTTCTGCCCATGAATCAAGTACAATATGCAATATTCAATGCTAGTGTAAAGATGTGATTGGTTCGGAGACCGAAAGACATAACCTACTCATGGATTGATCTTGATTCTCAATTCAAATTGTAGACAAAACCGTTTTTACTCGAAATAAAATGAAACCAAACCGACTTATTTTCCCAATTCTACCCAAGAATCTGGTTTATTTTGTAAAATCGTATGCATATGTTATTAATCATTTTTTTAGCACACTAGAAGTAAAGTCATGCTGGGTGAGTAATCTTGTGTGCCTACTTCAAATTGGCGGTTGCGAGGTCCAATCTTCCCAATTGCATTTTTAAGTAAGGTGCATAAGACCAGTTCGTTCTTGGAATGGGTCTGCTAGGTTGGTTCAAAGGGCAGTTCGGTCCGGTTCTCAAGTTAGATCGGTCTGGATGCTCACCCCTATCGCGTGGGCCTTGTCGGGCCGGCTCAAACCCCTTAACAAGATCCACCAACATTTTCCGTTCGGCTAAGTTTCCCTGAGTTCGGAAACAATGCTAAATTCCTGAGACCCGAAACTGACCAAAGGAGCTTTAGTTTAAGCATTGGAAGGAAAATGAAAGCTGAGAAAGAGGGAAGATGACATATACAGAATTCATCTACAAAATTTGAAGAAGCAACCAGTAAACCTCTACTTGTTTACTCGACCAAGGGAAAAAGAAAAACCTATACTTAATTTACAATATGCCATCGAACTAGGATCCGCATTCTTGCGACTCAAAAACACTGGAAAGACTGTACAAACTCATGAATCAAACAGAAGGCGGCGTCTTACTGATTTGGAGAATTTAGAGCTCGAGCCTTTACTCTTTTTCTTCGACGAGCCATCATTAGAACTCTTGGAGTCGTTGACTACGTCATCAGCTGGTTTCTCCTGGTGCAGTACCTTGGCGGACCGATAGAACTCAGTGATACTTAGCTGGATGCCTTTTGACTTTGTTGATTCTGATTCAGTCCCTTCCGGTGTCGAGCTTGCACTCTTTCCTCTTTTTGATTCTTTTAGCTCCTGCTTGGCACATGGATATGGCAAATGAGAAACTCCACCATTCAGTGGCCAATTATCATCAACACATATAAAGTACAAGAGTATGTCAATAATTGATAATTAGAAAAACAAACTTTTATGAGGCTCAGACCAGGAAAAATTAACAAAACAAGGGCTAACTCACAGGGTCATAAGCCACTGACCAATCTAAATGACCCGTGCAAGGGGCAGAAACACAACCTTAAATGTGACTACAACGAGCATACTTGTGTCAGATACTAATAAGCGCAATCATTTGTATAGTACTGCTTCTATATTTCAGAGCATGGATGAGTTCAGAGATTTAGTGTTCAAAATCTCATTTGTCCTCTGATCCTTAATTCGAAATTGCAGATTGTATGAGCCATTTATTCAATTCCTCATTGTTTATTCACAAAAATAAAAATATCATAACCCAAAATACCTAATTCTAGCTAAGATGAGGAATAGACAAACTAAACGAATCAATCGCTTACCTTCTCTTTCAAAAATCTTTCAACTTCTTCTGGAAAAGCAGCTCTAACAAGTTCTATGTCCTCGTCCGTCAACAAAAACCAAGTTCCATCAACAACCTGAATCTGGGGGACCTCAGATTCCTCCAAAATATCATCCAGATTATCAATATTAACGACCTCATGCTGCTGAGAACCAGCCGGGTCATCAGAGATTTCATGCACAGTGCTTCCAGATGCATGAGTGGCTTTCTTCCACTTGACCACAAAAAATCGATATCCATATCGCATCTTCACACGGTGAATGGAGTCAAACTTATACTGATCGCAAAGCAACTCATCTGCTGTATTTGTGGCCATGTCTCTTAAATATCTAGTGGACAACATTGGAAGCAATTTCTGGCGTATGTAGGATGGTTCCCAGCGTTGATGGAAAGCTAAGAAATCAACCAGCATTTCAGATTGTGGCCTATCCCACAATATATGTGGTCCACTGCTCCCTGTAGGAAAGCTCAAAGAACTGAAGGATAGAAGAGAAGTTTCCATGTTGTATCTAAGATTAAGTGAATATAAAAGCCATACTGCCATAAACAGGTGACATCAATATGTGAACTCATCTATCCCACAAAAAATAGGTTGTTGAAGCTGTCACTTGTCTAACCACAGTTCATATAAGCTTAATCCAAAACACTTTTAAGTCCTAAAGGTAAGCACTGGCAAACCTACCATCAAAGTATCCATGATTGTGGGACAAATACATTCTGATTATCTCGCTGTTTGGGAAATTTGGCTCCAATGCAATCCTTTCACAAACTTTTATTCGCCAACTTTCCTGCTTCTTCTGTTCCTTCATTTTCCTGTCCTGCAAAATGCATTTGCTTCCTGTCAGAATAGCAGAACAGCATTCCATAAAGTGCACAGTGAACTTCATTAAGGATATAACTCAAGACTATTTAACTCATGGAGGATAGAAAAAATTGATATATGTATATTACCATATTACATGAGGAGCAGTCACATTTAAATCCATCAGGCTTTTTCAGGCAACCTGCACCATCACCAGTGATACAATTAGCACAAGAGAACTTGAAGTGATCTCTTTTGCTCCCCGGATGCCCACAGATAGAGCAGTGACATTGTCTCAGCTTTGGTGAGATGCTATCTGAACCATGTGGCGGATCTTCAGCAGAACCAGCATCCCCTTCACATAGCATCTTTTCACCATTTCCAATCTCCCTCAAACTGCAACAGACGATCACCTTCAATCAGTAATTCCATTGATTGCTCCACCTACAATATACAAACATATTTTTGTGCACATACGAAGACACAGTTACAGAAGTTTTCCACACCTCCTGCTTTCCTTTGATTGCAATATAATATCATCTTTAGTGTCTAGGAAGATACAAGTTAATGACATTTTCCACAGCTTAGCAATACACCTGTTTTCAACATTTTAGTGGATATATGGCCAAGAAGAACATTCTAATTAAAATCCCCTGCTCCCCCATTTCTCAAATTACATAGAGAACCACCAACCAACCCTAGACAATGCAAAAGAGGAAGAAGAAACTCATGCTTGATAAGTAGGCTCGTTCAATTCCAACTATTTTATCTAAAACTTTTTATAGATAAGCTTTTCTGTCCTTTTCTTATGCGAGTATCTCATTTTTTTTAATTATATTTCTTCCATTCCTTCATGATTGATTAACTTGGACATGAAGTCACGCAAAATATACCAGGCACATCAGCCACTCTGACAAATTCGCATTTCTTTCACAAGATGTTTTGTATGATCACGAAGATATGTCTATAGATGCAGAGGGTCATCACAATAGCGCTTCATCTTATAAACATATCTTTTAAAGGTGAATTATCATATAAACAACATTCAAGAACAAAAAGACAAAGCATGGACAAGCCTCTAGGATTAACCTGTTTAGTATCTCTTCTTCACTTAAAGTTTTGACAAAGCGAAGAGCTTTATCTACACCAATTCCCTGTACCCCCCGTAAATCATGATCATTGCCAACAAGTAGAGCAATGGCTATTAAACGATTCCTCCTCAACCCCAGACCATCTTCAATATCTGAGATATAATAGCATTCAAAGGGTTCCTGCATGCAACAAGATATACATATTTGCCTCAAAACAATTAACCCAATATCAGCACCTTAAAGATGGCAATGACTGTTACCCAACAGAAATAAACAAAACACTTGCATAATAGGCCTTCTCTTTCAGAACTTCTCCCTGTTTGGAGATGTATATAAACTTTCAAATCTCATTCAGGTTTCCTGACATCACCCCAAACTTTAACCCATGTTCTTTACATTAGCCTCCTAGATTCATGTATCTAACTTGCACCCCAATGTAAAGATATTCTTATTGTCTGGTGAACCTTATGATGTACTCTCCAAGCTTCCACATTAACTCATCAACATGGGAAGCTTAAAATATCTGCCATAGTTACATGCCTCTTCAATCCAATATAAAAAAAAATTCAGCATACTACCATCATTTGGGATTTTGACGGATAAGAGAGATCATAATTAAACTACTAGAAGAATCTGCAACTAGGCAGGTAATAATGACATCGCACAAATTTCTCCAGTAAGAACATTGTGTAACGGGATTTTTAAGTTTAATGAAAGGATAAAACATGCAGCAACGTACTCTGGAATTAGGTTGGATGCATTTAATCACACAACTTGCCCCAAATAGAAACGCATCGCTATCAGCTGTAATACAAGCATCTACGTGGCCCTCATAGTTTAACTGCGCACACAGTGCCTCAGCCTCACCTCTTGCTTCTAGCACAGGCATGCCAAGCAGTTCCAGAAGTTCCTACAGAAATAGAAGTGCACAGACAGATAACAATTCTAACGGTCGTAAAATAAGAATCATTATAATGCGTAAACATCCATAATCTTAGGCCATGCACCAAATTTAGCAGGAATGCTGTTTGCCAACTAATTCAGTGAGGTAATAGATCAAGGACTCAAACTGAAACTCACCACACACTCTTTTACACATTTCCCAAATGCCTGGTTTCTTTCTACCAAAACACCATCCTCAGGCACAGGCAAACTTGACAAATCAAGCCCAAAAGCTTGGAAGAACCTCCCGATCCTTGCCTGAGATTTTAGCGGAGAAGGAGTGCCATCGACCACAAAGACAGGAAAAGCTCCAAACTACACAAGTCTGAAGCTTGTCAAATTAATGCCCAATTAAAGCTAATGCATACTCGACTATTAGGAAAACAAACAAACAAAAAACTCAGTCTGAAGCAAATGCACATATCAGCTATCTTCATCAGTGCTTCCAACTATAAAAAGCCAGAAACTTTTGTAGCCTCAAAGCGAATAAGCCATATAAAGTACAGCTAAACCACAATCAACCCCTAAATTCTGCAGAAACCACAGGGCTTCGATTCTAAATCCATTTCCTCATGTTACGAGCAACCGAACAGACCACAGCAAACGAAAAACCGCAGATGAAGGTCGACCCAACGAAATTCATTATTCTAGTCGAACTCATTCCATACAGAACAACACACGAACCAAAGGTTTTTTTTTCCTCACGAAAATCACGCGAGCAGACATCCCTTTGCCCTCAAGAACAGGGTTGCCAAAATGCTGCAACAACACACACCTTGGAAAGGAGATTGATCGTGCGGAAGAAGGTGAGCCTTAGATGCGGGTTACGAGCAAAAGACTTCTTCTTGATCGCAGTCTCGTGTTGGACGATCCAAAACGACAGGTCCACCGCAACGCGCTTGTTCCTCAGATAATCGAAACCTTCGTGCCGGGCATAAGGTTTTAGCAAGTCCCAGAAGTGACCCCCCACGCCCATTGCTTCGTATCGAGCTAAATTTTCGATTTTGACGATGTGGGCGACGAGACAAGAGGCCTCATGCAGTGAATTTGCATCGCAGGTCGAAGAAGCAAGAACGGAGGCCGAGATCGAGCGCGAGAGTGAAGACGGCCGGCCGGTAGTCGGACGTTCTTTTCTCCCGTCGCCGGTGAGGGAGGGCCTGGGCCTCTGGGAAGCCCAAAACTGCTCTGTCTTCCCCGCTCCTCCTCTTACGTAGTATCTGAAAATAATTTAGAAGGGTACAAAATTTTCGTTTGATCAAATTGAAAGTAGAAACGTTCTGTCAAATCGACTAATCTCTGGAAATTCACTTAGATCTCTCGCATTCATATGCGTGCTTCCAAAGGGAGATGCTGCGACTCGAATATGAAATGTGCTGTATCCAAATCAGGCGCTTAACCACACGGTCAATCATTTAAAATTAATTATGATTTTCGATTTTCATGCGCGATTACTTTTGCACAATGATCGGTTTTGACATGCACAACTAATTATCAACGGATAATATCAACAACGCTACACGATCCATCGATCGCAAGAAATGCGACGAATTAACACCCAATTCGGATGTCATGAATAACATCGACGAATGCAATAAGAGGCTACTGAATACTTCAATGGAATCGTTCACTAGATACCCTTTTTCAAGTTTCGATGAGCGAACCCGTCTCGTGATAAAAAAAATTTGGCAACGCATGAGCAATTTCATCTCCTTTTTTATAGCGAGGTGGACCCAATGAATAAATGTTTATAGCCGTCCGCGATCCATCCATCGAAAAGACGAAAATTATGGGCCACGGTGCGTCCGCCAGCATCGCAAGGCAATAAACAACAAGAGCCAGACCGAACCCAAAGCGGCGAGCCGGCCGACAATTGGGCAGCATTTTTCGATCCACGTACAGCATTGGATCCTTCATTTTGACTCGGTCGGCGTGCCCACAACTTTGTTAATTGCACGTGTAACCAGCCAATCGTAGGTGACCACGTGGACATCCCGGCGACTTGTCCCGGGGTAAATTCTTTAATTAAGATTAGGTTCCCCACGAAACCGATTGAGCCTCAGTCGACAAAGAGCGGGAGTGATGCATTAGGTTCCCGGAGAGGGTTTTTCTCTGGCTTGTTCAGGAATTAGGTGAGTTGATTAGTCAAGTGCACTAGTCCCTCGGACAATTTCCTATGGATTCATGTTGACTTCCTCAATTACCTGGGGACGGCATCTCTAGTCGTCGCCGTTAGGGTCGATGGCCCTAGTTTTAAGATCGTATCATGTGTAGTATTATCGATGACAAGTAGTACATGCCAACCGATTCCTACCGGTAATCGCCAGTTCTACACGATCACAATGCACGATCGCAAGATCGTTCATAAGCAGATTCTACGGTACAACAAAATGTACGCCAGAATTGATTATCATGAAGGGTAGAGTTTGAATGTTTGAACCTCTAAAGAGCTTCCCAAGTACCATCTATCCTAGCTTTCTCCACCACTCGTTTGAATTCGGCCTGAAAGCGTCTTCCGAAGCAAGAGTAAATACTGCAAATGCTTGAAAATGACATTACTTAGAAATTGGACGTATATGAAGATGAAAATATCCTCACATGTCGCATGCTTGGCCCAAAACGGTAATGAGCGATGTGCGCTAGTCTAAATCAAGGCACTCGCAAGGACCCATGACACTAGCGCACCTGCTTGCTTGTAGGTCTAAAAAAGTACGTTCTCAATGAAAATATAAATTCCCTGATCGCATTAAAAGAGAGCGCAATCTTGCCACAATTTCAAAACTTTATACAAAATTTCGAATTCATTGAATTCCCAAAACAACTCAACAAAGATCTCGAATCACTGTATGTATGCGCGCCATCCTTGGCACATAAATGCATCCCTGCCTTGTTTGAAGATCTTACTGCTTTGACTTGTGGTCCATGGAGACTTTGTGCGATGTATCTCGGCCAACCCATTATTGAGTGTGGAAGACTGATGCATATGAATCTATGAAGATCATAAGATCCTTCCCTTGTCTGGAACGCTCCAAACGGCTCCATGTGAAAACATAACTCACGAGTACAATCATGGTGCACCATGCCAAATGCCCCACCTTCATTGGCACCTCATACAAAAATCTTGATTGATTTGAAACTTAAAATATGGTCTGCTGTCTTACACTCAGACGACATGCTTCCCTAGTCCAAATCCACCAAATCTCATATAGTCATATGCTATCCCAAAAATTCGAAGTCCTAGACTTGAGTCTTTATCTTCCCTTCTTTCCTTTTCTTTTACCCTTTTGTTGGTGATTTAAGAAAGATGGGAGAAGCATCCTGGCTTCTACACTGGTTTTGTCCCTTTCTTGCGTTTTAATCTTTCATTCACTTCACTCGCACTTTGCTTGCTGTACTCATCTGGAGATCTCCACCTGGAAGCATCCTCTCTTCTTCTCCTCCTCCTCTCCTTCAACCCCTTTATAAGTGCTTCTCCTTCACTTCGCTCTCTCCCACTCCCCCACTCACACACCAAACCAAGACCAAACCAACTCTGTGTAAAAAAGGGATTACTACCCCTTATTTCTCTCGAGATCTTGCTGGAACCCTCGTGTTTGTTCTTGTGTCTGCACCACTCACTTGCAGTGAGTTTTTCCGGTTTCTTGATAATTTTGTTAGCGTTGCACGTCCAAACACTCTTGCCTGGTTATTACTGATAAGAATGCAGAAGCAGAAGATGTTGCTCAAGGACTTCCTCAGACAAGATTCATTGTCTTACTCTTCAACTATTGAAGCAACAACACTTCTTAGAAGCAGATCAAGAAAAATCTCGGCCTTAGAGACCATGTTGAATGCATTCAAGAACATCCCTTTCAGTAGTTCAGTGAATAAGCCGTACTCGGTCGTCCTCCTAAGAAGCCTCTCAAGAAAGCTGTCAACACGAAGATTACCCAATAAAATCAGAAAAGGTGATGGTCATGATCATGGTCATGGAGGCTGCGGTGATGGTGAGCAGGCCAATACGACAGTCAGGATCAAGGACATCATACGGTGGAGATCCTTCCGGGACTTGGCCGAAGAGCGATCTTGGCCGTCAGAATCCCATTCCTCGCCACCACATCATTGCTCTTCTACAGCAACAATTACAACCACAGGGTCAAGCAGCTGTACTGAGAGCAACAGTAATGGCTCAAGTTGGTGCGAAAGTGATTTCACGCTGGAGTTTTCACCGCCCTGGAATGGTAATTTTCAGGAGTACAGTGAACCATGCGTTGGCAAATACACAGTGGAGGCTTTGCCAGGACCAACAACAAGAAGCTTCTGTGAAAATGAACCCAAGGTGAGTTGCTGAATTTAAAAACTTAATATATTACTGCTAGATCTACATATTATAAAGTTTCAATTGGTTTTTGTCTGCTGTTCGGCGTTCACTGTTCAGGGTCCATGTTCCCCCCTTAAGAAAACAAAGACGTGACTTGGCATGTACTGGAATAGTGCTTGGTTCAATTAATCTAGAACGCATAGTTTATTCCATAATACAGAGAAACTCTTGTCTCATATGCAGTATACTTGTATTAACTTTCCTACAAAATTCATATGAGACAAAATAGTGGTCATCCTTGTTCTCTTCACGATAGTACAACTACGGGGAGCAAAACATTGCCTTAATATAAGCCTTTTACATAGATGCTGACAACATAGTAAAAACATTGACCCTGTTATTTTCTTTTTTGGAAGAATTGTTGGCCTTATCTTTGTTCTGACAAGATATTTTATCTGATTTGGACATTTGCCTAGGGAAACTGGTTTCTGTTATTGACGTATGTGCTTCTTGCATTGACACAGAGAGTCTCATTCTATGAGGAGAAAGAACAACACAGTCCTGTTTCCGTAATTGATGCTGAATTTGGAGAAGATGAAGGCTTTTGCCGGTCTCGAGATCAAAGCCGAGGCAATATTTCGACAGGGGACACACAATTCCCTCTGCAACAGCCTTGGTTGCAAAATTCCATGTCAATGGGGGATATTGATGAAAGATCTGATGAAGAAGAGGATAATGAGTTCAGAGAAGAACAGGAAGACTCGAATGAACCTGCTGAACTAAAAGCAACAACGCTGCTAAACCAAGTCAAAGCTTCAAGTTCTGGTCTTAGCGTGAACACCGATGTGGATAAGCTATTGTTGGAATACTTCATAAGTGAACTAGCCACACAAGGATGCAACACTATTAACGATGACTCTGAGCTTTTGATGCTGAGCATCGCAAATTCTTGGTTGAGTAACGAGCTCGGCGCGAAGTGCGCATGGGGAATCAATAGCAAGAAAGAAGCTTATCTGAGAGAAATGGACAGAGGAGAGAAGTGGACAAAGTTCGAAGGGGAAAAAGAAGAGATAGCTACGGACTTTGAGGCTAAGATTATGGGTAATTTGGTGGATGAGCTTCTATCTGATTTCGTGTTGAACTGACCAGAGAGGATCAGGATCTTGTTAGATGGTAAGGGAAAGCAATGAAAAGATGTAGCAGAAAGATGTAATGCATAGCCCATGCTCAAAAAGTTGTCCCTGCTATTCTGTATGTCTAGAAGAGGAACATAACTTCTGTAGCAGTCTAGAAGACAATGTAAAAATCAAACTTGTAGGCATTCTTTTTATTGGTATCGAGATCAGAAAAATGGCTATCTTCTATCCTGAAAAAAGAAAAACTTTGGAAGAATTGAATCTCTTCATTAATAATTTGTTTACTAAAAATCATGTGACAGATTCATAGATCAGATGATAGGTTTGCAACAAACAATCTCGCCAATCACTAACGACTGAATTTTGGGTAAACCATTAGTACATCTCCACCATTGTTCTCTTCTGTTTATAATGCATGGAGATATTTCAAGAGCATGCTGAGCTCTTGGGGGCTGTAACCAGGCAAAAGCTGGGACTCGAGTCTGTTGGCCCATGAAGCTGTTCCGGGGGCAGGCTCGGGCTTGTTCTCCAAAGAGGCCCGGCGGTCGAGCCTACGCTTGCCTGGCCTAATAGAAATTGGTCTTTCATAGTCGATGATAAATTTGATTGATCAGATGGGCCGAGATCAATAAGGGAATCGCTTGGTTCTGTCCGTCAATCCATAGAAACATGAATGCATCTTCCTCGACTGTCTAAAATCATCATCCAGGTCCCTCCCACATCCTGGAAGGGCCAGCGGGCCACGTTGGTCGTCCAATGCAGGATCAAGGGTGCTTCAGGTTGATCTTGAAACCCACGGCCGCAAATTCATTGCCAAACATTTGCAACGTGCGGGGGCGCACCACCAACTACTCTTTCAGGTTAATCATGAAACCCACGCCTGCAAATTCACTGTCAAACATTTGCAACGTGCGCGGCCGCACCACCAGCTACTCTCGCACGATGCCACATTCAACATTCTCCTTGCATCAACAGACGCCGTGGACCAGTTGCGAGCGCCCATGCTTGTATCGTCATATTCCACTTTTGAGAACAATCCTTGATTCGTAGCCATACACTTACCAAAAGCATGAATATTCGCTGCCTCTTGACTGAAAGAGGGAAAGGGATTCTATTTTAGGGATGATAGGCTTTAGAGCAAGCACTTCATACCCTTCAACTGGTTAAAACCGATTTCAGGATGGGAATGGAAAACAGTCCACTAAATGCCGGTTCCACAAAATGAAAACCGAAAATAGCTTACCAGTCCTTGAACCCACTTAAGACACTTGAGTACCAAACCATTGGTCTAGTCCAGTTCCTAAGTGGGTCCATGAATCCAGCCATGGGCAACTTCATAAGTTTCATCAGATCATTTTCCTTGGATAGGTCTTGAACCGACCATATGCAACTTCACAACCTTCACCAAGTATGAATTTGCCACAAAGTTTGACAATCATAACACAACATTCACTACAAGATTTTGCCACAAACCTTCAAATGCATCCACGGTCTACATTGCATATCACACAGGAAAATGAGTTTGCGGCAAGTTTGCAGGAGCGAGCAAGCAAATGAAATAGATCGGCTTCTCAACCAAGGATAAACGAACCAAGATATTTATTCTCAGGCATAAAACCACAGCATTACTCAATGGCTTCTTGATCCTCTGATAAATATTGATTTCGAAGTTGTCATGTTGGCAACAGATCACAAACTAACTCCGAGTAGCTCCATATACCATCTGAACTCTCAGATAGGGCCTGCTAATCTAGGACTGAGGTCAACTCATTGTTTCTCCGTAATGACATTACCATTAAAGTCTCAACTAAAGGTTGTGCGGAGCAGTTTAATGTAATTAATCCGTGCATCAGTCATCCTCTATCTTCTTTTCCCAGACACACTTCAGCAACATAAAGTAAGTTCATCATATTAAAGTTATGATGAGCTGAAAAACTCATTTTACGTCAAAGGAAACAATGGAGAACTATCCGTGAACCCAAACGCTACAAGAAATCATAGAACTTGCCCGAAATAATCATCTCCTTCTGTAATCAACTCAATCGAACTACTTCAATAAAATGACGTCTCGAGCATTAAGGTTTTGAAAACATGAAAATAAAAAATATATATCTATCTAATTTGGATGGCAATTCCACATATGAAATCAAAATCAAAATCGAGACCGGAACCTGACTGGCTCTCAACGATTCCTTTACTAGAACCGGAAGTAGCCGGTCGAATCGGACTAATTCCCATGGAAATCGCCGAGAACCGACTAACTTGATCCCATTTGCATTGTAATGAGATCTAAGAACACAAAGTCAAAAAATATATGAAGAGAACATTTATGTCACATTAGCTGACAGGATATGAAAAGTGAGAACTTTGCAATTTCCAAGCCTGCAAAATCATTTTTTTCCCTCACCTCATTTATACCTAATGATATTCCAAGACAATTTTGTGCAAGGGATCAAGATAAGTCCTTCGCCTCCGTCAAGTGCAAATTATGATCTTGAAGATTATTATGCCATGACAAACAGGAACCCAATCTTGAAAAGTTTCATGAGGAGAATTTAGGCAAACTTGGACCGTAGGATCTCTGATACTATGAGAATCTGTTAATTTTTATGCATAATAATAACATAAATAATTCCTAAAATTTGACATAATGTATAATGTAATTTCTGAACTTTTAATTCTTTCGATGAAACTCTTAATGTTAGTTCAACTTATAATATGATCTCTAAAATGACACAATGAATATTTTCATATAAGTCATAGATTAGTTTAGATATGTATTGAAAATTCATGAACTACTTTATACATTAAGTTAAAGTTCATAAATCACATTATATATTTAATTAAAGTTCATAATTATTGTGTTTTTTTTTTGTTTGTTTTTGTTTTATGCTGCTCACCAATCTCCCATAAAAAGCGACACAACCCAACTGGTGCTTACAAAACTTCCTACTTTTCTGATTCCTCGGCGGCTGAGGGAGGGAGAAGGAGGGAGGGAGAGGGAGGGAGTTGGTGAGACAAGGAGAGAGATTAGGAACTTGAGATCGGCTTTTGCTCGAACGCTGTCCTCACCTGCGTTAGCCTCTCCGGGTCACGTCTCAGCCGTTTGTTCCTTTGTGTAAACTCCACTCCACTCCCTCCCACCAATCTGGTGAGGAAACATTTTGTCCGTCTCTGCTTTTTTTGCGTGGCTCTGAATCTCCACGGAGTCAATTTGCTGCCTCAAATCTACAAATTACCCATTTTTTTACGCCTGCCCACTTCATGTTTCGCGTATTGCAATCCTGGATTTCCCTCAAAACCTGAACTTTCCTCGTTGATTGCACAATTTGTTCCATTCCCAGCATTTTTTTTTTTCTGATTTGAGAGTCAACTATGGGGATATGGTGTTGGTCATTGGTAATTGTCGCGCGTTAAATTTTTGTTGCTCTTCACCTCGGCGATCCATTTTGCATTGGCGGCAGTGAGTTTCATTATTAAATGGTTCTTCTGTTTATGTTCATCAGATTGGGCAGACTGATTGGTGATTCGTCAATTTGAATAGAAGGTCGTTTCTCCTGGATTCAGCTCCCTGCTTCTACCGATAGCCTTCTTTTGTTTGTTCAAGTTGATTCGCAAAGGTAATGTCTTCACTTGTTATGGAAATGGTTTCTCTGTTCACTGTTCTAGTTCTGATTATAATCAATTGGAGATTCATGGAGCCATTTATTATGCCAAGCAAAGAAACAAGAGGAACCATTTGTTTTGAAGGTTTCATCGAGCTGTCAACTTCTTTTTTATGGTCCTTGGCTTGGAATACGGTATAACAAGACTTTTTGAACTTCATAAAATTGCCAATGATCCTGCGGACTGCTGGCGGGGCCAAGGAAAACTTTCTTGTGGTTAACCATGGTGCACAATCTGTGTAACTTCTGTAGGTGCATTTTTTCGTGCAGTATGCAAATGAGAAGACCATTAGAAGTATTAACATTCTAGTATGTTGGCAGGCAGACTATATATGTTCTTTTGTTCAGGTTTACTTTCAATAGTTGTCAAAGAGCAAGCTTGCTGCACCTGACGTATTATTGCAGCGAGTTATATGTTGAGAACAACATTGTCAGATCAAGGGACTGCAATGCTGGAACTTTTTCAATTTCTCTCCATCATAGGAAGACATAGCTCGAAAGCTTATTTGTCATTTTTCCATACTCTGCAATTGAAGGGCTTAAGAACCGGTCCATAAAGGAGTGGGCGAATCCAGGGTCTGCTTAGTTTGCAGTTTTGTCACTTAATTTCTTAGATAACCAAAAAATCTCACCCTTTGAGGGTTTCAGTCGCTGCTGCTAAACTAGAGTCATGACTGTCTCAGCCTGTTTATGAGATAGCAAACTGTGACATGGTGTTGTCTGCAAAATGCATGTTTTGCTGCTTTTGCAATGGCCATTTTGTAACAATGATGGTAGCGATAGATTCTCGAAATTGCATTAGTTGTTCGCCTTAATGTTCTTTGTATTGGTGACATTCTCTCTGAGCTTGTTAACAGGATCATCTTTTGTAAGGTCCTAAAACGCAATCATTTGTCTTCATTCATCATACTTCAAGTATTTTCCCATGCTATTTGAAAATTCTTTACTGAACATTCCTGGTAATGCACAGTTTTTTATGCAACACATGCTATGAGAACAAGTTTCATAGAGAAACAGAATTTCTGTTGTCAGTTACATCTTTGTGAAATTTTGTGACAATGTTTTCCTGATGAAGGCTCTTGGTTTTCTGCATTTGCCAATAAATCGATGCCTGGGGCAAAACTTGATGGTGAGCTCTTTGATGTGCAGATGGGGGATGTGGCCAAGGATTTGACTGCAGGAACAGTTGGTGGGGCAGCACAATTGATTTGTGGTCACCCCTTTGATACCATCAAGGTCAAGCTCCAAAGTCAGCCAGCTTCAGCCCCTGGCCAACCTCCCAAGTACTCTGGTGCCATGGATGCAGTCAGACAAACATTGGCTGCGGAAGGCCCGAGGGGTTTGTACAAAGGCATGGGCGCCCCACTTGCCACAGTGGCGGCCTTCAATGCTGTCCTTTTCACCGTAAGGGGGCAGATGGAGGCACTACTGAGGTCTGAACCAGGTGCTCCTTTAACCATCAACCAGCAGGTTGTTTGTGGGGCCGGGGCTGGAATTGCTGTTTCTTTCCTTGCTTGCCCTACTGAGTTAATCAAGTGCAGGTCAGTGTTTGCAGCGTTCACTTTTTCTCCCTACTTGATTCGGTTTTTTGAATCTTTCAACAAGCATCCATACTAAACTGCATCTCCAGTGCTGAATACATTTTCTTAATGTATACTGCAATATAAAACGAACACATCAATGAGTTTCTAAGGATGCTACTTCAGCTACAATAGAGGCAGCTTTGTATGTCATTATTTATTGCTGGAGAGCATCATACTTTATGGTATATTCATCATATTTAGCAATGGTTAAGACATGCCTTGAGGGCACCTGTTCAGAAGATATTGAAATGACCTCAATGTTTCTGTCTCTTTTGCTTACAAGAAGGGATGCTAAAGGTTTTATAAACATTGCAAGAGCAGGTTGCAGGCGCAAAGTGCTCTGGCAAGTGCTGGCCCCACTACTACCGTGGCAGTTAAGTATGGAGGACCAATGGATGTGGCAAGGCAAGTTCTGAGGTCAGAAGGTGGTACACGAGGTCTTTTCAAGGGCTTGGTGCCCACTCTGGCCCGTGAAGTACCAGGAAATGCTGCCATGTTTGGTGTCTATGAGGGAATCAAGCAGTACCTGGCTGGAGGGCAGGATACTTCTAAATTGGGAAGGGGGTCGTTAATCGTGGCTGGAGGCCTGGCTGGAGCAGCCTTTTGGGCTTCAGTCTACCCAACTGACGTGGTGAAGAGTGTGATTCAGGTAGATGACTACAAAAATCCAAAGTATTCGGGTTCTCTCGATGCTTTTAGAAAGATTCTGGCCTCAGAGGGTGTCAAAGGACTGTACAAGGGCTTCGGACCTGCCATGGCCAGAAGTGTTCCCGCAAATGCCGCGTGCTTCTTGGCTTATGAAGTGACAAGATCGAGCTTGGGATGAATTGGCCAAACATATTGTTGCTTCTGTGGGATTTCCTTTTGTATCCATTGACCAGGGTCATCGTAGGATATTCTTCAGCAATTTGGTTGTGGAATCTCGATTCTTCAAAAATCTTGTAATTGTCACTCAATTGATGATGACGAAGTAGTAGCATTTTTATGCAGCAATTGCAAGGTCTTCATTTCGTAACTAATGTTTTTCAAATGATTCTTTTTGCATCGCAGCCTGTCTTTTTGTGCCTCTATGGGGGTGCTTGGAGTCAGGTTGGCGATGTGGTGCTCTCTGGTTGGTATATACTGGTTTTTAACCGTGCTGGCACGTTTACAGAAGCAACTCTCTCGCCTTTCTTCCATACTTATACCTCCTTGAGGTAAAAAATTTTGACCGGACAGAGACAAATGAACATCTATCTAACTTCTTACGTCAGTAATACATTCGATCAACAATTTATGCGCAAAATGCAGAGGGCGATGCTGTGCTTCCATTGATCCCCTACTGTCTACATTCTTTCACAGGGGCTTTTGTTTTCTGGTTCTTATTAGTGAAGTTTGGCACCTTGACAATGAGCTCCACCTGCCAGCTCATAGCAATTTGCTCATAGTGTCATTTCGACAGAATCTGGATATGGTTTTTTCTTAATGAATCAAAGGTTATTCTGTTCCACAGAGAGAGGAAATGGTGATCAATCGACTCTGGAAGCATTCAAAGTCAGCACCGCTACCCGCAGAAAATCGTAGGGGCTTTATCAGATGCTGTGCCACGCAGGGAAACGAACAACCGGTTGACTAGTCGAGATAGACATTGTAAACAAACAACCGGTTGACTCTCTAACTAATTCAGCTAAAAATTCTATAAACAGCACATCCTAATTAAACTCAGGCTCCTCAGAATCCAAAGCAGAAAAAATTATACTTGGCTTATTAGATATGGATTCTGCGAGGCCACCTCACTCTAGCATACCACTTGTTTCGAGGCTGGATCATTTGGATTTTATTGTGAGTTCTGGCATCATTTGCTTTTCCTAACACTGTCTCACTTTCATTCCGTTGTCTTTTTATTTTTCTTACTTTGCTTCTCTAAACTATGCTTTTGTAAAATGAGAGTTTTATCTCATTAATCTCACTCCCGAGGGAATTCGATCATATATAGATGAAACGTTTAGAAAGCAAGCAAGATTCAGTGAAAAGGGGGAGCAAGAGAGGAACAGTTAGAGAGGAGGCGAGGGAGATGCCGCCATTGGAATTGGCAGTGAGGAAGGGTTACCTCAAAGGGTCACTGATAGATCGGGTGGCGATCCTCGAACAGCGTCTTCTTCAGGTACTATTTATGCGAGGATCGTGATAGTCATGGACATCATCAGACAATTCATAATGCGTCGTGGAAATGGTTCAAATTATTTGTTGAAACTGTGAATGAAATGATTATTACATGGTTCTACATTGACAATGTGCTTTTCATATCCAAGAACCTGACTAGGAAAGCAATGATCGAAGGACTCTTTCTAATTTTGGACAGAAGCTTATGCTATGATCTTCAATGCAGTCTTTGCTTGATGCCTCTAAATGTATGCCCAATAAAAATGTAATTTTCAGCTATGCCTCGAAATGGATTCGAGCAGCAGGTCACGCACTTCTGGGGAAAAATCATCGAGCCAAGAATCCAAACGAGAAGCGTCAGGTTCCTCGTCCTCCACATTCTTCGGCATCTCCAATGGCAAAACCGAAACAAACCTGCCTCAACTTCATCAAAATGTGTCTGAAATCCAGGTATATATCTCCTTACACATAATATCAAAGTGGGATTTGGGGCTGCTGCGTAAAATAATTCCTCATTTATGCGAGTCATAATTCATATGTGATTGCAGGAAGAGGGAAAGGATGATAAAGTTCCACAGCAGCAAAAGATTAAACACTCAGCTCCTGGCAAGCTCAAGCTTGGAAAGGGAAAGATTGCTGGCAATAACAAGAAGAGAACATCCATGCTCGTCGGAAGAAAGGACAAGCCTCGCAATTGGCCACTCTTGAGCTTGTTGGGCTGTTGATGCGCCAATCATATGTTTCTTATTCGTGTCATTCTCTGTTATTATAATGAGCTTTTTCTCCAGGAAGATGGATCCGCAGTTTTTCTTTTCTGTTTCGTTTTTCCCATGCGTTAGTCCACGCTAACTTTATGAATCAGAAGCTACTTCAGCCCACCTTGCAATTTTAGCTTTTGTTGATCAATGAGCTACTCGACTTCAAAACATTAAGAAAATGAAAAGTGATCGATCACATGAGACACGCTCAACTTCATTTTTGTCTTCTTGGGTTCTCAAATACCCTCTCCTTAGGAAAGACACGCTCGACCTGCGCTATGAGGTCAAGATATGTGCCGGGTGATGTGTTCTTGCTTGTTGCTTTGTCCCCGCCTTGATCAAGAAAAGGAAGTGGACGAGAATCAAGAACACGCAAAGAAAAGAGGAAGAAGATAATGTAATAAACACAAAGTAGGTACAAGAAGGCATGGCCATGGCGGCGGCTGATGAACAGATGCTTTTTGTGATGTTTTCATTAAATTTTCCCGCAAGGGGATATAACAAAAGTTTGGCCTTGATTGGTTTGTTGTGTCCACGTGATGCCCGTGATGAGGTTGCTCGATCGGCCTACCCAAGATGGTGGGTCAGAACACCTCCTTATTTTATCCAAAGAATATAAACCATGGGTTTAGTATGATTCCGATACCGGAAACGCAAAAACCCAAAGGAAAAATGACATGAATGATGCTTAAATTTTGATCAAATGTGTAATATGGTTCATAAATTTTCGGTTTGTTTAATACGATTTTTAATTTTTTATACATATTCAAACTAATCTCTAAACTATATAAAAATGTTTGACACCTGTCACTTTCACGACTAATTGGAATATGTAGTAAAAGTCATGGGCTACACTGAACACATTGAAAATTTTAAGGACTAACATCATACATTTATGATCATATTAGACAAATTAAAAGTTCAATGATCATATATGTCATCATCCCAAAAACAAATGCTTCTCTTGGTTCGGCCGTGACGGCCCAAGCGGCAGTGCGCCGGAGAAGGGATGGTGGTGCGTCCACGCCTCGGTCTCCTAATGCGTGTAAGGAGGGGCACGTCTCTTGTCCCACATCGCCTAGAAATGAATGGTTTGGGCTGTCTTATAAGACAATAGACCCTTTAATTATACATACGCATTTTCTCGGGTAGTATGAGATGTCATGAGAAGAACAAAGTCATGAGGACATTATGTCAAAAGTGGACAATATGTGTACAGTGAAGACTTAGGGTGTTACAAGTAGTATCAGAGCTAACTCCCGACCATGTGTGAGGCTCCTAACGGGTGATGAGTGTGATGACCCAGGTGGCGATGCGCAGGGAGGAGGGATAGCGGTGCGTCCACACCTTGTTCCCTGGACGTGTGCAGGGGGGCCCGTTTCTTGTCCCGCATCGCTTAGAGAGGGAGGTTTGGGTACCTTATAAGACTATGAGCCCTCTAACTATACATGCGTGTTTTCTTGAGGTAGTATGGGCTGCCTTAAGAATGACAAAATCGTGACGAATTAGTATTCAAAGCGGATAATATGGGTACAATGGAAATCATGTTACATCAGCAGCTACGGAATGATATGACTTTGCAATGTTCTTGTTAACAAATCTTGTACTCTCTCTCTCTCTCTCTCTCTCTCTCTCTCTCTCTCTCTCTGTGTGCAGTGGGTGTTTCTTCCAAGAGACTAGTGGGTTTTGATTATCATGCCAAGCCAATTCATGCACACTCCCTACGCGAGAATGCACAGGACCAATTCCATCAATGATCTGTTGATGTTTGACAACCATGACTTACAAGTATACTTTGCTCACGTCAAAGATTGTATCTTCAAATATTCGGCACTTCAATCGAACATTGTCGGCCGAACAATAAGAAATTCAATAGCGTGAAAGAAGAGTGATGAGAACCTGATGAATCCCCTTAACATGCCATGTGTTTACTTTGAGCTATGGAAGAGTTAAATCCCTCTTATGGCTCACGTACTTCTAGGCTCTCATTATCTCGTGAAAAGTTTTAAAAAATGAGTTAATAAAAAATGTTTTCTATCACGTGCTTAAATTCAAAAAAAAATTCTCTTTAAAAAATCGGGAATTATTTTACAAAATATAATTAGATGTCGGTATTTAAACTCGAAACTCTATGCTTTGATATGAAAATTCTTACATTGGTTCATGAGTCCCCCACGCCCAAAACTAAGTCAACAACGCTCGAGACCCGGGCTTGGGCTTGTGTCCACTGAGGCCTATGGACCTGGCCCTCATGCCTAAGTCCAACAAGGTCGAGCCCAAAGCCCTAGTATCTGTGCCCGATGCTTTAGCATCCAAGCCCATGTCCACAAAAGCCAAACACGAAATTCTCATACCCGAATTTAGATTTCCAACACCCAGGCCCAAGTCTATATGGGTTGTGCCCGACACTCCAATGCCATGCTTAGGTTTGTCAAGGCCAGGCTCAAGACCCAAGTGCTTGTGCCCTTATCCCGACACCTAGTCAAGATTCATCGAGGCCAAACCAAGACTCTAGTGTTCATACCTGGCTTCCTGACTATTCATGCATAAATAATGAATGTCCAAATAGCATATGTCTATGTAGGAAGATCAAATCAAATTTGTTGTGCCAAACAACTCGAATGTTAAATTTTATGTAAAACGAACAGAGTCTAAGTGTTGTTCTCTTGTCCGATTGATTTGTAATGATTGGATTGCCAATTCTCTCTTAGCATCCATTTTTTATGTTACTAAATTGACAAATATTCACATTCGTCCAATAAAATCAAGAAAATATTTCAACCCAAATGAGGGGGGCTTAGCTTCTAAGCCACAACCCACCGTAGATGGGACTTCAATCCAACTACCATGCTACCCATGTATAGCTTTTTCATAATTATATTGGGCACCCATATGTTTCAACTTAGCTAACGTTCGAATAAATCGGCTCCTTTCACGTATCGATTCGCATGTGTTTCTTTTGGATACCCAATACTAAAGGAAATTGACATTTATACGACGGCAATCGCGATGTGTTGTCCGACATCGACAGTTCTTTTTCCATACGATGCCAAAATTGCCATTATAGACTAACCTATGGGTAGATGCTCTAGATTAGAAAAATGTCCAATATCCACTCAATCAAGATGAAAAATTAAATCGACCCTCCCCAAAAAATTAGGAGCCTAAGCTCTTGAGTAAAATACCGAAATGCCCCTTATAAATCCACCAAAATTTCAACTCCTACTTCCTCGCACCTTCCTTCTGAACTCTCTCTCTCTCTCTCTCTCTCTCTGGTTGAATCGCCATCCATCGCTCACTCCCATGGAAAGAGGTCAAAGATCCGAGTCCGGTCGAGAACCCGAAGAGCCATCGCCGCCGATCACGGCCCACCACCTGACGGTCCCGGCGGGGCTGACCGCCGACGAGTTCGCCGAGCTCGCCCCCTCCGTCGCCGAGCACCACAGCTACGAGCTCGGGCCGGGCAGGTGCTCCTCCCTCCTGGCCCAGCGCGTGCGGGCCCCACGCGCTGTCGTTTGGTCCATCGTGCGCCGCTTCGACAGGCCCCAGGTGTACAAGCACTTCATCAAGAGCTGCTCCGTGGGGCCCGACTTCGAGGTCGCCGCGGGGGCCACGCGCTACGTCGACGTCATCTCCGGCCTCCCGGCGTCCACCAGCGAGGAGAGGCTGGACGTGCTGGACGAAGGCAGGTTCGTCACCGGGTTCACCATCATCGGCGGGGAGCACCGGCTGAGGAACTACCGGTCGGTGACGACGATGCACGAGGTGGCGCGTGAGGGCAGGATCTGCACCGTCGTCCTGGAGTCGTACGTCGTGGACGTGCCGGAGGGTAACACCGAGGAGGACACCCGCCTCTTCGCCGACACCGTGGTGAAGCTGAACCTGCAGAAGCTGGCCTCCGTCGCTGAAGGGATGGTGGCTCGCGAGGGTGAGGGCCAATAGCAGCATCTCCCTAGTGAAAATTTCCATTTTGATTACCTCTTTTATGAATCCGAAGGGGTTCTTGATTTGTGAATCACCCGAAGAAAGAAAGAAAGAAAGAAAGAAAGAAAAAGAGAACAAAAAAAACTGTCCTTTTGGAGACTACTTGGAAAATGAATGGGACTTTCATGTGAATTTGGAAAAAGTGGAGGGGATTTACTGGTTGATTTACTGCTTATTTTCCAATTGTGGGAAATGTTACGGCCTTTGGAGTATGTGGTTGAGTTCTTTTGACTAGTGACTCCACTCGCAAGAATCATTGCTCCACCTCTTCCGTTTTGTTATGTCCACTTGGAATAATCATTGCACCACCTCTTCCGTTTTGTTATGTCCACTTGGAGTTCCTGTTCTCCGTTCTTGCCCTTTCTGTCTTCTTCCTGATAATAGCTGGTGCTGTTCCATGTTTCCTCTTTCTTTTTTGCCACTTCAATACCCATTTGGTTAAGCGAAAAAGGTGCAAAGAAAGATGAGGGGAATTAAAATTGCAGGCAACTGTCGTTTTCTCCATTAAAATTTGGCCCCAAAAGAAAGGCTACTTCGTTTCGTTTTTCCGTCTATGATAAGGCAATGTAATTCTGTGGGATGTTGCAGTTTGCCCTGAGTAGAAGCTGGGGCTGGTGCAGTTTGTTTACGGGAACGAGCTGAAGGAAGCGAAGGAGTGAATGCACATGCGAGAAGGCGAGACTTGGGAGGAACACAGATTCAGTATGGTTCTTTCCAATGAATTGTCCTTTCCATGAACAACGCGTCGCTTTCGAGTTGGAACTTTAGTCCTTCAAAAGCCCTTTTTCGGCTCCCTTTGGAGCACCTTGCCAAGTACCCGCGTCTCTCATCCACGACATTAGTGCCCGTCCTCGGAACCATTGAGTTTTTTCGGCTAATTATCACCTACCCGTTTCTTCTTTCTCGCGCTCTACCTCTTCCCCTCCTCGATTGGCAGACTCAACTCATCATCACCACTAGATCCGAGGAGAGTTCCAGCAGGAATTCTATTTCTAGCTGACAAAACACCTCCATGACTTATAACTAGCCAAATCGAGCACCGTTGACCTACTTTTTCATGCCACTAAATTGAGAGAGAGAGAGAGCTGATGTGCCTCAACTTATCTGGAAGCAGCAGCTAATCAGGAGAATAATTGAACACCCACAGCTGATCACAATGATTGACACTAGCAAGCTCGGTTTTGCAATAAGAAAGGTCAATGCCATGATTTGGATGTTCGAAGAGGGTGTGGATTTTTTTTTGGCTTTTTTTTTTGGTGGGCCATTCCATTTTCATCAGCAGATTATTTTACGGGCCACTAAAAAATTTGGGTGGTAATAAAAATTGGTTCTTTATATATACAAGGCTGACAATAATTGGCGGCCGCTGATCAGGAAAGCAGGGTCGACATCAGCATGTTAGGTCCCTTAGGGTTAGAGCTTGTGTGGTCGAGAGAGGCCGGCGGCTGGCGTTAGGTGCCAAAACTATCGCAAGAAATGACGGGGAATGAGCAGGTGCACGGGCGCCATGTCAATATTCTTCTTCTCTTCATTTTGTTCAGTCTCTATCTTCAACGTAGTCATCGAGACGGAATCCCCGGCCCCTTTTCAGACGGACGGAGAGGGTATTTTCTTCCTTCTTTTATCTCATTTTTTCAGATAAAGTATGTATACTTGAAGGTTCGAGATGTTCTTTCTTTTAATACTAATTGAGAGCCGCTGGTGCGGGGGTCCACCTGGGTGCATCTAAGGAACAAAGTTAGAACTGATCAATCCTCACCCTCTCTCTCTCTCTCTCTCTCTCTCTCTCTCTCTCTCTCTCTAGAATATACACTTTGGTTCGTGGGATTGGACGGAGGGGATGGGTGCATGGACGAATCGTGGCCGTCGAGGGATGAATTCCTTGTTGATCCCGTGATGGGGAAAGCACCAGTGGCGTGGCCTTAAGGAGAAGGGCGTCCATTTCGGGCATTTTACTGAAGGCGCAAGTTGGCCACTTGCCCATTCATTAAAAGCTTGTGCCAATTCGACGGCCCACCCTCAACAAGGGAGGGGACGGGTTGAGAGATTCTCTGCCCCCATCCTAACGCGTTCGCCTCCCCTTTTTCCACGGCTACTTTTATTGATTCAAGCAAATACATTCATAAAGAGAGAGAGAGAGGGAGGGAGGGGCCCCCAACAATCAACATGAGGAAGAAGAGAGAGGCCATGGAGCCAATGAGAGAGGAAGATTGGTTTTTAGGACACGGACGGTAAGTTTTTGGAGTGAAGTCTTGTCCGATGCGCGTAGATGTGAAGATTGCGGACGTCCATGCTATAAAGAAAGGGCATATTTAGAGCCTTTGACCTTTCAAAGCCTTGTATATTTAAGAGCTAGTATTGCCTAGAAGAGGAGGAGGAGGAGGGTGAGGAGTGATGCTACTTGGCATACTAAGTCAGCGGTAGCTTGAATTGAAAACTTTGAAAATTCACTTGGCAAATGCAATTCATTTCACAAAGCCTTTCTCTCAAAGTTAAGGGCCAAGTGGCTTTGACTTTCCAACATCTTCGGATTGTTGAAACTTAGAGTTGACGAACCTTTTTTATTCCAATCTTGCCGTCGCTAATATATCCGTATTCCTTTTTCTGTTGTCCATTGTCTCTCTATAGAGCCAAGGCTCGACGTTGTTCATTGTCCCTCGAAGCTCGGCTGGGGTGGGCAACTGTCTGTGTAGGGGTGGAGAAGCTCAAGTCTAGCTTGGTCGCGCAACGAGGGTCGCACATTGACACTGGCCTGGTCGCATTGCCTCGATGATCTGCCACCCAAGCTCACTGCTATAGTACTTTACGGGTGTGATCTTTTCAAAATGGTATTTAAACCGAAGTAGCTTTTCAATTACAATATAAAAAATAGTATTTGCTTCTCGTGAAAATCCTTTAGTTTAAAGTCCTTTATAATTGAGGAAAGCGTATTTATACAAAGACTTTTCCTAAATTCCCTTTCAAATGCACCATTAAATCCAATGGAATTCAAGCATAAGGTGGATACCGAATTGGTCAGCACGCACAAAGAAGAATCTAGTGCCCCGATTAGAAAAATCATTTCTCGTTGAAACCGGAGATTAGCATCATTTCCCAGATTTGATATGGATGCGACTCCCATGTTGGTGTTGATGCCATTCATTGAACAAATTGTTTAGCCAAGAAAAGGGGAAGGAACGAATCGAAGATGATTCTTTTGGGGCATCACTGTGGGAGATCCTATCTATGTCTCCACCAACAATAAGATGGTCCTAGCCCACTTAGGTCGATTTCACTATCCCTTTGAAGGGAGAGATCTAGAGAGGATGTTGAGGAGATCTACTTGCCAGTTTCCCATTCCCAAAATCATTTGATGTCACTGGCTGACAATTTGAAGCCTGTTCTCCAAGCCTCCATAGAAATATTGAGGGTCGCCATGCAATGTAGCACTGTTAGCGGTGCAAAAGCTAAAGCAGACTCATGCCTTTAGCTCCAAGAAATCGGTTTCTGGTATTGTTAACTTGAATGGCGCTTCTGAGTTCCCACAATTTGTTTCCAGCATTTCATTCGTCTCCATGAAGATAAATAAAATTTGAAAGCCGACTCCAATCCCAACCAAGGGCTTTTGCATCACCTGTTCGAATGTCATTCATCTGTGTAGTAGCGCAAAGTTGAAAAGAAGTATGACATAAAAGATAGGTGGGATATAAATTGATATGTGAAAAAGAGAACTTGGAAAGTATGACGAACAAATCAATAGAAAATGGATTCTGGGAACCAAATGACAGGAAAAAACAAATATGGACATTGAGGAAAATCTTCGACATCATTTCCTGTTCTTGCCCTTCTCATCCCTTCTCTTTCTTAAATCCTCGAAGCTCCAATCCCTCCTCATCCCGCTACTGCGCACCAGCCTCGCCTCCCCGGAGCCCGCCATCGGCTCCTTGCCAAGGGGGGAGGCCCCAGTGCCCCACAGCCGGCGGCGGCCCTTTTTCACCTTCTTCCTGTGAAGCCCAAGAGGCCCACCTCTAGATATGTGCTTGTAGGATGGTGACGGCAAAGGTCCTGACCAGTTCCTATCTACCATGACACAACACAAATCGTGAGGCCTTCCTTCATCAATACAGCCATAGTCCAAGTCTAGATCTTCCCTTCTCCGGGCTTGGCATATAAGGCAATTGAGACTCATGGCTAGTGAATCCTCCCTTTTTCCCTTTTCCACAAAGCTTGCATATTGCCCTTCAAGGACTAGTGATGATAGGGAGGTGTAAGAAGGAGGAACGAGGACTGGTAATGCATGGTGTTGTTTGAGAGTTTATAATAGGGTTCAGAGAAGAGACGAGTAAATGATGATGTGGTGGTGGTCGTCGTGGTGGAGGAAATTCTGTAGATAGTAAAGAAGCAAAAGCTAGCTCAGTTTTGGCTGGAAATTTCACAGAAATGACCAAGTGTCGTTACATGAATGGAGGAGAGAGGTCAAATGAGGATTTGACAGTTGAAAACAGGTTCTTTGGTGAAAAATTGCAAAGTCTAATTATGGAGTTGAAGTCAAAGTTGCCATTCGGTATTGGAACTTCATGAGGTGGCCTTACAACAAATAGCTAGCATCCTCTGATTAATGAAGGTTTCGCCATTTTTTTTTTTTTTTTGTGGAATACGAAGCAGTTTTTGAAGACCAGAATTTTAGTTTGCTTTCCGGAAGCATTCCTTGAGACAAGGTCAAGGGAGATAAGACATATAAATAGCCCACTGATATTATACAATCCAGCATATGGAAATGGTAATGCATGCTGAAAATGCATTAAAGATGGTAAGAGTAGTACAAAGCAAATGACGTAAGAACAGTATTAGCAGCAAACATTTGAATACTCCATTCCTGCAAGCATGTTGACAACTTGGTTCAGCTTCATGAAATGGATAAGCGCAAAAAGATCATATCATTGCATAGAAAATGCCCATATAATCCCATCATGACAAGGCTTTCTTGGAGCATGTGTGAACCTCCACGCATATGGAATATATATATTCGGAAGATAGTCTTCCTCTTCTAATGGAAAATTACTTTTCCTTTAGTATTTCTTGCTTGTCAGAGACGCCATACACGCGACCCGCACCCAAGAGGGAATTGGAACGAAACGCGAGAGTAAAAACATGAATGATCTGTGCAAAGCATGTTTAGTTCTTTCGAAGATTGTACCCCTCTATGATATATTTGTTGCTGATGTTCTCGCTAGGAGGCTTCTTAAATGCTTTCTTATAGTCTGCATAATCATCGGGAGACGCTCTGAAAGAATCGGTTTCATTGGGTAGTCGAGTGTTGCCATGAGTTTTATAAGCATATTCATTTTACTGGCCTGGTCACTGCTGTTAGTGATAACAGTGCAGAAGGCAACAGAAGAAGAAAACCTAGAAAGAAATCAGAAAAGCAGTTTCGAAGTTACAAACTTTGTTCTCTCGTGATTTGAAATGGATGCACAAAGCGAAAAATAACGACAGGAACTAGGACCGGCAATGTTCTGTTTAACTTTGTCTAGAAGAATCAAGAATCATGATTTATATGCATGAATCTCCACAACTCTACCAAGAATATATTGTAACCCAATAAAGTTGAGGATCAATCAAATGACAGCATCTTTCACCTTCTCGGGAAAATGATTCCAGTGGAACATTCGCCTGTCCCCCATTGCTCTGCTCTCCGCTCCTTCTTTCCTTTCATATTAAATTACCTCTGAAAGTCGCTTGATTCTGCAGGAAAGTCCTGCACATCGTTCGCCTCGCGCTCGGTCAACGGATGCTACTTTTCTCAATATTCTTCGCAATTGTCCTAGTTTTTTTTTTCCCTTTTTTCAGATTTGATTCTCTTTCCCTTTGATGTTCCGAAACCATTTATATCTCTGTTACTCCAGACAACCTTTTGACGGAGTTTTTTTTATAGGACCAAGTAACTTCGGCAGTCAGAGGATGAAAGATGAGCCAGCTCAACTTCCTCTCCAGCTTATGAACTGCACGAGAAAAAGGAAAACGAAAAATAGTCTTTGAACCAGAAAAAGTAAAAACGAAAGGCCCAAAATCAGCGGATACCACTTTTATGCAAGTGGAAGGTGTCTTTTAGCTCAAGCACGAGTCGGGCAAACCGGAGAGACCGGAAAAGGAAGAACGCACCTACTCTTCTTTTGGACTTTACGAGTTTCTAGGGAAGAACTTTTGGTGGGTTCTCGTGTTCCTTTCCCCCCCTCTTAAGCTGAAGCAATTGCCTTTTGAGTGGTCCATGTGAGTGGCGGGCGTTTTGCACGTTTTCTATCTCTTTGATTTTATCGTCAAGAGCGTGTGCGCGTCACCGCTCAAAGCCACGATGTTTCTGGACAGAAGAAACATCACCATCCAGAATCATTTAATTAGTATTCAAGATTTCATTTTTAACACAAAAATGTCCAGGGTCATGCCTCCTCTCGCTGTCCAGTGATTCATCATACCAAGCAAGTCTCCCGACTGCACATGCTCGAACTGTTTCCCAAACCATCCGCACTGTGTCCGGGTGACTGAGACCTGCACAAAAATGAGGGCGAGGCGAAGCAGAGCCGTGACATTTGCAAAGCAAAAGGGATTCTGCTTCACCCTGCCATTACTATAAAAAGCTCATGGCAGGAATTCTTCCCTCGTTGTGGTCAAACCTGAGACGGCAAATCTGGCGCAGATGAAGGAGACAAATATAGTACCTTTGCAACAGAAGAACAAGGCTTTTGTGGGAAAACCAGAACACACTGCCGTAAGCGTCAATGTGTTACAGATTCGAATATGGAACATCTATATACATAAAGGACGAGGGAGACGATCAACCGACGACAAGATGCTACTAACTCGATCGGGAGCTATTTTATCTTCAACAACAATTACACCTCGCTTCACATTTCTCAGTGCTACACAATCAAAAGTACCTAATAAGAAACACTAGCAGGCTACACTAGGAACTACAATTAGGAACAAACACCCTGGCAGCTTTTGCTTCAGAACGTGCCCGCGCCGGAAGCCTTAAAATATCCTGACCCCTGATTATTCGCGCTGATAATACAAACATTGGCAAGCTCTTTCATACTGCTTAATTATCATTACTCCCTCTACTTCTAAGGGGGGCTTATCCTATTTTGGACGACAACGCCACCCTTAGCTGTTCCTGAGTGTAGAACCGACTACCCATCTTCACCGTCGCCTGTTGGATCATCAAGTCGTTCACCACGGAGACGCTGGCGTGATGCACGTCAAGATCCAATTCCATTAGGGCTTGCATTAACTTTGCAGCGGGGTGGTTCTTGTTGCTGCTTTGAATCCGTATCATCACATCCCATCCAATTATCTTCACGTCCACGTCCAATTCTATCAACTTGGCACCGTGATTATTCAAGATACTGACGTCTTTACCGTTCTGAGGCAGATTAGACCGAGAGTCTTTATTCGTTAATTCCTTCTTCAGGGCTTCCAATTGTTTCTGCAGATCCTCCTTATCAGATTCTGTGGTTTGGAGCTTCGAGTTCAGCTCCTTAATGTACGAAATCGCATCGCCAAGAAGTGACGCTTTGTCCATCTTGGAAACATTAGGAACCACGGCCCGGAGTGCGTAAAACCGCTGGTTGAGCTTCTCCCTCCTCTGCCTCTCAGCCTCGACGTGATTCAATGGCTCCTCTCGGCCATTGGCAGGTTTTCTACCTCGCTTTCTCGGCTTTTTCTCTGGCTCAATGACCCTGCTACTATCAGCTTCCTTCACAACGGAGGCTTCAAGATCTGAATGATCGGAATCCCCTGCGCCTCCGCTCGACTTCACCATCCCCGAGGACGGCAAAATCACGCCTGAAGTGAATGAGAGCATCCCTTCTTCATTGCTCCCTCGCGAAGTAGGTGACCTCCTCTTCTTACTTTCCTCCACCGCTGTTAGCTGCGACTGACCAGAATACAGATTCCCATTTCCGTTGCAAGAAACCCTCTTGCTCTCCCCAAAGCTCAAGATTTCGCCGGATTCCGGCTTCATGGGATGTGAATTACCGTTCCTCACACTACTGCCATCGAACCCATACTCTGAGAAGTTCAACTCGCGGGTAAGAAAGCTCTGGCCCTGCATCTGCTGATTGCTCTGCTGGTAATTGTGGCGAGGATTGTCCCGATGGATCGCGCTTGGGTTCTCGCTCATGCTACTCAAAACATGATGATTATTCTCGAATTGAATCGATTTAGACCCATGATGACCATGGCTACTACCATTACAATCCGAAGAACCTGCCACCGCAGACGCCCCCGCAACGACCCGGTCCTTGACCTCGACCGTGCCCGATGGATCACTGATCCAGAGCGAAGGATCGCTCTCACCCTGATCGTTAGCATTTCCACCAAACCCTAAGTCCATCCCACCATTGAAATTAAACAAATTCCTGACCTTGTTCATCAGATCTGAGCTCTGGAAGATCAGCTCCGTGGAGCCCAACTCGACTACCCCGCCAATCACGGGGACGCAGACCATGGTCTGGAGCCCGAAAATCCGGCCCTGCTTCGCCCTCTCGCAGCCGCAGTCCGCAAGGCGGTCCCCACCGGACACCCAAATCGGGCTCGAATTGAAGAGGGCCTGGCCGGGCAAGCTCACGTCGTTGCCAAAGGCCTGCGTCATCGAGACGAGGAAGAACCACTCCGTGTCGGTGACCTCCTCGTCGACGGCTTCGTCGGGGGCGGCAGCGGAGGGCCCGGCGATGAGCGAGTTGAGCTCGCGGAGCACGCGCTTCCGATGCTCCTGCTCGGCGGCGGAGGAGGCGCTGATCTTGGCCTTGCCCTTGGACTTGTCCTCCTCGCCCTTGTAGTAGCCGTCGCCCCAGCCGAGGACGGCGAGCGGCGGCGACGAGGCGGAGGTGGCGGCGGCGGCGGAGGCGGAGGCGGCGTTGGGGCAGACGTCGGAGGAGGCCTGCCAGAAGATGGCGTAGGTCCAGGGGTAGCGGGAGGTGGACTCGATGAGGGTCTGGAGGCGGTGCTGGAGGGTGTCCTGGTTGAAGGGAGCGGGGGCGGGGAGGGAGGAGGCGGCGGAGGAGGAGGGCTGGGGGGGAGGAGGAGGAGGGAGAGGAGTGGGGAGTGGGGGAGGGGGAGGCCAGAAGGAGGAGAGGTCGGAGGACATGAAGGCCTCCATCATGGAGGCGTTGTCGTCGCTCCACAGGTTCATGCTCGGCGTCAACCGGTAGTCGGTCATTCCATAGGCTCTCTTTACCTTACCCTCTGAGAGAAAGAGAGCGAGAGAGAGAGGGGTTAGCGTGTAGAGTTGGAGCTGAGATGGAGATGGAGATGGAGAAGATGAAGAAGATGAAGATGAAGATGAAGATGAAGATGAGAGAGCGAGAGAGAGAGAGAGAGAGAGAAGAGTTTGGAGTAGAGAGGACAACAGGAGGAGGTTAGTTGAGTTCATAGGATTGGTCGCCGATTAAATCGGCAGGCAACGAAAAGCCGGCGTTGTGTTTACCCCTCCGCGTCCGCGTGCGGTTTCTTTTCACTTCGCTGTAGTTCGGGTGAAATGCCTGGAAGATCTTCTTCTTTTTCCTTCCTTCCTTCCTTCCTTCCTTTAATTATTTATTTTCCTTTTGTGCTCTCATTTTTTCTTTTTTGTGAAGATAAAATTTCTTCGGGCCACTTGGCATAACAAATATCTGGCGGGGAACACGTCAGCCCTGAAATTTTCCATTTTTATGGAGATCTCCTTTAATTGATGAAGAAAATCTCTCCGCTTCCCTTCTATTTAAAGAAACCTTGCAATTGCAGCATATTCATGGCCAATTTAACTCTTGCGTCTGTCTATGGAAAAGGTAACAACCTATGTCCCAGTGGTTAGGGGACAGTCGAGCACTACATCTTTTTACAATCGCCCATTAATTTACACGGAGCAAAGACGAGGATTAGTCCGAAACTACCTTAGTTTTTGTAAATCTCACGGTACACGCGCTTTGCCTTTTCTCTTCTTCTTAACTTTAGACATTTCATGATATGAATAAGCGTCCCCCCATCAATTCATAGTAATCTTTAAAAACTCTGAGCAATCGATGAGTTCAGATATACTCAATTACTGAATTTAGCACTGACCTGATTATCGAAACAGATAAATAATACGCCGTTTAAAAAATCGGCGACGCGGTCTCAAAAAAATCGCCAGACAGCATGGCTCGAGTTAAGCCATTTCCATTTTAACTCTAGCTTTGAGAAGGTAACAACGACGACGAAAACACGGGAACGTATGTCGAGATTAAATTAATCGATCGATCTCGAATACCCAACAAAGTCAGAGGCGTGGGGACATGCACAAAATGTTAGGGGACGAGTATACGTCAAGAGGGACCGATCAAATCGCGAACCTCGATCGGCTCATCGGCCTCGGTCCGACTCTCTCGCCACGTAATGAATTATGTTAAATTAATTAAACGCTAAGCAAGTTTGTTTTTTTGGGGGGGCTAAGTATTTTTAATTATTCGGGAATGATGAAGATAAGTAAATTACATTGGAGCACGTTGTGCTTCAAGCGCGTGGGGAACAACGTCCTCGTCTTTTTCTTGGTGAGCTTACGTTGTTGTGGGGGCACGTGGGCGAAACCACTTTCCCATGTGATTAAAAGCCCCTCCGCCACCACCTCATATTTTATGACGATTTATCTGTTTTTGTCCTGTCATGCTTTCAGCCCAATCCTCTCTTTTTTTTTTTAATAAAAAAATCTCGATATTAAATTCAATCTCCATTTTATTCCAATTCTTTTTATCTAAGAGATAACGACTTTTACTTTAATCCCAAATTTACATTAAAAAATGATGTTAATAATCATATTTTCCTTAATCTTCATATAAAAAATGTTGTTTTAAATATAATTTTCCAAATCACGTGGATTTATCACGGATGTAAAAACGTCATGTGAAACAATTAATGACCATTCTTGGACATGGGTTGACAAGAACATATTTGGAATAAAATTGAAAGTTGACCATCATTTTATTAAAAAAAAGTTCATGATAGGTTTATGATTAGAGTTAAATTATATATAAATCTTAGGATTTTTGGAACAAAAGGAAAGTTTGAAGCAAAATTAGAAATGGAATTAAAGTTGTGAATTTTTAAGAAATTTAGTATTCTATCTACCTCGTTGAACGTTGTTTGCTACAATGCCCTTGAACTTTCTGAATTTCATAGTTTTTGGGCATTCCTCAATTATTTTCTCACAAAAGGGTACGACGTGACAATCAAGCTTATACATTAGACAAATTTCATGTTAGTTTCCATTCTTTACCAACTAAGGTCACAAGGAACCCTTAAGTTTTGATAGCAAAGGATGTACTGCATTCGAATACGCAAGTAGCTAAGAAACGACTGCTTCAATCGCAACACACCAATTAAAAAAGATTAATCAATCAAAAGAAAGAATTCGACAAATATTCATTACAAAGTTTGTCTAGCACGTGCTCAATGCAATCCGTAGCATGCCCAGTTGGATCATTCAAGAGAGGAAGAATGCTTGATAAAAGTAGGCTTGTTGTCCATAGAGCATTCGCCGAGAGAAAATCATTTGGAATTCTTAACCACGAGTGCACCAATTTCAAAACAACATAAAAAAGAAGGATCGATGCAATCCGATGACATGCGATCGATAACTAAACTGCACAGGCCTCATTGGAACCTAATCACGATGATTAAATTATTGCTCTTTTATTATAAAAAAAATGCCCTAATGACAGATGGAATGGCCCAGCTCGATTCTTCTTTATTGGAACCTAATCACGATAATCACCGTGCTTTTCCCCCTTTGCTTAGCAAATGAAAAAAGGCAGGATCAGCAAAAGGGCAGAGGGGCCTCGAGGCTTTAGCGATGGAAAAAAAGTTACTGCGTGATTCCCACTCGCCACGCCTAAAATGACGGTCGAGGCCCCAGACAATATGTACTTTCGAAACGATGTCGCAAACCCAAATTTCTGTTACAAGGAGCAGTGATGTTATCTTTGTTTTCGTTAATAAACGTATAAAATCACTTTTGGCTCGTTTTTGGTTTATTTATATAATTAAAAATCCCATATTAGCGATTGATCGCTCCACGTCGGACGATCGATGTCCATGTCGGCGATTTCGAGCTGAAATTACCCACATGGATTGCACCGGTGCCGATGTAAAAACTTATGACTACATTGATTTAATTGAAAATTTTAATATTGAAAAATTTTAGTGGAACATTCCTCGATTAAAAGAAATATTTTATTACATCTAGCAATAGATGCTTATTTTAACCTCATTCTCTTTTAAGTGACATTTGTCTTTTCTAACTGCTAACTATTTTTATGTATATTATTGCTTTATAATATATTTCACCTACTGCCCACTGAGCAAGCCCGTCACGGCAGCCCCTGAGACGTGACACACCTCGACCGATTTTCTGAATTTTGTAACGGCCGATTTTTATCCATAAAACATCCGGTAATTCCACCGGGAAAAGCGATTTCCCTTTTCGACGTCACAAAGCGTGTTCATAAAAAATCGTGAATAAGCATCTTCCCAACACACGTGCCGGACACACGTGGGTTCGTGCGCTTTGACTGCCGCACGTGGATTTGGGCGGATCGATTGGCTTTGCTTCTTCTTCGGCGCGTGACCGTGCGGGATCGACGGTGCACGCGAACGAGCTATCTCAACGGCTTTGAAAGTGTTAGTTCTTTTTTATCACGTCTGGTCCTGCGTTCCTGAAGAACAAGAACCGAAATGATAATGAAGCGTCGTCCAATTCAAATTCCCAAATAAACTTAAGGATGATAAAATTTTGCATATCGCAGTCGGATAAGCCCGCCCTAGACGAGTCGAGTAGAATCCACGATCCACAGGTTCTGGATTCGCCTCCTCCACGTTCTTAATGGCCCATCTTTGTCTAGATAGGGTCTTTATGCAGCACGTTTTGATCCCCTTTGTCATTGCTCGGGAAAAAAATAAAAGAACGAGTCACCCGTTCAAATATGAAATTACCAATATTATTGTTTGGATAATTAGACATTCAATCTAAAATCAAAACGGGCTCCGCTCTATCGAAAGAGCTGTATTCTCCCGAACCAAGTGGAGCATGCAAGAAGATTATCATGCTTCTCTTGTAATGTCCTTTTTCATATGGTTGAATTGTCCCTAAGCCTAATCTCGTCTGCGGGCCGGGTCGCATTACCATCTCCAGGTGCCAAATTTTGTCGGTCGACACGTCACCCCACATCAGTATTCTCTTTCGACTTTCCAACGTGGGAAAACAAAATGTCGAGCTTTATTCCATACATTGAACAACTTACTAGATCCGAACATGCGTCATGGTACGGCCTCCACAATGGTCGCGCGAGGATTTTGACTCTCGAGACCCGCTACGCGATCTATTGAATCGGCCCCGCATCTCGGCATTTATGCGCTCGTCGCGACGGGCGGCGATCGATGACATCCACGTCCATCATGCCGACAAAAAAAAAATTAGAAAGCGTCGGGATGTGCCATGACCGAGCCTCTGCTGGATCGGCGACGATAGAACCATAAGCTTTAACGATGGACGCAATCTCAACATCGTGCGATGGACCCTTTCGATTATATTACTTTAAGACAAATAGGGTGTCCAATCTAGTTGGGTCGATCACCTAACACCTATGATTGCTGGGGAATACTAGTAACTTGAGAACGAACTTCGCGTAACAATTCCGAAATGTCGGGATTTTAAATATGCGCGTTGACGAGTATTCTATTTAAAGGAAAAAAAAAAGGAAGGAACTCATCTGCCGCGTGAAATTACGGGATTGCCCTTGCTTTATTTCCCCCCCGTGCCGATCTCATGCGTCGGAAAAGAGCGCATTAAAGGTCCGCGAATTCGGTCCCGCGTTCGCGGCTGCGGTCAAATGATTTTCCCCGGCGACCGTCGCACGCGGCTCGATGCATCGCCGGCCCGGCGGGCCCTGCCGGGAGCGTGGGCGGCGGCGCTCGTCGGTGGGGCCCCCCCTCCCGAGTCTGTCCGAAGGAAAGGGAAGAGCGAGAAATATAAAATAAGGGAAAATAAGAATGGAAAGGCGGGGACGGCTGCGGAAAAATAAACGTGCACGCATGTGGGGAGTGGGTCCCGGAATTCATAAATACAATATTACAAAAAACGACAAAAATATCCAAATCATGCCGTGGATTGGTTTGATGATCATCAGCTCCGTTTCCTTTTTTCCCATTTCCTCCGTTTTTCAAAATTCCCACTTGATGGACGGCAGCTGCACGTGATTCATAACCTTCGGCATCGTCCAAGATCCGCCACGTCGGCGGTGACGTCACCCCCGCGGCCGCATCCGCAGCCGCAATCATGCAATGAACCAGCCGCGGCGCTGCTCCCCACCCTTTTCATACTTGCCCCACTCGCTCCGCGGCCGGCTTGGTCCGTCCTGTCGGGGCGGGTCGGCCCGGTCGACAATCGGGCGACCCGATTTTCCTCTCGTTTTCCGACCGGAGCCGACGGGACCATTTCCCAGGGGGAGGGTAGACCTCTCGACCGATCCTCCGTCATTGTCGTGGGGGGGCCACAAAGCAAAAAGGAGCACGTGATCAATCGAGGGGACTGTGGAGTGCATGAACCCGTCCCCCGATTCGAGACGTGGTCGGCGGCCTCTCCTTCCGTCCACGGATTCTGCATGACTCCGACCCCCCTCGCTTTCCTCCTCCCTCCTTCCTTCCTTCTTTTCTTCTTCTTTTCCCTTTTGGGTTGTCAAGGAAAATGGTCTCGTCAACGAACGACATCAATGTTAAAAGTAGACATGCATGCCTTCCGCCCAACATCCATGATAGATGAATCACGTATGTTGCGGATCGTAGAATGATGAAGAGCTTGGAGGAAAATTTGTCATTTTTTCATCTGCTTTCCGAGGATCGTTGTCTCTCTCTCTTTTCCTCCTCCTCCTCCTTCTTTTGCAGCGCGGCGGATGCCGGGGGCACAAATTGTCGACAATCGGACATTTCAAATCTCTAAAGAGAGAGAGAGATAGATCATCGTGACCAATATAATATCTCTCCTGTTATATTATATCGTATTAGATACGATTAGTATGGTAGAAATGGTAATTTATTTTATTCACCATGATTGATGACTGTCCGTCTAGACGCACACGGTTATCCGACAAACCAAATTATGATGGTGGTGACTTGGATGCGCATTTAACTGCACGTGATTCTATGTCCAGGGAGGCTGTCTTGTCAGAGCGTGCCACTTGGCATCGACACGTCACTTTCGACATCGATTTGCCTCGGCACTATACGGCCGGTTCAGATTTTTGTGGAGGTTAAATTCATAACCGCTCCTCAGAATTCACGAGCTGCCCGCGACCCAATAAGAAAAAACCATCCATGTATGGATACTTATGATCATAGAGATGCCCGACGGGGTGGTCGGGATCCAGCCGGGTTGTCGGTCGGGCCGAATTTCATTACCGGTGTGGGTCGTTCTTTCTGGAATCATGTGGACAATTTGCACGTCAATTGAGCAGGGTAGGCCTGCCTTGAGCAGGACAATCATTTCAGCAATGAATTCTTTCACGAAACTGCAAAATTATGGTCGGGTCACGGGTGGGGTTCATTTATCGTCATGGATCGTGGGTTGCGTCGATCGAAGCTGCATGGACTTGTTCAGGACTGGCTCGGTCTAATGGGCTGGGCTCTGGTCATCTTGTTTGGGCCGAGACTGGACTCTGGTTTGGTTAGGCGAACGAAAATGAACCTCGCCTCTCCCATCTGTTGTTGTGCTGCTGCGATCCCTCGAGAAAACTTTGGCAGACCCCGTCCATGTCGATGCTGCGCCAATTCGTCCCTTTTTGATCTCTTCCTGATCTCTGCACGCCAGAGACAGAGCAATCCTTTGGGTGAGCAAGTTTTTTGGATTTGGACTCGAGCCGGTGTCGAAATCGGCGATCGGTTCGGTTGCGGATCTGTTTGCGAGTGCTTGGCTCGACGCCAGGGTTCATCGCAAAATCAAAGCGGTCTGTGAGTTGTTAAGGAATCGTGTTTGGGATAGACTTCAGCATCATTGGGTTCTGATAGTCTTCAATTCCAAATCGCAGAGGTTTGATCTCTTCATAGCCTTTGTAGTGTAATATTGTTTCGATATTCTTTGGTCCTAGTCTCACGAATGTCGGATCTCTAATTCAACACACTGCCAATTCCACATCGAACGAAAGAGAGAATTTGAGAGAGTACCCCACTTCAATTGTGCTAACAATCTCCTCACTCCCATTTATTAGTCTTAGATATGAATCAATTCAGCTGATGACTCTACAACCATTTCAGAACTTAAATGCGACCTTTAAATCGGAAACCATGCCATTGTCTGAATATGGATATCGATTCTGAAACTTTTTCAGGAAATATTAAACATAGTATTAATTGTATTACTTTCACAGAGCATTGATTCGATTGTTAAGTCTGAAACCTATTCAGATCATAAATTTGGCTGTTGATTTTGAAATAACATCAAGCTGCCTATTGATTCCGTAACTATATCGGGTCATTAATTTGGCCATTGAGTGGGAACTTGTTTCATAACACTAATCGAACCATTAATTCTGAAACTGTTTCAGAACATTAATCTAGTCTTTGAGTACGAAACTTTTTCACAACAGTAATTTCACCCATTGAGTTTGAAACCATTTCATAACCTCAATCTTTTGCTCGATTTCATCCGTTTGTCTGTAATTATAAACACATTTGCGGCATAATCTCTCATGTTCAAACGTCATTTTAAATTGACTATGGTAGGTGAAGTCCCTAGGTTCATCATTGAGCTGATGGTAAAACTTATACTGACATATTACCACAATCAAGAAAACCGATTGTCCTAATCAATTTCCAGTTTTTATAAATTGTGAGTGACATCTAGCAATATGTTTCAGGCTACCCATATGGTATAAATATAGTAAGAACATAATGAACTTGTTAGCTTTGTCAACCACGTAATCCAATCCTTATACCATAGAATTCCTTGTCAAGCCGCCAATTCGATCATATGCAACAACCTAATTGATATGTATTTTAGCAAGACATGAACCGTTCATTCTCGATCACAATCCTGGCCAAGGATTTCAATGCAATGTCACGACTAGATCGCACATAACATCATCATTATATCTTGTATATAACAAGGAGATAGATTCCTTATTGCATGCGCATGTGGCTTTGTATGTGAGCTAACTATGACCATCACGTACAGAGACAATTCAACGAAATGTCAATATGTTACTTGTAAATCACAACCATATAATATGCAAGTCAAGACCATGCCTCAGGTCTAGCCTAAGGATTTTACACAAAATCAAAGTAAAAAACAATTAATTATTGACCACGCTAAAAACTTTCATATTGTTAATTGTTCATAAAATGTCACATTTAGTGAATTTGTTCGATACAAACGCTTAGCATAATATCCAACGACTGGGCATCACAATACCCAATGACTTATGACTCATTATTAAAAGTATTCAATGCTTAATAGTGAAGCTTGATAATACACCCAACTCAATAGGATCATCAATATCCTCTCAATGATCCATGGATCGGGAATGGTTCAAAGGCCCGGTTTGATTGTAAATTTATCACACCTATTTTTAACGTTTAAAGAATAGATTCAGTTCCAATTGATCTAATGGACTCATTCTTATGAATGAGACAAATGCATAAATAAATAAATATATATATATATATATGCTATTAAACGAGCGATAAGATTCAATTACAACTTAAATTTCTAATATGTAATTATTACATGGTTACTTTAGGGTATACGGCTAATAGGTTGGACATGGCTTATGCAGAATGCTGGACAGTTCTCCGCCCTCGGCTCTCATCTTCTCCGGCCTTGGGGGCTCGGGAACTCGGCCTTGGTCGGCCATAGCGCCTGGCAATGGCTCTTCCTTAAGGGCCTTGAGTTTCCCAGGATAGTTTCTCGTATGCATTTGCTAACCGTAGGTAGGATGGACACCTCGGCCGAATGAAAATGGTCCAAACAAACTTGATAAGCAGACCTGAAGAAACTTGAATTTCTTGCGTGCAATGCATCTTTCTAGGAAAAACGCAAACGTGACCTTTTCGAGAACCAACTGCCTTCAGTCTTTCCTTGTTCTCTCCACGCTATCTTTGGAGATACCAAAACTTTGATATGTCCGCCTCTCCGACAATACAGAAGCCAGAGGTTCCAAAAGGACAGCGAAGGAGGACATCTATGATGGTTTTATGCGCAGCATGATTCGTTCACAAGGATTAGGATATTATAGGAAACGGATGTTGGGTATTTATAAGCATGGATATGTACTAAAAATTCAAAAGAGCGAGAACTCAGGCTCGCCGCTTCCCTCGACGATTTGTCGTCACCTTCACCGCATTCGAGGATGCTTCTTGATCTTATCAAAGCATGACAAAACTACTTCCTAGCTATTTCAGCCTCGAGTTCTAACAATTACATTCAAGACAAGAATATGTTTGCTATATAAATTTGTGTGCAGCCTCCTTTAATCCTTCTCCCATTGAGGACCATCACTCTACTCAATCCTCGTGGGCTAATCTCCTAGTTTTGTAAGATCAAGGTATGAATTTCGTGAGGTTCCAAAAGAAAAGGATCGGGGATACCCTTCTCCCACGGGAGTCGCCGGCCTCAGCCGACTGCCCGAGGCACATCGTCATAGTCATGGATGGCATGAAGAGCTTCACGACGGCTCCGCTGGAGTGGGCGCTCGAGAATCTGATCAGCACCGGCTGTACCGTTACCCTTATAGGCGTGATGCCGTGGTTGAACATCCCTCGTGAGTCCTTAATTTCTTCTCGAACATTGTGAGAGCCCGCTCGGCACTCCTCGAGAACCCGACCTACCGGGAGGGGCCGGACGAGCTGACCCGATGTTGCTAGACAATGACTGGGAACTTCATTGGCTGGGCTCACAGTTGGGCTTGCCTCCCTGAATTGTCTTCTACTGGGTTGAACCCAACGGGCTAATCTGATTTACTTAGATTCCGCGTCTTGCATAATTTCTGCTGTCATGATCTAAAATGTTTCTTGGGACTTGGTGCTTGCAGTTTCTTGCAAAATCTGGTCTGATGTTTGGCCGGTGGAATGGGAGAGCGTGGCGAATCTACAAGAGAGGAGTGAGTGGAGAAGTGATATTAAATATCTAAAGTTACAGACAGTGATTAATCTCTGCAAGAAATATGGGGTAAAATAGCTCCTAGATCACCTCCCTCGTGATAAATTTTTTTGCCCAGAAAGGAATTGTCTTGGTGAACTTATCATGAAGGGTTCAAATTAGAGAATGTTACTTACGTATCATAGTTAGTGCAGGTGGTGTCGCAGAAGGATATGGTGATGGGATATCCTTCAAAGCTTCTGGTTGTGGAGAAAATCTCAAGCCTTCATGCCACATGGGTTGTCTTTGATAGGTAATACACCATCAAATTTGTTTAAAAAGATTCGCTCGCTTCTCCTTTATACAGTGCCCCATTTTTCATATGAGCGCGTGCTCGTTGCATCACTCTAGATTTAGCCCGAGTAACACTCTCTGACCATGAGCAAGCGAATCCCTAAGCAGACTATTAATGTCTTAGGTGCATTGACCACTCGCAAATAGCTAAATGCTTGATATGACCAATGTTGCATCGACACGGCACAAACTATCAATATTCATTATGAGGAGATCTGTTTTTAAGCGGTGGATGCACATTTAAAGGATGCTTTGTCTGAAGACTACTTAGACTTTAGTCGATGGTGTTGTGGCAGGCATCAGAGAAAGAACAGGGAGTTCTTTGCTGAGAGAATTCCGTGCAACATGGTGATGATGAATCAGGATGGAGAGGGAGATATGTTCAGAGGCAGAAGCTGCATGAGCGACAGTCAAGGCAGCACCCCAGGGGAGTCCCCTGCCTCCTTTGCGCCCACTCCAGAGGTTTTGATCTCTGAAGAGCTCAAGGAAATCCTTAGGCACAGAAGGTGAACCGGAACTGTATTTCGTATTCTATGTCACGAGCAGTTTGGATTTAATCTGCTATGATATAATAAGATGGTGGTTATGGATAATACAGCTTGTAATAGTGCAAAATCTACCAAGGCGACACTCTAAAGTGCTGTGCTTTCTGATCCTTTCGTATTGCCTCGGTTCTGTTTCTGACAATTTGCGCTCGATGCTTTCAAGTAAAGTTGCACCCTTTTTTCATCTTCTTCTGTTGCAGATATATGAAAAAAAGATGTGGAAATTAGATCCTAAGATTATTCTGGTGTTCTCTCTTTCCGAATTTGTTTAAGTTTGAAGGACCAAATGAAGAAACTGGACGGAGTTAGGCGAGGAGAGATTCTAAATGCCATGGAACTTGGTGATGATGACAAAAAAAGTGGACAGTGAGATAAAGCATTAAGCAAAAGGTTGTGGCTGTAAAGCAGAATGAAGATTCTCACGGTAGTGCCGCGAACAGAAGTAACGATATTCATTAGATCCTCATGAAACTTGTGGTTGGATTTCATCATAAGATAGCTTGCGGCCGAGTTCTATAAGAACGGTTGCAGATGAAGCATATAGATCTAGATCTCTACGCTAAACCCTGCACTTCCAACTACAGAAACGAACCCAATCAAGGTCAGAAAGAAGAAGTTCCGCAATCTGAGGACCAAGAAGAGAAATAGACGTAAGGCAATCTTCCTCCTATCTTCTCCCTGCAAAAGCGGAGGCATCAAGAATCAGAACAGTTCTTGCATGGGACTACATCTGGGGATGAACCGTGGCCAAGTGAAAAGAAAATTATATACTTAAACATTCATTTTCAGCTGCCAGATATCGATGTTTGTCACTGCTAACGAGTGACTAACTCTCGTGCTGTGCACCATTAATCAATTCTTTGTTCCTCAAAGCTCACGTCGAAAGGTAAAACTGCTCGCAAGTTACAGCCGACTCATCTTGAGCTAGCAAAGCTCCATACCACATTCCCCGTGCAACTCCAGTGACGGAAGCAAACTGACACAAAAGGAAATGCAATTCTCCATAAGTCGAGAGAGAGAGAGAGAGAGAGAGAGAGAGAGAGAGCATCATTATCTTATGGGCAGCCGCATGTAATGATCATTCGTGGGAATATATCTCTTCATTGAGGACACATAGACCCGTTCTTTTTCCCTAGAAACCCATCACATTCCATATATGCTTCATCAATTAGATTCCACATGCTTTTCGTTATTCCATGACAGATGAATGTCTCACCATGTACGCGAGTCCTTTGGAATCTTGTGCATTGCTACTATCTTATTTTCCGCGGCATATGTTCCTTCCCTCAGCAAAATAGTAGCTGCATATATTAGCATCTACAGAAAAATCCACCACCACAGGGAGCTACAAATAGGTAAAATATTCTTCATCATCTCTTCCTTTTTATTTTTCGATCATGGAGGATCCATGCCCGGTCAAATTTGGCGTTCGCAACCACTGGATGAAAAACCCGGGATTCCGACTAGGGAGGTGTCCAATGCACGAGAGTGTGCATCACTATTCATCCACAGCCGCCATGTCCATTAGCTACAAATAGATCAAACAATTATAAAGATCGTATGTATTTCTATATGGCTAATAAAACTAACTAGAGTTTTTACAACACAATTCTCCTGTGAGATTTGGTATGACCCAAGTTGGACATTGACATAGTTTTAATCTATAAAAGCGGATACTTAGTAATTATTACCACTTATACATTCAAGTGGCATGCCTTAAGAACAGCTAGTGAGGGGGAGAATCCTAGCTAAAGCATTCATGCCTAGATTTTGGAATCTTTATATAATCATATGATCCTTTAAAGATGGTCCGAAAAAAGCCCTAACTTCGGTTCAAGTACTCGAGTTTAGTTAATTCGTGGGAATTAGAAAAGCAACAGTGGACAATGATGCCGGTGCTTGTCAATTAGTTCTAGGCACTTCTCGGTCTCCTTTCTCTTTTTCGATGATTACCCTGTTAGATCCAAATAAGCAATTAATAAAAGGAGCTGAAGGGTTTTTTCGAGAAAATACAAACCAACTTTTTAGGAGGCAACCCGCTGCAAAGATTTAGGAATATAAGCAGCGGCAATTAACGAGTTTGGGAAATGAAAAGCAGCAAACGAAATTTTTATAAGGGTTTTTCTCTTGTATTTGCCCTTTCCAACTATATGACTTATGACCTTCCAATTTATAGAGCTTCAGCTTTCAACTTTGCACTTCTTGCAGCTGTTGTGTAGTTCTCTGTGAAAGAGATCTCGGTGAAATCCCTTGAAAAACACGTGCAGAACATTCCCTCAATCTAGACTGTTAATCGGATTTTCTATCGATGGCAGATTTTGATCAAGCCATCTTACCAATCTCTTGAGCGAATTAGTCCTCGAATTTTCACCTAACTAATCTTGGAATGTCATATTTTGTTGCTATGAGCTGGGTCTTCATTAGCGGTCGTTGGATTTATATATCGAAAACATCCTATGATTAGATCCGATTGTTCCGCGAAACCAAGATTTCTGGTTTTGCACCCTTCGTTTGTGGCCTTCAAACTTAGTGAAATTCGACTCACGCGCTAGAAGAGCCAGATCCTAAGTTCCACAAGGTTGAGATATTTAGTCTCTAGATACACATTACTGAAATCAGTAAAATACTAGAGTAACAAGCATCGAAATCTTCCGGAGATATCTTCCAACAAACCTTAAATTAACTTCGTATAGGAAAGGGATATTTTGGGTGGAGTGCATAGGGCTAGCCACTAGGAAAGAAACAAAAAAAAAAAACCTAAGAAAGAGGGTTTTTAAATTAGAGCGATGCCAAGAACGACATGCAATTACGATAACAACATATAATAGTATGATAATGTCGAGCGATGGACCTCGTAGTCATCTTATGGAAGGCTTACCTACTCACCCTTTACTCGTTCTTACTCAAATCGCATAGATAAACAAATATACAACAAGAGATTAATGGATACTTAGATCAGTGGGATTGATGAATGTGTAAAGCAATATCTTTCGATCTGTCCCATTATCGATTAAAAGAGCCGAGGAGTCACATTTTCCCAAGGCTTAAAATATTATTTTCTGGGAAAGCAGATCGTTAATGCTTGCTTTTGAGAAAGAGAGGGAGGGAGAAAGCGAGGAAAGGGGCCAGCACAAGTTGCTGGACCGTCGCAACTTGCTGGTTAAGAAGGAAGAAGATGACGCCCGTGATTAGGGTTTTGATTCCGCAATCCATTTCCATGATTCACAGCGATCATCCTTCAATTGGGCAGCAAGCACATCCGAGATCTTGCTAATGGGTGGACAGTTAAGTATGTAGCATATGTTTTCTTTACGGAAGTGGATGTGAATCCCGTCGTATCGTCGCTTCTGTCTAACCTCGGCCAAGGTGAAGTGCGGTACTAAATATCGATAAGATTTTTTCGGTAGATGATCGATGCCAGTTTATAAAACATTCTTCGCGCTTCAAGGCGCCAATCCCTACAAATTGGCTAAAGTGACGCGCTTAATTTAGCCGAGGATCAGTGAAGATCGGCTAGAATTTTATACATGGGATAGTTATCATCGCACTAGTTTCGACGCATAAATTCAATTTTGATGGATCGAAAAGCTGCAAACAATCGGGGAATACCATCTTACCACATCAATAATCTCTATTGCTTAAATGAAGACGGTGGTATGCGGCTTGAACGATACAATGCTGAGAAGTCGGGAAAACCGAGGGCGAACGGCCACGGTTTCCAGCCCCCAACTCGAAAGCTCCAATACGACCGGCCGGAGCCCTTAGCCCGTCGGGCCGCAATCAATCGCAGGAGATCACCCGGCGCCGGTCATATAAAAAGAGATAAAAAGAAATATGACGAAGAAAAACGGCGAAGAGAAAAGAATAGTAAATTCGGGCCCCAAAAGGGTGGGGCCCAACGCGAGAGGCCTTTCAATTATTGAAGCCGGGACCCGAAACGACATGCCGAGGCCTGGCAACCGTCCATAAAACGGCAAGAGAGAGAGAGAGAGAGAGAGAGAAGAAAAGGCAAAGTGCGAAACACGGCACACGACGACGACGACGACCACGACCGCGACGACGAAGCCCTTCTTCCTTTTCCCCCCCCCGGTTGGTCAAGCTTGGCGTGCCGCGACACGCACAAAATAATGACATGATAAATTAATGATATAATGAAGAATAAATAAATAAATAAAATAATAGCAAGTGGGTTTTCAAAGGAAGGGAGCTTACTTTGACTCGACGTACCCCCCCACATTCCTTAGTCAAATTCAGACCTTCCTCATTACTTTCACTTTCCCTATTTTCTCCTGCTCCCCTAAAAATTAAAATTGAAATTCATTTCGTGTTCTCCCCCACTTTTCTTTTCCTCGTTGCTTAGGAAAAGATCGGACCTCTTTTCCGTGCCGAACGTGCCGTGCCCTCCCCCACTTAATTAACCAATGTGCCCCCCGTGCCATTTTAGCAAAAGGGTATTTGACACTTGATTGATTGGCCACTAATTATATGTGGACCGTCTCCTCTCTCTCTCTCTCTTTTTCTCTCTCTCTTTTTTTGGAGGGGGGTGTGATTTCGTGGGTTAGGCATGCGTTCGGAAAGGCGGAATCCTGTCGGTTCTCCCACGTCGACAGTTACGGTCTGCCGAAATTTACTTCTGGGAATGTTGGCGGCGTCGGACATAAATGGTCGTCCATTAAAAAAGAAAGGGAGGGGGGAGCTTAAATTGCCAGGAAATTGAACGAGCCGGCATCGATCAATGGAATTTCTCGTTCCGACTCGGCCGGGTGCTTAGTCTATGAGGCCACACGCGATATGTGATGGAGGAATATTCCCATTAGGCTTAGACAATGAGGGGAATTTTGATGAATAAGAAGACATCTTCCTTCTCCATAACAATGACTCGAGCAGAGGGCCGGCGGGTCTATGTTTTGCTCTTCTCCATTTTCCCTTCCGGGCCCAACGATGGCTGCCGAACCGGACCACAAAGTGTCAAGAAAGAAGTGGGTCGATGGAGTCCTAGTCAGACGTTATTTAATTCAATTAATTGATGTTTTTCTGTTTAGGGAATTATCTCCAGATATATTTTATTTCCCAAATGAAGGTGGGGATTAGCCCCGTTGGAATGGCAACTTTGTGGATGGCTAGATAGCAGCAAGTGGATTGATCTTTGAAGTCACTCCTGATATTTTTCTTGGCAGCATTTAAAACCCTTGTTGAATACCTCCATTCCTTCTCTCTCTCTCTCTCTCTCTCTCTCTCTCTCTCTCTCTCTGACTTTTTCAGTGGGATTGGAATCGTGGTCCAACCCCACTCTAGACTTTAGTGATTAACCTCTAATTGAACCCTAAATTAACCCCAATAGTCCCCCCTCCTCATTGTGGCGAGCCATCCACGTCGAGACTAGGGCTTTCTCTCTGGGCGAATCGTCCGAGTTGTTCTCACCACTCGACGAACCCCTCGGAGGAGCTCGATTGGTGATTCGTGCCGATGCTGTACATTGTATGACGGAACGAACCAAGGTGAATCGCCGTGAAAGTTCAATTAGCCCATCGACGTGCCCATATGAACTTATTACCTCTTTAGTTTAGCCGCACTAATGTAGTGAATCTGTAGATCATTGGCTTTGGTTGGAGAGATCGGCATCCATGATGGGAACTCCACCTGGGGCAACTCTTCCTTAATTGATGGAAATTAATTTCGAATGAGTCAATTTAGGAAGGGGGGGGGGGTCGTCCTTTCTTTTTCCAAATTATTAAAGAGGGAAGGGGAATTTCTGCTAATCTTGACGATGTTCACTGCATAGTTTGGAGCACTAGGAAGGATGCCAAGGTCTTCCATCGAGTCATCATCAACTTGACAGTTTGGTTCTCATTGCTACTAATAACATCTTGTTGATGGCGGAAGTGCTGTCAAACATGCCTTTAAATATTGCAACACGTGATTTGCCACCTCTCAAATGTGCCGATATCATGATCAAGTTAAGTCGAGCCGATAGAAATGCTTGATTTGGATCATAGTTACATCAATTCGCTCGGATCCGAAAAGTTAAGAGGTCGGCAAAACTCATCACCGGAGCTTCTGCCCGGCAATGTCCAAATGTTGACATTTCTGCAAATTTCTCTACATATGAGGCGGCATATGTTAAAATATATGAAGCGGATAGAAGTCCGCTCTTAAAGGCTCAAGTTTGTGATCGCATGAAAACTAGCGACAACCCTCGGTTGTAAGAAACGAAAAATAGAACGACACCATAATTCTAACCGATCAGATATACTCGATCTATCGTGGTATGAATTTTGAGTGAATTTTTCACCATCTAACTATAGAGAGACAATCGAATGATACGTGTGACGTCATTAAGTCGCTCGCTACATGTGTTAAGGCACATCCCTCCACACCCAATCTGCTACGTGCTAACTACTAGTCTACCGTTACCAACCATTACATAAATTGCTCCTTTCATTATCATCATTTAAAGCTTGGCAATGGATTTGTCCAAAGCAAAACATTAGGTGGCAAGGACAGCCATAAACACAACCATCCCCGGAATCATAATTTCTTATCGCTCGTGGGTGTTGTCAGACAATTATCCATTCGATTCTAAACTTATTGTGCGCATGTTAATTCAGTCTTTAATCTTTCGATTTTCCTACTTTTGTCTAAAACTTTTGAGCAAAATTTCAATATAGTTCTTCCGACTAATGTGGCGATCCAATCATCGCTGGCCATCCTACATGGCACCCTTAACAAATCGTTAATTTCTAGCGAAAAATTGATCGAAAAGGTTACATTAGGATATATACGAGAGATAAGAAACGAGTATATCGAGTGCTTGTCGAGCCTTGAAAGATTGCTTGCAAATTAGATGTCACGTTAGACATTTACTCGTTGTACTTGACGACGTGATTTTGACCAAACCGCGTGTCCGCATAGTTATTTGCTTAATTAAGTGAGCTAGCTTTTGAACTGTCTCTTAAGATCTGATCGTACTTGTTTAAGTCTCCTATGACAAAGCCACTAATGACTTCCCTTTTGACATTTTTAGCACATTCTGTTCCCCTCGGATCAAACAATGAATGATCGTGTCAATCTTAGCACCGTCTATTCCTTTGCGGGTTCACTATGCTGAACAGTACTTCTTTTTTCTCTTCTTTTGAAAGAAACAACGCAGGAGAATCTCCGTGCGACCTTATAGCACAACGGTGAGCGATTGAGATTTGCAATGTCGATTACATAAACCCTAATTTGGAGAATCTCTCTACGAACCTATTGGGATACGGTGTGCTTTCAATCTAAAACTTTTCTAATTATACCAATATACTCACTCTGCTGGAAATTCTAATGATTATGGCGTTCGCTTCAATTTTCCATTGCTACGACGATTGTGCACCAACTCACACGTCTAGACACATCGATGTCTTCGACCATCATCGTTGACCGGCGCCAGAACCGCCTCTCGATCTAATACTTCCATCATCTAAAAGTTGGAACTTGCCGTGATTAAATCTCGCCATACATGTCTACATCGGCATATCAAATGCATCTCCCCATACATCACGTTACATCACGGATGTGCTCGCGAAAGAAAGCAAAGTCGAAAAAAAAAAACCCTAGTCAACTCTCACATGTTGCATCGCATCATCCTAACCTTATTCACCGTATACTTGGACAATCGCAGCCATCGAAATTACGACATTTCACCTCGAATCGAGCCGTCGGCGACCTACATTAAGCTAAGCAAAAAGAATTCCAAAAATAAAATATTTTTTGAAATTCTTTTTACAGGCGAATCGCAGTTTATCACGACGAGAACCAAATAAAAAATTGCCTAGGAGCCGCCAGAAGAATCGACAATATAATTCGTCAAATTGGGTATTTTTTACAAAATAACTTGCGACATAAACCGCCTCGACGTTTTGTTAATTCTAAAAAAAGAGGGACAAAAGAGGAAAAGAAAAATATCCAGATGCGTACTACGAGAAAAACGGGGCGTCGTACTTATCTCCAAAGCCGTGACGACATGAGACAGGTGTGCCCCCAAGGAAAATTTCCAATTGCGGGATTAAATATTCGGATTAAGGAAATTAATTGATGGCCAACAATGCACGGGAGCCCCCCCCAAAAAAAAAGTGGGGGAAGGAATATAATATATAGAAAAAAAATTATTTGTAGAAAAGGAAAGGAGGAGGTTGGTTCCTTGCACCCGACGCATTTTCTTATTAATACCCTCTTTTTGCTTTTTCCTTTTTCCCTAATGTTCAGTTTAGCTTAGTTTAGTCCGCGATTAACATCACGGATTACTTGCCGATCGCATTCCGCTAATCTCGTCTTGTTCTTGCAGTAATTAGGATTTGGACATAAGGAAAAGAAAAATTAGGCGAAACCCCGAGGTATTATTTTTAATTGAGTGATGTGTGGCGACATTAATATAAGATCTTGATGATGTTTTTATTTTTATGTGACCTAAGATTGGGTAGAAGTTTATTTTTCCTGCCGCAGGAGGGGGGAGGTTCGGCCTCGGCCTCGGGTTCGGGCTCGGGCTCTGGTTCGGATGACGACTACGAGCGGATAAGAACGACCTATTCTCATTCTCTCGCTCTCTACAAAGAACCCATTTCCTCTTCTTCCACCATCTCCACTTTCCAAGCTCTCTCCCTCTCTCTCTCTCTAAAAGCTTGTCCCGCTCGCACTACTACGTTCACACACTCCCTCCCTCTCTCTCTCCACACCAGGGTCAAGAAACGGAGTGCTCAATCTTCAAGCTGGCGATCGAAAATCAGGACACCACAGTTCGCGAAATCAAGCCGAAGAACCGCAGGATCATGGTATTGTGAAAATCGATTCTTCTTTCTCGTGCTTGCCGAAAAATGCCGTTTTGTCTCAACTGCGACATCATACGGGTCTTGAAATTGATCATTTTCAATCTCCTTTCGAAGGCTGCATTCAGCTGATAGAAATTGAGACTTGTATTGTCGTCTGTGTTGGGTCTTCTTTTATCTCCTCTGTTCTTCTTGAAAGTAAACTCTGTTTTCTCTGCTCTTTTTCGAAAAGAACAATCCGGATTCTTTGTAGGCTCGCTGATCGTCCTTCCGCTGTGTTTTTATCGGCGATCTTTTTGTTTCTTTTCCGAGTTTCGATTGACGTGGGTTCTGTGGTTTTCGTATTGGATTGAGCAACGCAGGGTGCTGGAGGTCCAGATGATGACGACAACAGGTGGCCGCCGTGGCTGAAGCCTCTGCTCAGCGAGAGCTTCTTCGTGCAATGCAAGACGCACGCCGACTCGCACAAGAGCGAGTGCAACATGTACTGCTTAGACTGCATGAACGGAGCTCTCTGCTCTCTCTGCCTGTCTCACCACAAGGATCATCGTGCCATTCAGGTCGCAATCCCACAAAATCTCTCCCCCCCACCCATTATTTTGTGAGATGTTCTTGATACGATTCCCCTTTTTAATCATTTCCGTCTGGGTTTTCATTTCGCTCGTCAATGCTAAAGTTTTGTTGCCCGACTTGGGTCCAGCTCTTTCCTTTCATACTCGTTGGTTAACTCCTTTTCTCCTCTTTTTAACAGATTACCCAAATTCAGCATTTATAGCTGATCCCCCGAATCTTAATTTTCTCGGCATTAAAACCGGTTCACTGCATCTTTCTAATTCACACGCAAAACCAGAGTCACCCGTTTTTTCCTGCCCCACTTGGCTCAATAAAGTTCTCATCTTTTATGGGCATTCACTCGTCTATGTTTGAATAAGCCCCAAAAATCTTCAAGTTTCGGCTGTACCATCATCTGATGGCTTTCGTGGTTTATTGTGCAGATAAGGAGATCGTCGTACCACGATGTGATTAGAGTGTCCGAGATACAGAAAGTGCTGGACATAACTGGTGTCCAGACCTACATCATCAACAGCGCCAGGGTCGTCTTCTTGAACGAGCGACCTCAGCCCAGGCCCGGGAAGGGCGTCACCAACACCTGTGAAGTCTGCGAGCGCAGCCTCCTTGATTCCTTCCGTTTCTGCTCTCTCGGATGCAAGGTAACATTAAAAGCAATTCAAAGCGAAAGAAGAAAAAGAGTAGCAGACTTTTCTTGCATTTGAGACAGTTTGTTTGGTGTGCCGAACCAAGAAAATGAAGGGCATTTAATGAAGGAAATTTTTGGCCGAAAACACAAACGTTTCGACACCCGTCTATTGCTTCACTTGATCGTTGCCAAAATGCACGTATGTTTTGGATAGGTAAGATCGTTCTTTTAATGTCGGAAATATCAGAAAAAGTATTGCTCATGTCCTGTTACTCTGCCAATGAAGAGAGACTTCAAAACTTCTACCCGATCAATCCGATTCTCTAGATTCAAGAATTGCATTTTGATGAACTTGTGCTGGGAAAACACTTGGATTCAAAGAGGTGATCTGCGTTTTGTGGGTCAAATGAAACATCTTATCAAAAAAAAAAAAAAAAGAACTTCTCATTCAGCTGGTCAAATTTGTAAAAATTGCTCGTTTCTTCTCTTGGGGACCACGGCGGATATTGCTCAAAGGTGATTAAATTTTTTGTTTTCCATTTCAGATCGTTGGGACGTCGAAGAACTTCGTGAAGAAGCCGGTGAAGCTGAAGAAGCAACGAGCAATGGCGTCCGACTCCGAGGAGGATTCGTACAGCAGCAGCAGCAGCAGCCGCCGCCGCCGCCGCAAGAGCCCCCACCGCGGCCACCCCCACAAAGTCCACAGCTTCACACCGTCGACGCCGCCTCCGACGGCCACCAACTACCGAATCGCCAAGCGCCGGAAAGGGATCCCCCACCGAGCCCCGATGGGCGGGCTCATGATCGAGTACTGATCGGCCCTCCGTCCGGCCGCGTATTCACGTCGTTGCCACTAAGTCCACGCCCAGCAGTCGAGGTCCCCAGCGATTCCGTACCCGAGCTTCTCACCAAAGAGAGAAGCCGGTATGGGGATGGGGCCCTCCCTCTCTCTCTCTCTCTCTCTCTAGACTTTTCTTCTTTTCCTCCTTTTCTTTTTGTACATAGAAGCATAAAAAAGATAGATAGCTGGGGCGAGAAGTGCAAATAAGCTTTAAGATATCAAGGACCACAATGCAAAAACAAGAAAGTAATAATAGCAATGACAAGCAATAGATTAAGTGGAGCTTAGGTTTTTAGAGTGAGGGCTTTTATACATAATATAGGGTTTTGTAGTGGGGGAAAATGTAAATATTATGGTGGGGTTTTGTGGGTTGGGTGGGGGTGGAGGTGGAGGTGGAGGTGGGTCACTTCAGCTTAGTGTTTCTAGCGAGAAGCAAGGCAAAGAGGAGCCCAAAATAGAAAATAATGGAAAAAAGCAGGGACAAATGTTAGTGTACTCTCTCTCTCTCTCCCTCTCTCTTCGGAGAAGAGGCATGTACCTGGTTTTATATATGTGGATTGGAAGTGAAGTTGATAAAAAAAAAAAAAAAGAACATGAATTTACTAAATCCTCGTGGTTCTTGGATGCTTCGGCAGCGCCGATATAATTTCCGTTTTTAGAAGTTATCTCGTCCTTTTTCGGTTTCATCTCTCATTGCCCTGACGGGGACGATGGAAATCGGAACATGTCAAGAATGTCCCTTCTCTCTATTTTGTGAAATCAGGAAATCGAGGTGTGTGATCTCTCGCAGAAGATTCGCGACGTCCTTCCGTAACCTGTTCCTCCAGCGAACGCGTAAATCGTGCCTACTTGCCAGAAATAGTCGCCCCGCGGGGGGAGGGGGGGAGGGCGGTGGGGGCCCACGGCGGCCGGCGGAGGCTGGCGTGTGCGGATGCGGTCAAAGCTGGGGTCGCTGTCCGTGGGGCGTGGGGGGTGGGGCCGAAGCGGGACGTGTCGGGAGGCGATTGGCGCGTGGAAATCTAAGTTGTCAGGATTCGGAGCGCACGCGATATTAAACGCCAGCCGCCCTCCTTGGGCGTCGTCCTCGGTGGGCTGGCCCCGGTGGGGCCCGCCGGCGGAAGTGAGTGGAGCTGAACTCGGTTGCGGGGCCCGGTTTTGTCGCCCGGATGCTCGAGTCGGGTCCCGTTCCGAGTGCGCAATTCGATCCTCTTCTTTGTTTTTCCTCTCTCTTTTGGCTCGTGCACGATCCCGATGCAGTTCGTTCCGCCCCACCATTCGGCCATCCAGAAAGAAAAGGGTTGAAAAGTATCGACCCACTCGGTCCCCAAAGAGTCACTAAGGAAAAGGTGGTGGGGGGACATTTCGCGTCGACGAAATCGGATCGGTCCATGTTGAATCTGGTGGGCATCCTCGGCCGCGCCGGGACTGTCCATCTAGAATGTCGGAATCTTCAGAGTTCGGACAGAACACCCGAGACGGGGGCTCGCGCAACTCATCCATCCAAGCTCGACCCGTGTTCGATTATGTAGCTTGGAGAGAAGTTTGGAAAAGAGAGCCCTCCGCGTTCTTCTTCCCCCCCTCCGTCTTCGATGGGTCAACTGTTTTCCGGGCAGATTTCTCGACGGTTCTCGGCACGGCGGTCCACCCATCAAGGTCCGGTTGAAGAACGTTAAGATGGGAGGTCCATGCTTTTGAGATTTGACAGAAAGAGAGAAGGCAAAGGAAAAGCAAAAAAAAAAAAAAAAAACAACATTTCATAATGGGATGAAGCTGATTCAAAGGGCGATGTCGCCATCCACCTTTGTTTCTTTTTTTTCCCCCCGGCTCCTTTGTCTATGTCTCCCTTATTTTTTCACCGTCAAAAGTTTCGGGAGAGTGTAATTTCCACCTTTTTGACCGATGCGTTTGCGTTTGGCCCCCTCCTCCTTTTCCTCGCTCGACCGTCGCGTAAGTTCTTTCTACGTGAGGAACTGAAAGAACTTACCCCATGCAACCCGAGACTCTCCCTGCGTGGCCTTACGTACCGCCTAAACCCTAGTCTTCTTCTTCTTTTCTCGTCCCAACTCTCGACCGTATGAATTAAGACTCCCCCCATAACTTAAATAACACGAAGAAGGAAAAGAAAGGATCGCGATCATCGTCTTCGGCTTTTTCTTTTTTCAAAGTGCGTTCGCACTTCTAACTCGCGTCGGGAGTACACACTGTAGGACACGGGTCTTACGTGGCTAATCTGGGTTCTTTCCCTCGTTCAAAGTCCAATGTCCGAAGTCCGTATGTTTTAGTTCTACGAGTTAACGGCGTAAGAAGTACACAAAAAAGAAAACGACCGGGGCTTTCCTCTCTATCTCATCCGCGAAGAAAGTGGGCGGTGATATAAAGGCTGCAGAAAAGTAGAGACGTGGAATAAACGACCGGTGGGATTTCGATTGAAGGAGGGAAATTTTTTTATTTTCTTCTTCTTTGTTTTGCGTTGAAAAACGGAGTTCGAGAAGTCGCAATTGAAAGAAAATTTCCGTCAATTCGAGTATAAAGAAGGGTGGGGGCTGCTTCCGTCCGTGAAGTCCTGGTTTATCCTCCGGACGAAGGAGCTACGTGTGACTCGGGCGGAATCGAACGAGACTGCCCACTCGCGTGGAGGTGGGAGGCATCGTTTTTACCGGTATTTCCGGTAAGGGGCATCTTGGGCCGCTGTCTTAGAAAGCGACCCGGCGACACGTGGCCTCCCCTCCTTGTCTCCATCTACCTCTCTAGAAAGAATTGGGGGCGGGGGGAAATGATTCGGAACTGCCACGTGTGGGTGGAGATCCCAAAGGCATCAGGGGGCTAAGGGAGCCGTACACCGCATCGGCACGTGTCGCGTGGCGGTGAATTTGATGTGCCACGTCGGGACATTCCTTCGGGAGCAAGAATCGCAAGTTCCTTTTGGGCGACCGGGTGGGTGGGCCCGGTGAGATCTGCTGGTTGGGCGTCTCCAGCGTGCGACGGTGAGCTCGGTTCGCTTGAACCGTTAGATGAGATCTCCGAGAGCCGCTCTTTGCTAACCGTTGGATAGACGAACGAGAGCCGAGGTTTGTAGCCCGGACATACCCTATGAAAAGAAAGCGTTCGCCAGCCTTCGATAATTTGCGGAGCCAATTAAAATGGGACGCTGACTTAAGTGTGCAACCCCTTGACTTTAACCACGAATCGGGCGATTTTATTGGAGCGATTGATTCCCGGATCTTTTAAAACCATCGTGAGATTCATCATCATGCATCGAAAATAGGGTTTTGATTAAGAGACCTTGCATTTTTTTTCTTGGTAGGATCTCCGATGCTCAACACTTTGGGATCCCGTCATTAGAGAGCATGTCCAATGACAAAGTGTAGCTTGAAAATTTTCTTCCCCCAAAAAAGCAGAAGATGAACCGGGACGAATGCCGTAGAAAGGGTGATTCGGAGAAAGAAATTGGACAACTTGATCAGAGTTCACCTACCTATCGGTCGCCTTTTCTTTTTTTCCCCTTCTTCCAAACCTACGTTTTGACGTCTTGCTAGTAGCAGCTCCACATCAATCGTTTAGAAACTAAATCGAAAAGGCATTATGAATTTCAATACGTTGATTATTCTTACGGATCGTATAATATCTATTTTGCTACAAACGAACGCTGTGTTTCAAATTAGACTTGCTTAACAAGCGTGTCGGAGAATTAAAACGGTAGGGGGCGAGTCGCCCTCGACCTTTAGGAGGGATTAGCCAAAATTTTCCCAATAGTCAATGAAATAATGCAAGGCATTGCTATTGCTTGCTCGACATGGCGACTGACATGTTCCCGCCCCACTAACTTTCGGGATAAGGTTTTTCAAAAGTGCGAAAAAGAAAACCATTAAATGAGCAGGAGACAATCAAATTATCAAAGCCAAACACCCTCGAGATCAGGAACAAGGGACAATAAATAAATAAATAAATAAAAGAAGGAAGGAGAAGGAGAAAATGAAGATGGTACGATCCGACGAGATGGATGAATTATTTGGGATCAGTCACGTCACGATGTCCAAAAACGACGGCGAATTTGCAGGTGGTGGGCCCCCGCCCCCCCGCCCCCACGAAATTAAAACGACACGACGGATATTTCCGCGAGGTGTTCCTCGTCGGCGGAGTTTGGTGCGGTTGCACACCCGGCTAAATTAAATCGTCTCTTGCTAATAGGGCGAAGTGTATATTTTATGGGATAGCCATAGCCAGGCGAAGCTTTTTTCGCCAAACGTAAGTATTTTGAAAAACATTTCTGGAAAAATAATTGATTTGTATATCGTATAAAAATGATGACCGATTTTCTTTTCTCCGTCATTTACAAAGATATTTAGAAATGAATTATTGTCGATAAATTATTTCAGGATGACACGTGCTATTGTCGTTCGAAAGATTGTTTCTAAAATCATTTATCGTTCATAAAATAAATGAACTCTCAAAGAAGAAAAAAGGTCTGAATGAGGGAAATAAACAGATTCAAAATAAGGACAGAGGGTAATGTTGAGAAGATATAACTAATGTCAGGGAATGATCTATTGAATTTTGAAGATGAAAAGACTCTTGACGACGCCGTTCACGAGACTAACAAAGGGATCGTTTTATGCAAAAAAAAAATGCCTTTCTCGTTTATTAAGGTTAAAAGAAAAAATGAGACAATGTTAATATATTTTAGGTGTAATTCAGCCTGAATGTAGTCCCCTTTTTTTTTTTAATCTTTTTTTTGGTGCGTTTATGAGCCTACTAACGTGCGACCATTACTAATGGTGATCTATGCCTGCATGTATTGCACCTTCCACATCAAAGAGTCGAGAATTCTCAACTCCGACCACATTAAGGCTGCATACTTTAGCTCTATTTAAGAGTCATCGAATTACTTGACGCAATCTAATTATCTGGGTCGAGGTGCAAGGACCGAACACAATCGGTGACGATGGGAGATTAGCCGAATCCCGACGAACGCATTGAAAGCCTCCATCAATATGGAAAAATAAGTAGATCAATCATGTCTTGCAGTCTCCTCATCATGGCATCTGGGTTTTTGCTATACGCAGCAATTTGTCTTGATCGCAATGGAAAACACAAGCGTTTCCAACGTGGACTATATGGACGTCCTTTTAGGGTTTCATCATAGAGCAAGAAAACTCTTCCCTCCATCTTAACATGATGACCACGACTCCCCCTTTAATATTCACGTACTCAGCATCCATCTGGGTTCGATCTGATTGGCTGATGATGTCGTGTCAGGTCACCAACATTACCTAATCTGCAATTACAATAATACACGAGGCCCCACGCCTCTGAATGCTTCTGGAGATGCATCGCTGAGATTACTGTTCCTCTTTGACCTATTGCGATCCTTAGTGCATTCTAATCGTGCTGTGATCATCGATGCTTACCCATTCACTTCATTAGGATCCGTTGGATTGAAGGGATGAAACGAATCGGCAATCGAAAACCCGTGTTTTCTGCTCTGTCAAGATACGGAGTGAATCTAGCCTTTCTAATCATCGAGACAAAGAATAATCACGACTTCGGCTTGCGCATTATCTGATTCACGAGGTTATCGGGGGAGTATTTCTATCGATTTGAAGTTTACTAATTCTCTCTCGGAAGAAAAATCCTGATCAACGTGAGAAAAATAATCCAAGCAAATCCTGCTCCCACGCGAACAAGTCCATCGTCAGCCATTGAAATCACTTAAGCATGAGATTAGGAGGAAATGTTATGGGTTAGTTTATCCAACTTGCTAAGTTATCGACGGCATCCCCTGCTTTGGTTGTGTGCCGGGGCCCATTTGGAATCAATCAATCGATGAAGAGAGCAATAAAATTCAATTGATAACTCAGATAAGAACAACCACCCTCACCCCTTGAATATGCTAAAACCCTAAAGTGGCTTTTCTTCCCCTCCCTCCTTCCGCTTCACTTTCTTTGTCATGTATAATCCAAAAGTGATGATGCAAACACTTCCCCACCAATCCCACTGGTTGGTGTAAGAGCAATCCAGCCCCTTTTTCCTCGTTGTAGCTAAGGCTAAACGATGAATCATACTGAGCGCAAGTTGGGGGGACCTTTCTATCAATGTGGACTCGACTCCCAAATGATGTTTGTGGAAAGTTCCAGACGAGAAAAAGGAAAGGACATCCTTTTTCGATTTCTACTTCCATTGCCTATTCTTCTCGTTTTTGTGCCATTGACCCGGTCCCATTATTGCTCCATACTTCCTATGTCGATCCTCGCAATATTCCGCCTACTTGAATCGTTCCAGCGGACCTACCATATGCAACTTGTCTAATGTATCGAAGGTCAGGTTCAAAAATAGAGACTAAGTATGTGGTAATTTCATTGTTTCTTGTCCCGAGTTGGCCATTAGCGCCCGGGCCACGAATGAAACGAGCACCTTATGATCTAGCTGAATATAATCCAAGTGATATTGCAAGAGAATTTTATGTAGGATAAGATTTGAGTTATGACAGTGCTGGTCTTGTGAGTTGGTTCCATGCTGGCACACGTTCTTTGCGGGCCATGGCTCACCAACCTCGGCCCAACTTTAGGCTCGTTGATCTGAACCCAGCCCTTGAAGCTAATATTTGATATCTGGGAAGGAGAAGATGCCATGCCCCGGAAACTTTAGGAAATGCCAACTTCATTTGCTTCTCAATTCAGGAAAAGTATAAGGTTGGACTGTCAAGGAGAGGAGCCTGTCTGTAAGCGATCGCTGATGTGCCGATGCGATGTCGCTCACCCAACTAGTTTTGAAGGCTGTTTAAATTCTGGGGAAAGTCAGAATGCAGCGTCGTATAAGGTAATCATCGAATAATATGGCAATCTTTTACCTCAATTGGGAGCATTGGCTTGAAGCTTGGGGCAAAAATGTGGTCCTTGTGGTTGCAATGGAGGCCCATGATCATTTGCGATTGCGATCCCCCAAGGACGGACTCTATCTGCTCCACTCTGCTGGGCCAGCTGGAGGCCTCAGAAAGCTACAACTCCATTGAAGACGATGATCTTTCCTTAATGACTCAACTGCCGATAGCTTTCGCTAAACTAAACTCGAACCTTGATTTTGACTTCGATAAAGCTTTGTGACATAACCAAGCTCACGTCATTGCTTGCCGATTTTTTTCTGTCCCGTCAATTAAACTAGCGCTATCTTGAGTAAAGGTGACAAAATGGGTCAAAAGCCATATTTTAAGACGTGTTAAATAATGCGAGTTATGAATGGGTTAACTTAAAAAATTAAAATGGATCTTAAGCGAGTCACTTAATAACCTAATGAGTATTGAATGTGTGCTAAATGGGTTATAAATAGATTGCTTAATTAGTCTAAAGAGTTATTAGCAAGTCATTTTTAGACTATAAAAATTTCTAATACTCTAATTATGTTTAATTTTTTAAAAATAAAAATGTGATTTTTTTATTTTCCTTTATTTTCTTATTCTCTTTCATTTTCCCATCCTTTTTCCTTCTATCTTGACTGATCTTCAGCCAAGAGGCGGGGCATGACCTCACCAAACTTTGAGGAGGCCAAGACTTTGACAAATTAGTGAGCTCGGTCCTCATTAAGGTTGATGAGCTCAAGCTTGCCCTTGGTCGGCAAGGCTCGATTCTTGTCTTAGGAAAACTCAAGAGGCCAAGTCATGAGGTGTGAGGTGTTGAGCTTACTAGATGAGGCTACAAGGTCAAGCTTGCCCAAGGTTACCAAGCTCGAGACTCGCCAAATTCCGTGAGGTCGAGCTTATCCAAAGTCGCCCAGGTTGAGACTCGTCAGATTATGATGAACTCAACCTCGCCTTAACAAGTCTTAAGCATGAGGTCGGCGAGGTCGAGCTTGTTGAAATTTGGCAACATAAAGCCTCGCTGACAACTGAAAAGAGGAAGCAAAAAAATTAAAATAAAAAATTTAAAAAAATGATCTACTAAATTGTATTGCATAAAATTATTTTAATAATACATTTAAAAAAATGAAACAAAATTTCTTAAACTTAGTTAAATATGGAAGTGCTTTAACAATGTGAGTCGGGTTGTGTATATGTCGGGTCGGATATGGATTTTTAGAATTGTACTGTATAACAATGTGTCAAAACAGATTAAATGGATTAGACCATTTTTTACTCAATCCAAACCTAATTTGGCCCATCCATTTGACGCCCCTAATCTCGAGCAACAGAATCTAGCCATCGACAAAAGGCGAGTGATGCCAAAGCAGATCATTTGAGATGCCTTTCTTAGAACATAAGTATTAAAAAGGGAGTTTTCAAAGACAGAGCGAAGCCACACTTCTCAAACTTTAACTAAGGAATACATGCATGTCATTTGCGATGTGGGAAAATGAAATCAAGAGCGAAGAAAAGAAGTTAACCTGTACCAAGCAAAGCCCGATCAAAGCAAGATAACATCCCTTTTCACTTAGCTTCCTCCTCCTCGCATGATTGGAACAACAACGAAAGATACCCTATGCTTCTCTGAGTCTCTGGTTTACATACATTGCTTTGTGTTGATATAGCATTTGATAGCTAAAATTCAGACTTCTGAATATACGACGTCGTCCTCTATCCTTGGCGCCATTCGAGTGCAATAGGGTTTCCAGTTCTTTGTGATTCCCCCCCTTCTCTTTTCAAGTTTGAATCCATGCATTGTTATCGAGGTGGCATTTATGTCACTGGGTACAATAATTGATGCACTCGGAAAGTCTAAAAAAATGATCAGCTTTCGGTGCTCTCCGTAAATCTCGTGCAGCTCCCGACCACTTCCTTTCGAGCTCGAGTTTCGAAGCTCTTAACCCTATTCACTAAAACTTCATGTGGACAAGCGTTTTTGTCAACTAGTCTAAGTTAACGAAATCGAAGAGACCTAAAAGAACACGAGAGAATCACATATCCTCACAAAATTGCTCACCTTGTGCAGTAAATTTTACATACTAAAGCCACAATTGATAGAACTTAAAAAAAAGTTAATATTATCCATTCCTTAAACGTACAAAATTAAATTTTTCACATCACCTCAAATGTCGTTCAGCTAATATCTAACAAATCGAGACGACACATGTGATCAATTAGGTGACATTATATCACTTGAACACAGCATCGTATAAACATATTATTGAGGCCCATGTTGTTCCTTTTTGAGACATCAAACTTTTCACCTATTTCACGCATTACAGTTTCAAATTATATCATCGTACACTCGAAATTGTACCATATCTTTTCATCACGAGCCATAGTTTTGGAACAAATATGAACAAGGAAGGAAGTGGGATCTCACATTTTGAAAGCCATGATGAATCAAGAAGAAAAAAGTCCACATACTAAGATCCCTCCAATTCAATCCAAACCCGAACCCATTTCTCACTTATCTCCAGTCCTCAGAAAACTTCACTATCTCTCTCTCTCTCTCTCCCGCTCTCAGAGGCACATCTAAGTGTAACCTTGCTTGTACCTCCGAAAGAGGTCCTCCGTCTTGGCGTTCCTGAAGGCACAACAGCCGATTAAGTAGACACATATCAATGCCACGAGCGTTATGAGCAAGACGATGTCGGCTCTCCTCCATTCTTTCTTCAGATTCGCAAGCAACCCGGCTTTGCACGAGTTGCAATTGTAGCAGAGTTGGTTCTGGTCGTTGCTCCAGTTCAGGCAGTCCATGTCGGCGGCCGTGTTGATCGGGCTGATCCAGTACGTCGGGTTTATGAAGGTGTACCCGCACTCCGTCGGTGGCTTACAACATCCCGACTGTTCAATGAAGAAAAAAAAACGATAAAGATTTGAAAGATGAAAGAACTAGAAAACGTTTTTTTAATGATATAGTCGAGGAAATTTTGGAAAGAGAAGAAGTAGATAATAGCACATGGCACGAGAACCTTTACAGTTGCGCTTTACTTTGTCTCTCTTGTTTTTGCCATTCGTTGTTCTTCAAGAAACCACCCTAGCCTAAGATGCTGGTTAAGTTCTAGAAATCAATTAATCAAGAACGACCTGGCCCAGAAAACCCCAGGAAGAAAACTTTAACCGATGGCGTCTAAGTAAAAATGCGTCGAACTTAGCATGCAATATACAAATTTCCTAATCGGTCTTAGCATGTTCATCATTATTCCCCATCTCAACTCATTTATCAGTATCCACAACATCAGGCAGGAGATGGTTTATGCACTGCATACTTTGGAGCAAGAATATTGAAAAAGAGTTGTTTTGGAAGGTTTATGCACAAAGTAGCTCTTATTCTTTCGTCAGAAGCAAGGTCACAACAAGGTCACGGCCATTAAAGCATTTCTCCCATGCCAACTTGGGCGGAAACACCATTTTCGGAAGAACGGCAAAGATTTATACATGGATAAAGTTACCTGCAACGGGTTGATCCTGGCATTGAAGAAATCCTGAGCCATCCTGTAGCTCTGGTTCAACTCGGCACACATGCTGGTGGAGCTAAGGCAGCTCCTAATACTGTCCCACTTGTATGAGCTCTTAACCCGCCGCCTCAGCCACCCCGAGTAGTCGTTTAAATCGTACTCCAGGTAGGAACGGCTCGGCTCCGGGTGGCCATGGCCGCGCACCGTCACCATGTGCACGAACACCACCAGGCATGTGAGCAGGACTATCATGACCAGCATCGCCACGAGGTAGAATATCAGGAGCCACTGGATCCTCCAGATCCCTCCGATAAAGCCCGCGATCGCCACTACGAGGATCAGGACCCCGATGATGATGACCGGCCACTGCAAGATTTTCACGCATGAGTTGTCGGCCTGCGTGGTCAACCAGATCCCCGCCCCGATGACGGGGATCGATAGGAGGACGGCCACGAAGTTTATCGCCCCGATCACGTTGCCGCTTAGCGCCATAATTATTTCGCTTCAAGGAAACTATGCACTCAAAGAAAAGGACACAGGGCTTAGGACTTAGGATGCCGGGAGAGATTTGCCGTGGAGGTCGATAAGAGTAGAAGGCATGGTATAACGACGGAGAGAGACGTTGAAATATGGGTACACGATTGAGCTTTTTGGCTGTCCACCACGCTAGCTCTGGGGGTTTCGGGTCCTTACCTTGGATGCATGAAAGAGGCTAAGTAAAGTCATGGTGAAATGATAACGTTTCTATATATGTGTCTCGTGTTGATGGGTTGCTTCCATACGTCAGATCACTTTAGGACTGGCTTTTGCAAAAGCGGTTCCGTGTATAGGGAGACGTGCAAATATTTAAATGAAAAATTAAAAGAAGTGCAAATTATAAAAGTAAGAATTTAATTTCATGAATGTAGAGAACCTATGACTTTATGCATCAGCTCCAGGTTCTGTCCTTAATCAATAAGGAAACGAAACAGCATAGGGAGATTATTTATAAAGAAAATAGAGAATTGAGTTAAATGAAGCGTTAAATTTTATCGATACATCGTGTTGAAGGATATTTAAGTCTTTTCATTATAAAGCACTAATGCTCACTATATATATAATCCGTAATTATATAGAATAATTATTCTCTCTCGTTTTCATGCAAATCTTACTTGCTAGCAGTCACCATTACACCACCGTCACCACCATTGCTAGACAGCAACATCCACAACACTCTAGCCATTGTCACAAAGGCTCAGCGACCAAATCTGGTGTCGCCTTAACCGTAGATGTGGTTTTCTATCCTCATTATTAGATTTGGCATTGTAGAAGAGGTCGGCTCCTTCCTCATTCAAGTAGCATCTAATGTATTGGATTTTTGGAGCACTCTCAAGCGATGGGACATGAAGCTCTTCTAGGTAGTCCGCTGATTAATAACCGAGGATTGTAAGTGCAGCGAATATGATCGTTTGAGACTTTGATTGGTTGGTTTTTCATATATGATGACTGGTGGATTTATTTCTCAACGAAGAGTGATGTGACTTTGTTTGCTATTACGGGATTTTTTAGAGGCTTTGTTGTTGATCTAGGATGTGGGGTTGGGTAATTGGTTTTTGATTGTTGGATGACTTATTTTCTATTTTTGAGAGGCTTTGTTTTTTAGCATAGATACCAATCTTACTAATACGATGTTGAGTTCTGTCAAGTTGGATGGAAACAATTACCCTTCTTGGTCTATGGCGGTCAAGATGTATGTTGGCCACCAAATAATTGAGTTATTTAACTTCACCTCCACCTTTGGAAAAAAAAAATAGATAAAACGAAGTTGGATGATTAATGCTCCGACGATGCTGTCATTCAAACATCAATGTGGAATACCATGGACTTCCAAAATTATAGACTTAGTCGATAATCATAGAGTTTTGTCATTTATAACAGAATTATCAACAATTTGTAGAGAATCAACAACTTGCCAGAAAAGTCATTTTTTTTTGTGACTAAGGACTCCACCTAGGCCCCTTTGCGCTCGGCAAGTGCTAAGGATACCTCGGGCCAATGTAAGCTAACCACCACACTCACATCAGTAGTTAAGTCACTTAACGACGTTGCTAGGATTCGAACATGCACCTTTTGCGAGAAGCACAAGGCCTGAATCAATTACGCCACCACAGCGGGTGGTTTGCCAGAAAAGTTGTTGACAACGCACAACATGAAAGTCAGCGACAAGAACCTTGAAGTTGATCAATGAAAATCATCAATATTGTTAGCAAACAATCGACATGAAGATAACCAACCGTTGTTTATTTCTATTGCCGCTATGGTAAAATTGGTGTAAATAATTGTTGCTAAATAGCTGAAGGCTGCTGAGTGGCTTCTTGTGGATAAGATAATTGTTCTCTTAACTACTATTATTTCTTTTTCAATAACCATTTGCAATCTTTTTTGTAACTATCAATTCTAGTATTAAATCAGTCACAATCGTATTCTTTGTAACCCCTGAACGAACATATTAACAAAACCCGTCTTTGTAACCCCTGAACGAACGTATTACAAAACCCATCATACTTCTTATTTTTCAATTTGTGCTTCCTAGTTGTGATTTTCAATTATCTCGTTGTTGATAAAATTTTGGTGTGGATCTTAATTATAGCTTCGAAGTCTTCATTATTGATTGAATTCCGACGTTATATCTTTATGTCATCGGATTTTATTGTCGATCAAATTACGGTAAGGTTTTGTACAGTCTAATGTTGATTAAATTCCATCCAAGCATATCTGTTTGTCTCCTTGTTCTCCATTGATAAGACTCGTGTCCAAATGCACCATCATAATCCGTCTCTACACAATAAAAACTAAAGAATGAATTTCGCTGTAAGGTATTTAGCCACTGATTAAATTCCAGCAAAAATAACTATGCATAATGCGACTTTGGTATTATGTTAGAAAATCCAATAAAAAAAAATTTAGATTAATAGGCGGAGAGAGACTAAATGTATATAATGAGTATATAGTACCGTGGTTAAGTGATGTGAGACATTTAACCAAGGTGAAAAAAATGGTGAAAAAAAAAACAGAAAGGACGAGGAATTGCTATATGAATCATGACATCCCTTCTTTAGATGCACATTCTTGCTTGCTCAGCAGAGCATACGCATAATACACGGTGCCAAAGCTAGAATAACTCCTTAATAAAATGCGGATACTTTAACTTCTGCTTAGATGATTCGGTTTCAAGATTTAAATATAAGCTGCTTATTTAGCACACATACGCTTATGCCAGATCAAAAGCATTCTTTAGAAGGGTGGGTCGGGTGCCTTAAGCAAGTTTATCAACATAATAAAGCTGTTGCCATGAAGCTAACATGGATGTTTCTCGTGAGAGCTGGCTCTCTATGGATTGTCTGGATCAAGGCACGTGTGTTGAAGCACAGAAGTTTCTGGCAGACGACTTCTTCTGCTTCTTCCTCTTGTGCAGGGAGGAAATTCTTGAAGTTAAGGGCTGACATGAAGCCTTTGATACAATGTGTCGCTGGTGATGGCAGAGGAACTTTGCCAGGCACGGGTTCTTCCTGGGACAATGGATTTCGTAAGAAAAATTGCCTCCACATGTAATTTGGTGAGAAAATGAAATATTACATGTCCTGAGGCGAAGATTGAGCACACTGATACATAGGTGGGGCTAGGAGGATATTTAGGTTGATGTTTTGGTTTATTTCGCTAAAGGAATTTTTTTTTTGGGAAGGGAAAACAGGGGTTTCTTGCTTATAGAAAAAGTGAAGCACAAGAAAGGTAAAAGAAATTTATGAGTGACTAAGAAAGATTTCAAGGATAAGTGAAACGACACAGCGTGGGAAAAGTACTACTGATTCGTTGACGATGAACGTGTCATATGTGAAGGTAGTGGAACTCATGCTTAAAAATATAAAGATGCTAAAAAAGTATGATTCATTATGATTAATATGTTAGCATTGATTTCCACTCATCACATTAATTAAAGACATGGTAGTAAGGTCAGAAGGCCTTTGTGTGTAGAAAGATATACATTGTCTACATCGACGAAATTCGATATGTTGATGAAGAACCTTTGAAATCTTTAACAAAAGTTGCCAACTCTAGAGAGAATCAGATGCTGTGTGAAGATCTCCAGCGTGATCCTCTGACTTGTGAGTTTTGGCACCATATTTTGTTGAACAGTGACATTATGCTACTTGTTCTCCCACAATTCTCAGCTCCACCCGCTTTTGCCTTTTTTATTTGCAAAGTACTCAGTGCTTGTCCAGAGGAAATGCACGAGAGAGAGAGAGAGGGAAAATTGTTGAAGGGTCTCTTATGGAGTCATGCCTTGTTGTAATTGTTTGTTTGTAAAACAAACTTAGTACTTGTCCAAGAGAAATGCACGAGAGAGAGAGAGAGAGAGAGGGGGGGGGGGGGGGGGGGGGGGAATTGTTGCAATGCCTCTTATGGAGTCATGCCATGTTGGAATTGTTTGTTTGTAAAATAAATTTGAGATACATTCCTAATCCCACCTGAAAAAAAGATAAAAGTTTTGTCACTTTATATATGAGTTAGATTTACTATTTTATTAGAAATAATCTAGTGGGCTAGACCTCACTATACCTACGTACGGGTGCGCGATTATGCACGTTTAATTGACGCACTTAGCACTTGGCGGTCCATATTAGTCTTAATCAACTCATTATTTATTTATTTTTTATTTTCGAAATTAATTTTTATTTATTTTAGTCATTAAACTTGTAACTGTTCGGACATAACTTTTGACTTGTGACCGTTCATGAAGAAACCAAAACGACAAGTCTTGAACACAAAGAGGTGTGTCCGGATGGTAAGTTTTCAACACGAAAGGGTGTGTCTGATTATGATAGTTTTTAAATTTTAAGAGTAATTTAGAGTCTTGTTTATATTGTTTTCTTAGAGAGTTTAAGGAAATTTTTTAGAATTGTTATCTACTGATCTCGATACTTTATTGTATCATGAAGAGATTTGCTAGAAACCTATAGCAACGTAATGGGGCAAATTGATCTTAAAAGACAGTGATTATACGCCTCAAAGTCTATATCATTTCGATTCTATTTCTCCCATACAATATTTTCCTAACATACCATGTACTCATATCCAGCTGCAACTACAACGGACCAGCATTCGTTACTTCCAATGAACACCAGCCATAGTCAACAGACCAGCATCTCCCGGGAAAGAAAAAGAAGCAATTAAATGGGGCAAAAAAGGAGAGATCGGAGCCGAAAGAAAAAGGAGAGAGCACGAAAGCAAAAGAAAGGAGAGGAGGAGAATATAATCCCATCTGCGACCCCACACCTTCCTCTTTCCTAGGCTGTTCCAACTCAGCTGCTTTTCGGTTTTGCCTAAGTCACTCAAATCTCTTTGTCCCTGAGAAGTTGTCCATTAACACAAATTTGACAGTTAAAATCACTCACTGGCCAGACTCAGAGCCAGCCGAATGACCCGCGAGCCACAACCCGGGAGCCTTCCAAACCCCTTCCAGTTCCAGGTATTCTGTGTTTCTTTCTGGTTAGTCGATGTAAACATCATGTGAGAACCGTCACAGTTTAATTGCATCTTCTGAAACATTTCAAAGGCTTCTTCTCTCTAGCTTGTCCAAAAAGTGGAGGAGAATTTCCTTGAGTCACCCAGTCACTCCGATTATGGAGTCTCCAGAGTACCCCAGAACTTGGATACCATACATGACCACCAAAGATTGCTCACAAGGCCTCTGCAGTTTTTACTGTCCTCAGTGGTGCTATGTTGCTTTCCCGCCTCCACCCACTCTTCGATTCTCAGACGATGACAATTCAGGCCCAACTTTTTCCCCACTCGTCATAGCAATCATTGGAATTTTGGCCAGTGCTTTCCTCCTAGTGAGTTACTACACCCTAATCTCCAAGTGTTGTGGCGGCACTGACTCCAGAAGGAGAGAAATCTATGATCCAGATGCGCAATTAGAAGAAAACCGTCGCCCATCGGTCCAAGAGCCATGGCAGGTCGCAACAGGGGGACTGGATGAGGCCCTGATAAAGTCGATCGCGGTGTGCAGGTACAAGAAGGACGATGGTGGGCTAATAGAAGGGACCTGCTCAGTTTGCCTCAGTGAGTTCCAGGAGGATGAGAGTATTAGGCTCTTGCCCAAGTGCACTCACGCCTTCCACGTGCCGTGCATCGACACATGGCTGAAGTCCCACTCAAACTGCCCCTTGTGCCGCTCGGACATTGCTTTCATTGCTCCTAGCAATTCACCGGCCCCCACTCCTGCTCTTGCGATCGATCGGAGCTTGTTAGGAAATGAATCCTCCCCAGAGATCCACCAGGAGGAAAGCGAAGATGATGATTCACTGGCAGCACAAGATTCAAGTTCAGCCCGCAAGACGGGACAAATAAGTAACGGTCCTAAGACCCCACTGCGGATTTTTAGCGATTTGGGGAACCCTGAACGCATGCATGCCGTAATTGACGTCGGGGAAGGAAGCTCGCTGTCACAACAAGTCAGGAGATCGTTTTCTATGGATCACTCGTGTCGGACCTGTGTTTCAGTCACCAGTACACCGCTTCAGGCGAGCACACAAGAGAGGCTAGTCATCGGAGTGGATGAGTGCACAGGAAGTGCGGAAGCAGCACCTGCGAAGCATTCACCAGGGGAAGGAGCAAAGGCTGATATTAAGAGAAGCTTATTGCACTTGCACTGTATGTGTGGAGTGAGTCCGGCAACGTTGAAGAGATCGTTTTCGAGCGGGAGGATTTCCTTCCTCTCCCGGCACGGAAGGCCGAGGAATGCCACGATTCCTGTCTAAAATAGATGCAAGTGGGACAACGGCAGCTGAATTCCCGACCATTTTATTTGTGCAGAGTGATTGCAGCATCATCAGTGTGGTGGGTAATGTCTTAGCTTCATCAGCTAGATGGGTAAATGCCCACTAAAGTATAAATGCCATGGCTGTCATGGCACTACACTGTCATGAGCATTGAGCTAGAGTTGACTAGTAAAGGAATCAAGCAGCCAATTGTACGGTAGACCATTGCTAGAAATATGTACTCCTTCGGCCGGAAGGAGCATGCTTTAAATTATCCAGGCTCCGTCTATCGATAAATCAATGGAAAAGGTTCATAAAAAAAAAAAACAAAAGATGGGGCCAACCCCATACTTATTATCAATGGCCTTGCTTGGAGGAGCAAACGGGACACGATTTCTAAATCTCCTCGTTCTGGCCCCAAGAAAGGTTTCAACTTAGAGTGATTCAATACAGGGAGTCTGCCTGCTCACTAGATTTCCATGAGTTCATGTAGGGTTAAAAAATAAAATAAAGATTTTGAAAACCAAATATGTCGGAAAGATATCCGAGAACAGTCAAATCCATGGCTGAAAACACCGAAATTATTTCCTATTGGCTATCATGTGGACGTCACTATCCTATATGACATGCTTTGTTTTTGTGAGTTTTATTTCACTAGATTGCATGGTTGATATAATCAATTGTTGTGCAACCGCAGCTTTTTCATTGCTAGAGTTTAGTGTAAAAGTTCCGCTCTTTGCATTTTCAAAATTTGCTATGATCTCCCTCCAAATATATGCACTCCTGGAGTGCATAGGGTATAAAGTTCCTTGATTAAACCATGTCCAGAAGCTCCAATCCATCCACTAGATTGCCAATCGTTGCCAGACAAAGTACGAATTAGATGGGACATTAAGTAGAATATGGTGCTTTTGGGAATGTATAGGTGAATGTACTTGCATAGATCGTCTCCCTTTCTGCAGAGTGTCCGCCAATATCTAGCTAGTACCTTCTCATTAACTCCCCCAATTTCTCCATAATTGTATGTTTATTCCCTTGTCAACATGAAATTTTTGTCCATTATCTCTGTAGAGAGAGAGAGAGAGAGAGAGAGAGAGAGAGAGAGGGATGGGGCTTATAATCATGTCTCCTTGTGGTCCGCAAGAAGACAGGAGCCTTAATGGGGCATTTGGATTCTATATCACACGTAGTAACAAATTTGAAGACCGATAACACTATGAAACAACTCAGAAGTCCCAAAAAACATAAAAACAGAGCCTCGATCCCACATCAGAAAACCCTACATCTTGTCAGCTTCTTGATCCCACAAACCATCAAGGATGGTATCTTCAATGTTCATGCACCGCACATTTCATGAAACATGTACACTCCCCATAATTATGCCTGGATCTAGAAACCTCCGCAAAACAGGAATGGATTCCCTATTTTACCCGTCAATAGAGCAGAGGATTTTAGAGAGAGGAGGAGTGGGCCCCCTATTAAAGTGGGGCCCACCCTCTTTTATCTTTTTTTTTTAGAAGGCAACCGTTTGATCAAGGATCGGACGACTGCTGTTGATAAAGCATCCTTGCTTTGCCAAGCAAAGCAGGGAATTTGGATCCCCGCAAAACATGGCAGACTAACAAAGAAACAAAAAAAAGACGACCGAAGTTGAATTGACACGATAATTGTAGTGCTGTAGTAGTCCGGTCCAATAAGGATGAGGGATGATGGTCGGGGCCAAAGGGCCTGGACAACAACCGACTCCTGGCAATCTTCTAAGATAGACGAAAGAAGCAAGAATGCACCAAACAAAGGAAGAATAATCCTGAAATGTATATTTGAAGGCTATAATTAACTCACACATGCGTCTTATGACAGAATGCTAATACTTAATGTGCTCATAGTGGAGCACTACCATGATAGGGACCTCTTGGAAAAGTGTCCATATGTATGTTGAAGAATAAAACTGTACGATGAGTTAAAGCAGACAATATATTGAGTGAGTTCAACTTAAAATGTCATGATGCGCATTTATACAGGCGGTTCACATGTAGAGATATTTAACCAAGGTGCCAATGGAAGCATGTGAAATTCTTTTGGGCTCATGCGGTGACAAAATCTTGTGGGCAAAGTTTAGGGGACGACCATGTTCACATCTTCGTTATCACCATTGGAAATCGATCTTATCTTCCACAGAGGATAGACCAATTAGAAGGATGCCCTCCTTTTTAAGGTCGAGCACAGGAAAGTGTACTTCAGGGCGGGAACAAAAAACAAAAAAATACAAGAGTTTTTGCATCACGTACACTCACACACATCATAAGCAGGACAGTCATGAAAGTAGCACATTTCCAATAGTATGTAAAACAACTATGTTTCAGTGCTACATGAAACGTTAAATGACTAAAGTTGGGTATTAGTTCAAATGTACTTGTTTGTTGTATATAAACATCTCAGGCAACTATCTCAACAATTAATCAATAGTATTATTTAAAAAAAATTATAGGACATACGGCATAAGGCCTATATGGGAAGGCATTTTAAGCAAAAGCCAAATCAATATAAGTTTACGAAAATAATAGAAAAGATCTGAAGAACGTTGATGTGAACTCTTGGGGGCAAGATTATCCTAATTCATTATGTTTTAAGTACACATGACATGAGTGCAAGTATCGATATAATCTTATACAATCATTTGATCTAATGCTATATGAATAACATAAACTAGATACTAAACACGAATACTTAAGATGTAGAAGATCATAATATGAGTGATCCGGCAGATTGGGGTTTCTTTATATCCACACACTAAGTGCTTCATTGTACGATATATATTAGATCCATATGTATAGATGTCATCATTTACATCTAGAAAGTCATATGCTTTGGAAGAAACTTATAAAGTTTGGGAAGGAGTTTTGATAGATCAAAAAGAAGAAGAATATCATGTAATCATCAAAAGAGAACTTTAGTGAGGATAATTGATCTCTTATAGGTTGATACAACACCAGAACATGAACCTTTGCCAGCGTTCCTCTTATGGCAGAATACAGCTCGCATAAGACCTACATCTATTGCCATTGCCGCGTATTATGTTATTAAACTAAATAAGCTCATGAAATGGTAAGTGCCGTGACCATTATTCTGTACCATAAGATGTGGCATGTTTTTCCAATTGATCATTTAATGCGTATAGCCAGCTTGATGGGTCTAATTTGTTTGAGATATAGGCTGTCAAAATTGTACGCGAGGTCCCGACGTTGCGATTGAGATAGGTTTGGATCGTGTTGCTTTGTATTTTGTCTGGCAGCGCAAGGAAATTACTTCTTTTTTTTTTCCGTGTGGCGAACAAACTGTGACTCCTCATATTCATGAGACATTAGTGGAAAAATTACCTTTAATACTGTGAAATTTGTCTACCCATTCTCCATACAATTTGGCTACTGTCTCAACTCCGAGCTTGGATTAAAGTTAGGTTTTTAGCCATGATTTAGAAGGGAATCTTGATATCGATGTCGATATAGATAAATTTATAGATAAAGGTGGGACTTCAAGAGCGGTCGAACCAATCCAAAGTTCTGAAAGACTTTAGTTTACTCCAAAAATTTATTTAGTGTATTAAATTAGTTTAGGCAATGTTCCATTTTTGTTGCTGTCTATCCAAGTCTTGCTTCTCAAGCAGGGGCAGTGCTTAAATGTAGTCAGAAAGAAGAAGTAAAGAGATTGCATTTTCGGATGGAATAGTGTGTAATGTCTATTTATTAATTTCCACCCCATAACATTGCCTGGACATGAACATTTGTGGAAACTTAGCAATTCAGTCCAGCCAACGCAGACTACTTTAATCGGATGATCTAAGCCTTGCCCCTCTCTCTCTCTCTCTCTCTCTCTCTCTCTCTCTCTCTCTCTCTCTCTCTCTCTCTCTCTCTCTCTATATATATATATATATATATATATATATATATATATATATATATATATATATATATATATATATATATATATATAGCATTGCTAGAACTGAGGAATTGCAGATCCCACATGAACAGTCCAAGCTCTTTCATGGTTTCTGCTTTCTTTCTTCTTCTTTTTTCTTCGCTTTATATAGTGACTGCCCAGATAAAATGGTACCCAAGGAAACTGAACAAATAAAAGAACCCATTAACACAATAGTTACATACTGATAAAGACAGAAACTCTAACTGCAATAGAAAGGAACCCCTTGAAAAGGAGAAAGGAAAAGAAAAGAGGGATGGGATTCTGATTATTTCAGCTGAATCCAAGGGGCAATTTTGGCAGCCTGATGTAAAAATATCAACAAATTTCGCTGCCTTCCTCAATTATTCTGAGCATGTGGTGGACCGCTCCTGCTATGTCATCTACTGAGGTGAGCTGGCACCCTTCTTCAACCTGCGTGTTCAAAGCACCCAAACACCCTTATCAATCCTAGTCCTGTTATAATCCCAAAAAATCCTAACTTTTTCCTAAAACCATAAGCACGGGCATTTGGTTCCAAACACGGAACACAAACCATAGTAATGTAAAGAATCTGCATTTTTCTCTGCTCATTCTTTCTCCTCCTTGTGTCAATTAATACCAGACCAGGCTTCATAGAGTCTGCTACAGCTCCTTGGACACCCCCCCCCCAAAAAAAAAAAATCAAAAATCAAACAATGTCTACTACAACATACGATTCTATAGTTGGTACTCAATCTGTCTAACAATGCAACTTCGATCAAGACCACAGAAATCATTGACCCAGTTGAGAAGACAAAAATTGTGTAGGACATAGCAAGGACTAATTAAGGACAAACAACAATACCTTGGCACTGATTGAGTAGAGGACCAGCGGGTCCAATGTGGTCACATTGAGGTGGAGGATGTTGAGGTGGAGGGTGTGAAATCCTGCAATCAACCTTGAGAGCTGTCGAGTGTTCCTCCTTGAGAGGATCCTGAGGCTCGCATGGGTCTCGATGAGAGTGACCTCGATGTCGGCAATGGGCGCTCTGGCTGTAGAAGTGGAGGAGGGGGCTGTGTACTTGTTGGGGGCTTGAGACCATGTGTATTGAGGGTACATGAAGAACTGTGAAAATGGGGGTGGCAGAATTTTAGAGGGATCATCATTGTTGTTCTTGTTGGCTGTGTCTGCTTCTTCATTGTTGATGTCTTCTGCTTGGCGTTGTGAAAATTGGAGCTTCTGGGCTTCAAGGGACTGCAGGAGATGCTCTAGCTCCTTGACAAACTCAATGGCTCCACCAACTATGGAAGCTTGGTCACCCTTCGCGCAGGAATTTTCAGTATCCACATTTTAGATTAGAGATAATAAAAAACAGTTGAGGTAGGAGTTACATTGAAGCTCAAACATTGCCGCTCTCAGGCGTGAATGCTTCAAACCGAATTTCAAAAGATATGAAATTACCAACAACATGTTGGGAAGAGGAGAAGCATGCATGTTGTCTTTCCAATATTTTCAGATGAAACCCACACCACACTGTTTTCTCCCCTTCACATGACAGAAGTAACAATCTAAGAACTGATAACAGAGTTTGAAAATCAATTTGAAAATGAACTGTTTTATCATAAAAATGCAGCATTCGTACATATACTCACCACCCACTACGAGCTTCAAGAACCCCCCATTTCTTTGGTGACCAGTAACTCTGTGAGGCAGCATATTGTCAAAATACAGACCCTTTTAATTCCTCCCAATCTTTATGGGGGAATAAAGTTTTCAGCAAGCAAGAAAGCACATTAATTTAATGGCCAACCCCTTAGAAAATTCTGCATGGAGTCTATTAAATGTGAAAGGCTGCTGTATCTTTCCCCATACAATGAAAAACATCAAGAGAGGATGAGAATGAGAATTTGCAAAACCATGTCAGTGTAGTGCACTTAATGAATACAACACGAGAGAGAGAGAGAGAGAGAGAGAGAGAGAGAGAGAGAGAGAGAGAGAGAGAGAGAGAGAGAGAGAGAGAGAGAGAGAGAGAGGAACAAAACCCTTTGGACATAGGACTCGGGCATCAAGGACCTGAGGACGGCCAAGTGCTCGTTCATCTGCTTCCGGCGATTCCTCTCGACAGCAATGTGGGTCATCCTCTGCGTCTCTGCCTCCTCCTTGTTCTTGCATACCCTCGGCCTCCTCTTCCGCTTCTTCCTCCCCTGCGCCGCCGCCCCCACGCTGGCCGCCCTCCTTTCCCCAGACCTCGCTCGCCGGTTCTGGGGAGGAGGAGCCTGCGGTGGCGGTGGCGGAGAGCCGTCGTTGGAGTTGGCCTGCAGAGAGCAAGAACGGACTGCAGCATCGGCAGCAGCTTGTTCTTGATGGGGTTGCTGAATGAGGTGGTGGTGGCTGTCGAAGAAGGTGGTGTCGGAGGAGTCGTGGGAGCTGTAGGGAGTGGCGGAGATGGTATCGTAGATGATGAAGTTGAGGAGGTCGTTGGCTGAGAGAGCGTCGAGTGCCATCTTTTCCTTCGATTTTCTTTGTTTGAGCTTTGAGCTTTGAGCTTGGTGGACGTTTCTTTTTTCTTGGGATAAAATGGGAGAAGAAGACTAGGGAAGACCACCGCTTCAGCTATGAAGCTTTTGCTTAGGGGCTATGCTATAGAGCACACCAGCGCTTTTATACTTAGCCCCAAGGAAAAATATTAAGGACATGCAGTCATCTTTTACCTTTTAAAGAGATAGGGAAGTTACTGAAAAAAGGATCACAAGGTACATGCCTATACTTGACCTTTTCATTATATGAGGCTTATAAAAACCCTTTGTCAAATTATCATATGCGTCATCCCAAATTCTGAGTTAACCAGGTCGTACCCATTGTCAAGAGTATGTTGTCCGAACAACCCAACAACCACAACGTACTAGTTTCACTATGCGAGCTACTCGACGTTCATGTTTGTTTCCCTCTAATGGCTCTCTTCATTAGACAAGTTCATCGAGGAAGAAGCTTGCGTGGCCAATATATTTTCTTCCTCCTTTCTATGGGGTCACCCAAATTAGGGCAGGACTCGTTTAGAACAGCAGAATCTAGCGTAGGGAGGACCCAGGCGAATGAAAATGGAAGTGGTAAATGAAGAGAGGAGAGAAAAGGGAAAGAGTGCACGTGAGAGGAGCAGTGAAAAGGTGTCGTGCTTTTTCTGCTTCCAAAAAGTGGAGGAAGAAAAAAGATATAAAAAAAAACAGGGAAAGAGAAAGATCAGAGAGGGTCTCTCTCTCGTCCCTGTTTTGGTTCCCTTCCCGATTTCACAGACAAGCTGCCAATTCTGCCACACTTTCTGCAATGTAGAGAGAGAGAGAGAGAGAGAGAGAGAGAGAGTGGGGACCCAAAATCTATCGATGGACAAAGCATTGGATACAAACACTTCGAAGGGCAGCATTGTTTATTGCAAAAGGCAACTCCTCTCCTCACGATTCAAATCCTCCTCTCTTCGGTTGGGTTTTGCTCTCGCTTAGGGGGAAGAAAGAAAAGATAAAAGAAGTGCGCCCCCCAGCTTACACCCTAACATTCTCTCTCGTTCCACCGTGAAAATGTGCGCATTGGCACCATCCGCAAAAACAACTACACATTCCGGGGTTAAAACCCATGTCTGGCGCGTCCTTGTATCATGGCTTCTGAATAATCTTCTGCATCTGAGCCCATCCATGCATGCATGCTTGTCTTGGGGAACGAACGGTGGAGGTGGAGATGCAGAGTACGGAGGGGCAAGAGGACCCAGGAAAACAATTTGCAAAGCCTGTCTGGCTACAAAGGATCAAAAAGGTAGGAGCAATAGTACCGAGTAAGTACTAATGAATTCATTGCTTTTAGCATTTCAATGATGTACATCATCATCTGAGAACAGAGCAGAGAGAGAGAGAGAGAGAGAGGAGGGCCCTGCGTGGCCACTACTTTTGGGCGTGGAACGTAAGATATAAGCACTGAAATTTATATAGACACTGTGGCCTGTGGTGGGTAGACTCGAAATGTGCCCAAAGATCATCTTTCGTAGTTCTTCGGGGGGCTCTCTCCATAGTCCCCTCCATTAATCAGCCCTAATTTGGGGCTTGGCAGATTTTGCTCCCCACTATCGAAACTTCTCCCCTCTCCTTGGAATATCTTGCCACCAAAATTCTTGCCTCTATTTACCCAAAAAAAAAAAAATCTTTCCTCTATGCAGGTGATAAGCACATCGCGTATCCTGACAGTCCAGTCGAGTTCAAACCACTTGGATATGCTCGCGTACGACGGCTCGACAATGAACGAAGGGTGCGTGAGATTAGTGTTTCTCCAGGCATACTTGGCACGGCTCCCGCTGTACCTTGAAAGCTTCGACCGTGGTTTTTTCAATATGTTGCGATCCTTTCGAGTGACGATATCATACTTTGTTTTACTCTTGGAGTGGATAGGCACGACTACATACTGGAAAGCAACGCCGAAGTCTTTGCTGCCCCGGTCGAGGGTTAGCACGTTTCTCTGACTGAATCCCCTCTTCCTTCTAACAACTATTATAACATCCAAATTACATTTCATTCAATCTTCATTTTGCAGCACGTTTGCCTGTTATCTATATATCTCTCACGAAGAAAAACTACACTTGTGGGGGAAGGCTGCAGTTATCATAATCCATGGTAAATGACGGGATATACTAAGAGAAAAGCAGCACCAGTTACGAAGTAGAGAAGAATGACATTATTTATTTTCGAGCATGGGCCATTGATGATGGTACCGTGAAGAGAAGAGGACATAATCCAGCTATATAATGATCTGTCGAATTTCATGATACAAGTAGGCAACAAGGTACATACATAAAATGAGGGTATAGGAGATTTACAAAGTTCTTGGAAAATAAAGAAAGTTTTGCAGGAGCCTTGAATATCTAGGCACATATCGATGCGCCGAAACATATGGGCCATCACTTGTGGCGAAACATGTAAAGCGATGACCTCTAAAATCCATAGATTATATGACGATTCATTAGAAATGCAAATGCTCATATCTCTTCGTGTTCTGTGTTTTGAACTCTAGAACAATTTACTGGGTCGACCCACGTGCATTGATGCCAGAAGTAAAGCTTGGAACTGGCATTTTCTCATTGGACAAGAAAAAGGCGTTCCTCAAAACTCGCATCTCTCGTTACTGCAATCCTCCCCCATTGCCCCATCCGAAGCATTAGTCTCCACACAGGTCGCACACTTAGCTTTTCATGAAGCATATAGCCCACGACACTCGAGCGACTTATTAGTTCCACACGTCACGAATGGGGCAGATTCAAAGGTTTAGACCACAACCTTTCTGCCTCATTTATCTATCCTTTTAGTAAGGGGGGGTGGGGGTTTCAGGGAGGTGCCTGGCTCCTCACTTTCGGCAGGTGCATAGGACCGGATAGAGAAGATAAGACTCGCGAGGTTCTATGTGCACTAGAAAAAAAATAATACGGCTTCGTTTGTCCACGCATCAGAAGATTCAGAAACCCATAGGCAGAGTCAACGAAGACGTCCGTACGCTCAGAGAGAGAGAGAGAGAGAGAGAGAGAGAGAGAGAGAAAGAGATGCAGGCTAAAGAACAGTGGGACTTGGAGCCCCTTTTTCCTATTTTTATTGCTGCTCAAATATTTTATCGTTCGAGGAAAATATGACAGGTCAAGTGTGTGCGGACGTCGGGCTGGTGGGGACTGCGGGGGTGGTGGTCGACCTTCGTTGGACAGATATGGTCCGGATTCGGATCGTCTGATCTGGGACGTCCGGATCAGATCTGCTCTGGTTTTAATGTCAGCCGTCGGATCCGATCCGACGGCTGATATTAAAGAGCGGGAGATTAGACCTTTTACGTTAAAAAAATATTTTTTTTTGAAAACGAATTTCTCTCTCTTCGTTTTCTCTCTCCCGCCCGCCATTCTCCAAAGAAAGAGGACGAAGATCCGGGGGAAGAGCAATCAGAAAATGGGGAAGACGACGAAGCCGACGAAGCGATTTTGCCCCCCTCGCGTCCCCTCGAGCGTCGATTTGCAAAGAGAAGTTCTTTAATCGGATTCCCATTCCACTGCTGTCTTGGTCGACTTCAGTTTGCAGAGAGAAGCGGGGAAGACGACGAAGCCGACGAAGCGATTTTGCCCCCCTCGCGTCCAATCAAGCGTCGGTTTGCAGAGACAAGTTCTTCAAACCGAGTTCCCATTCCACTGCTGTCTTGGTCGACTTCACTTTGCAGAGAGAAGTGGGGAAGACGACCTCGACGCCACATTCTCCCGCCATCACTTGCTTTGGTAGCCAGCTGACCAGGTGATTTTGGGGATTCCTTCTTCTCCGCATCGTGTGTGACTCTAGAAATGCATGGTTTCCCCAGACGTGTGCATTTCCCCTTTCTATTTGCAATTATATCCTGTTCTACCGAGCCCCCTGTTTTCTTAGATATTGCCTCGTTGTTTATTGTGGTTGATTTTGACTGACTGGTCATGTGATTCAGTTAGGCGTGTTGGGTGTTGACAGATTTTAGGGTTTCATGTCCCTATTTCAATGCCCCGACTATGCCGCTTGTCTGCTTCCTAGTTTGGTTGTCTGCTAAACTCTATGTCATATGGCTATGTTTGGTCGAGACGACCTCCAAGAATTTCACTGAGTAGATTTTCATGATTTGGTTGTGATCGTGGATTTGGGTAGACCCCCCTCATTATTGACCATATAGTGTGGTTATGCTAGGCATTGTTGTAAAAAGAAATGGAGCAAATATCCCTTGGGGACATTTTTAGTGCCGGTTAGATTTTCTGTTTTGAGAAAGGGGGCAATGGGGGGCTATCTAGAATGGCGTCATACCTTGTTACCTCGGTCTGCATATTCTATATTTTTCCTCTCTTTTGTATTTTGTTACTCGCAGATGGTAAAAACATGTTTATTTGCTGAACCGAAAGAGAACTATAATGTGGGTAGAAATGGTGAACGTCGATGCTTTTTCAGTAAAGGGTCGAAAATTGATTTGCTTAAGAACACATGTGCATGTTAATCTCATATGGTTATGAGTATGTTGTCATTTGATTACGCTAATTTGACTTGTTGTTTGTAACTGTTATTGCAGTTGCCGCTGGGGATGCTTCTTACTCACCAAGGAATGTCAGTTTAGGAAAACTTCTTTTTGTACTAGAGAATTGTTATCTATGAGGTAATCTTATCTTGAAACTCGAAGCGCTCCTAGTGCACTCATGTCTAAACACCTTAAGAATCATGAAACTATTAATGGCTTTAAAAGGTTTCATGGCAGTCTGTCTTAAAGCCTTTTTCATTCTAGACCAGTACTTTTGAGCATTGAGACAATTCATTTTTTAGTATACGCTTTGAAATTCCTTGGTAATGACTAATGAAGCTTTGGCTGCCAGGTTTTACTCATGAAGTTCTCAACCAATTGATCAAAATGACAATGCCTCCGTAAGGGATGGGATAAGAGATCCCATTTGTTGGGTTTTAAGGGCTTGAAAAAAAATTGAAAGAAGGCAAAACTGTTGGCTGCTCAAAGTAAAAAGTCTGCTGCTTCTTTGTTTATTATATCAGAATTTTCCAAGGAGGATATCTCAGTAGTAGTACAGGAAATTGCTGGTACAGCAAATGAAGTAAACTTGGGTTCATCATTTGTGACATCGATTACTGGTGGCGCTAAATAGGATAAAAGCAAGGGGAAAGGAGATTTTGCATGGAGCCAAAAAAGCAAAGAACAAAAGCGTGATCCTTTGAAGAAAGATTCTAAAAGTGCTTCTCAAACAGCAGAGTCAGAACAAAAATGTGAATTCTTGTCTGCGTCGTTTTGGGAGGTTAGTGATTGCAAATCTGAGATTGATTAGGAAAACTATTTTCTTTATATCATGCCATGATATCTTATTGATGTTAGCTTTGCATGTTAAGTCAAGCGGAGATCACCTTGACTCCAAGGAACTCCTTGAGGCTTCTTCACCTGAAGGACTTGCTGAGATATCAGGCTGCGTCTTTTTTGAGTAATTTCTGACTGAGATGTACTGAGGGTTCTTCTCTTGCTTGATTTGTCCGGTGAAACAGCAACCCTTTATATTTTCCAATTCAAATGGAGACTCCCTCTCAAATGGATGATCATGCACCAAAGTAAGTAATGTTTTCTTACTGTTTATTATGTTTTATTGTTGTTGAAATTTATTGTCTAATGACGTCAATGTATCCACTATTTTTTGTGTGATTTCATCAGTAATAATGATTGGACTCCACAAATGGGTATGGAATTTAATGACATAGATGAGGCATGGGAGTTTTGGAAGATATATGCATTGAAAATTGGTTTTGGTGTACGTAAAAGAGCAGCTAATAAAGGGAAGGATGGTGCCATAACTTCTACACACTTTTGTTGTGCAAAAGAGGGACATCGAGCAATAGATAAACGGATGAAATCAATAAGAAAGCCTAGGCCTGAAACGAGGATGGACTGCCATGCCCGAATGAGAATCAAATTAGTTCGAGGGAGCGGTAAATATCGTGTGTATGATTTTGAGCCAAACCATTCTCATCCACTCCACTTTGCAGAGTGTACTCACTTGATTCGGTCACATAGACAAATTACCGATGTTCAAGCTCAGGAAATTGTGTTGGCTGACAATGCAGGCCTAACCCAGAGACAGCAGCACGACTTGTCTAGTGTACAATCTGGGGGAAGAGAGAATGTTGGATACACGAGGGTTGATGTGAAAAACTATCTTCGCACTAAACGAGGGAGAGATATGGAGTTTGGAGATGCAGGATGTTTATTGAGGTACTTCGAAAAGCGACAAATTTTAGACACATCTTTCTTCTATGCTGTTCAGCTTGATAATCATGAGCAGATAACAAACATATTTTGGGCAGATTCTAGGATGATTATTGATTATGCCCTTTTTGGTGATGTTGTGACTTTTGACACCACATTTTCCACTAACAAAGAGTATAGGCCACTTGGTGTGTTTATTGGATTGAATCATCATAGAGGGCTTGTGATTTTTGGGGCTGCACTTTTATATGATGAAACTGCCGATTCTTTTAAATGGCTTTTCGAGACATTCTTGGGGGCACATAAAAATAGGAGGCCTGCAACAATTTTTACTGATCAAGATGCAGCAATGTCGAAGGCATTAGAAGAGTCGTTTCCTGAGACAAGACATGGATTATGTACATGGCATCTAATGCAAAATGCCATAAAAAATGTTGGTCATTTAATGAAGAGTGGATCTAATTTCTTGACTGATTTGAAGAAGTTAGTGTATGAATATGTAGAAGTAACAAAATTTGAAGAGGCTTGGGATTCATTGCTTTCATTATATGAAGTTGTTGACAATTCTTGGCTCAATAATCTGTATAAGTTGAAAGAGAAGTGGGCTAGATGTTATATGAAATCTACAGTGACCTTGGGGATACGTAGTACACAGTTGAGTGAGAGTTTGAATGGAGATTTAAAGGATTATCTTGCATGTAATATAAATCTAAATGGATTTTTCAAGAGATTTGATAAGGTGGTGAACGATAAGCGGTACAAAGAATTACAGGCTGAGTTTGATGCTAGAGAGAAATTGCCAACAATTTTGTGTCAGACATCACCTATGTTACAGCAAGCAAGCAAGATCTATACACCTTCGATGTTTGAAAAATTTCAAATAGAATTTTTGAAAACTTTAGGCCTAGTTATCAAAGAATGTAATGAGATGGGTCTCTTACGGGAATATGTTGTTGGCTCATTTGGTATAAATGATTCAGATTATAAGGTCATGGGTGGGCCAAGCAATGAAGTGGTGAATTGTGCTTGTAATCATTTTCACACCGTTGGGATCCTATGTTGTCATGCCTTAAAGGTGCTTGATATTTTGAACATAAAGTTACTTCCCACTACATATATTTTGCGGAGATGGACACGGGAAGCAAGAGATGGAATTCTAGAGAAGCATGGTTTAGATACTCAGGTATAAATTGTCGTTACACTCTTTTTTACTCAATTTAATATTTTAATTTATTGGTAACTTCTAATGACCTCTATATCTTCATTTAGGGGAATGGTGACATGGATGCTACTGATAGATATAGAGAGGTCTGCCCTGAGCTTGTGAAGATTGCAGTCAAGGGCTCACAAACTATTCAGAGATATGAATTTATCAAGAAGATGATTTTGACCATAAACAAATCTCTCGATGAAATGCCGCTTGGAGGTGAGTGTCAAAGAAATTCAATCTGTTTAAGTGAGGACATAAGTTTGATTGCAAAGTGTACGGGTTTGAAGAAGAAAGATGCACGAAAAGGAGGAAAGCGGCACAAGAGTTTCTTGGAGAAAAATAAAATGAAAAGAAAGAAGCGAAAGGATGCATCTCAATCTTCTTTGCCCGTATCTACTGCACCTCAAATTCTTGAAAGCTACAAGAATCTTCGGGGTTATTATAGTAATCTACTTAGTAGTTTTGAGGCACCGGTAGACTTGAATATGCCTTCCGTGATAGCACCGCTTGGTGACGGGTAATGTTCTATTCTATTTGCACAAAGTTATTATCATTTCATTATGTTCATTTTTTCACAAGATGTGTGCACATTTATAATTAAATTAACTCTTTTTATTTCTTCTATTTGACAGTCAGGATGTTGGAAAAGATATTCCGATACACTTACGTGAATTGGAAAGTATCTTCCTCATCGTTGGAGTCCACTTGAGTCTCATATATATATACATATATATGTTGTACATATGTGTGTGTGTATATATGGAGATAGATTTTACCTGCCAATACCAATCATCGGATGTTGAACTCTATTTAGTCTTAGTTCCTCTTTTGGGAGTTTCATTTTTTCAATTCTAACCAAATTTGTTTATATGTGTTTGCAATAATTATTAATTGTAGAATGGCAAGGACAAGCGAGCAAGCTTGAAGTGGTGGATTTTTTGGTGCATTTTTTGGTGGATTTTGTTTTTTGCCACGAGGAATATGCTGAAATATATTCCTTTTGGATGAGTTCAACACCGAGGGAGTTGAAATAGTAAGGGCTATGGCATTAGCAAAGGGCTATTTGGCAATTTTAACATCTTTAATCATTGAATAAGTAACGGAGTATCACGTATCTCACTTTTATTACATTCTGCAGGTCCTACATGCTGGTGATAAATTTTGTGGCTCTAGTAGTGGTTATAGTGTCTCGGGTGGCTTTCATGGAGTTGGCTTATCAGTGGTTAATGCACTATCTGAGGTGAGCCTTCTCTCTTTTGTGAACTTATCTGCCTATTTCCTGCATAGAGGAAACCTTTTTGACAGCTTTAAATGTCATGTGCTTCCACTTGAATCAAAGGATCGGGGGACATGCATACAATTTTGGCCGAACAAAGAAGGTAATTCTTGACAACACCGCATGCCTTCACGATTAAGAGTGAAATTTTCTGGCACCACTATATAGCAGAGTTAATATCGAAGAGCCTATCACCAGTATCCCTATTTATAGCTGTGCCAATGGTAGATATCTCTCTCTCTCTCACACACACACAGGTCTTACGATCTGCTAATTGCAATAGTTTCTTCTGTTGGCTTAAGATGCATACATCGGAGGATTGAATTTGCTGTTCAGGCGTTGGGCCAATAAGAAAATGGCTGGATCAACAAAGAATGGAATAGACTGAAAACCGAAGAATATTGGAGTGAAGAAGTAGCAAGGAGAGGTAATTTTCCAATGATTCATCAATTGTAGGACCATTCGGTGAATCACATGACTCGAATTCGATCTTTTTGACTCGAATCAATCTTTCCTATTTTGCAGGTTCAGCAGGGGACTCAATTTGGCAAACTTGACGGCAGCGGCCAGTCTTCTTGGACGTTCATGGGATGCAATTTCTCAACTTCAGGGGCAAGTCAATGCCAAGCAGCAATAACCGTCGTCGTTGTCCTCATGGGTGGCACTCAAAGAGTTCCACCACAGACTACACAATCATTGCTTTTGATGCCTCACCAGTCAGCAAAAGGAATTACCTAACTCAAGGAAGGTCCAGGTACGACGTTCTATTGAATACCTAATTATTCGACCTTGCATAACTCAGTCCATTCGAGATGGAAAAAAGTCTCGTCCAGTCTAACCAAGGACTATTGCTTCTAGGCGCACGTTGAGGAGGCAATCATATCGGGCAAGTTGCTCAAGAGCGGAGAACCAAACACGGCCATGGAGAGAAGAGAGGAGTTGGTTGAGTTCGAGCAGTACGTGATGAGCTTGCGTTCAATTAGAACTGGCAATTGATCTCGTGTCCGTCCACTTGGATGGAAAGTTTTTTTTTTAAATCTTCCCTCCCTCATTTTCACCTTTTCTTTTCGGTTTGCTGCAGTTTTTGCAAACTGATATACATTTGGGATATGATATTAGCGATACAAGAATGAGATTAGAGACTATAATTACGCAATGTGAATTAACTGAAGGAAGCAATTTTCCAATTATTCTACCGTTTGTTTAAGCATTTAATTATTGGGTGAGTTTATTATTTGCAAATTTGTCATGTTTTTGCAAAAGTGAGATGAGTCAATGAACTTACTAGGCATTATCGAGAGTTCTTACGTTAGTTATGAAAAGCTACTCATCACTATCCGACAGGCCGACACCCTAAAGTCAAGGGTTCACAAGCTCGTCATAACTACTAGTGCATCAATGATATGTAAAGCTCTTTCTGATGAGTTGTATTCAATTTTCGAGCTCCACTTTGGATCATCACTTAAATACCAACAATGAACAACAACTAATAACGCATATGATCACCCATCGACACAAATTATAACCAATCTCAATGTCGCATGTTTGAATAATCAAAGATTGGTCCGTTAAATAGCGACATATATTTGATTTACATATTTACTCATCAAGATGAACAAATGCATCCTCCTAAAAAACCACAAATTAGAATAACCTACTTTGATAACTTGAGTAGCGAGTTATTTTGTCTCTAGTTCCTTTTCTGTCAATGACCTGCTACTTAATCAAGCAATATTTGAGGACATTAAGCTGTTACATCTTTGATAACTTAAAGCCTCCAACAGCTTTTATGCTACACTAGGTACACTAGAATGAATAGCAACTTTAAAGTCTCTTTATTCAAACAAATGTTAGTATGACATTCAATTCAACACCTTTAGGATATAGATAAAATCGAAAACTCCTATCTAATGTATCTGGTAAAGTATAATAGTCATACAAAAATGGGTGCAAGCTTTGATACTCTATTGAAAATCCCAATATATATGGACAAACTCTCAAAACACAAGCCATGACGAGTGTTATGGTGGCAAACATCTTTATCAACACATGCAGGGAAGGCCCGGCTATGTCCTTGAAAGGGTCGTCCACACTGCATCCAATAGAACCAAAATCAGTAAGCAATTAGGTTATTACCATCATCAAGGAACAATCAACGAACCAATAGAGCTTTGTAACAGAGGTCAAGATATAACAAATAAAAATAACCATCTAGTTTGTCAATATAATTGGAGCAAAGATTCAGAGGGTCGAGAATCTATGTGCAAACAGACTATCTATAGGCAACTTTGAGGTCAAATGACTGCAACATAAGAATGGATATTCAAATGAAAGAACCTACATATAGGCATCGAACAGATAAAGTAAATAAAAATTTTGTCAAGCAGTTTCTCACTTTGGGCCTGCAGACATTATCGGGCAGTTAGATGGCGTGCAGAATTCAGTGAGTGTACAGTATAGAATGTTCACTTGATTGAAAAAGTCCACGGCTGTACAAAGCAAAGAACCCGGACAGAAAATTAATCAAAGGAAAAGAATTATTGTGCTATGTGTGTGCAGGCTCACGCGCATGAATTTAATTGTTTGACTATTCATATATTCTTGTTAGCAAATTAATACTGCAGAAATACTCACTACTCACTTCCAGCCACTTGTTGATGTCTTCTCCAGGGGAGTAGAATCAATATATCTTTGTAGTTGAGAACCCTAAAATTTGAATACCCGGAAAGAAGAAACACGTGTAGATAAATTGCTTAGTTCATCCAAAGTTGATTGATGAAGAGTAAAAACATCTCAACATGAAACACCAACCTTACTTCCAGATGGAGCGCTCTTCTTAAGCCGAAAAGTCTTCTGGTTTTTGCATAAGTCATGATTGGGTACAACAACATGAGATCATTACAAGCCAGTGATGAGTACTTCAAAGATCATTGAGAATTGATTTCGTTAGTTCCCATCTCCTGTTCCTATTCGTTCAATGACAATGATAATCATCTGCAAGGACATTCTGTGATTTCTAGATAACACAAACTATTTAAACCGGCTCAGTAAAGGCTTCAATTCAAAACTAGGTAGAAAAATCGACCGTCACAGCAAACGATAAAGAGCTCAAAGGTCACCCAAATAGGTCCATTTTTCAATCTACTTGCACTCTCCCTATGGTTTAGCATCAGATCAATGTTCAGCTGCAAACCAGGAAAAAAGAATCTGCCATCATGGCAAAAAATAAACAATTCAAAGATCACCAAACTGGGTTCATTTCCTAACTGATTACCAACTCTGTATGGTCTAAGATCAGATCAATGTTCAGCCGCATCATCTGCAGCCATGCAATGCAACTCTAGAAATGAAACAACATAAAAAACGAGAAAAAGGCCAACGTTTTTGCAGCGATCGTTTCAAGTCTCTGCATTCCAAGATCACCGCCATTCCATCTCATGACCATCTAGCACACAGACGGTTCGACAGCAAATCCTTTTCCTAAATTAATCAGGCTCCGAGACGCACCATCCAAAACCCATGATCCTAAACGCAAGGAAAAGCACGAACCAGTAGAGACACATGGAAAGCCAAAGACAGGATAGAATGCTGATTTTTTTTTTTCAAAACAAACGTTCATGTAACAAAGAAAATTAAGGAGGATGAAAGAAAAAAATAGAGAGAAAGATAGTGAAACATAGAACTTCTATAGTAAACTTTGCATGCATCCCTTCGCTCTCTGCATTTCGTACACTGCTCCAGTTTCAGGAAGGTGCATATCTTAATGGCAATTGATGGAACAGACAATAATTATTAATTTAGCTAACCCACTAGACTATCTAAAATCGTTAGTTTAGCCAACTGATTTTCTTTTGCATAGATTTGATTAACTTATTTTAACATAGGGGATACCACTTCTTCTCCACCTAATCATCCCAAAATTCACTCAAACGTAGAACCAAAATCTTTCTTTCACTCTAGAGTAAGCAGACGAACCAACTAACCCAATTCGATTCAGCTCTCTCGATTGCAGATCCGAACCACCCATTTGCACAAATCTTGAAAACACCCAGAAACAAGCAAACCCCACAAAAGAGCAGGAACATCAAGTGCCCGAGCGAGCTTCTTCCTTTCCTTCAACCCCAGGTCCCCGACCACATACTCCACCGGACACCAAAACGCCGAAAGTTACACACTTGGACCAAAATCAAGCAAGGCGGCACATGCACGCAAAACTCACGATAACAACTGCACAGCAGAATCCAACCACACATAACCTTTGTGGTGTCGAGCCAGACCAAGTTGAGAGGGTTGAAGTCGAGCGGTGAGTAAGGACAGTCGAGGATGGACCATGCCCGAAGCTGCGAGGAGGCTAACCCGGTACGATGATCTCAGAGAGCCGCTGGCACTGCTTCGACCGTTTCTCCTCCTCCTCCGTCGACGACGATCGCTGCCACCAGCAGCAGCAGAAGGTAAGCGGTGAGGAAGTTGACCCGAGCTACCACTCTAATCTGCTCTCCTCGAAGCCGAACCGGCGCCCGCAGTGCCGGAGTTTGTGCGCGGAGACCGGAGATCCGACGCCGCCGCCACATCTGCAAATCGACGCTCGAGGGGACATGAGGGGGGCAAAATCGCTTCGTCGGCTTCGTCGTCTTAGACAGGGGGCTCGGTAGAACAGGATATAATTGCAAATAGAAAGGGGAAATGCACACGTCTGGGGAAACCATGCATTTCTAGAGTCACACACGATGCGGAGAAGAAGGAATCCCCAAAATCACCTGGTCAGCTGGCTACCAAAGCAAGTGATGGCGGGAGAATGTGGCGTCGAGGTCGTCTTCCCCACTTCTCTCTGCAAAGTGAAGTCGACCAAGACAGCAGTGGAATGGGAACTCGGTTTGAAGAACTTGTCTCTGCAAACCGACGCTTGATTGGACGCGAGGGGGGCAAAATCGCTTCGTCGGCTTCGTCGTCTTCCCCGCTTCTCTCTGCAAACTGAAGTCGACCAAGACAGCAGTGGAATGGGAATCCGATTAAAGAACTTCTCTTTGCAAATCGACGCTCGAGGGGACGCGAGGGGGGCAAAATCGCTTCGTCGGCTTCGTCGTCTTCCCCATTTTCTGATTGCTCTTCCCCCGGATCTTCGTCCTCTTTCTTTGGAGAATGGCGGGCGGGAGAGAGAAAACGAAGAGAGAGAAATTCGTTTTCAAAAAAAAAAATATTTTTTTAACGTAAAAGGTCTAATCTCCCGCTCTTTAATATCAGCCGTCGGATCGGATCCGACGGCTGACATTAAAACCAGAGCAGATCTGATCCGGACGTCCCAGATCAGACGATCCGGATCCGATATGGTCCAACCCTTGTCAGAGACTTGCAGGCAAATCCATGTGACCCCCAAAGCTTCTGACCTTCAGACCAAGAAAACTACATTTTACCAACGGCAATCATTCACTCCCCCCCTTCATTTCTCAGACCCTCGCCCCTCTTTTTAAAGAAACAAAAATTGAGATTTGTAATACCGTCCTTTGATTTTTAATTTAATTTTATTAATACAATCCCTGAACCAGATTGAACCCAAAATCGTAATAATTATCCAAAATTTAGGAATTACACTGAACAGATAAAAATTTTGGGAATTACATCACATATTAAGGTAAAGTTCGGGCTCCCTTCTTCTACAATACAACCTAGGATGAATCTCTAATCCCATTCCATTCATCCAAAAGAACTAATCAAAAGAGTTTGCCATATGTGTAAGGAAGGTCCTCCTCGCTAAAAGCAAAAACACTAGTAGGGGTGAGAGATAAACGAGAACCTATGCACGCGGACAACAAAAGCCAACGTCGCGGACCTGCACATGACCTAGAAAAATGAGTTGTGTGTCGTCTTTTATGGAGAAACCAGGCAGAGTGGCTGGAAATCTAACAAACTATAGTTTGGCATCCATCAGCATGTGCTCATACATGTGTGTACCAGCGATGCGTGTCTGTTACGTACTTGCCGTCTCACCTAGGGACCATGATGAGATCAAGATACAATGCTCACCTCTGTGATTTGGCTTTTTGTTAACCCCCTTCTCATCTCGATCAGTGTGGAGAGAACGATCCATTCTGCAATTCCTTAATTATACTTTTCAAGAATTTGATTAGTTTAGTTCCTCGCCCTAGATATGTTAGATTAATAATTGAATTACGAACCAATGTCACTAGAGTGGAACTTTACCAATGCATCAGTGCCGAGTTCACAAAAGTTGAAACTTTAAAGTAGTAAATAATCACTGCCATAACATATAAATAAAGAGGATCGAAGTAAAATCCCCTACCAAAACTTTAGCCTAATTTTGTAGAATTCTAAAGTCCCGGTGATCACAGACAGCACATAGGCATAAAGCAACAAGATGGCCAGGGATGTGAGTGGTGACGCAAACAAAGTCTCGAAAAACAGGTTAACCACACCCGTTAGCACATTTGCCTGCAAATAAGCAGAAATAAACATTAGGTGATATCAAGATTCAGCAAACATAGTTCTGCATGAAGAAAATCGCTGTACCAGGAGGAATGAAATCAGTAAATTCCGGTTGAACGCATCCTCAAGAACTGAATTTTTGCTCCCACCAACATAATCAGAGAGCATGAGTATGGCTAATACCTATAAAACATGCTATAGTCTGTGAATGACCACAAGGGGATAGCACTGTGTGTTTGCACAAGCAAATTGGTCATTAAAAGTAAACAAACGTCTAACTAGTGCTCAAGTCACTGCTCTAAGCAATTCACATGCATCTCTTTCAAAAGTCAACTTGAATAGCACATATTAACCACTGGTACTTTGACTGTCGATATCCATCAAGCAACAACTTGAGGGTTTAAGATCAAGGACTTCTTTGTTCCCACTTAAAAATAAGCAAAATGCAGTTGTTGCTTTTCATCCAAGATTAAAATATCATTTAATTTCAAAATTATGAAAAGACTGCGTGAAAAGGTTAAAGTGTGTGCATACAAGATTTAGATCACCCCTTAAGTGAAAAGGACACATACTTCCCATGATTGCGGCATGTGATACATTATTCAGCATGAGATGACTCATGGATGAGTAAAATCACAACATACGTATTAATAGCCGATACTGATTATCTATCCAAGAATCTCTTAAATAAAAAAAGACACGATATTTGCCCTACCAGGCAGAAACAATCGTGCCGTATGACATATTTTCAACATGCTTTTAAACTTTTGGGCTTCACTATAGCAGAGGGAAACAGCAGTGACCTGAAAGTTTTGTGCCAACACAAGGGTAACATAAGCCAGGTTGCACTGCAAAAAAAGAGATCGATCCTTTCTTAAAGCTTAGGTAGAAGACTTTCTTGAGTAAAGATCGATGCAAGCAAAGAAATCTCACCATTCTACGTGAAACACGTTCAACATGCTTGTCCAGAATTATTGTCAATAACCTGCCACGTGCATTGAGAGAAAAATGTTGGTCCATATTCGGTCTATTAAACACATTGCAAGTTTCGTCCCAAAAAAAAAAAAACACATTGCAAGTGACATGAAGAAGAAGAAGAAGAAGATAAGAAGCTGGTACCAGAATATAAGTGCAATAATCCATACTCTTCTTCTTGCCCATTCTTTGCCTCTGTGTGTAGCAGAGGTGTGGTTTCCAAAGAAGAGATAATTGCCTAACTGAACGCCAACAAGGTACATGCCCCAATATCCTAAAATATGCCATCAGCTTATAAACGTAAGCCAATTGAGGGTGAAGAATCGTTTATGAAGAAACTAAAACATAAACTGCCAAGAAATTGAATATTTTTCAATATTAAATCTATAGCTCAGTGTTGACAAGGAAAGCATGGCTCCTAAATTAACTAACATATAAATAAGTTAATGCATTCCAAGTAATCATAGCTTCCCCAGAAATTTCATACTGAAAAAAAAAATCTGGAATTTATCCATGCAGAAAGGAACCAAGCCATTGGACAGAATACGAGGTAGACATGCAGTGAAATCGCCCTTCGCAACACAGAAAAGATGGTATACCCAAAAAATACAAACTGGGCTCATGTATATAACACCTCCATGCCTTCCCCTCCCCCACCTCCCCCCCCCTCCCCCCTAAAAAAAAAAACCCCTCCTTTTCCTTTCTCTCTTCTTTACCCTTCTCCCCTCTCTTGCTTGATTTTATAATTCACCTCAAATGCAATCCCCATTTTTCTGGTTAAGATGCCAATCCACACCCTAGCCAACCAAATGTATACTTAACAACAGGGAAAAGCAATTAGGTAATACTGAGAAGTCCTTACCAAAAATGCTGAATATTCCTTCCTTATTCTGACTAATGATGCTGGAACCTCTTTCACTGGAAATTAGATAAAAGTTTAACCCCTGCATGAGGCAACTTTGATAGCCTGAGCAAATTAAGAAGTCAATTTACTTAACGACACTAAGAAAAGTACAGAAGATGCTTGATCAAGCAATAACATATCACTAGTGTTAAAAAGTACCTATCAAAATTAAGAAACCTAGTATCCCGCAATTCTTTGGGGAAATGTTTATTGAAGAGGTTAGCAAGGAGACTGCGGCAAGGGTGAAGAAGAAATTCCAGTGCATTCCATACTCCCCAACATGAACCTAAGACACGGAGGGAGAAAGGAGATAAGTATACATTGGAGACAAGTGGCAGACTGCATGTCACAACATTAATCTGTTTTGACAGCTATGAAGCTCAAATCACGAACAGACTGCAGTAATACATCGGAGGTCCTCAAACAGAGGTCCAACAGGGTCCAAGGGGAGTAACCCTCCAAAAGTTACCAAGGGAGAATATAATGCTGAATCTTGCATATTGACAAGACCATTCTGCTAAGACTGTTGTCTAGTTTAAAAAAGAAAACAGGAAGCACAGAGAGTGTGAGAGGATGTCCGAGTCCAGTTTTTTCAAAAGCTTATACCGTAATCCTTTGATAAAAAAAGGACACTATTTGGAGCTGATGATAGTAGCCGCTTACTCAAGAATCCTGTGTAAATAGAGTTCCTATGACTACCCCGATGGAATTGGTGTAAATAGTTCTAAGCATACATCTTCCGTTTAATATAGACCTACAGACTTTGAGAAGATACTTATCCATCAAGAGTAGTACTAACCTAAGTTTAGTCTCTCTACATTCATGTACATATCTACTTATAAAGCACCCTTGAGAATGATAATTAACTCTATCCTATTTGCAATAAAAATAGGCCAATGCTGGTAAAAGCGATCTAAGGGAAGATATTCCACCTGATAATCCACACCAGCCGTAGAAACAAGCCGTCCAAACCCTAACACAATTAGAGGACTGGTATGTCTCAGTGCTGTCATCAAATTCCTGAGAAAAATAGAGTAAGAAATGAAAAATAAAAACAATCAAAGCTTACTTTTAATAGTGGATGTCTGCATTATTCATCGGTTGACTACTTTCAACTTTTTGCACCTAATGTCACAATCTTTCAATCTTGTGCATGGAACTATTTAAGGATGTAGAGACTAATGAATTGAAAAACACTCACACAGATGAAATATTTCGAGCTTGTCTTGACACCAAAGCATTTGCCAGCACAAATGAACCAACACCAAGATCCATCTGGAGAATGTATCAGATTAATATGTCAAATATGGCAGTTCAAGCTACTTGTTATAGTTCTTTTTTTTCTCCTTTGAATACTGAACTAGTTCAAGCTACTTTTAAAGATGATTCTGTGCCAGCTATACGATTTAAGAATAGCTTAATTTTTGAAGTAATTGACTTCAACCCACAAAAGTAGCACCATAAGAGGAGCTCATGCATCTTACCAATCCAGTGCCAAAAGTTTCAGTTTTGGCGTATCTCCTTGGGAATATTCTAAAGTCAACGGCCAAGATACACAAACAAGTCACAATCATCTGCAGCAATCAACATCGTGGGCAAAACTATGTCATAAGGAAATGGATAATCTGCAAAATAAGTTGTACTAACATGAAAGAAAAGCATCCAACTTGAATACCATGCAAACCCTGTACAATGAAATATCTGTCCTCAAAGAATTAGGTGCCACTGTTGAAGGAAGAGAAGAATAAAATCTGCATGAAACTATCAATACATGGGTCAGCAACAAAATCGAAGCCAGCTCTCAAGCCAGCTGTGCAGGAAAGCATCCTGTTCTACACTGCTCAGAAAATTGAAATAAAAACATGCAGACTTCAGAGTACATACAAGCATTTAGGCACATACATGCAGCTTACATATTTTGCATAAAACGTTCATGTCAGCATATGAGATACTGATCCAAAAATAGTATTTAAAGAGTGAACCTTTTGATTGCTGCAGATAGAACCAGAGAAAATGTCAATAAAATTGTTGACAGGTATGTCCATTCTGATAGAACCTGGGATATGTAAACTGCATGATTAGGAGCAGAATAGAGTGTGTAGAATAGGTAAAAGAATAGCATGAAAGATAAGTATTAGCCTATGCAATGGCTAAAGTGTAGCAACCTAATGCAGGAGATATATCTCTCTCCATTCAAGCTAAAATGATGCACCTGAATTTCCTAAAAGTGAAAGCAGCTGTTTCCCAGAACAGATCTTGAGCAACCACATAGCTCAGTGGTATGGAATATGAACATCGTTACATAAATGACGCTCCTTTTATCCCTTTCTATCAGTGTCCGTTAGATAAATTGGTTGTATAGACCTCAAATATTAGAGAACAGAAAATCTAAAACAGCTTAAACAAATAAATACTGCCCCCAAAATATATTATTTCAGGAAAGTCACCGATAAAAGGTCTAGGAATTGTCAATCTCTAAGAATTAAAGGAAGATAACAAAACTTGGTGGTTAAGAACACTTTGGTGATACTGAGTTTATGAAATTATGAACATCAAATCCTGCTCACGGTCCTGACTGATAAGCAATAAAAGCCCTCTAGTACACAACCTTCATTCAACAAGCTGAGTTGCTAGTCTAAGAAACTCACAGTAAAGGATAACAGTATGGGGACAATAATACATAGGTAATCCATTGTCGATGTCGCCATGTAAGCCCTCCAGCTCTTAGGTAAAACTAATGAGTCATGGTTTCTCTTTGACAAAGCATCCTTGTGATTGAGGTCTGCCAAAATAGAATAATATCAGAATTCCAATCTCAGATACAGGTATGCTTCATTAAAAAAAAAAAATAATAATAGTAACCCTTCTGAGAGGCTATTCCATAAAGCCTAAGAGATATTGTGCAGAGCAGCAGGTTCATGGAAAGTTCTAAAGGTATGAGAACTTCTGTGCCCTTGCTATAAGATTTTGAACTCTGCTTCTTTAAAATTTGGTTTATTTTTGCAAGTACAATATATTTGGTATGAACACATTAAGCCTCTGCTCTGATACATCGAATGAAGCCTTGGAACCATACACAGGGATCAAATTTAACCTTTGCATTTGGCCTACATTATACAGGCTGGAGTTTGGAATTCAACCATAGTTACAAATATTTTACAAACTCAGCCACACCACAATGCAGACTTGAGCTTCCACGTTCACTTGACATTGAAATAAGAACATTAATCATGCAGCTGCTACTATTATCGCGGATGAGAACACCACTGCCACAACATGTCTGCCGCCACGAACACCACCAATGTCAAGCCCAATCCCAACCCACTACACACTACTATCACCACTGCATCACACAACAGCGGCTATTAATGCCGCTTCCTATCATCACCACCATAGTATGACTGCCGACTCCCACTTCCATCATTGTCACCTTTGCCACCACCGCCACAGCTTTGCACCCAGCAGGTCCACCAAGGGAACCGCCATCTTCAACCGTCACCACAAGTTATGCTTGCACCACCGTCAAACAACATATTTTTAATCTCAAACACCCTCACCGAGTTTCCATATCTGCATTTCCAAACCAAACAGACTCCAAAGCCATCCCGAACATACAATCCTAGCACCGCATGTTATGATCCAATTGAACGACACAAACAACGTCCCAAGCAATCGACACGGTAATAGCCTGAAGAAAGCAATAAGATCGGTACCGGAGGGAGAGCGAGAGGCGAGCGAGTGTCGCAGAAGCACAATGACCTGAGAAGATGGAAATAAAGCGAAACAACAGTGAGTCCGCCGCCAAAGGCAGTGCGCGAGAAAAGCCACGAAGGAGCGAAGAAGCGGCTTACGGGGACGATGGTGGAGAGAGCGGCGATCTCGAGCATGGACGAACCAGTCAGATTGCTGACGAACCTGGCAAGCACGAAGGATCTCCGAGTGAGCAACGCAGTAATCACTGAGGATGAGAATGAGAGAGAGAGAGATCAAACTCTTCTTTGAGATGCTTGCTAGGATTGAAGGACTTGGCGCGAGAATCCATTGCTGGCGGTGAAGAGACAGGAACTCCAAAATTCAGTTTCGATCACTGAGCTGAGAGCAAGGCACCGGCATTCCTCTCCATCTGCATTAAATGTTGGGGTGACCGTCGGTGCAGGCCGCAGGGTTGAATGGCGAGCCGGACCCGACCCGGTTCTAGATCCTCCGGGTCGTCAATTCGATTCTCGATTTATTAGGGAAAAAAAGTGTGCGAAACCTTAACTTCTAGTTTTGGGAAGGACCGGGAACTAAAAACCGGGATTTCCACTTTCTTTTATTGATTTTTTTATCTTGCGCATCTATCTTCTACAATTTGTTGTTATTGATGAAGGAGGATTTTTGTTGTTGCACTAACTTTTATTTTGCTTAATTATAAATTAAACAACAAAAAGGAATAAAGAAATGAAACAAAGAAAAAAGGGAATTGGCCCATTTTCTTATTGAAAGGCTAATAACTACGTAAATTTCATATTTTAAATTTAAAAAATTAGGAAACCGATTCTGACAAAGTAGAGTTTAAGCTTTAGGTAGAACCTAAACCGACTTTAAAACCGCTTATCCTTAATCGAATTTTTAAAATTCTAAAATAATGACTACTTTTTCTAAATAGAAAGTGATTTTTCTTCCAAACACAATCTTAAAAATCACTTCAACTCTTTTCGTGACAAGTCGGATCTTTTATTCAAACGGAAAAGTATACAAAAAAAATGCATTCTGAGTAGGTTTCATATTTGTGTCAACTATTGGCTTAATTTCTTGTTGTTACAAAAACGATTCAACCTAATTATTAATTTATTTTATCATTAATGATATTGAAAATATATCCTGAAGTGATAGTTTTCAGCTAAGCCACGTCATGTCGAGTTTAGGTATCATGATCATGGGTTCCTCTGATTTGGTGTCAAATAAAAATCCAGCATCATGTCAAAATTGTTTTGAGCATGTTTTGTTTCTGTTCCATGTAAGCTAAAAAAAGCTAAAATCAGCCTTTGTTTTTTCCGTTCATGTACATTTTTCTCATATCTCTTGGATCTAAGCTTTATTTATTTTACAAAGAAAAAAGCTTTTTTAAAATGATCAATTATATAACTTACAAAACTAAATGGACGAAAAATACCTCTATCCACCCTAAAAAATTTACATGTACGTTATTATTGATAATGAAAACCAAATTTATCAATTAATTATTTCATACAGTATAAATAACCATTATTAAGAAAATATCTTTTAAATTATTCATTTTTGGCTTGATAAATGGATCCTAACGTCACTAATCATCCTTCAGAAACAGTGATTCAGTAATTTCAGGTGAGCTCAAATTGCCACGGCTTCATATTGGAGGCCAAGCGTGGAATGCGCTCGGTTCAGCTGCACTAACAAGAAACACAGACATGAAGATACGTGATGCCCGAAACTATTGCCAAGGTTACAAATGTAACAAATGACTGAGCGACAGTTCATTGCTCGAGCATTTCGCAGACAGAGAACCGCTTTTAACCGAAGATTATTGGAAATTCCAAAACGGGTCCGTTTCACAATCTGAAAATTCCGAGTAATCCACCCTCCCGGATGGACCTTCTCTCCTCAACGGGAAGACATTTGACCTTTAACAGATCTTTCCCAGAACATGAGGCCGGGAATGAGATTCGAGCATCAAGCTCCTTGTACAGAATGAAGAACTTATATGCAAGAAAAAAGGACTCCTGAACTCAAGCGCATCCTTCCCGACTTCATTTTTCCCTTCCTTTTCCTTTCCTTCCTCCCCTCGGAGCAATGCATCTCCTAAGCGGCTGAAACCAGCAAACTAGTTGGACACTCAAGACGAGGCTCAATGATACTCTTGTGCCTCTGATGTTTCCTGCTCAAACATCTTGTGAGTAGGGTTGTTATCAGGTAACTGCTGCTTCCACAGCGAGCTTTCCCAATGTCACTCGATGTCATCAATCCAGTCACCATATATCCTGCTGATCTTGTCGGGACCCTTCCATTTCTGATGAGTCCTCTGTCCTGGCCTCTGTATTATGATTGCTGATCTTTGTGATGGAACTCCGATGTGGTAAGCATCTCCATGGGGAACTGAGACCACTGACGTAACTGCAGTGTCTGCAGGAATTTTTGACGGAGCTCCCCCCTGCTTTGGATCAGGAGGTGCTGAAGTAGAATCTCTTGCCTCAGACTCCACAAGCCCACCACCATACCTGTGCAATTCTGCGCATATCCAGATACCATGTCAAAGATTTGGCAGTACTTGCATCATGAAGCAACTAAAATTATTTGGTAGAACCAACAGGATATACTTCTGATAATGTGGAAGAATACCACGAGAATGCAGTTTTAGTCTTCCAGACAAAATTTATCGATTTAAGCAGTCAAACACACGCCAAGGCAAAAAAACAATAAATGGTGCATCATCATATATGAAGAGGATCACCAGTTCAGCACACATCACCGCCATAATTCCTAATACTATGCAGTAACTGGGTAAGAATTGCCTAATCTAATTACTATGTTCAACATTGGTGCGTCCTGGCCACACTAACTCAACTGTCATTTATAGTGAAAGGCAACCAACAAGAAGAGTTGGCAACTATATGGAGACTAAGGATATTTTGCTAATAGGAAGTCTTGGGTATCCAAGAAAAAAAATGGAACTGCTGCTTTCTCACAGTCCATGATCCTCCACTTTTTTACGCAAGTTTCTTCCATCTCCCGAGCAACCATGTCATGACTTCTGTCTTGTACTTTGTATATCCACATGTCTAAGGTCTTCAAAGACTATTTGCACCTTTGATTTTTTAATAAGATTATTCAAGTGGATTATGCTTAGTTGGTTGGTCATATGGTACAGCTTCTAAGTTCTCAGGAGTGAAGGTGTGGCTCAGAGAAGGGTTGGTGAATGGTGTCATCTGCAAAGAAATCTGGCAGCGAGCGAAGTCACTTCTTAATAAGGGGGATGGCGTGTGTGAGTAACAACTAAGTAATGTGGAAGAAAATTTTTATTTCTAAGCCCCCTTTACCATTCAGAACCGTATAAAGAGAGAATGGTTACCAGACTATAGCACACAGCTGAACATACCTCTCTTCATAAGCTATAGACATCATTAATGTTAATGTATCAAGCTAAAAGTGATCAGAGCAATTGAGCACGCACAAAGAACCTCCATGAGAGCTATTGATATTTAAACAATCAAATATAGTTACTGTAATACACGCATCCTTTTTTTAGCTTAGAACTCATCCTTTCTCCTGAATGAATCTCCTCATTTAGAGAACCACAGAAAAGAACCTCATCTATGACAGGTCTAGACATCTGCCAATTACTCAGATTGCACAAGAGGAAAGTAACAGAATGAAGGGTAGATAGTACATGTTTCAGGTTCAATCAATGAAAGGAAAGGATGGAACCCCCTGGTCTAACTAAAATTGTCAAAAAAGATTTGCCGTAATTTAGATTATACCTGCAGCTCCATGAGCAAAATGGCACTTGTTTCCAAATGGGCAATACCCCGTGAGCTCCCACTTATTACAGATTCTTGTCTTCCAATTCGATGGCTTCACATTTGACCCAACCCCAGCACCACCTCCTCCTCCACCTCCTACACCACCACCACCTCCTCCACCTCCTCCTCCTCCTCCTCCACCACCGCCACCACCACCGCCACCGCCACCGCCACTATAACCACCAGGTCCCAAACTTATGGCTACGCTCTCCCTATTCTTGGACTGCTCGTCATGAAGAAAAGTACAACTATCTCCATAAGGGCAGCCTTCCTCTGTATAAAACTTCTTACAATGCCTCCCCTTATATGACCGCTGCGACTCCCCACTGAATCCTGAAGACCCAAGCGATGGAATCTGGAATTCTTCTCTTGGCTCTGATGTAACCCCCTTCTCCTCCTCATGTGCTGCAACAATTTCCTGCCAATTAGGAGGAGGCCGCCTCAATTCCTCGATACTATGAGCAAAGTTACAATTTGTGACATAAGGGCAAGTCCCGGCACGGAATTTGCAACACAGCTTGGTCTTAAAGAACATTTTACCAATCGCTTTTGACCTGCTGGACACGGCAGAATCCGAATTGTTCCTCGATTTTTTGCTCGGGGGCTCACTACCAGACCGTGTCTGGGACTGCCTGGCGTCATAATTAGAGTTTGAGGGAGTGTCGGAAGGAGTCAAGCTGCCGTTCCAGACATGGTACTCATCTTCCGAAGCCCACACCCCTTGATCACCAGAATTCTGCATCCAGCTCTCATTAGGACCTCCAGTGATCACGTGAACTACATTACCACCACCGAAGCCCGATTCTCTACCGTAATCCATCGCATCCAAAAAAACCCACCAGGCAGCACTCAACTTCGAACCCTTAGGTGGATGATGCCATGATGAAGCTAAAACTAACCAGCCCTAGCTCAGCGACTCGAATTCTGTCAATTAGCGAACAGAAACCAAGGGGAGCCCTCGAATTTCAAACAAATCAAGAAGCCGGTAGCTATCTCCCCCCAAGAGGAGCCCGTCGGATCAGCATACGGAGCTCCGAGCTACTAAATTACTACCGAAACAGCAGAAACAAAGCGTTCTCTCTTTATAAAAACAGAAACAAAATGCGGGGACAGCTCAGGGACAGCAGAACCTGAAGATTGCAACTCGAACCGCATTAGATCTCGAAACAGGATGCGTCAAACGATTATACAAGAACAGCTTCCAAAGAAGGGGGAGATTTCTGCAGATCGAAGAGCCAGCTAGTAGCCGCCGATGAAGATGAGCTCGCCAAAGAAGGGGGGAGAAAGGAGAGGAGAGAATCTGAGAGCTGGATTTGATTTCGTGGACTGACAGGTTGAAGAACAATCCCAGAATAGAGGAGTGGATTTTCTTTTTTTGCTATTTTCCTACTTGATTTTCCTCTTGTCTGTTTTTTATTTTTTTCCCCCTCAATCATCACGAGGACCGGGAAAAAGGATGGCACACGTGGCGGCAGGAGATGACTTGATCGTCTTCCCGCTTGTGGACGCGGGTTTATCTTCTTCACTCGCGAGCGGGCTTGGGAGAGATCCTTGATCCGGCCCACCACTCATGCTGAACTTTAGGCCCGACCTGGGAGTGGGTAACGGGCCACCACCGCATCCGCTGACGGGCCAACAAACCGGAATAGGCCCAGTAGATAAGGCAGCGCAATATGATCGGCCTATGGTAAGATCGATGGGCCCAAAAAAAGAATGCTCCCGTAACATTAATGGGCATCATATGATTTTTAGTTCGGATGTTATGTGTAAATATTTGGTAAGATTATAGCCAACTATTCAAAAAATTTAATTTGTTACATAAAAACATGATTTAATATTTTAAATATTCAATCACTTTCCTTCCCGTTTAGTTTAGTCTTGTTATTAGTACTAAGCATGGAAATACTTCGTCGGAGAGGCAAATAAAGCCTTGATAAAATTTGAACTCAGCATCATTTGCTTGTAATACCATGCGAGATTATGTTAGACTGCTATCAATTTTTCTAAAGTTAGAAAAAGATATGATCAGATATTAAATATTCTATCATAATGTTTTAAAAGTCAACTTCATTGAAGTTCGGTTTCTCAAGCTCTTTTCCGAAAGTAGTGATCATTTGAAACTTCATCCTTGTCAAAAATTGATTAAAAATCTTTCCTCACGGTTCATCAACGATCGAGTAGATGTTAATTGCGAGATTGGCATTGAGATTCCGTACGTGCTCAAGCGTCCACGAATTGCCAATGATGTTGGCATTCGTCTTTTCTCTACTCTTTTACCTCTCGCCAACTTTCGGTTTCAAACGCAAGAACAAGAAGTGAACCGAGACTTTTAGACGCCAAACCAGGATAGATTCCGGAGTCGCAAGCAATTTTGGAACGTGCCAATGCGGCTCAATGGAGACTCAAGTCCCCCAGAAGGCAGCAGCAGCCAACCGAGAGAAGGAGAGAAACAAATCGGTCGTGATCTCTGAACTTGCTTAATTATCCCGAGAAAAACGACAACAAAGAAAGAAGAAGAACAGGGAGAAGAAGAAATCCAGCATTTATCGGCCCGGCATTGGGCATAACAAGCTGGAGGCGTGGGGCAGGTAACAATCACAATGTGGAAAGAGTCGACACCCTCTTATCGTTCCCTCCCCTTGGAAAGCTGAGTGCGCCATCGCCATGGTTCCGTCGTTGCCTTTTTCTTACCTCCAGACAAAGACAGGTCTCCATGCCCCTTATGCGTCCGAGTGCGGGCAGCAACAGTTTAACCTTTCATAGCTTCCCAATTCTAGAAGTGCTCGAACTAATAGAAAAGATTATTATTAGGCTTCCCGTCCATGTGAAACCAAAGAATTTATCATTCATTATCGCATGATCGAGGAGCGTGATTGGAGTCAGTTTTATACCTCTCACGTCCACCATCCGAAGATGAGCGCCAGAGCTGTTTCTTACACGAACGATGAACCTAATAATAATCTTTATATATATTATGCGATAACCGAAGAATCTATTCATTTTTCTCTCTTTCCCAAGCTGCGCTTGAAAACTGGGATCAGACTGAGTCGACCTCCTGGACTCCTCTCTCGAAATCCACCATGAGTTTATTGAGCTTCTTGTTGCTGATCCTCTGCTGGATGATTTTCAGTTCCTGATCGTAGCTGCACGCCGCCAAATTAACAAAATTCTCAGGACCCAACTTGAATATATTTTGGTATTTGTAATGGGTCTTAAGACTATGAATAAAAGAAAGAACTGCTCTCACTCCGTCCATGTCCAATGCGTCATAATTTTCTTTTCTCACCTTTGGGGCATCGAAGGAGCAGAGGGAGCAAGCATCTGTGCGAGCTTGAGGGCGTCCTCGGGGCGGTTGACGATGTGGTTGAAGCACAGATAGCGACCGTAGGAGGAGACGTCTTCGAAGACGCACAAGTGGGCGTCGACCAGGAAATCAACGTCGGCGGTCACAAACACCCCGTCCTCGTACATCTCGGCCGCTCCTTTCAGGTACGGGTGGGCGATGGACAAGTCCGGTCCCATCAGCAGCCCTCCGTTTACGGACACCATGTTCACCCCCCGGTCCATCGCAAGGGCCCACGCCGCTTTCTCCGCCAGTGTCTTCGATAGTGCGTGCCACAGCTGCGTTCATTGCATCGAAACGAAACGCGCCAATTTCTCAATTATGGATTAAAAAAGGAGACCCCACTAGGTCTCTAGGCAGTGTACTCAGTATATTCGTTCGCAACAGTAAAAAGGAAAGAGTTTTCCTTTCGTTTAGAGGCGAGAATTTGTTTATAGCTCACCTTGTAATTGCGGCAGAGGTTGACATTGCTCCAATGTCTCTCGTCGAAATCTGATTCCAGTGATTTCCTGTCATCTCTCCAGATCACCGCGGTCACGGAAGAAGTGAAGACCACCTTATCGATGGTGTCCGTCTGAGCGCATGCCTCCAGCACGTTGTGTGCTGCCCTTACTTCCACTTCGGCCATGTATTCCTGTGACCAAACACAGGTTAATGTCGTGATTGGAAGGTGCATTCGGCGAAAAATCGGCCTAACTTGTCTTTGGTCCAACATGAAAAGATATCAGTGGCTATGACGAAATTCAGGATAACTATGCAATAACTTCTCGGCGTCCCGGTCATTTGACTTTCTGAGCCATTTTGGTGATAACAAACTGACCCGAGTCCGAGATGGTCGTGGAATACACGATGACAGCTTGTCAAGGGCTCAAGACCATTGCGTCATTTGGCAACGATCCATCAACTGACTATGGTCATTTCCCTTCCATTCAACGACTTACTTAATATTTCACGTAGATTAGGGATTTTGCAAGAAAGAAACAAACAAGGCCAAAGATCAATGTAGATAAAGGATCTAGAAGCTCCAGTCAATGGGTCGGTACTTAAAATCACGAGAAAGTTCTTGAGAAAGCTGGCAACTAGCTAGGATGACATTAATGGCGTTTGTCAGTTGCTTATTTATCCAGTACCCTCCATGCACTTTGTAAATAAGTACTGATAGGAGATTTATGAGACGTTTTGACAGCTAAAATAGCGTGTGTTTCAACACCTAATGGTTCCTCAATTAACTAAAGCAAGGGGAATTTTCAATTTTCAGAATATTGAGACTCCTTTAAGTATAGTACAGTTTCAAGAACCAAATACATCCTTATCCTGTACATACAAAATGAAATCCACAGGGCAGTCATTTCATGACTTTGAATTGAAACTCTTTAAAACGAAAGACCTTCCGATTCCCAGACAAAATTAATCAATCTCAATTAAGAGAACGAAGAAAACGTAGGACGGCAATTTTTTGGGCCAATTAATCAGGACAACCTTCACTCCAACTATTTTTTTAAGTTATCTGGCGAGAGAAGACCAAGTACAGGCTGGCAATTGCCACCGGCCCAACGGTTGCCGTGCACGCATGCGTGTGTGCAGGAGATTTGGGGCTGCGGGGCTTAACTAGAAACATTAAATGAAGGCGATGGAATAGATTTACTGGGAGATTAAGGTTGGAATTGACAGCCAACCACAAACAGACTCATTGATTATTTCGACGCCATCGAAGCGATGGCATCGACCAGTTATTATTCGTGCAAGTGCATTGATGACCCACATACATCTTGTAATGCTTACGGTCTTCCCGATGGCACTACAGAACGTATATGACAATCGAGTCCTTATGAAGTACATTGAACATGAAGAATTTCCCTATTAAGGCGTTGAACAAGTTACTGAGGGGCAACAGTACCTCATTTTGACCGATTGGTATACTCCCATGCGTATACCAGCCGGGGAATTCGCAGAATTTCAGTTTTTTTCAAGGTCGTGTTGTGGAGTTTAATGTTCATCTCATGCGGTCGATGAAAAAAATGTTTCTTCTTGAACTGTTTGTGGCCGGCTAGTGGTCGGCCACACAAGGAAATACATCAGGCCACCCAATGAACGAAATCATCAGCGCACTTAGCGATGGAATACATCGTCAACATATCACGAACTCTTATGTGTCTTTTGTAAAGCTTTAGAATTTGAATCTCAAAATTATTATTGTATTATAATAAGTAAGGGTTTCTAATTTATAGCATACGACGATGTCTGTATCACAAATGTGGCCGACCGTTGTCCTTAGGGCACTTCACATCCGCAAGGACCAAAGAAGTAGTAGGATCAAGTTCTAAGACACGTCATGCATACTAGCAAGATACACTTCTTTGATAAACTATCACGAAAAGGATTTGATCAATAGCTCGTCAATAAAGAAAATTTAATATTTTCGACACACTGGGCTTTTTTAATTTTCTTCTTTGGGTGTCATGTATAATCAACAAATAAAAATAATAATTTACAAAAAAAATTAAATATTTTCTCATTAAGTACGGTTAATAATTGCATCATTGGCGCTCCCAAAGAAAAGCTTTCACAACAACAGTATTTGCTAATGAGTATTCATGGTCCTCGTAAGCTGTCTAATACAACAAATTTTTGGGGCAATCGATAACTCCGAACCTCCAAGAATACCCAATGGAGGAGCCGGTCATCGTTTCGGTCAAAGGAGGATCGACAATGAGTCGTTCATCACTCATCAATTCTAAGTAGTAACAGCCAGCTAGCCCGCTCCCACTTTAATAAAGAGCTTCCGGACATGACAGATGAGCATCTGCTAACTCTCTCTCTCTCTCTCTCTCTCTCTCTCTCTCTCTCTCTCTTCATATTATCGAGGAATTAGGGGAAAAGAAGAAGGGATGGAGTCCGATGAAATCGGCAAACTAAATCAAACTCTAAACTCGCGATCAACTGAAGAGCAACAGATTAACGGAGAAACGCAAAGGGGAGAGATCGATAGGCGTACGTACATCGTAGTTCGGCTGGTCCTGAGGCGGCTCGAACGCGTAGAACAGACCAGAGCAGCCTCTCAGCGCGTCGACGATGCTCTGGTAGTCGAAAGGATCGGAGCGGAAGATCTTCAGCTTCTCCGCGTCGAGCGACAGCTCCTTCAGCCGATCGATTTCACCTGCTCAGCCCGAAACAAAATAAAATAAAAAACCAAAGAAAACATCAGTGCCAGAAAGAGCGGAATCGCGAAGTGAACAGCCGAGGGAACAGAGTGAAGTGACGAGAGACCTTCGTTCTGGACGGCGGCGTGGACGGAGTAGCCGCGGCGGAGGAGTCGGTCGACGAGGCGGTAGCCGAGCCGGCCGGAGGCGTCCATGACGCAGACGGTGTTGGGGGGCTCGTAGAGAGAAGCAGGCGCCATGCTAGAGCGAGCGAGAGAGAGAGAGAGAGAGAGAGAGAGAGTACGCGACGAAGACTTTGGCGATGAGGAATGGTGGGAGAAACGGTTGAGAAAAAAGTAAAGGACTGGTGAGAGGGTATTTAAAGGAGGGAGGGGAGGGAGGGAGGGGAGGGAGGGAAGGGCCGGGCTTTAGCATTCAAAGAGCGTGTATCGAGTAGATGGTTGGGAGGTGGTTGTTGGAAAACAGGAGAAAATAAAATGAAAAAAGGAAAAAAGATGGTGCGCGTATTTTCGCGCGCGCGGGCGCACGTGCTCGAGCGAAAGAGCGAGACATACGATTGCGTACACATTTTCTTTCGCACGGGGCGGCAAAAATCAGACTCGATCCGTCCCGACGCAGCATGAAACCCACCACGATCGATAGCGTCGCCGATTGCCCTCACAGTTTTCCCCAGGGGGGGACGGACGGGATACGTCGCGGCCCGAAGAAATCGGTCCGGAGTTGAGAGATCTCGAGCCTGCTTAGGTGCTCGTCGCGCCACTGTCGAAAATACTTATCCGAACGGCTTTTTCACTTTTGAATTTTGTCTTTCGACGTCAGGTATTCAATGTGTATTCAATCTGTTTGGGAGACCATAAGAATTAAGAATGATAGTTAGTTTTGATAAGAAGGTTAATGAAGCAACTCTTTTCACCTAAACAGGAGAAAAAAAAGGGAGCGGCTCTTTCTCATATACGTTTTTGGTGAACAACAGAAGGAAGCCACCCCTTGTGATTTGGTACGTAGCATTCATGAACAATATTTTAGTGCATAGTTCTTGAAGGGGTTATAGAGTATTTGACCAATAGATTTATCTCTCGATCCGTTTAACCTAATAGGATATTAAAATATCGAACCACCTTTCGATCTAACAACTTAAACTCATCATCTCCTATGGTATTAGAGTGTGCGGGATCTTAAATTCGAATTCTTTCGAATGTTATCTGCCTCCTCAATTCAATATGTCTGCACCTAATATTAGACACAAATGCCGAATTAAATATGAGGAGAAGTAATATGATGGTTTTAAAAATAAATCATTCGTTTAACGCCTTGAATGTTTTAAAACAATGAAGGCCGCCGGATCAGCGAATACAAAGCCCGAGTTGCATGCGTTGGACGCAGCACGTCTGCCCCGGGGACGTGGAGCTAGAGAACACGTAGGAACGCTGCGGACTTCCATTCCTGTCACGTTTCTTATGGTCGCGTCCATTGGCGTCCACGACATGGAACAAGACCCGTTCCGGCGACCTCCTTCCACGTGGCGGCGGCCGGTTAGGGTGGGGGAGAGACCTCAGTCGCGTCCATTACGTTCAATTCACAATTGCCCCTAAAGTCGTATGCCACAAGAGTAATTTGAATTAGTAATGAATCATATCATAGTTCATGGAGTTGATAGAATTGATCACACGATAGAAATTATGTAAAAAAAATTTCCCTTTTAAATGGGGTTCGGGTTCGGGTCCGGGTGGGTCTGGCAGATTCTCGAAATCTCGTTAGCTTGGGATCTAGTATATCGACCGACGGGCAGCCGTTTGCTATGCCTAAAGGGAGGGAGGGAGGGAGGGGAGGGTTGGTTGGTGAGAAAGCGTGCAGGGCGTAGGTGGCATGGATACCACCGCAAGGGCCACCTACCTACCTTTGCTTCCGCAACGTGCGGTCATGAACCAGCAGCCCCTCCGGCGACCTACCCGTCGCGCCCGATTCATACGCTCCACTCGGCGCTCGACACGTTTCGCCTCGAATGGCCTGGCAATACCCCTCCCCCTCTATCCTCCGAGCCAGCTCACCCCATTTCCTTACTTCGCCCCTCTCAGAAACCGAGATTCCGGTTTACTTATTTCGCTCCGCGATAGCGCCGCCGCGCATCGTCGATCGGACGGAGCTCGGCATTTGTTAATCCCGGCGGGGAAGAGCGTGGTGGGGAATGCCGATCGCTCCTAGCTTTCCTTTTTTCATTTAAAGGGTAATTTTTGATTGAGTTGAGGTTCTATCGTTCGAAGTCAAGACTCGACATTCAATGAGAGAACGATGCGGCCTCGGATGCAAACCTGGATCGGACTGTCCGAAATGGACCCCTTTCCCTTCCAAAATAAGTAACAGAAATTAGATTCCTGGAAGACCAGTTTTCGGTTCGGAGCCTCCAGTTTGTGATTTGTTAATTCTCGACCGCATTCATTGCGCATGTTACGTGTATAGACTTAGGTACATTCGATTTCTTGGATCTGGAAAAAATGCGATATGGACGGGATCCCGTGGGCACATCCACGATATGACACCGAGGCAGGCGTCGTATCGAATCGTGATCGTATTGAGCGCGTATCAATTTCTTGGATCCGCACTCGCCGCCCCGCGAACACGTGGCTGGCGCCGGAGGAGCCGGCCCGAAGCGGGGCCTAGGAAGCCCTTCGAGACGCGGACGTCCTTAAATGGCTCCGACCCGAATTGAATTCGAGTGTTCGGCAGCTCCGGCACTGCGTGCGACAGCACATCTGGGGGGCCAAGTCAATGGAGATAGGATCGATCGATTTTTGCATAGCGTTTGATTTAATGGCGAAAGGTCAAACGACCCTTCAACAGCATGCGCCTCTGCTGGCATTCAATGGACTGGTTTCTTCAAGCGCTGCACCTTTTTTCTCCCCCGTTAGCCAAGCTACGGGAGTGAGCGATCATGCGTTTAAAATAAGGAAGATGTCAAAGGCGCTCCCGTAAAGTACTCGTTAAAGATCAATAGTTGTATTTAAGAAGCCTAACATACTTATAAGCGGGTTGACTTTTTGTGCTACGTGCTTCAATTTTCAAATGTGCTTATACACTTTTGTTGATCCTCATCTATTACTCTCTGGACACTAGCTAACTATACCCTCGTAATAAATCCCTCTAGAAACTAACTCAATCTCATTGTCCCTGCGTCACAAAGAGTATAAGACGTTCTTCTGAATTCTTTCGGCGTTAACAACGGTACAAACAACTATGATCAGCAAAGTATGCTCGACGCGATGACAGAATCGAGCCTACAGACGCTAAATAAGTCAGCAGGAAATGGAAAAAAAAAAAAATAGGACAAGAGGACAAGAGGACTTCCATTGAGGTCGTCCAAGTTCTAATTCACAAGCTCATCATACCCAGTTTCATCCTCTCCTGCTATCCCTGTAGTCCCCCTCACTTTCTTTATCCTTTAAAAAGCCCAAGAAAGCAAGGAAGCCGAAAAAGGCGAACCCGCCTGACCAGTTTCCCCCACCGCCGCCGCCCCCACCCCCACCATCGCCATCATCACGGGGCGGGAAGCCTGTCCCGCCATCATCGAGTTGTGGTGACTTCTCCTGGACTGCAATACAAGTTAAACTTGTCAGCTTCATTTAGAATCGAGAAGAGATTTTTCAAGCGCTTCTTTACATGTATATCCAACAGGTATCGTTGAAGTTCAATATGAATGATCCCAATCTTATGCTAAATTGCTAAATCATAGAAGTATTACCATGAGTAGGTGCTTGAGTAATTGTTGGTGCTTTGTGCGTGATAGTCTGGGTTTGCCCTTCAGCACATCTCGCATTCTGCAAGCAGTTGGACTGGCGTGAGTCAAGGACTTCAAAACTCTCAGTATCAATAGACAATCTCTTCAAGTGTGCATTAGCGCAAGCAAATGTATGTGAGCAATGTGTGCGTGAGAGAGAGAGAGAGAGAGAGAGAGAATCCATTTACTTCTCCAAGCATTTTTAGGTCATTTATATCATGTGGTATCTAGTTCCATAGTTCTGCCAAAAGATACAGATTACATGCATGAGTGCTGCTATCCTCTAATATGGGCAATGGCTTGATTTCTTGAAAGGTGGCATGGGTTAGTTACTAGATTTTCTAAAGATACCAACACCAGCTTAAGAAAATTGAAAGGAAAACAAATACTTCTCGTGCTTAGTTGGCAAACATGACAAGAAGATATGGCTTCGCATGATACTTCTACTCTGGTTAAATCAGGTAGAGATTATTTTACCGAGTTAAATACCATACAAAACAAGTACTAAGGAAAATATCAATCTATCTCGGAATAGGATGAAGAAGGAAACAAAAGAGGAGCCACAGGACTTCAGACTAACCAAAGCTGAAAAACAGATGGCTGACGAGGATCTCCTTCCAACTGATGAAGCCTTGGCAAATCTCCTATCAATAGGCTCTAGCTGGAATCCCACTCCAGCTCGACTCGAAGCAATGAGTTTTACTTTTCCCCTTTGAGGGTATATATGTTGAGATTGCATGCGGATCTCTGAAGGCAAGTCTTTAGTTCGCTGGTGCAACCAAGCATCTGCTCTAACTGCGTGCAAGCATTAAAATAATTTCCAATTAATAAAATCAGAACCGTGCCTATTCTTATTTTCCAAGAACATAGGAAAGTGCAGATGGCCCTGACAACCACACAAAGCATGGAATTACAGGTGAGTGCCTCGGGATAAAATATTCCGTTTGTCTCAACGAATAAAGAAGATGAGGAGGACTTCTTACAGTCAGCAAGGAATACAGAAAGACAACCCCAAATAATATGGGCAAAAATGAAGATGGTAAAACAAGATCCCATTAATAATTTTGCTGAGCTACCTAAATTCATGCTCGAAACAAAATTATCAAAGAGTCAACAATCATATGTCTGTATTGAGAGATAACGGGGGACATGACCACAGCAAAAAAAAAAAAAGATGTCTCTATATATAACTATTTTATTCTGTCAGTGACATGCAACTGAGACCGCAGCAAAAACTTTGATAGAGCTAAAACAAAAGAGACCAGCCTCGAAACTTCAATCCAATGAAGCAGGACTAAACCAATTTAACATACAAAAAGTACGACAGAACATTCAAATAAAATGCTTTATTACTCAATAACAGGTTTCCTACTGATTTTATTTTCAACCTAGAAATTTGGATATATTATCTTTATAACTGACAGAATAAAACTAATAGTCCCACAACTCAGATTGTCTTCAATAAGGTGCAAGACTAAAGGATCAAAGTACAGATGCTCATATTTAGGAGAAAAAAACACCAGCAAGAAGACGGGCAACAGCTTAATCTATAACTGCAATTATTTGTTCTGAAGCACTATACTTCCAAATAGCACCAACTTTCACAAATTTCTTAATGCGTGTACCCCTTCCAAACCTAAAAACGAGTGACTAAATGAGTCCAATTCTCATCCTTTACATGCATGCATTAATAGGACGGTACTGCTCACACATGTGGTATCCATGTAAGCAAAACAATAAATCTTGCCACAATTTGAATAATTCTACAACACTCCAACTCAAATTTCATACTTGATTTATGAAGGCAGAATAAAACATTATCAATCAGCTTCCAGGCCATTCTGCAATATATGTTAATTTACCTTTGGGTAGTTGAGGGATGGAGAATATACTGCTTGAAACTGACATTGACATCTTCAGTTGAAGTGATCAATGTAATCTGCAATCAGAAAAACTGACCTACCTCAGAGATGAATTTAGCCATAGCTTCAAACAATCAGTAAAGAGAGGATTTTCAGCAGTAACTGAGTCAAAGTATAGGATATACAAGAAAGATGAAGCAAAAAGACATAGCAAAACTATCATTAATGAAAAGTTCTGAATCTCGAGGTCATTACTCGTACACCTCCAGAGTATACACTCTGCATCCAAATACAATGAATTAGGCACGAGAAGATTGATATCTTATGTTAACAAGTTCAGGCTTTTCAATAGGGAGTTATATGCACTAACAGCTAAGAAGGATAAAGGCATTTAGTGAACCTAGGGGATTTAAGACAGGCATGCTATATCAGATGTCTTGCCTAAGTCCCAAAACCAGTACAATGAGGAAGGAGGACAACAAGACTAAAAAGAAGTATCAAATAGCGAAAAGGAGTCTCGAACTTGCATTGATCCTGCCTCAAGTAATTTGTGCAAGAGAAGTGAATGCAATGGTAAATGTAAACAACAAAGTTATCCACGGCGGGATGGCTACATACGCACCAGAGGACCCGAAACAGGGACATAGCATATCTTTTATGCCACTAAAGGAAATAATTTCTGACAATAAGTGTGAAAAGAAATATTAATGTGATGACTACGCAAATTGAAGAATGACTGAACAATCCATCTCGAGGAAAATTACACACATGTGCACAATAAGTCATTTTACACTAGAGCCAAGTAACTAGCAACCAATACACAGTCCAGAACCCATGCTACATGGTAATCATGTGGCATCCAGTCTGGACACATTTAACATCCCAAATGCGTATCTCCGCACCTTGTCCGTCCTATCCGATCTCAAAAAATTGGTCCCCAGTAACTTCTCCGCCATTACAACAAACAATTTCGGAGCTCCACTCAGTCTCGACATCTTTGCTCGAGGGGGTCAATTACAAAGAAGCACACTTGGACTATGAGATGAATCAATAACAAATTACCATGAGAGCATGCTATCACCATAATCCTAAAGCTTGCATTCTGTCACAGAATGGCCAGAACTCTCACAGAACTATAACCAAATGCCAACTGCCCTTGCACCCAAATGGAACGCCTAACGATATCCACGGTAGCTTCAATCTGAATTTCCCGTCAAACCCCATAATTCCAGACAATAACAAGAAATGAAGACTCGGACAATCAAGAAAGAAACGTCAGCAGAAAGCTCGAAGGGAGAAAAAAAAAGATAACGCAAACGACGAGGGAGAATTCGTTACTCTGTGATGCCAGTGGCGTCGAAAGAGAGATAGAGCTTGGCCTTCACAGAATCGAACCAACCAGCGAGAGGCGAAGATGGCTTCAGTTTCGGCCGGCCGTGCGTATGGCGTGACGACGCAAGATTTGAGTCTTCACTCCTCCATTGTCATCGCCGCCTTGATGATAAATCGCAACGGAAGACGGCGGCGAGGGGAAGAGAGTCGGTTGGTGGCCGTGTGGTTTTGTTTCCGATTTGGAGGAAAAAGAAAAACAAATTTATCAATTTTGCATCCTGATATTCTATTTTAAAAATTGGAAAAAACTCTCACTTTGCATATGCCAATTCCAGAGTTTTCAAAGTTCGAGACCCAAAAATTTGGATGCGTGACAATTAAAAGCAGCAGCAAAGACAAATTAGATGTAGAAAAGCATAACATCATGGGCGATTTGCGACAGTAAGAAAGTTGTAGACTGAATTTAAATTGAATTAGTTTATGAATTGAATAATTGAAAAAGAGAGAGCAAGATATAAGAAAAATTAGTTGGAGCAAAATACTTCCATAAATAATTAAGAAACATTGGCAGTGTGAATTAAGAGAGAAACTTCCGCTCTTGTCATGCTAAATTTGATCTTTTAATCGAAAGGGAAATCTATTGCTATTAGTTCGGGCTATTTGGATAAATTTGTTATTCCAAAAACTCCGACACCGTATGTGTCCCATCAAGCAAATATACTTGGAAAATTCAAAAATGTACAAATGTCGACACGTAAAATGACATGTAGCTTTTTTGATAATTTTCTGAATTTTAAGTAATATTTTAAGATGTTGGCGAGAAAATAATTCAGCAGTGATAAAACAGAGGATGAGGGGTGGCCATAGAAATAGTAGTTTAAAAGCAAGCAAAATAATATGATCCGCAATGGAGATGAGTTTAAAGCGATAGGAAACTATATGACCAGCAAATTGTCACAATATTTACAATAGGAATCGAGAGAGAGAGAGAGAGAGAGAGAGAGAGAGAGAGAGAGAGAGAGAGAGAGAGAGAGAGAGAGAGAGAGATGATCTCCACCACAATAAAAAAAGAAAAGAAAAGAAAAAGCCTATTTTCAATTGTTGCGCAGAAATTGAAAAGATTGAATTTTTATTTTCGTTTTCCTCACGTGAGGGATATGATTAGACTCCTCCTTGCCACCCGCATATAGTTTTGAAAATCTCTATTTTTTCATCCCTCTATTTTGGACTAGTTCGTTTAAATAAGCCCCTCTATTTTGGACTAAAATCACATAAAATTTCAAACTATGCTCACTATGATGATCTGTAATATCCTAAGAAAATTTCAACTTTAGCTCCAGTCCCTAATATCCTAAATTTTTTTCATCCCATGAAAAAACTCAACTCTTAGTTCAATCCTAATTTTACTTAAAAAAAGTTTGCGTCTATAAAAAAACCATCACCTTTAGATCCAGTTATAATTATAATCTGACATATATATATTTTTTTCCAAATCTCATATATAAGCTAATGTCTTTTGGGTATGAATTTCCATGTCAACCTAAACGACATCTTATTACATCTAAATTTTGAGTAAAAATTAGAACTATTAGAGTTTTTCTTTCATCTTACTCAAGGATTTTTGAATTTGCGTGTAGTCTTCAATCTCTCATACTCAAGAGTCTATCATCTCTCATGATCAAATAGTTGGCATTTGAGCGACTCGGCTCATGACGCTCAAATAGCTCACTCAGGAACTTTCCATCTATCAATTATTAAGAGAAATTTTGGATGGAGACTCAATGAGGGGAGATTTGAGACTGAAAAAAGGTTCATAATTTTTTGTGAGACAATTAAAGTCTAGGGTACAATTGGAACTAATATTTTATGAGATAAAAAAAATTTAGGATAAAATTGGAACTCAGATTTAGAATCGGAGGTTTTTAAGTTTATTAAATTCACTTCATACAAAATGGCCTGCACATTTTTTGTTTCATAAAAACTCTAAATTTGCCCATTTTGGCACACATACACAGCCAAAAAAAAAACGTCATAAAAAATTTCGATTTTATACTGATGTAACAAACATTTTCTAGATGAGATCCTGATACAAAAAGGTTTTTTTTTTCATGACACGAAACAAAAAATTTCAAAATATTCATGTCACGGTGCACAAATTTAAGACTTTTGCGGTATTTGCTCCTCTAATTTTACATACCATCTCCGGTGCTAAATCTAACCAAATGCAGCGGTTCGTCATTCGCGGCGGGGCGTCGACACTTTATTCGCACCGTACTTCCGATTTTGCTCTACATCAATCAGTTAAGTATTTGTACGTAACGTTCATGAGGTTGGGGGGCAATCGGGGTATACAAAAAGCTGTGGCTCACCATCGCCCATGGCTTTTCTTCATCGACGTATGGAGACAGATCAAGAGCATCTCTTCACGAAAGGACGAGGACGCCGCCGCCGTCGGATTGCTCAACTTGCGCCCGAACCCTGTTGGTTTCCCACGATCGAGGGCTGAGCTGAAACTCGTGAACGATGATGATCCGGGAGGGCAGAACCTGACCCTTGTTAGGACCAAGTTGTAGGACCAAGTTGCTCAACACAACCTAGGAACACGCAACTCATTTGGGCTCTTGAGTCGAATGTGGCTTTCGACATCTTTGTCCCCTGCCCCCCCGAATCCTCCTGCTTTTGTAATCCGGCTTTGGTTTCGGGACATGGTTTTTCGATTGCGCTTGTTTGGAAGGATTATCTTCGCGGTAAGAGAAAATGCTTCTCGAAAAATTAATTTGATTTCCCCTCTTCAAATTACGTTAGGGAACTCGTTTTCCTAACTTTAAATGTGCGTATTTTTCTTTGATCTTTACTCCTCCGCCGTCACCACCCGGAGAGAAGAAGACGGTTGATCCAAGTAAAAAAATTTTTGTTGCCACTCAAATTTGCCGACTACTTCAACCATCACAAGCACAATTAAGCTTTAGGGTCCGGTTGAAGCGAATCTCGAAGTTAAAATCTCTCCTATAATGCGACGTCGCAATACACGAGTTTCGACTTTGTGGTTACCGAAAGGTTTTCCCCGGACATGCGGACAAACCAATAGCTTTCTAACTACGGAACTGGCATGCCACCATCGATTGTTCAATTTGCACCCGAATTTGTTCGTTTCCCACGATAGAGAGGACTGAGACTCGAGAACATTGCTGAAGAGAAGCTGAATCTGGTCCTGTTGGGCAGACAAAGAAAGAGGATGGAAATTGGAAGTTTTCAATTTGGGAGCATTCTACGGCTTCTAGGCCACAAACGAAGGTGGGCCAATCTGGGAGCAACTTGCTCAATCCAACCTAGGAAAAAAAAACATTAAAAAAGTCGAGGTTGGCATAATTTGGGATACAATAAAAAGTGTCGTAATCGATATTTTTCAAGGTTTTTAGTGATATTAATCTGAAATTATATGTATTTGGTTTGGCTTTTGAGTTAAACGTATTTTTCTAACTTTCTTCAGCCTCCGAACCTTTTGTTTGCTAATCCAGCTTTTGTCTAATAAAAAAAAAATATTAGGGGCCCTTTTCTTATTTCTTTTCCATAAAAGAAATCCAAAAATTTATTTTTTCACCGACACTTCGAGGCTCGATTGGAATAGAACTCGAAACTTAAATCTTTCAAAAGCGCAGTATTTCGATGTATAAGTTCTACCTTGTTAGTGACCAAAGGCTTCCCTAGACATATGGACAAATCAATAGCTTTTGAGATGTCACCCTCGATTGTTCAATTTGCACACAAGTTGTTCGTTTCCCATGATTGAGCGCCGAAACTTCAAAACAATGGTAAGGGAACCAATTGAAGGAAGACAACCCTAATGATATCTCTACCGTAATATTAATAATCTAATATTTTTTCACGTCATTGAAACCCCCAAATTCATACCATTATAACGAATTACGCTTTATTTGTCACAAAAAGAAAAATTCATAAACTTTACTCACGACGACGATACCTTCACTTCTTAATCCCTAGCACGGCGGATTTTGAATATTGATATCGTGGTAAATAAAGTTTCAGATTTTTTGGTGATGTAATAAAAAAATTTTAAGGTAACGATGTGGATGCAACCTAAATTTCTTTTTGGGCGATATTAACGTAAAATTGTAACCGTTTACTTTTAGCGAGGCTTTTGAGTTAAATGTCCTTTCCAGACATCCCCTTCGGTCCCCCCGGAGAACCAGGTTTCCTAGCCCAGCTTTGGTTTCCGAACGTGGTTTTTTAAAATTTTTCATCCTTTTTGTTTTTTAAGTTATTGGGAGAGGGTGAAAGCGGCCTTTCCTTTTAAGGCCCACGGAATTTGGCCTGAACCGTTCATCTTTCAGTTAAGTTATTACACACTCGTTCAAAGGTGGCTGCTTCTATAATTTTTTTGCAAATCTATGGGGGGAAAAGGGGAAAGATATTTAAAAAAATGCAAGAAATTATGGTTTTTTTGGAAATAAATTATGTAAATTTTCGAATTGAAGCCCAGATAAATTTGTATTTGGGGGGAAAAAAATGGGGAAAGCGAATATTGAAAAGGGAAAAAGAGAAATCAATTATGGAAACTGAATATTAAGAGCGCTCCGACACGTGTCGCCATCTCGTTAACTCTGCAGTCGAACCAGCACCTCTCTCTCTCTCTCTCTCTCTCTATAAATATCGGGGAGATCAGCTCACGGAAGAGCAGTGATAACGAGACCGCCATGGAAGCTTCACTACTCCGATTCAACTTGGTTCCTAACCATAGCTCCATTCTCCCGGCTTCGCCGAGCCTATACCTATACCCGCCACGTCGCAACTCGGCTACCACCATCGCGCGGCGGAGCGCTTCGGGTGGCTCCCGATCTCGGCACACCGCCACCGGCGGTCGCGGCAGGCGCGGCGGGCGCTCGAAGAGGAGCGAGATCGGTGATCGTTACCGCGAGATGCTGGGGTCGAGCCCCAACTGCTCGCTCTTGCTGAGGAATTACGCCAAGTATTTGCACGAGGTAAAACGCAAAGACAGGGACTGTAGAATCTGAACTCCCTGTTATTGGTTTGAGCCCGGTGATCTGATCATTTGCGATCGTTTAAACTTCGCGCGCCCGATTGTAGGTGGAGAGAGATGCGGACGGAGCTAAGGAGTACTATGCGAGAGCGATCCTGGCGAGCCCCGGCGACGGCGAGGTCTTGTCGCTGTACGGGAGTTTGATTTGGGAGGTGGAGAGAGACGAAGAAAGGGCTGGGCTATACTTCGATCAAGCGGTGAATGCATCTCCTGACGACTGGTAAGTGTTCCACCCTGTTTGTTTCCTCGGTCGCCGGTTCAAGCTTTTGATGGACTCACTTCACAGCGATTGTATGTGGTTCTCGGCCTCGATGCACAGGGTGATTGATATTCGACTAAAATGTGTGGGTTTTTTGTGAATGCAGCATGGTGTTGGGATCGTACGCGCACTTTCTGTGGGAAGCTGGGGAAGAGGATGAAGAAGCGGTTTGAATTTTCCAAGCTCAAGCCTCACAGGCCACGGCCCCAAATGCAACATCAGAGGATGGAATCTCATGCTCATTGCGGCGATGTTTCCGTCTCGGCAACAAAAACTGATGATCACAGAGCAACAGGAGAGGGTACGGACCGGCTTCAACGCGGACGTGGGTGCCACAGACCAACATGTCAATAGAAGATAGATGAAGGGAACAGTTGTAAATATCGCCTGGAGACTGATGGTTTTGGAGGTTTTCCTTCTATGAAGCCGGCTTGTATCTGTTTGCCGCAATGTACAATGAAGATGATCTTAGATACTGCGAAATGTCCGTATGTGGTCCGGTTTGTCCAAGTTATGCTCATGCAAACCCATCAAACTTGTGTTACATCAGGTAAGATGAGATGGATCAGGGGGACACAAGAGAACTTCTGTTCGTCTCAACCATGAAGCTGAATACAAAAGCTCCGCCGACCGGAATACCAAGGTTTCATCATTGGTTTCTATGCCTCTCGCTAGAGAAAATGACACTGGACTAGTCCGTTTCATACGCATAATCGATGAAAACTGAATTCAAGGGACATAAGCATAAAGGAGTAAAATGCATGAATGCGCTCATGCTGCGACAACGACACTCTTCACCGTCTCCTTGGAAGGATTCAGAGCCTTGCGGGTGCTCTTCAGCAGCTTGTTTATGGTCTGTCTCGCACCATTGCTTGTGGTCTTCTTCTGGGCATGGGAGGGTGAGTTTGAATGCTTGCTCCTCTGGCCAGGCAGAGGAGACTTGGGACTGGTCGAAGAAACCTGGTAAAAGCACAAAATGCAGACTCCAACTCAAGCGTGTGATTTTTAATGTAGACATAAATCCAAAACAATATCAACTCACTCCGAAATAGTACCATCTTAGTCAATAAGATTGAAATGCGCAAGCAACTCAGCTTCTCAGTCGAGGACATTGTTAGCTTGCTGAAATTTCTAGGGATTCTTGTTTATGAGGTCCATATCCATGAAACTCCAGATCATGCGAAAGGACTATGGTATATGTCAGGAGATTTACCTTCTTTGTACTGGGTTTTGCAGTGGGGTCGTTCTTGTGGTAGAAACTAGGTAAGGGCAATGCTTTGAATGTCGAGCTCTTTCCGAGTTTGCGAGTCTCTGCCGTTTCTCCTTTCTGCTCCTGCTGCTGGATTATAAAATTGAGATAAAGTTGATACATTATATTCAGAGGCTAAGCACGTAAAGATTGACTAAGTACCTTTGCAGGCACTTGTAAGTTGCTCTTTTCCTCCTTGATTGCCTTTATTTTACGCTGATTCTTAACTCCAACCTGGCAACAATATACAAAAACAGCAAGTTAGTGATGCTAAAAATGGTCGCAACACTAGAATTAGGTGATGATCGCACAGTACAAAGGCCAAATATAGAGATCTTGAGGACCAAAGCCTTAAAGTTGCAATAGGTGTCTGTCAACAGACCAGGACATCTCAGTGATTTCTCATGCTAAGAACACCATTAATTCTTATGGAGAAGTGTCATGAGCTGAAAAAAGAAGAATGCTGTGGCGACGGATTTCTCATCACTATCGCCTATTTTTCTTTCTTCCTATTCTTGTTCTTTTCTTTTCCTCCCAAACAAGAGCCATCAACTGATCGGCTTTGCTGCAGTTTCTAGCAAATGTATTTTAACTCACCTCTTCTTTGTTGTCACCCTCTTGATGGCCCGAAACTTTGGATGTGAGAGTTCTTTTGACTGTGGCAGCAGTTGAATTTTGATGCCCCGGCTTGTGTGTTTCTCTGGCAACCGCGGGGAAGTGAGGCCTGAAGAGTCCAATATCACTTGAAGAATGAGCATGTAAGTTCCAAGGTCTATTACTTTTAGATTGATACCAGTTTGTTTTAACAAGGAAGTGTACGGCGTAAAGTCAGAAATCTAATTCCTTGAAACATCAATTTATCTTCAGGAGATTGCCAACTTGAATTCCTAGAAGCATTTTATTGTAATTCTCTTTTATCCTATGCTGGCTCACCACACCATATTGCCAGGAGAGTTTAATAGCACATGAAAGCTAGACTTATGGTGATAAAAGGGGACCTTACTTGTTTAGACTTATTGATTTGGATAGTTTTGGCTGCATGTTGATAAATTCGACTGAGCCTCGTCTTTCTCTTGGTGTCCTTCTCTCAGTGGAAGATGAAAAATCAACTGATGCTCGTCTTTCTCGCGACATTCTCCTCTCAGTTGCCAAAGAGAATGGCTGAGGAACAGTGACTTTTGTCTTTTGTTTTGCAGCTTCTTTTGGTTTCTTCACTGGATCTTTTGCGCTTTCTCCAGCATTACGACCGTCCTGTGCCTTGTACTCCTCCTCTATAGTCTCCTTCTCGGTTTCAATTTCAAGATCTTCATCTTTCAAGTCCTCTAGTGAGTGCTCATCTTTAATATGTGGAATGAGTGAGTGCCCATCTTTAAGATGTGCAGCCATCTTATCCTCAACTATCACATCCTTTGATTCCCAACTGCCTTCTTGAGGCTGAATCTGACGGGGAGCAACTTTTGTATCTTCAGGGACCTCCATATCTGACATATCACGATGAAAATGCGCTCAGTGTTCAGAACAAGAGGAAGCACTTATCCAGGTAGAGAATTCTAGTCTGTGCAACAGATATGCATGAGCAGCCATACCCACAACCAGATGTTGATATAGAGATTCTCCCAACCCAACCAAAATTAAGTAGGTCTGAGGAGATTTGGCTTTAAAAATGAGGCTAGATTTTTACTTATAAACAAAGATGATCACAGGAAAAGACATGTCATGGGTTTGCCAAAATGAATGTTGAGCTGTCCTTACGTTGCAGTTGGGGAGGCAAAGCTGTTTAGGTTATTGCAGATATCAGGTCAGTAGCTCCTTTCAACGTGGCGAGATTTCATGTCAAATCGCAGGAAGCATGAAAGGCCCTTTCACTGGCCATGCTCAGGTTTCAGGACCGAGCAGGACCTTCTACTTCATATACTTCGTATAGCTGCCACTCTCTTTCTGGTAAATAGCTAACCAATTTAAGAATAGGGTCTTAAGAAAGAGGCATCTGAAGAAAAAGAGTGCCATGCCCAAACAAAATGACTGCTGCTCTCACAAACTTCCCGAGGCTTGGATCCTCGGGTGCTCAATCCCTTACCTTCAATTATCTCGCTCTCCACCATCCAACCAAGTACTTGTTTCTAACACCATATCGATGTCACGATATGCTAGCCAATGCACCCATTACTTTTCTCAAGATCATAGTTCTAAACAAAAGAAAGACGAGAAGCGAACAGCATTCACGGAAGTAAGCTTGTACAGCAAGTTGGATTCGCGTTGGAATGAATGTTAAAAGTCTAGTTGTTGGGACATTTTTCTTTTTCCCAGCAAATGATGAAGAAACTTACCTTGCCTAGCTTGCACTCCTCCCGTCTCTCTCGCTCTCTCCTCTATCGTAGGGTAAGCTTTGCGTTGCCCTGCTTGGTGGTTGATGCTAAATATTGGTTTGGCGGATTCCAGTCAACTTGTTGAGATCACTGATAGTGGCATTAGGTGTGATTAAATACTTATTATCGACCAATTAGAAGATTTGAGGTGCAAGAAGAGGTGCATGTGGCATGAAGGCAAGGAAACTCAAAAGGATTGGCACAAAATCAGTGTCTTGGCTTGAATGTCAGCATTTGGTGGCTCGTAGTATATAATAAATCTTCTCAATTTAGGTGCCGGCCATCACTCATCCACCTTTATTTTGTCCTTTACAAATTTTCCAACCTAAATGGTCATTGTCGGGTGTTTCGATTTGAGGAAAAAGCATCAAAGTAAATACTCTCCGGACGATCCAACGATTGCTAAGTATTACAAAATCTGGATAACTTCAGGCTGCTCCCTGGAAAAAAGTTTGCAAAGACGTAAAAATGGCATGGCCTTGTCAATATCACCAGTCAACTCATAAGTTTTTCATCATTTCATCTCGAGTCATGAAATGAATTTCTTCTTCAATGAAGAAAAAGTTAGCTTATTGAAACAACAGTGTTTGGCCCTGAAATACCGATCATTGTCAATTTAATATAAAGCTACCGGCTTCTTCAATTTTACCTTCAAAATTGCACCTCCAAGTGCCGATGGGACAACATTGAGGACAAGAGACGGGTAATATTCGACAATGCATAGGTCAAGCCGAATATAGATGATAACTCTTTAAGGGTATCTGAGTGCGATACATAAATGCCAATTCTACAGTGAATAGTCTACTTTTTTTTTTGGTCAATAGTCTACTTACAAGTTAACATTAACAATGATATACAGAGAAATTTATTTTCTTTCCATGTTCCCTTCTTGGTAATGGGACAGCACAGATCAGGTGTACCAGGATATCAAAATAACAATTCCTTCACCTTCTACCTAATACAAAGATAACAACTCCTGGTTTAATCAGGCCAGGGCTGAGATCAAGGAGTGGTAACCGACGCTTTTTCCAAGTCATCTCATGCAGGATCGATCTCCCAGGTGCCGATGCAATTTACTTGGTGTAGAGAGCCCTGCACGTTTGTTTATCTGTAGAGAGGTGGGCATGAAACTGAATGGTGGACCCAAGGAAAAGGATTTGCATGCCCACAAGGAAGGATAAGCGAATTCATAATCTGGCATCATGAGTCCCTCTTGCCCATTAGTGTCGGTATAACTGAGATGATCCCGATAAAAAATAGAGTGGCAATGGAATGGAAGTCATGAAGATCTCCAATAGACTGCAACTCTCCCGGACCTAGTCCAGCCTGCATGAAAAAAAAATGACACATGATCAACAATGAGGAAATTGCGTTTGCCTTCACTTAAGTGGACCATAAGCTTGACCATAAGCTTGACCCAATTCGAATATCCAACCCGGACTATTAGGATCTAGGTCAGCAAGTTAGACCGGGTCTGCCCAACCCGGTCCGAACCCCTTTTTTCGAATTAAAAAATATAATAAAATCAGAAAATAACAAAAGAATAATAAAATCAGAAAATAACAAGAAAATTAATAAAAATTATATAAAAATAATAAAAATTAAAAAATTAAAAAAAAATTAGAAAGTAATGAAAATTAACAAAAAATTAAAAGGAATTTTAACTCAATTGAATAAGCCTCTAGGGTTTTACTTTAGGGGGTGTTTTGATTGATTTTCCTTTAAAGACAGTATTAGGATAGTTGACTACGCATTTTATTTCGATTACACTTGATTGCGCATTTTATTACATTGATTGTTAATTTCCTTCTAGCATGGTTAGGATTTGAATCCAATAACATGTGTTCAATTATAGACTAGTCTTTTAGTTGAATATAAGATTGCGTAAGAATACTTTAGCTAACAAGATGATCAACCTTAGGTACCGAAAGGGTATTCACTAAATGGTTAATATAACCAAGTTCCCAAACCCTAGAAATCTCTGGTTGCGTAGAAAGTGAAGCATCTCTCCTATGCTTTCACTCAGTTTCTAGCCGATCATAATATGCTTTGGCGACTCCTAGAAACGTTTTATATCATTAAAGAGCTTTTAAAATGAATATCGCCTCACGATGTATGGATTTGAGAAAATCCAAGCTCAAGATTGAGGAATCGAGAGCGAATACCTCTAAACCTATCTCCAATCCCCCTTCTCGAGTTCGGGTAGGTTGCGACACACCTGCCCTTTCAACTAATAGTGCGTCAAAATTGTTCAGTTCTAAGAAGAACAAAAGCTGTTCATGGCCAATGAACCAACCTATAGCACGTTCGTGCGCAGTGGATTGGACATGGGAGCTGCTAGTGGCGGTGGGGCAGCGTGGGTTGGCGTTGGGGAGTCGTTGGGATGGCGTCGAGGGCATGGCGGTGGTCAAAGATGCGGCGGTGGTGAGCTCGACTTGCGGTTGAGCCTCGGTCCCGAGCTATTCGTTTAGACGTGCATGCGATTAATGAGCAAATCGAAGCTACCCAAGCCAAATTGAGGGCAGTGACTTACCTAGAGATGTTCGGGAAGGTCTTGGGATGATTTCCCAAGCGACAATTTTGACTGGGCTAGCCGGAATGGTTCATGGTGATAGCGAACATTAGCGCAGTTCATAATAGGGGAGGCGTTCGTCGGCTTGACCCTCGACGCCGAGCGACGATGGCGATGACCAGGTGGCTGAGGTCGAGCTACAATGCACTAGGCGAAGCTCCCCCGTGAGTTTTGAGTGATTTTACAGGTCTGTGGTGGCAAGTGAAGTAGGCGGCTAGGGTTTCTTTATTATCAAGAGAGATCCGGTGCGAGAAAGACGGAACCGACGTAGGAGAAAGCCATATGGCAAACGACGAGGCTGCCGCGTGGCTGGCCGTTGGCCAAATCACGATTTTCTCACGAGTTCGCTGCGAACGTGGCTAGGGTTTTGGCGTGCATCTCTCGCGGCGTGAGGAAGACGATGAACACTGAAGAGGAGAAGAGAAAGGCACGAGCTGGGCCAGAAAGAACTAAGCCTTTCCTGCAAGCCGTGGTCGCGTGCGTGTGAAGGAGAGGAGGAAATGGGCTAGGTCTGCACGGGTCCAATGAAGAAAAAGAGGCTGGGAAAAATAAAAGAAATGGGAAAATTGGGCAGAAAATTTTCAAATTTATTTCTTCAAAACAAAATCGAGTACAATTTTTCCCAAATTCGAGTCCCTAAATATGGGCCGTTACAATTCCAGCTCTCACATCAAGAGACATAGGACCCCGCCACAACCTACTTTAGTTGGCACTTATGCTATAATCACTTCTAACCTATCTCTTCTTCATTTTTATTTTATCTTCCTGGGTTATCAATAATCGTCCATCATCTCACCGAATCCCTAACTTTGTGTAAGAGGATCCAAGGGTAAGGAAGGGATGAGGGTACTCTTATCCATGCAATAGATTGGGTATCTTAATTTAAGGGTGGGGGAAGTCACTTAACATTATGTTATGTGATCCTCTTCCGTCGTCTCATTGAGCTTCTCGACTCGAGGAACGATGCGAAATTATGCTCTCGAGAAAAAGGCAATAAAAAGGGAAGGTCAGGGATTAAATCCACTTAAAATAAAAAGAGCATCAGCATCCCAATAGTCCTTTTTAGAGAGGGTTCGATAAGAGATGCATGATGTCAATGTCTACGCTGCGAATCTCCTTTCTTGCAACACCCACCACCAATGGACACCGTCCATCAACCCTAATCTTTTTTTTTTCACATGAAGTAAGGGAAAAAGAGACCTCGTGGTTGAATTAGATTTCCTGTCTCATCCACTTAATGAGATTATAATTCGACTTGAAATCCACAAAATCATACATTCACCTAGCGACATAATGTAACGCATCAAATTTGGCACGAACGAAAAGTGCTGTACATTCGAAGATCGTAACAGAAAAACTCAAATATTCGACTTTGTATGAGATTTGAGCGATGGGTATGCTCGTAAAATTGACATGATCTAATGATAATTGTGCATTAGACTCGCCTTAATCTTGGTATGGAACCATTTTTCCTCGCTCAAATCACTCCCCATCCACCAAATCCCACCGGAACTATATAAGGAAGCCACGCCTCTTCCTCCCGCTCATTCAGCACTCTCCCCGGTCGATTACGAATGGCCGAGCGGAGATTCACCGTCGGCTACGCGCTCCTGCCCAAGAAGCAGCGGAGCTTCATCCAGGACTCCCTCCTCGCTCGCGCCCGGTCCCGAGGCATCGACCTCGTCGCCGTCGACCTCCGCCGCCCGCTCGCCGACCAGGGGCCCTTCGACTGCGTCCTCCACAAGCTCCGCGGCGAGGGCTGGAGCCGCCAGCTGCGCGAGTTCAGCTCGAGGCACCCCGACGCGGCGATCGTGGACTCGCCGGATGCGATCGACAGGCTCCACGACCGGGTCTCGATGCTCCAGGTAGTTGCCGGACTCGAAATCGAGTGTCCCGATGGGTCGTCATTTGGAATCCCCAATCAGATAGTGGTCTACGATAGGGAGAGGTTGTTGAATGAGCAATCGCTTGAGGGTTTGGCGTTCCCGCTGATCGCCAAACCTGTAATGGCCGACGGGAGCGAGCAGTCGCACGACATGTCGCTGGTTTTCAACCGCGGTGGCTTGAGCAAGCTCGAGGCCCCGATCGTGCTTCAGGAGTTTGTGAATCATGGTGGCGTCGTGTTTAAGGTATACGTGGTTGGCGACTATGTGCAGTGCGTGAAACGCAGGTCGTTGCCTGACGTTTCGTCCGAGAAGTTGGGGTGCGTGGAAGGGTTAATGCCGTTCTCGCAGGTGTCGAATTCGGCGATCCGCGAGAAGGATGGAGATGAGTCTCGGGAGGCGAGGGAATTGGAGGAAGCAGAGATGCCTTCCCGGAGTTTGGTTACAGAGCTTGCGAGGGGTTTGAGGAGGGCCATGAAGCTGAGGTTGTTCAACTTCGATGTGATAAGAGATGCTAGATATGGGGACAGATTTTTGGTGATTGATATAAACTATTTCCCTGGATATGCCAAAATGCCATGCTATGAGACTGTTTTGACTGATTTCTTGTGGGATGTTGTTCACAAGAATGAGAAAGATGAGGTGAAATATTTGGAGGACGAAAACTCCTCCTTGAAGGGCTGATTCGATGTATGACCTGCGCATGCTTGTGATGAGAGAGTAGTAAAAGTGTGCACAAGCTGCGATGTCTGTGGTTGAAGATGGGGATCAAGGAAGGCTTCTGGTTTGATTGAACTCAAGCCGGGCACAGTGGATGGAAACCCATTGTGCCAGGCTCTTTCCACTGTTGCCAATGGAGGGCAGGTGAAGATTACTTCACTGGAAAATGGTAAAACTCTTGAGGCTGTATTCGCTGCTGACGAATTGAAGTCAGTTGCGACATTTGTTTCATTGCATATTGGCATCCTAAGCACGTCTAATTGTAGCTTTGCGTTGCTTGTGCCCGACAAGATTACATGTTTCTGATCCATGATAATGTGAACTCTCTCAGCTGTTGCTCTGGATTCTCAGACAACCTTAATTCTAGTAAGAGCATAGTGATCTCACTACACTAGTTTCACTGCTCTGGCACCTTAAGAGAATTAAATCTAACAGTTTGGTCCATAGACTTAACTCGTTGCTTCTTACCAGGAGTTCTCTGCATGAGGTGGTCGACTAATGTATGAGTACTGAAATGGCGAACACAGATGCTTTGGACTCTTGCTACCTATCAGTCTTGGCCAATTTAGCACTTCATCTTTAAACCCACACCCTGTTTGAGGACCAACTCCTTATTCAATCAACTGAGCTGTGCGTTCCCCTGACGACACAGTGTGTATACAAGTTGATTAATGATGCATTTAACTTTCCCTCTGGCAAAATCTTCTTGGGATTACCTGCGGCACCAGATGCAGCTAGCAATGGCTTTATTCCCGCATCGGATCTTACTTCCATAGTACTGCCCACCATCAAAGAATCTGCCAAGTATGGAGGCGTGATGCTATGGTCCAAATACTATGATGATCAAACTGGATACAGTTCTTCCATCAAGGGATCTGTCTAAAAGTGAATTTTACATTTTGTACAACCATGTAATAAGTTTGCGCGTCGATTCCACAAATAACCACGCCAGCAAACGATCTATCCAGACAAAATATAGAATAAATGAAACAAAATTAGAAGAATACATTGAAAATTTGTTATCAAAGTTTACCCAAACCTGAGCTACATCTCCACGTAAATGCATTCTGCGAATCTACTAAACTTCAAAGAAAGATTTTGAAGAAAGATGACTATAATGACGATCTTCTCTCGAGATCAGGGCTCAAAGAGATTGAGAACCCTCACAAAAAATCTCTTTTTTTCTTCTCTCTTTTCCTTTCCTCTCTGATTTCCATTTTAGCGTCTTGACGGTCATCATCTAACTATTGCTGATATAAAGGCGTTGCTTTTCACCTAAAAATAAATCTATAAAAAAAGACAAATATACTTTCGACATCCAAAGATTATACTGCTAGAGACAGCTGCTTTTGTAGGTAAGTGGGACAATACCAATAACATCATCCATCAAGCCAATTTGCATACAGGAGACAACAATTAGCTGCCAAAATTTCGCACGCCCGCAACAAAATTTGCGACTCCTTCACGATCGTCTTTCCTTTAGGCTTTAAGTTAAAAGGACGGAAAAAAAAAACAATTGTAAATTGATGACCAAAAGCTAATTGTTCTGTTCTTATCTTACATTACATTTTTACAGTCCGTCTACATTAATTAATCAAACCGCTCAGTCGTTATGTCTCGCACTCTCGTGGAAAACTCAAAACATGGGCATCATAGGTGGACTCAATCTTTCTCCTATAACAGCCCCTTCTTTCTAACCTTCTCTAGCGCCAAAGTTGACAGTAGCCTCTAATTAAGTATAGCAAGTGAGTTGAGAGAAACACCAAGGATGGCTTCCAGATCTTCAACCACCCCAGCATTTCTCTTCTCGATCATTTTCGCTCCTGTCGTCCGCATCAACGGCGGTGGGATCGCTATCTATTGGGGTCAAAATGGCAAAGAAGGCACTTTAGCAGACACTTGTGTACACCGCTATCTATCGAATACAAAATTTTTTAATCAGACGGTCAAGAATAGACAGTTAAGAAACGGAATTATCTCGGTGATGGATTATTCAGGGACTCGATTGTCTAGCCCCAATGAAGGAGGGTTCCACAAGATTCGAGAAGGAGGCAAGAAGTTCCTGAACTTTTGGCCAGGCAGCTCGCGGTGGGTCGAGACAAAGTTCGATATGCCCATTGGTTTTATATGCTCTTAGCCATTTCTTGGCGAAACAGTTGGTTCCCACCAGATTAGTTTTGGTCCGGCTATGCGTCCTTTGCTTGCGGGATACGAGAAGGACGGCGCTTTCGGTGGTCAAAGTTGCTTGCTGTTGGTTTCATGATCCACGGTTGACCAATACAAGAAGTCCCTCTGTTCAGCCAAAAACCTCTGGCGTCAGAGCGGTTTCATCGCGTCCTCATCGGCCAAGCCGGCCATAGATCCCGATGCCATGTCATGTAGAATTTTTGCTTTCGGGTCCCACGTGAATTCACAATCGAGTGCTGTGGCATCGTCAGGTTGATCGAGTGTTCTTGACTTTTTGAGATCTTGCACTCGTGGCATCTATTGGGGAGTTCGATGAGCACTTGCTGAAGCAAATTGTATCTGGTCGCTTGACTGTGCGTAGCAACGCATGAGGTGATCCTGTGCTCTCTCGTGGGGCCGCTGACAAAATGCCGGTGAAGATTTCTCCAAGCCTTGAGCTCGAGGAGCGGTCTATTCAATGAAGCCCACCTGATAACTAGCCATGGACGTTAAAAACGAGAGAGAATGAAAACAGAAAGATCACAAATTTTTTCAAGGCAAAATGAGGGGACTACCTGCCATTCGATGGGCCAGTGAGGGGGTGATTGTTTAAGTTATATTTGCTCGGTTAGCGTAACTATGAGTCGACCGCATTCTGTTCTAGGAAAGAACAGAGTCGACGCCTCCTTCGGCAACATATAATAATTTGAGAAATATTTCAAATTCATAATAAAGCTTTAAGATATTAGATAAAATGCGTGATTTTAAATCTTAAATACTACAAGAAAGGCAACCGACGCTCGGAAGGATTGAAGGCATGGAGTTCTAGGTCTGGTGTTGTCGTTGATTGCTTGCTTGTTATGACTTGTGCGGGGTTTTGCTTTAGGGGCTAGCAATCCAGCAAGCAGTACCGCGTTTTCGGTCTGCCTCAGCTCTAAAAGATCATGGCTTTCCCCTAACATAACAAATGACGATTCGCAACAAAAAAAAAAATGTGTGCATTTGTAGATTGGAAATTTTCAGCTGGGCTGTGTTGGATTCAGGACAGCAATGCCCTGCATAAACAGAGAAGATTGGAAATTTTCAGCTCTGCTTTGTTACTTTTCTTTACTTGAATTTGCTGACATTATGGTCTCCTCGAAAGCGTGAATTGCATGGCGCTACGGACGTGATGTTCATGCAGTGTCCGATATAAGAACCGTACAGATTGCATTCAACCCATACAGGTTGAGAATGTATAGAATGAAGACGAAGCGTTGCTTCGGGATTACAGACTCAACCTCAAACTAGGATCAGTACAGACTGCAGTGATTACAATCTGAGGCCAAGCAAGGTTAACACAGACTCTTGGTTACTGGAGATCCTCGCCGCTGGTAGCTCCCGTGTCGGTCGTCGGCCTCTGTTTTTCCCTGATCGAACACGTAGAAGCTGCTGCTGCACAAGACGACGCCATCGCAGAAGCATTAAAATAATAGAGTTGTGAAGTCGTAAGAGAAGCAGGGATGGCGCTCTGGACACAGATCAATGGGTGACGCCGTGAGAAGCGAGACCCAGATCAAATAACTTAGAAAAAAGAACTTTGGCCTTAAAAATGCCGTCGCTTGTTTCGGGGGGCTATTGACATGCGCCATCTGAATTCTGAGACCTGTGTCGGCTCCCTGAAAATTCTTGCATGGACCAAGTCAAATATGGAGTGAAACAGTCACTAACTGTCGATGATCCTGCAGGTCCTGTGGGAATCCCGCGTGGGTTTCACAAGGTCCAAGGAGGAGGCAAGGATCTCCCTAGCTTTTGGCTGGACATCGCCTGGTGGGTCAAGACAAGAGCAGATATACAGGCGTTGCGTGGTTTGATCTTGGTGCTCGTGAAGGGGACAATGAATCCATTGGTTTAATGCGCTTTTAGCCGTTTCTGGGCGAAACGATTGCTTCCCACAATATTAGAATGGTTCTCCTATGTGTCCTATGCTTGCGGGATACGGAAGACGTTGCTTTCGGCCGTCCAACTTGTTGTTGGTTGGTTTTATGATCAACCGTTGACCAGTGTAAGAAGTCCCTCGGTTTAGCGCCAAAAACCTCAGGCTTCAAGCGGTTTCGTTGCATCATGCGTGATCCTCGGTTCCGTTGTAAGAAGTCCCTCTTTTTCTCCCTCCTTTTTGGGGTCCCGCGTAAGTCCGCAGTCGAGTGCTGTTGCATCATCATTCATCAAATCGATCTGCTGTTCTAGAATTTTTGAGATTCAAACCTTGTGGCCTTCATGGGGGTCCAATGAGCAAATGACTCGAGCAGTTGTTTCTGGTCGCCAATTGCGCATCAACACCATCACGGGACCCTGTACTTAGCTCCTCATGGGGCCTCTGACAAAATGCCGGTGAAGATTCTCAAAGCCTCGAGCTCGACGAGCTGTATAATCAATGAAGCCGCACTTAATAACTACCCATGGACGTTATGACCTAGAAAAAAAAAGGGAAAAGAATAAGTCGCAAAATTTCCGAGGCAACTGCATTCAAGATCGTTTGATCTTTAATTGCGTGGTTATTATAGCTACGAGTCGACCACATTAAACTTTACATGAAGGTCCGACTCCCCTTACTTGTCAATTGAGATTGTGGCCTGAGAAAGAAAGTGAAGATTGGCAATCATCGTGGAAGCAAATGAGAGGCCAGAACAGATTAGGATCTAAGGTTAGGATCCAAGAACACCCGCTTAGATAACATGGGAAACCGACGATGAACACTTAAGCGGCTTGATAGACACGAGATCTGATATTTTAGCTACGGCAAGGCTTTCGTCTTCACAGGGAGCTGACGCTTGAAGGATTGAGGAAATGGAGTCTTAATTCTGGTGTTCTCGTTGATTGCTTGCTCGCTTGTTCTGACTTACGCGGGTTGTGCTTTTGGGGGGGCTAGCAATTCAGCATGCAGTAGGGCGTTTTCGGTCTGTGTCGACGATAAAACATCGTAGCATTTACGTAAATGAACAAAATGACGACTTACAGCAAAAACATAATGTGTGAAGTTATGTCGACATACAGATCAAGCGCATCGGGCTGTGTTGTATACGGGACAGCAATGCCCTCCGTGAACAGAGAAGATGGAAATTTTCAGCTATGCCTTCTCTGCTTCAGTCTGAAACCCTTTTTTTTTTTTACTGCATCTAGCTGAAATTGTCATGGAGGGTCTCCTAGATATGGTTAATTGCATATCACTATGGACTTGATGTTCATGCAGCATTGAAAGAAGATCCATACGGATCGAAAATGTATAGATTGAAGACAAATGGCAGCATTGCCTCCTGATTACAGACTGTCAAAATAAGATGAATACAGACAACATTGATTACAATCTAAGGCCAAGCAAGGTCAACACAGACTCTTGGTTCCTGGAGATCCTCGCCACTAGAGTCGTAGCTCTCGCGTCGGGTCGCCAGCATCTGTTTCGCACTGATCGAACAGCTAGAAGCTGCCGCTGCCGCAGCCGCACAAGACACTGCCGTCGCGGAGGCATTACAAGAGTAGAGTTGTGAAGTCGTGAGAGAAGCCGGGTTGCTCCTCTGGACACGGATCAACTCGGACAAGAGGAGGATGAGTGAGGCCATGAGAAACGATGCCCAGATGAAGATACAAGATCAGATGATTCAGGAAGCGGTCTTTGGCTTTGGAAATGATCTCGCTCGTTTCAGGGGTTTCTATTTATTTACGCCTTCTTAGTTCCGGGTTTGTGTTGGGTCCCTGAATTTATTCGACAGGAGAGAGAGGAGTTAGCCCACCGTTTTAGTTGGTGCAACCAGCTCTCCGTGTCACTGTTTGCCCCATTGATTATAGCGACAGCTGAAAAGGAACAAAACCGGGATATTTTCTCCAAAACCGGGGGGATTCCATGTTGATTCCAGCCTCGTAACTCCAAACCGCCCTGTTGGACTTGGCGATGCGACAGCGACATTAATTAGCCTCGGAGGTCCATAGCACATTAAACATAACGACGTCAAGCACCGATTTATTAAACGGACAATAGTAAAAATGACTCATGAATTTGACCAAATATAAAAGGTGATTTCTGAACTTTTAATCTTAATTCATTGTGCAATGCGATGCTTGAATTTTCAATTTGTTCTACGCGATCCCTGAATTTTTTGTACATATTCATGCTAATCCTAAAATTATATGAAAAAATACTCAATATGATATTTCCCATGAACCATATTAAAAATTTTTATATAAATCTAGGGACTAATTTAAACGTGTACTTAATGTTCGAAATCACATTAAATAAATTGAAAATTTAGAAATCACTTTATATATCGAGCTAAAGTTCATGAATCACATTGAACAAATTGAAAATTCAAGCATCATATTATATATTCTATAAAAAATTATAGGTTATTTGTGACATTTCTCGTTTATTAAGCACTAACAAGCTCGAGACTAATTTTCGATTCGACTCGGGCACCCCGTAATGATTAAGGAATGAGACGTCATGAATTGGGAGGATAACAGTGATATTCCCCTTTAACAGAGGGCAACAGCTGATCTTATGCCTGAAAAATGAGGAGAGCGTTTGCCTATCATGTGCAGACAAGGCTTGTTTATTAAGGAATCGGGCTTTTCTCGAGCACACGACTCGATTTCTCATGAAGGGTTGCTCGCGAATTACGAAATGGATTTGGATCGCACCTTTCCTTTTTCCTTCGCAAGCTGTCGGTCATTCAAAAATCAAGCCTCGTGATTATCGTTCGTTCGTTCTTAAGTAGAGAGAATACCTGAGGGTACACGAGTTCCATTTCAGATATTGCTGTTGGCCTCGCACGCACTGATGCATCCTGAGGAATTCCGCTTAATTGAAAGTGGACAGAACAAGAGCCGAAAGACCTTGCAACTGGGCTCTTCCTTACCCATCCATCTTCATGGGCTTGTAGCCCTGTCTCCCTCCAACTACTATGTGTCTTTTGGGCTCGAACCCATCATTCTAAATACTTCCGATGCGATGCAAATTGATGGCGAGACCTTCCCAGGAAACAGAAGACTTGCATTCAGATTTCAGGACTTACGATCACGTGCTTCATTTTGTTGTTCCATCAGGAACAAGCAGTAATTCTCAAGGGAACACCGGATTCATCAATGGGAGGTATTGCCATTGATGGTTGCAAGCAACTAGCAACTCACTTTCCTCAACCTCCAACAGCCCCATCTCTCTCAACCCGTTGTTAATTCAAAAGACATCGCTAATCCGATGCGGTCAGTGTTGGAAGGAAATCATGCTGCGAAATAACATTTCCTTAAGGAGTAGAATGAGGACATCCGGCAAATGTTTTGATGTCGAGTTATTATGCTTCCTCATATAATTTATAACTAAACCTTCGTCACTATTAAATCGTTCATCAAGTGTCGCACAAAGAATTTACCTAACCTTTCAATTTGGCTATTTAATTAGTTCAAACTTTTCGATAATTTACTAATAATGTTATTTTAGTCAATCTTGACTAGAAAGCCTCTGACATTAGCGGCGGCTTGTACCTGACAGAATTGGCATTGATATGAATACTTGTTATAACTTTTCTGCATTTTTTGTTTCGATTTTTGCTTTCCTTTTTCGGAGGGCTAGCAAACCTCACTAGCCACTAAATGAGAGCTTGCGTGCCCTTTATGGCCCTAAGTGATCGCGCTGAGGCTTCGGCCAAATCTAAGCAAGGGCCAGCAAGGGTGTCCTGGCCCTCACCATGGCTACTGACCTCTATGGGCCTACTACCAAGGCTGCAAATCGAGGGAGGGAATTAAAATAATAAAAATAAAAATAAAAATCTAAAAGATTTAAAAAGCTATTGACATCAATGTCAACCATGCCATATGCACTTGGATCATTAGACAATCCAAGCCCTTCATTTCCCCCCTATTAAAGGAGGAGGGAAATGAAGGGCCCGGATCCCCAAACTTGGGATCCCCCACGTCAGGGGATCCGGGTCCATGCCATATAGAACGGCAAGTGTCCATGTCAAGATTATCCCTTATATTGACCGAATTGATTATATTAACAAATTGTCAAAAAGTTTAAGACTAAATTAGCTAGATTAAAAATTTTACGATCGAATTGGCATCGATACAATAGTTTTTAGATTTTTTGGTAATTTATCGAACATTTTCTGTTTCTTCTGCAAAAGAAGATCAAGGTAACTTAATTTCTAATCTAGGGTCCCTTCATAGACTGCTTAACTCCAAAGTTTACGTTTTTGTTGGAGTTGTCTTGGTGCTGCATGAAGTGTTTTGTTTTTATTTATCTATATATTGTGCTGAATCTCTTGTACTTGAAGTTTTTCGTATATAGTCGTATGTTCCTTCACTCATCTTTTACAGCTTCTCTGTCTCTAAATGCATTTGTTCTACAATGCAAGGTAATGTTCTTAATTATGTTTGATGCTAAACAGTTTATACTGTTAAGTAGACTTGCTTTAACAGTTTTGGCTTTCTCCACTTGGGCGGGTGACAAAAACAACCAGCGGTAGCGTCTTCCCTTCCGTCCTATTCTTGCTGGGATTGGGATGTAACGCCTGGCCCGAGAAAGGGACTTTCATGAGATGATTAAGTCTTGCTTCACACATGGCTACGCGCACCAAGAACGTAGTCAATTGGAAAGAAAGAACAGGAGCTAAAATAAGTATCCATCGCTCGTGAATATCCATCTAATAACTTCGATGTCGCCTGAAATTTATGTGGCTCAATATCTACCTTAAGTACATTTCCGGCACATCGTAAACCTATTTTTCTTTTCCTTTCCTTTTTATGCTTCCCTTATGCGCTCTGCAGTTGTGTCTTTCAACGGTGAATTAAAGTCAGCATACATGATTTCCACAAGTCAAAGCTAGACTTATAATCATATGTCATTATCCATAACGCGACTCAACCAATCTGCAGGAAAGCAGCTTAGAAGCATAAACTAGATGGAAGCATCAAGAGGACGCATCTCTCTCTACTTACTTTCTTCTTTCCCTTCTAAGAATGGTCCTTGTTCTAAGTAGAGCCGCCCTAGGAATACCCTTAATTGCGTGCGTTGATCTCACAAGAGGACAAGCTCCTAAATTCCTAAATTCACCTAATTATTTAGTTTCCTGACAGAGACATTGGGACAGTGAAAGGGAACACTGAAGCTAAGGTTGTTGAGTTAGTTATGGATTTTTGCAACAGTAGTCAATTGGCTTATGCTCGTTGCGTGCGATGTTGAACCTAATGTGATCTGCCTTGTGAAGACTTTAAACAGATGCGACCACTTATGCAATAACATATCATTAACTCTGCAACAAAAGAACCTAAACCCTCTCTTTTTTTCAATATCAATGATTAAAGGGGGCGGAGAGAGAGAGAGAGAGAGAGAGAGAGAGATGATTTCAAGAAAATCAACGATTGTCGGTAATAGCGTAATGACCATGGCTAGAACATTAGTCAAATGAAAAGTACCTCACTTCTTCCAAAGAAAGAAACATTATTCATGTAATAGGAAAGAACAAAGACTGCAGGTGTGTATGTGTGTGTATATATTTGATACAACAGCATAAGAATTGAAAGTTTACATGGGTCTACGCATGGCTTCTTTCTTCTTTTCACTTTTCACATCATATTAACACCACGATATATGAGCTTCCCTAAATATTAAGAATTATTAACAGGTGAATCTATGAATAGGAATAGACAATACAGCAAACCCAAAAAAGATTATGAACTTTGCACTAGCATTCTCCATGTGGTGCTCGTAAATTCGTATGGAGATGGCCTCAACTTTGATTTTCCACGGTTCCGGTGAGGGAAGAAGACGGTCTTCCGCTGAACAAACAAGAAAAGCACATCCTAATTATTACATGTCAAGACAAAATCGACCAAAATGACAGCTAAGCAAAAGATGAGGGAATATGTAATGTCAACTTGTCACATATCTTGTATGAATACATATTTTCCAGAACTTGCTCTTTCTAGTTCTGAATGAGTAATTGTGTTCTTAATAACTTTTTGGCCGGACAATAACATCAGTAATGATCTATACAAAATGGTCTACTATGGGTTTGATGGAGTTGCATAAATGAAGTTAGTTTAAATAAAAAGATAATGTTTTTCCTTCTTTTTTGGTTGTAATGTGTCTAATTCGATGTTGAGTAAGGAGTTGAAAAATCAAATGAAAGCATACCTATTGCAGAATCTCTCTCAAAAAGGAGGCACTTGTGTCATCTTCAAGCAAGTTGTCCCATTCCTCGGCAAAGTTGAGGGCTTGAGATTGTGTCGTCCAGTTGTCATAAATTGGAAGGCTCTCGCTTTCAATTTGGTTCATTATCGTAGAACCCTCAGGAGAGGCTGAGACCAATTGAGGAAGTGGATTTTCTGGTCGAATGAGGCATGCATTGTTCACCAACCCCATATTATCATCTCCCCCACAAACTTTAAGCCCACCTCCATAACTTGGCCATGGCGATGAATGATTCACTGCTTGGTGCTCGATGGTAGGAGCGAACCCTAGAGCACCCAGATGGTGATTATAATTGGGAATTCCCAAAAGACTATTGGTGCTCTGATCCAACATTGGAGGTGAGCTGCCTGTGCCTATGATTTGCACTAGCAAGCTGTGAAGCTGTAGCTTGGCTAGTTCGGCGGCATTTGCAATGGCGTTCTCCAAAGAGCTCAGTGATGAGCTGCCCGAGTGTGGTCCACCAGTACTTAGCAACTGTGAAAGGTTCATGGCTTGGTTGAGATGATCAGTCCTTGGCTTGTGGGTGTTCGGATCGATGCCCATCCGGAGTAGCTTCTTCCTCATGCGGGTGTTCCAATGGTTCTTGATCTCGTTGTCTGTCCTCCCGTGAAGGTGGCTCGCAATCTTTGACCACCTATGATGCAAAAAGAAGAGGAAAGAAAGAAGGCAAATGACGACTGGTTCGATCTTAATTAAGCTGACACTAAAGATGTGATGTGCAGGCATGCCCATCATATTAATTTCACTTCAGTTAATTCATACTGTTGAAATGTAATACCGATATTGATGCATCCGTTACAAAACTCAGTTAATTTTAATGACAATATTAGTAAATTGACATTCATATTTTAACTTTTCCTCGTGCCAAGGGCCAATCTTTATCCATGAGTTAACATTAGTATCTAAATGAACAAATTATTTATGGATCTACTCGTGCCGTTTCAAAACCCCATAGTGGTAGCATGCAAAACCTCCAAAAAGCCGCAATATCTGAACTCTAGCAAAATATGCTTTAATTCGAACCAACTGTTAATGCACAGGTGAAATTGTTTTTTTAAAACGCAAAAACAGTTGCTCAGGTTCTTGCCTGTTCAATCAAGCAAAAACAGACAAAAAAATGGCTAAAAGTAAGGAAAGAGCTAGGCTGCTCACTTGTTTCCGTAAAGAGAGTGGAAGTGGATGATCATGGCCTCTTCTTCATCGGAGAAGTTGCCTCTCTTGATGTCAGGCCTCAGATAATTGATCCACCTCAACCTGCAACTCTTGCCGCACCTGTTGAGGCCTGCTTTCTTGGGGAGGTCACTCCACCTCCCATGCCCTTCCCTCTCGATGTACTCGCTCAGCTTCGCGTCTTCCTCGGCGCTCCATGGCCCCTTCTTCAACCCCTCCGCCTCATGGTGGTCGCCGGAGCAACACGGAGATCGAACCATTTTTCGCTCAGAGGAGTGGTTCAATGAAGGGAGGCGAACCGAAGTCAAGAGCGCTGCGATGGATTATGGATAGAGAGTATATATTATGATTTGGAAACTTCTGAGGTACGGCCATTGGCCTTTATAATTGCATGGCCAACGTTAGTCAAACAGGTCCTGGTCGTCATCATAAAAGTGATGTAGATTTTTTCTTTTCCATTTAACGAAAACTAATTCTTTTTTAACTTTCCCAAAGAAGGGAGGCATTGAGTGAGGAGATGTGAATGTTAGGTTTTGTGTGGATTTTAGGGTGTCCTTGCCAAGAAAAGTCGTGGTCTCATTGTGAAGCATGGAAACCCGCGAGCACTTTCCTTTTTCTTTATTAAATTTTTAAAGTTACAAATCAATGTTTATCCGCAATCGCGTAGCTATAATAGATCAATCACAATAATCGGCATATACATAAAACACTCATTATTCTTATCTGACTTACGCCCATCTTAAAATGGTGTTTACATATAAAACAATTGGCTCATTCTTAGATAAGTTTTAGGGATAATGACATAATTAGTCCCGAAATTTTGCTTCATGTATAATGTGGTTCTTAAACTTTAATTTATTTAATGTGTTTTATGAACTTTAACTCAATATGTAATGTCATCCCTAAATTTTCAATTTATCCAATGTAATTCCTAAACTTTTTGTACATGTTTAAATTAGTTTCATGATTATATAAAAATGTCTAAAGTTATCATTCCAGTAATTCAAGTCTGAAAATTTTCATTAAGCTAAAATTCAAGGACTACAATTGGGTCGAAATTCATGAACTATTTGTGATATTTTCCTTAGTTTCATTTAACAAAGCATTTGACCCCTCTTTACTTGCATCTATATTGCGGATTAAACAAATGTTAATATGATGCTGCTTTTCTATAAACCAAAATCTAAATAGATAAACAAATAAAATTTATGATGTTGAGTGAACAGATTGTCGTGCCGAAGGGGGTTTATGATGTCATTTGGGTTTTTAGGTCCAACAACTGTGGATGACACAGAAACTTCAGGGGTTAGTTAGAAAATACCGCTCGTATACGGAACTTCGATCCCGAAATGATGAATAGGAGATTTCTAGATTGTCCCCTTTAGGATTTCGAGATAGAAGCATCGCTGTTCTCTCGTTAAGTGGACTTCATTTCTTTCCTTTTCGAGGAGAGTCGAATGGTAAATGAGAAGAAGATTCAATCAGTTTGTGTTTACACACGAAGATAGATCATCTTCTCTTCTCTTCAACCTTTCAACATTAGTTACTGTACCTCCTGAAGATAGATCACCCCTCTTTACTTGCATCTCATACTTGTTTTCTGTTCTACATAATTTTTCAAGATCGGATCGCCAAGAAAGTTATTCCCCGTGAACTCTTCAATGTCCCCCTAAATGCTCCGCCTCCGATGGAATGGAGAATGCGAACTTAATGTGGCAAAGTCTGCTCATCATATACAGACGCATATAACAAGAAGGTCAAACTTGAAATATGAAACCTCATGAGTTTCTCTATCAAAATGTGTGAAGCAATCCTTTCTCACTAAAATCTCCATAACATAATTGTTTTTTTTATAGGGCAGGTTACTGCACTCTTTTCAAGGTCAACCGTTTCAATTCCCCAATTCTAAAAATTGAGAATCGATTCTAGTAAAGTAGGTTTAAGGTTCTTGATTGAGAACCTACTTGTCTTGAAACTAATCACCCTTACATCCTAATACATTATTCTAGATCCATCCTATATCATCGTGCAATTTGAGTGTAATATCATCCGCTTCACCATCGACAATATTGTTCGCTTTGAGCCTCACGACTTTGTTTTTCCTCAGGTGCACCATCTTCGCAACCCTCTGTAGCAACTCACAAGCTCGCAACCCGGTTTGTAGATCAATTAGGCCGGAGTATTGGCAATGTAAGACAAGGATCTCACATATTCACCCCTCAATGGCACAGCGAAAGTAATGTCATCCACCTCACCATCAATAATATTGTCGACTTTGAACCCCACCGGCACTCACAATGTTTTTTTTTCTTAGGTGCACCATTATCAACTCACGAGCGTACAACCCAAGAAAACGTGTTGTTTATGGGTCAATGGTGGAATATCACATATAAGCTAGCCCACGACTTTAACCCTAAGTGAGTGTTTCTCTATGTAGATTAATTTCTTAAAATGTACCAATATCACATATGATTAGACTTGGAGATTATGCTAATGATCTGCTTCCTAACTCCGATAGTAGTTCCATCATTTCAACAAAGTACGAGTCGTCCTTTCACATACAATGAAGAATAGCAAGGTCCAGACAATACAAGATACAATCAAGCTCCTTTTACGGCAAATTTTGCACGCTTAATATGAGAGAATCAAGACTTCAATCTATTTTTTCGTATTATGAGGACAAAAGCAAAGGCCAATTTCCATTCTTACAAGACCATAAATTTAGATGCTCGACATCCACGTCGAGCAGGGATCAGCCGCCAAGACTTTGGTTTCAAGATCGGTAGTCCACACAAAGTGGTTTCAACTGCTCTTTCGAATTCGATTGAACCCTATTATGTCTGAAGCTGTGCTCCAGAGATTCAAACACCGTAGACGCAACAAAACACGATCTAACATGTGTGACTGACCTTGGGTTAAGCAAACTACAAATTGCTTTTTCATTTAAAGAACGGGAAGGCCCCTCGTCTATCCTTGTTGTCGTTAACCTAATCGCATAATATCCTGAACTCGGGATCTGCACGAGGTTGACTGCGATCTCCATATGTATGTCGCAGCCACCAATGACTGTTCTTGATTTATTTATTTCTCTTTATTTTGTAATTGGTAATTCGCCTGAGTCAGCTCTTGTCCATTTGGTCAGCCATGACAGTAAGCATCATGGGAAAATACTGGGGGCGAAGAGGGGGTAAAAGGCAGAGAGAGTTAACCTTGATTATCCAAAGTCCTCGCAATGACCTCAGCTGCTGTTGCCAATCTTGCTGGTCAATCCACGCTACTGCACAATTTTCCAAACCTGTTTTACCAAACCCTAGCTAAACCGCCTGTAAATGTGCAGAGCAGTCTTTTTTTATCAGGACAGAAACTTTGGTTATTCCATGGTTTGATCTTCCTTTGAATTATCATAAAGGTCAAGCAAAAATTAGTATTCTATCAGGAAAAAAAAATTACAATTACTATCAATTATCTGGTCATTCTCGCGCAAGATGACAAGATGGTTTAGTCAAACAGCCCCAAGGTGCATTGTATAATGCCTATACAAGAAGGAAGTCTTCGAAACTAGCACCCTAAATATAGGACTGACCTTGATAACTCAATGCTCAAAGTGTCGCGTACATGATGTTGATATACTCCTCGCGACTCATCCATCTATTATTGTCACTATTATTATTATTATTATTATTATATCTATATACTATTTTAAGTTTAGACTCTACATAAATGACGCCCATTCATTGTGGAAGTCTCAGAAGCTACATGTATGTTGACCTTCAACGGGAGTTGGTGTTTTAAGCATAGATTAGTTGTAGCGTCAATCTATATTATAATGACCCAACTTCATTCGAACACTATAGTCACAAGATTATATTTAATTAGTCATCAGAAATGTCTATCTAGTGTTGTATAAAGTTGTATTTCAAGTTCGTTTTTATTATACTCCATTGTGGAGCTTGCAAAGTCCTTTTTCATTTTCTTTCATCTCTATGAATGAGTCCGTTTTACTAACTTGTAATGACTATATCATATTTCGAGTTTGATATGTAGTACGTTTGACTCCAGCTAGGTTTAAGTTTTTCCCGATTTACCAAATCTTAGGGTATTCAAAAACATGCACATATCTCATCTATATCTTTCCATATAAATTTACAGACTATATAAAGACCGCCATTGCTTGTATTTGCTCATTTTCTAGTAATATATACAATTCATTATATTTTGTGTTTGCTATCATGGGATGGTCAACTATGGGAAGATGTTATGTTCTTAGCACTACTCGCTATACCATAGTTTTACGTATTTTTCACTACATTGATGCTATATTTTTTCGTGGTCTTCATTTCTCAGCTAAGTCCTCTCTCGTGTTGACTTTTTTATCTTGTTAATTATGCTAGAGATATTGTTGATCGTCTCTCAACCACTAGATTTTCATTTTTCTCTTGGAAACTCCCTCATTTCATGACTTTAGTACAAAGCAGCTTCCTAATTCTCAGGCCGGTGCTAAAGTGGAATTTCATGCCTTGATCGATACCGAGTCTAAATTCTTATGGCTTTGGTAGTTTTTTAAAAATATGGGTTATTGCAGAATAGCGAGATTGCTCAAAATGATGTTTTCCATAAAAGAACAAAGCACGTTGAAAATGATTATTGTTTCATTATACAACATAATCGAACATGGCCCTGCCCCTTTGCTTCATACGGGGCACTCTTGTTGTTCTTTCTCTACGGACAATACTTAGGGAAGAACAAATCGCGCACGAATAATTCTAACACAAATGAAACACGTCTGTTCACAATCCAATCTTCACCTGCTCGCATCGGGAAGCACGTAGTGCTGACTCGGACGCAAGCCTGGGGTTGACAATTTGAAAGTGCTCGGACTCTTAACCCTTCTTTGACTTGCTCTCTCGGGACTCAACCTTGATCAGCGTTTCTTGTCCGCACAAGGGTATGACGTTAAGGAAGTTTTAAATAGTAATTAACAAAAATATTGTGAAAATCAAGACGGTAAGATTCGCTTGGGGGGGCCGGTGGGTTTTTCAAACCCTCTTACCTCATTCGCTTAATCGACAATCTTGTTAATATGATAATGACTGTCGAATAAACAAAAAAGATCAAATCTGATTCGCCATCTGCTGAGCTTTTTATGGAGTTCACGCATCCAACTTGGTTTCTTTAATTCATTGACTTTGTACTGCTCCCGTTTGACAAATGGAAATGCGAGTCTCTTAGGTTTTTCTGTTTTCTTGCTCAAAACTAACTCTGTCTCTTTGCTTCTTCGACCACAAACAGGGAAATACGATAATGAATTAGGTTATGTTTGTATTAACCTTCCAAGAAGCTGCCTACAACTTTACAAAATTTCGTGGAACGTGCTTGGTGCAACAAACCATGAAAGTTACAGCGGTTCTTATCGCTATTAACGGGGCAAGTCCTAATAAAGTATTGAACGTTGGAATTATATCAGAGACCCTTCCTTATTGGATCATCTGTGAGGAAACATCCTGTGATTAACCTTAAACAATACATTTCATAATCATTTTCGCTTCAGGGTTTCACTGTTTTGCTTCAAGTACCTTTGACCATTCCAAAGAAATATTATCTCATGATCACCAAGTAAATGTCATGAGCATAATTGGATGTCGTTGTGCGTAGCTGGATTGTTTCAATAGATTGTTGTGCGTAGCTGGATTGTTTCAATAGATCTAGCTAATGAGTTTGAATGAAATTGCTAGTGTAGATATCTTGTTCGATAGAAAAGTGTCATAAAGTGTTAAAATCAACCATTTCATAAATTTGTCTTTCTTTTTTATTTTTTGTTTTCAATCTGTCGGGACATTTCATTAGCTTCAGGAACAGAAAGCCGGGCGAGCAAACTGCTAAAAGCTCAACAAACAGCAACTAAGAGACCCAATGTAGAAGTCCCCTATACAGCACAAGAACTTGGGTTTATCCAAAGACGCTTTTCTTCTCAGTCACACAACTATGAAGTCTTTCTCAGATCAACCTCTTGATCTGCGGAGGCTTCAATCAGAATTTACAGAGTGAGGGATTATGCAGATAACTAGTGCAAGCACTCCAAATACAACGAACGAATGCATTTCATGAAAGTTAAACAGCAATTGAGGAAAAGTATTGGCCTTAAAGGAAAAACAAGCCCGTTCTACATCAGTTGGCAATGATGCCTGAAGCGCAATTCGCTTTCCCCCGTCAAGAGGATTATCTGTCTCTAGAAGAGGAGAGAGAAGCCATGTAAACTTGGTTTTCTTTTCCTCCGTCTCACTAAACATCAACTGAGGTTGTGGCGATTAAACATAAGCCGAACCTAAGTAGGAAGTTCCCCTTTCTATACATAGACCATCCACTCCGCGTTTCTGATTATTATCATCACAAGGAAACAATTGGTCCAAACTTCGCATGAATACATGTGGTAAGATAAAAATCAACAAAATGAAGGACATATAAGTACAGGATCGAAAGGTTCCCTTAGCAAATCAGGTTGTCAATAGGTTTGTTGCCATCAATAATCATTGATGATGGTGTTGTTGCTGGAGGTTAATCAACTTGTAGTACGGGCCGTCCTTGTTCTCTATCAGGGCAGAATGAGTCCCTTGCTCTATGATCTTCCCATCTTGTATGACGGAGATTTGGTCGGCATTCTTGATGGTCGATAGCCTATGTGCGACCATGATCGTTGTCCGGTTCCTCATCAGCCTATCTAGAGCCTGTTGCACGATACGCTCAGACTCCACATCCAGAGCGCTTGTTGCTTCATCCAGAAGCAAGATCTCTGGGTTCTTTAGGATGGCCCGAGCAATGGCCACTCTTTGTTTCTGTCCACCCGAGAGTTGCACTCCACGCTCACCAACTTTGGTCGAGTAGCCCTCAGGGAGGGAACTGATAAAGCTGTGAGCATTAGCAAGCTTAGCTGCTTCAATGACTTCTCCCTCGGATGCTCCTTCTTTCCCATAGATGATGTTGTCGTAGATAGATGTTGCAAAGAGAGCCGGCTCTTGTTGGACAAGGCCAATGTGTTTCCGGAGCGATTTAAGTTTGAGTTTCTTGATGTCCTTGCCTGCGAAACATTGATTTTTGGAACTAAGAAGATGCGCAATGCAAATTCATTTTCTCATTCAAGTCGAGAAAAGAAAAAGGGCTTTCAAGTAGTCAGGGAGTTTCCTTAATAGCGGACAATGCAGTAGTGTGACACTTTCGCCGATAGTAAGTGACAAAAGCGGTTGATTTTGCTATCAGACTTACCATCAATCATCACTTTCCCAGCCATTGGATCATAAAAGCGGAGTATAAGAGCGAGCACGGAGCTTTTGCCAGACCCGCTTTGCCCCACTAACGCCATGTTCTTGCCCGAACGCACTCTCAGATCAAAATTCCTGAAAATAATCACGTCGGGCCTCGAGGGGTAACTAAAATGGACTCCCCTGAGCTCAACCGTGCCCTCTACCACGGTTAGCTCTTCCCCAACATCCCCTATCACCTCAGTCTTGCGGTCAAGGACTTCAAATACTGAGGTAACCATTTGATTCCCCTTGAGCAGGTCTGGAGCCATAGCTAAGGTCTCCCCCATAGCCAGAGCGGTTACAATCAACACCATGAACGATTTCATGACTGATTTAAAGCTGGCGAGTCCCTGTCCCATCAAAACAGAACCATACCTGCATTTCAAAACATGATTCGGTATTGATGTTTGCCAAGTTTTTCGATAACACAATACATAAAGTACCAACTAATCAATCTGAAGGTTTAGAAGCATGCAACATGCATACTGTTATGATTTTCATGACCTCTTGTACAAGTTCCAGCTAAGTCAAGAGTGTGAAGATAAGTCGCGTACCATAAGGCAAGACCATATGATGAGAAAATGAAGAACTGGGAAATTCCATAGAAAATGCCTGCAATCTGACCACGACTGAATGAACGCTTGGAAGGCTCAACAAGCTCGCTTGAATAGAGATCAAGCACCTTCTCTTCGGAGCAAAATGCAGCTATTGTGCGGATGTTACTCACAGCCTCACCAGCCAACATGTTGGCTCTCAGATATGCTTTGTTTAAGTTTCCTCCGTAGCCTCGCATGAACATTTTCTGAAGGTAGATTAATCAAAACATTAGCAATATTTTTTTCTTTTTGCTCAACTACTCATCAGAGAAAGGGAAAGTTACCTCGCTAATATGCCCGCTTATGATTAACGGATAGGTGGCTATGACAATGAGCGTTATCCTCCAATTTAGGATGAAAGCAATGATGAAGGAACCAACTATCAAGCCTACATTTTGCAAGAGGATCGTTGCACGATCTACAACCACGGTTCTCAACAAAGTTGCATCTGTCTCTAGCCGTGATGAGAGCATAGCACTTGTGTTGTTCATATCATCAAACCAACCGATCTCATTCCTCAAAATGGCTGCAAAAAAACTTTGCCAGATGTTTAGCATATAATGTAGCTACAGAAAGAAAAGTAACCACTACTCAAATTATGGTGTTTCATTAATCTGTAAAACAAGTTTTAGCATTTCATTCATCTGTACAACAAATCTTTTAAGGTCACAAGCAATCAAATCACTAAATTTTTCAAGAACGCAACTGATTATCCTCCACAACTAGAAGTCAATTGTGTAGACATAGGTAAAATAAGGCATTCACAATAGTTTTGGTTGAATTACCCGCAAACATCTTTTCCCTGACCCGGAGAGTGAGCCGCTCTCCCATAATGCCAAAGGAACAATGTGCAATCGCATGAACAATGACAGTCACCACTGCGGCTCCACAAAACAGCAGAGAAATCTTCTTAACTTCGTGCTTTGTCGTCTCCCAACCCATGTAAAAGGATACAAGAGCTTGGGAGACCCCAAGAGCGAAAAGAGGCATCTGGGCTCCAGCGATAAGAGCACAAATGGTGCCAAACATCCCGTAAATCCAGTCGGGACTGACCATGGAGTACAATCTTTTGGCAGAAACATGCCTCGGCTTTAGACTGTCACCTGTATCAACACCACCACGGCCAAGAGACTCTCTGTCTGAGCGAAAACTTGTACCAAAGCTGGTTGTTGTCCGGGATAGTTCTCTTGAAAACCTGATGCTGTAATGAAGATTAATTAACTGATGAGTCTGACTTCAAAACAAGAACCCTTCTCATAATTTTTGCGTACTGCTAGAAATGAATCATCACTTGAAATGCGGATCGGTCAAAATAGTACCTGAGTGGTCGTCCCGTTGTAGGACCTTGTGAAGGGTGCCGCTGCAAGTGAGCGGTCTCCTGGAGTTGAACCAGCGACGCGTATGTGCTGTTCGGGTTGGAGATTAGTTCATCGTGGTTCCCTGTTTCCACTATCTTTCCATCCTGGACGACCGCGATCACATCTGCATTTCTTATGGTAGAAAGCCGATGTGCGACCATGACTGTGGTCCTCCCCACCATTGCACGGTCAAGTGCCCCCTGCACGCTCTTCTCGGATTCAGCATCAAGCGCACTCGTAGCTTCATCAAGTAGAAGAATGGATGGATTTTTAACTATCGCCCGTGAAATAGCTATCCTTTGCTTCTGCCCACCCGATAGTTGTATTCCTCTCTCGCCAACCTGCGACGTTTATCCCTTACTCAGTCCAATTAAGTCAATCCATCTAAAAGCAATCATTTAACTTGGAGATAACTTGTGTGAATTGCAACCATTTCACTCCTCAGCTGTTAACTGAACATAAAACATACATCCCATATTAGGAGACCATCACATTAGCAACGGACCATGCTTGCCTCAGAGCTTCTCTATATATACGATAAATACCTGAGTTTCGAATCTCTCAGGGAGGTTGTTAATAAAAGATAGAGCCTCTGACATTTTTGCGGCACGAGTGATCTCATCGAGGGTGGCCTCGTCTTTGCCATAGAGAATGTTCTCCCTAATGCTCGTGGCAAACAGGGCAGGCTCCTGATTGACCAGCCCTATTTGCTGCCTCAGCCACTTGAGGTCGAGGTCTCTAATGTTGTATCCATCCAGCAGGATCTCCCCGGCGAGTGGCTCGTAGAAGCGCTCGATCATAGAGATCACCGTGCTTTTCCCTGATCCGCTCCCACCAACGAGCGCCACAATCTTACCTGGAGCAATATTGAGGCAGAGCTTATTAAAGATGACCACATCGGGACGAGAGGGGTAGCTGAACATCACGTCCTTAAACTGTATGTGTCCTTCCACATTGCTCAGTCTTTGGCCAGTTTTCGAGCTGGTTTTGCTCATTGTGCTTCTCTCAATCATCTCGAAAATGGGATACGCGGCTGCTTTTGCACGGACAAATGCAGATATATCCGGTGCTGCCTGACCCAGTGACCTGGCAAGACACAGCATTAATGTAGGTGGATTTTCGTTAATTTCACAAGACCAAGATAAAGACCAAAGTTTACTGATTAATCTTAGGCAACCAGAACTTCAGAAGAAGACTTACAATCCAGCTATTACGACATTGAGCATGGTCGTGAAGGAATCCCCACCATTGGCAATACCTTTATGAACGACAATGCTTGTAAACCAAACGAGAAGTGCCCACGAAAGGAAAAGCACACAATGCAACGAGCCTAGTCCCAAGCCCTTGGCTAGTCCAGCCTTCCTCCCGTAGTTATAAGTATCGATAAGAGCTCTCCTGTATGATCTCACTGCCCTCTCTTCTCCAGCAAATGCATGGACCGTTCTGACATTCCCAATCACCTGTTAATGTAAACTGCTCCTAAGTTTCAAATGACTACGGCGCAGTTCAAAAATTGGTACATGATCTTTCATAAAAAATGTCAACTTTAGGTGGATCGCACTTACCTCCTCTGCTATTTCTCCAGCTTTTACATAGGATTTCCGGACACTGGCAATAAGACCTGTGGCAACGTATGCATATATGCCACCGGCAAGGGCGATCAGGGGTACGATAGACAGTGTCACAAGACTGATTTGCCAGACCCTAACGAACCCAATTATGAAGCCTCCCAGAAATCTGCTTATGTAGTGTATGAAGTTCCCTACCTGCACCTTCCACAAGGCACAATGAATACCACAAACACATCGTACGCATGGCAACAATAATCAGTATTTACTCTGGAAGTTCCTGAGGAATAAATTGCTGTATGCCAAGAAAGAGCTCATCCTGACTAATGTGACTTTAACAAGTGCAATAGATCAGCTTGCTTCTGACCTTGAACGCATTACCAGAAAATTAATCCCTCCTAAGACTTCAATTATCCGTGAGTAAGCAGAGTTTGGGTTTGGTGTTCAAACTATGGAACTAATCCCCATTTTCTTGGAAATGAATTTTAACGCCTCTCTCACCAAAAAAGGTATATTGTCAGGTGCACGGTTGGTTCCACGATGGATCTGCAGTTTCTCCATAGCCAAACCATTGTGTCTCATGCCATCTTCTTTAACAATAAAACAGCAGAAAACATGAATGGGGCATTCAATGTTGAACTGTTTCCAGCTGGCAAAGTTGCACGTTAAAACCCTAGAAAGCCCAATTTCTCACCCAACCCAACCGAATTATAAATGCTTCCAGTCAATGCATTTATATTCCCAGAAAGGGAAGCAGATGCAGGAAAGAAAGTGTCAGACCAACACTTTCTGATATCGATTCCACCAGTAATTATAGTGGTTACTCCTGTTAGCGTCGCTGCATGCACATCGATTTGGTGTATTTACTGCCTCTGTTGACCCACAAAATTTGCAGTTGAGGGAATGCGCTTTGCCAAACAATTCTGATTTGACAAGTCTAATTAACCATCAAAACATTGAGACCTCGGTCACTAATGATATCATCTATACGTGTAGGTCTTATTCGTGCGGAGACCACGACTTCTGTGGGAAAATGTTAAAGAATGCCCTCAAGGCAGCTTGTTTTAGGGTGTCATTATGCTTTGGGACTGTGAACATTTCTATTTGAAGCATTTTACTTTCTTGTTACCCTTGCTGTCAAAACGAATCATTATAAGAGAAAAGATGTTTCGCTCACTAAATTTCAGGTCATGCGGAGCATTTAACTTGACATATTTTGAATGTTTGGTTTCTTACTTCATCTGAAAAAGATAGTGATGGTGCTTAATGTTGTTGATTTGCGATGATTACGAACTCCCGAATTCAGAATAGAACAGGATTGTGCCAGAGAAACGGACCCTGTGAGGAAAATTGAAGTACCTTCTCAGATAGCGCATCTTGAACAACAATGATGTCACTCGTGATTGCAGAAATGACCTCCCCAGTTGATGCTTCAGTGTCGAAAAGACTAATGTCTTGACTCAACATCGACCTCAGATACGCCATTCTCATCTTCGCCGCTTGCCTCTCGCCAGTATGCATCCAGCATGCCACCTCTGCATAAATCGCATAAAATTAACACACATAATATGTACGCATTAACCCCATATTTCTTCTTTTTTTCATGTGCAGAGTTAGGCAAAAGTATGTGCAGTAAGCCGTTGCAGAGATTGAATCATTTGGCCAATACCTATCCATGATGAAAATAGGATAGCCACACTGAGATATACAAAATCCAAGGAGTACTGCGAAAATAGAAAGAAGGTTCATAGAATAAGATAATCAGTCAGTGGAGGATATGAGCAGAAGCTTCTATAGAACATAGCAAACGACAAAGAAAAGTAAAGACCTACTCTTTTCTTGATAAAGATAAGATAAGAGAGTTGCACCTCGTCCTAAATTAAAGCATTGGGAATCTAAATTTCCAATTGAGCACTTCATTAAAAAATCATCTAGCTTTCCTATGTAATGACCTTCAGCAGTGTGAAAAAGCTCCCCCACCATTGGCTGATTCATGATCTCAAACTGAACATTCCTAGTTCACACACACATACTTTCATATTGATACCTTGGCAACTTTATGGGAAGCTTCTTTAGGGAAGAGATAGGCCATCCCGATGATGTTTATCAGCTTGCCGAAGAAGATGAAGAACACGGGGACGGAGACGCCATGGAGGCAAGCACCGACCGACCCGATCGCCATGAGGACGTAGTCGTAGAAGTCAGCGAACGAGAAGAGCTTCAGCAAGGACACTTTCGGCTGCTTCTTGCGCTCAGCTTCACCTTCACCCGCCCTCTTCTTCTCGTCGGAGACCTCGTCGTGGCCCGAAGACGAGCCATTCTGCTTCATCTCTTTGGCCACTCGAGTGGGCCGAAAGAAAGAGTCAAAGAGAAGAAGAAGAAGAAGGAGAAGGAGAACGTCGAGAAGAGAGAAGTGAAGTTGGAAGAAGAAGAAGAAGTGGATGATGAGGAGCAGGACAAGGAGGGAGTTGGAGACTAATAACAGGAAGATGGTTAGGAAATGAAGAGTTAGATGGGATCATTTAGTGCAAGCTTTAACTAAAAGCTTGAGCTGTGCTTCGGTTGACGTCCTCTCCGTTTCCACATCACATGCACAAAGCGATGAGGCATATACTTCGACATTTGCCCCCATGAAATGCATAATAAAATGAACCCTCGGTGGGGTTGGCTCGGTGATAAGACGCTCAAGCCCTTCCGCCGATCGTGACCTGTTGTGGGGCAGGGGCGATTCGAACCCCCGACATCATGATTCACAGCCACATACTCTTATCCTATAAGTTATGAGCCAATCCCGTCTCCACTGAAGGTATATACAATCGAAACTTATTTATCAAATGCTTAGAAAAATTTGTCTTACAGAAGAACTCTTTTTAAGAAGGGTTTAGTATTCGATATTAAGTTCCTAATTATGCATTTTAAGTTGGAAAAAGAATTGATTATCCATGTGTCCTTCATTGGGTTATAAAGAACCAGCAAGTGTTCTTTATTGGGTTATTTAGAAACCAGTGCCGTGAGGGCACTGTAGAATGTATCTTTAGACTGGCAGCTGGAGACGGTAATTGATGAGTAAAAGTTTGGGTCTCTTCATGTGAAATGTGCATTTGATGAGAGATCGATATGGTTGAAATCGGCTCTCCTCTTTAATGCGAGGCGGTACCACATTTGCCCACTTTCATGCCTCTGCCACTTGGAACTGCAATCCTACCCTCCCGCGTCATCATTCTTATTTTTCTTTATTGCTGTTGTTCTTGTTGTCAACCATTGAGGAGAGAAAAGAACTGGTCTTACTGTGAATCCTCGTTCGATTCACGTTGAGGTCGAGCTCAATATTGAATCTCCGAAGATGAAAACCGTACTTAACCCCAAAGATCAAATTCCATTAATTTCGCTCGGTCATACCATGATTGGTCTTGAGAAATAAATCTTACTTAATTTACATTAAATGTGATGCGACATTATTGAGTTAGAGAGTTGGCCTCTAGAAAATCTAAGGGGTGTGGAGCTATTCATCCACGATCCATCGTCTCAACCTCCTTAACCATTTTGGTTCACCTGAATGTTCATAGATCGATTCTATGCGCCAAAGTATTTCCTCGACCACAACAGCCAGAGCAAAGCTATTGGAACGCTTCGCTTGTTAGAAGAACTTGCAGAGGGGCAGAAGTATATAACTGAGTACCTTCCTCCCACGTCTGTTGCGTGGCAATGGCGATCTATGTAATCCAGTCCTGAGTTTCAGCTAGGGTTTTAAGCACTAAAATGTGGGTTGAAAGAAAAGGACGAGCATCAACTCCGTTGGCGACGTCCCGTACGGAACAAAATCTCATGCTTTCTCGTGTTCTAAAGAAGGAATTGAATGCCTCCAAACCCAAGCATGAATTTCAAGCTTCTTCAGGACGGTGAAATCGAAAGGACGACCTCTTTCTTTTCAGGCTTGACTTGTCCAAGTTTACTTTCCATTGATTGGAGTGGAGAAGTCCTTGTTATTGTCGCTCTTCTGTTTGTATTTTGAAGATAGGACACGCAAATTATAGGACGTTGCAAGACGGTGCTACTTAAGATAGTGCAGGAGAGATCCCTTGTTTGAAATCCCTTCTCCGAAAAAGAACATCAGGTCTCGTTAAGCACTGTCCTTAGAACATCTAATCAAATCAATTACACGAGGTTAAGCTTGTGTTTTTTTACAATATCACTAATGAATAAACCATAATAACTTCATGCATAAGGACATACGAAGCATGCGGTAAAGATGTATATAATTATATATCTTTAAAGCACTAACTACTCGGGTTGTTGTCAACAAGTGAGTTGAAAAACTCATTCAACACTCATTTTTAGAAAGATTGTAATTTTCAGGTTAATTTTTTTGGCGTCATGTACAGTCAATATATCGAAAAAGGAAAACATTTCAGCATTCAATACATTCAGTAAGTGTATTTGAGGACAGTAGTGGACAACCCCTGATCATATTAAGAGGGCTTATCAATAAAATCCCTCATAAGGAAAGAAAAAAAGCAAAAATGAAGGGGGCTAACGTTGCAAGGAAGGATTTAATGAGAGCAGTTGAGAGGCGATGGAATGAATGAGGTCATTAAGTTTGTTGGGTAATTTTAAAACCTTTGACAGAGACCGGAGAGGGAGTTGGGGAGTGACTTAAATGCTTGGTGGGCTAATAAGTCCACCCACGTCACCTCCCTTCATTGCCCTCTTGCTGCATTTCGAGATAAGAGAAGACAAACCACCTTGCCTCATTGGCTGTAGAGAACAGATGACAGTGAAGCAAAATTTTCTCTAATGGCAGAGCAAATTCTTTGTCGGTCATGTTAGTGGAGAATCTCACCCCGCAAAATAGAAAATTAAGTGTCATTGATTTAAGAAATTTGACATCTTTTAAAGCACTGCACCCAGAAAAAAATTTATCCAATAAATGTGAAAAGGGCCCAGAACAAGAAGAGAAAATTTGGGGAAAAAAGTAAAAGAAAAATTAGGAACTCGTAACGTTGAAGGAAGATGGCCCACGGAATGAATGCCTGCATGTGAATTCTTGGTTATACATCATATTCCATGAAACTGATCTCAAATGTCTTATTGCAGTTGGTATACGAGTGTCTCCATCCAATCCTGTCCAACATCAGGAAAAACTGAAAAGGCCGAAAAAGAAAGAAAGAAAACCCAGAAAGGATTTACGGTCAGCATGCTATCCAATGTCTGGATAATCATTATCGTTCTCAACCAAAATGGAGTAATGAAGGTCAACCCCTCAGCAAAGACACCTCTGCCTTTGTTGCCCCCCATTCAACTGCAACTGCTGGGAATTTAATGGGTTTCCGTTTTCAACCACTCTTCCTATTTATGGACATGGTCAGACCAGGGAGATTTGACTTTGGAGTTTGAGCACCATCTCTCACAATCCGCTCCTCTTCTGGGCCTTCGTGATTAACTTGAGATGAGCTTTTTGATGGCTAAGTATCAATTTCGAGAGCAGCAGTTTTGATTCAGCTCTTGGTGTTGGTGTTATTTCTTTGAAGTCAATGTCCAGCTCAGGAAGCAAACTCCAACCCTACTTTCAGTAGTCTTCAATCATCATCTACAACCCATGAACTGCCACAATGTCTTGGGATACAACAACACATCATTATCGTACAGCCAACAAATACCGTGCACCAGGGCGCTGCACAAATAAACCGCAAAAAGACTCTGCGAAGAAGGGGATAGAGTTCCCTCCCCCAAATCAAAAATTACGAAAGTGAATACACCATGCCGTCTGCCGCTCCCATGCCGGACAGCCCAATACACATGGATTCTTGCATACAATGTCGAATTTGGATTTTCAGAGGACGATGGTCTGCTCTTTAATCGTTTAAGTGTTGGGCAAGGAGGTCGGTGAAGAATTTCGAGCGGCTTGCTCAGAAGCGTTGGCCAGCCCTTGAAGCATCCTCAAGATTTCGTTTGAGTCTTCCAGGTAGTACTTGGCCTTGCTTGGTTTCTGGCCCACGGTGCATGGGAACACCTCTGCAACTGGAGAAAGTGCTGGACCATCTCTCGCACTCATTATTACTCCGAACATGTCTTCATCGGACCGGTCATCTCCAATGCAGAGAACAAAGTCCGGAAGCATACCCTTCTGCTTCATCGTCTCCAATAGATGTTCGGCTACAAGACCCTTGTTGACACCCTGCAAGAGAGTTAGTGTTGAAGTAGACTGGAAATGTTTCCCGATTACCATGGAGCATGTTGATTTTAAGGACAATGACCACAAATAGCATATTCTTGGGTTGCCTTGGATAAGTAGTAAATGTTGAGCAGTGTAGCACAAGGCTCTAGTCATATCCTAGAGTATGCAAATTTGAGCTAAAATCAAAAGCAAATTAACACCAAAACATGCAAATTTTACCAACAGATGAACCGTAAACCTGAATATCTACGCACAAAGAGAGGAGGTTCACCAACGGAAAATCCAATTGGGAAATCAATTTCTGACCCAGAAAAGAGACATTGAAACCACAATATGCTAATAAATTGTAGCCAACGATATGCCAGTTCATGGTGGTCAATCCACCTGACCTACATCTGCAAAGATTGATTACAATTTATTAACAATTACACAGGTTCCACGGCCTTTATAAACTTGGCATAATTCAGCCACGAAGTATGGACTACATGCTCAGTACAATGTTTATGATGATCAACTGATCTCGTTCTTTTCATTTCCTTGTGAGAAGAACTCTTTCAATACCTAAGCACATCTCTGTTGACTAAGTGCAACATTTCAATAGTCTCTGACTGCACCATAGAGACTCAAATTACTCGATTGTGGGGACTGGACCAACTACAGTCACTCAAAATTAGAGTCAACAAATATAACTCTTAGTGATATTTTAGTAGATTCTATAGAACTCCAAGATTTTGAAAAACACTGGTGCTTGAAAAAAGGGAAACTAGGAAAAACCTGAGGTTTAACTTCCACAATGTGTTGGCCACTCTTGACAGACACTGGTTCATTTGCAAGAACACTCTCCAGGTGATCCAAAAGCTCCTTCGCCTGGCAAAAACCAAAATCTGGATCTGCACACTGATAATTCCACACAATTGAACTCTCTTTGCTTTCTATGGTAGAGCCATCAGTTGTTTCCCTGTATAATCTCATAACCGGCTCAGCAGTCTGTTTCCAATCAAAATCTGACACAGAAACACAAGTTTCCCAATCTCCTTCGTGGTTTGGCCTGTTAGAGGATAATGATCAGTTTGGCTAGAAAAAAAAATTTGGCCAAACTTTTGCTACGACAGATTAAGGCCTAAAATTTCACTCTTAGAGCTTAAAATCAGGATGCAGGTAAAGTCATACAACAAGATAAGGGCAATATGGTTGACAATTACAATGCATCAACCTTCTTTTAAAATGACAAGCTGGTACTAGATACTTAAATGGAATAGTAGGAAGGAAAAAGTTGATAACTGTGATAATGCTTGAAATGATGGAAAAAATGAAAAATAAGACTTGATTAAGCAATGCAGGTAGGGCCAAAGAAACAAGGACCATCTCTCCCAACAAAGAAAAAACATCAGGATTTAAACAGACACCTCTCACTTGCTCAATTGACATTAATCAATGTTTACAATTCAAGATTTGGACAAACCCGAAAGAGCTTTCTGTGATGGTACATATGTACACTGGTGGCTATTTTATGCACACTATTCACTGGAGCACAGAATAGCTTAATGTTATTGTCAATGAATTAGCTAAACTCTTATGCTCCCACCTAACAGTTCAAGATTAATTCATTAAAGCAATAGTGCCACTTTTGCTAAACCTTAAACTATCCAAAGACTGAATTTGGATTGGACATTGAGTTGGCGACAGATCACATGACATCCTTAAGTACACCAACATACCATAAATCCAGTATTTGTTCACCTCTATGATGGTTGTTCAGAAGATAGGAATCTGAACTCATCCTACATTATGTCAAAATTTCTAAATTCAAAGAATGAAATGGATTCTAAGTTAAAGGAGAAGGTAACTCGCCTAAGAAAATAGCCATGCTCTGCTGCTAACCCAAGTCTATCACACGATGAGAACCATTCACTTAGGATATTTCGCTCCTTCCCACTGACAAGGAAGACAACATTCTTGGGATCTCGGCACAAACTGTTAAGAAGTCCAACTGTCTCAGCAGTAGGTACTACACTGATGGAATTGGATCCTGATGACCCCATAGCTCCATCATAATCCAAAAGAATCGCTCGGCTTTTGGTTCTCTTATAAGCCGAAACAATATGCTCGACTGATAGCTTCTTAAAACTGGGATCCAGAGAAATCACGCGGAACCCCAACCCGAAACCAATTCCCCAGCATCTCCTCCTTACGTGATCCCTACAAGCTCTTTCAAGGTCCTGAATGAAGCTGCGAGCCCAATATGCAACATCATGGGTACTAACATATTTATAGTGTTTCTCGTGCCTCAACTGTTTTTCAGCTTCCGAAAACATAAGAGCAGAATCCATCGCTTCTGCCACAGCATCAATGTTCCATGGGTTAACTCTAATTGCACCGCTTAAGGATGGGGAGCACCCAATGAACTCAGAGAGTACCAGCATGCTCTTCCTAGGTCCTGATTGGTCTAGACCTAATGTCTCATTCAGCTTTTCGTTTCCTTGTCTGCATATGATATATTCGTAGGGTATAAGGTTCATCCCATCCCTCACTGCTGTGACTAGACAACACTCTGCAATTACATAGAAAGCAATCCGCTCATAAAACTGCAGCGGACTATCTATAAGAACTACAGGTTTGTATCCTTGCCTTCCAAATGATTCATTAATTCTCCTCACTGCAGCAAAAGTTTCAGACTGAACCTCCAGCACATCCCTCCCTCGTCCTCTTGCCGGGTTCGCAATTTGGACCAAGACAACTTTGCCCCTCATTTCAGGATGCTGCAAAAGCAATTGCTCCATCGCCAGGAGTTTCAAGCTGATCCCTTTGAATATGTCCATATCATCCACTCCAAGCATCACCGTCTGACCCCTGAACTCATCTCGTAACTCCGCAATCCTTGATACAGTCTCAGGAAGATCTAATACGTTTTGAAGCTGACCTATGTGAATTCCCACGGGAAGGATCTTAATGCTTACTGTGCGACCATAATACTCTAAACATATGTAGCCTCGTTTCGATTGATAAGAAAGGCCAAGCATTCTACTGCAACAAGATAGGAAGTGCCTGGCATAATCAAAAGTATGGAAACCGATAAGATCAGAATTTAAAAGCGCTCTCAATAGGTCATCCCTCACAGGAAGAGTCCGATATATTTCTGATGATGGAAATGGGCTGTGAAGGAAAAACCCAAGCTTCACACTATTGAATCGTTTCCTCAAGAATGTTGGCAAAACCATCAAATGATAGTCATGAACCCACACAAAATCATCATCAGGGTTGATCACTTCCATAACTTTATCTGCAAAAATCTTGTTCACAGAGACATAAGCCTGCCAAAGAGACCGATCGAATCGACCACCAAGATCTGGTGACAATGGAAGCATGTAATGAAACAGAGGCCAGAGTTGCTGTTTACAAAACCCATGATAGAATTTGCTGAACAGGTCAGGAGGAATGAAAGCCGGAACACATCTGAAAGTGTCGAGCAAGGTTTGGGCTATATCATCTTGCTCGCTCACATCAATTTCTTCCTTCAGACTACCAACATAGATCACTTCCACGTCTTGTGCAATGCCATCTTTAAGTTGATAAAGAAGTGAGTCCTCATCCCAGGAAAAATCCCATCCTCCATTGTCTCTTTTATTGGATCGAATTGGGAGCTGGTTTCCGACTATAATCATACGCTCCTGAGACAAAGAAGAGGGCGCATCTGAGCCAACGCTGTTGCTGTTATCATCATCAAGCTCAGATAGTGCTCCACTGACAGTGGCCACACGTGAGAACCTCCTCCTCTCACGACCAAAATTCAGGGACTCGCCCGAAGCAAGGTCTAAAAGGTTAGAATAAGACCTTGAGACCATCGCGTGGACGTGAGAAATAATTCCCGCTCAATAAGAAGATCAGCAACAACACTCTTTTCTTATTTCACCAACAATTTGCACAAAATACTAGGACACCCTGTTGCCATAGAGATTACAAAACTTCAGTACATGACATATTCCACAGGAAAGGCAGACCTAGTTCCTTCAGAGAGCACACAGACATCAATCAGATAGATTAAATATAAACAAAAAGGGACAGAAAAGCTTGCAAACACGAGTATAAGCTTCTGCATTAGCTAAAAGGACAAGCAAAGCATTGAACCCGAACTCAAAATAGATAAGAAGGAAGATAACCAGAAAGGTATTCAAAAGCAAGAAAAACACCAAGGCTGACCATTTATGCAGGCAGAAGAAAAGGACCAAAAGCACTGAAACCGAACTAAAATTGGGGTAGAAGGAAGATCACCAGCACGGTATTCAAAAGCAAGAAAAAGCCCAAGGCTGAACATGTATACAGGCAGTAATTTCGCTAACTGGAGGTTGAATCACATGATATGTGCATAGACAACCCATTAGCACAATACAATTTCACTGCAAAAGTGAGCCCTCAGCATCAACACGGATCAGGATTCGACAGAACAGAACACATGGATAAATACATCAATCCAGCGAGCAACTGGAAGAAACAAACATACTCAAAGGAAGAAAAAGAAACAGAAACTAGGCACACGTGCTAGAGTAGCATGCAACACGAAAGAGGAGAAACATCAAAAGCACTGGAGAAGGGAAAAAGGCGAGCTTTCTGAATGGGAGGGTGAAAAATGAAGAAAGCTTACTGACCCTCCAAGGTAGAGAGAGGAAGTGGGCTCAGGCTGAAACAACAAAAAGATTCTTCCTTCCCCCTCTTTTCTCACAATCAACCCCCTCACCAAATCAGCTGAAGGAGGCGTTTTTAGACCAACAGGGGGAGAGAGAGGGAGAGAGAGATTCAACTTGTCTGAATTATTTTTTCACGGCGATGGGCCTCCCATCTTTTTACATCCGACAACAATTCGGATGTCTTTGTACAGAGCATTCGATTCTCTCTCTCTCTCTCTCTCTCTCTCTCTCTCTCTCTGCGGAATGACGGAGACCGAGCGGGGAGTGATGACACGAAGAGCGCAGAGCAGTTCGCCCCCCTCGCCACAGCAACTAGACTAAACCAAACCACGGTCAATCAGTGTTTAACGTGTGATTAGCCTCTCAAACAACTCCCTGCAACTTGTTTTCAGCGATTGCTCAGCCGACGCTCCATGCAGCGCGTGGAAGATACACTCAAAATATCGTGATTGTTCGTCCCCAAGTAGTCGTCATTTTGAAAAGTAAAAATAAAGAACTTCATAGCACTTGCTTCCCGCTAATAGAGGAAGTTGCATGTTTTGGAATCGGCTATAGATATATATGGGGGAGTATAGATATAGGGAATAATTCTTTTGTGATCTCCTAATTTTGCTGCGAATGACATGTTTTTTAGGATCGAGGATGTGCATCAATTCGGCAATTATATGTTTCGGTGCATAAATAAGATGTTATGTTTCTATTGACATGATACAAAAAGACAGCTTTAGAAAGTTAGGAATCGATTACATTAGCACATATCACGAGGAGACACAATAAAGCCAATATCTACATAGGGTATGCCATCAAATGAATTGTATCACAAACAAGATAGACCATTGCATGGGTATTCATGTCTAGCACAAAATTAGTCTCGATACAATATGCTAGGAGATTGAAAGTACCCAACCATCTTTGACGCGATGATCGATTAATCAATATGAATTGGCCTTTGCTTAGTCTAGGCCACGATGGGGGGTAAAACTCGTCACTGAGAGGGAAATGACCGGAGAAACCCACATGACCACAAGTTCGCGAGAGAGAGAGACGAAATATTTGCTCATGGGCGAGGGCAAGCACCTACCTCGCTTTCACTTTAAAGCAGACCCATGATATCGCCGGATTTAGACATGAAGAGTACAAAATTATAGACAAATGTCGTATAGATTCATCTTTGTAGGAGGGTGTGGAATTTGCATCTAAAAAGCTAAAAGAAAAGGAGTGGATAGAGCTCAAGGTTTTTAGCAGCGCCGGGCAGAATTTTCTACTCTGAGATTCGCTTTCGCTTAACAGCCAAGGAATTCTCAAAGCCCGTATTTGGGAGAGAAAATGAAACAACTTTAAACTTCGGAAAGGTGAGAAAAGTGCCAAAAAGAAAAGGGGAAATTGAAATAAAGAAAAAAAAGAGTTCTTCAGCGGGAGTAGCCCGCACGCGCCCTTTGGGGGCGGGTGAGATGACAACGTGATTAGGCATCGAAGATTAAGGTTAAGTGATTAATTAAGCGAAATCCATCGACATGTCCGCAAATTTCAACCAATGAGAGAGAGAGAGAGAGAGAGAGAGAGAGAGAGAGAGAATCGTGGGCCTGCATACCGCCGCTGGGGAGCGTCCTTCGGCCGTCCTGCCACATGGGCGGACGGTCGACAACGTACGAGAAGGTTCACAATTTCTTGTTCTTTTTCTTTTTAATTCACTGGCTCGAGATTAGTGACTGTTTAACTGAGAATTTCCCCCAATTAATCTACTTCTTAAATGGATAATGCCAACCGCTGATTACTAGGCCACTGTCTTAATAAATAAATTATTTGAATTTCGAGACATGCGCATCACATAGAAAAAGAATTAACGATACATTGACCTTTGAGAACTTTTCTTATTTGATTGAAAAATTATTCGAAAAATTTTAAACTCGTCAAGTGCAAGCCTCATTGTAAATCTTTCAGTTGTGCCAATTAGTTGCGAACATTTTAATGATCAACTGATTTAGTTCCAATGGAGTTTTTTCTTTCTAGCTAACCATCCAAGTAATATACCAAAATGTTTTACAACTGGTATGGCAGATCATCAAAATTTTTAAGACCAAAATTATACAATCAAAGGGCTTGGGATTAAATTGACAACTCGGTAAAAGATTTGGGATTAAATCGACCGTTGTTCATTACTCTCTTATTTGATTAATTTTTAATTAATTTGTTATCATCCTATTTAGAGCAACTCTTGTACAGCGGTCTGTGAAACTACAACATTGTTGCATCGTGAAATCATTTTAATGTAGGATATTGAGCCACATGAGTGATCGCGCAACAAGTCATCTACTACTTTTATTTTGCGAATCTCGTTATCCAAATGGATCGTCACGTTAAGATGTGATTCCGACGATGCTTGTGTTTCCGAAAATATATATATATATATATTAATGTCACTTCTCTATCTTACACTCACTCGGCCTAGATCCTTTTTCGTATTTGTATTAGAGCAAAATACGATATCTTATTCTCACGAAACTTCTAGTGTTGTCGTGGATGGCTTGCTTCTATCAATTCAAACGTGTACTTAACTCACTATATTAGAAGTGATTTAAGATCAAATTATCACAATACCAAATATAGGCATAACTTTATTCAATAACCGATTAAAATTTTGGATTTAATTCATAAATAAAACTGTAAAAGGGATAAATGAACGAATGAGTCTTAAAATTCATTATGAAAGCGCAACAAGTCATAAAACTTATCAAATTTATATATTTAAATAATTTCTTTAATTTCGTCTAATTTGATTTATTTTTTTAGTTATTAGTTTCTCGCCTATGTCCCCCTCCCACAACTAAACCCACTACCAAAAAGGAAGAGCCAAGCTGTTACTTTTCAACCAATTTTCTGTCTCATTCGATTAACCTAGTTGGGATTCGCAACTCAAGAAAAGCATTACTTAGTTAAGTGGCCCAACATCTTTGGCCTTCTTTGGACACATCTGGTTTGCCTAATTACCATTTTGACACGTGACATACCCGTTGACTGCCTCTTGTAATATCTTCTTGCAAACTCCATCTACCTCGTTATTATCGAAATAATGAAAGCGGAGACCGTCCGGCTCAAGATAAACTTTGGCCCGGCACTAAAGATTATCTATATTATCGGGTCGGTGGTTTTCTTCTCCAACGTGCATGTTAAATGTATTCTTAATCATCTTCCCATTTGAATTTGGAACAAGCACGGCACTTCGGACTGCAGATCGAAGTTGAATTTGCTCGAATCGGACGTAATCAAGAGGATCCCAGAAGTCCAAACTCGAACAGGACAAATGCACGCTCGTGTGTCATTTCATCTTTTGGTAAAGATAAAGAGCGCCGTTTGATTTGATCAGGACAAAGTGCTTGTCATCCGATCGACAATTCTGAAGCTTTCTTTTTTCCCAATCAAATTCGATTTTCATTTGATGATAGACAAGGGTTTTTCTTCCCTTTCTTCTTGGCCATTCACAAGAGAGATGAGTAGGCGAAATGGAGCAATTCAGGGAGAGGGTCGACTGTGAATTGACTCCGACTATTCAGCTGCTCCGGGACCAGACGCAGCGACATATTTTCTGTTAAATAATCAGTGAAGTTTCTTCAGCGACGGTCGGTCTGGAATAAGGACAAAGAAGCTTCTGCTATAATTGCTTCGCTCTCTTCAAAAGATCTTTCCCCACATCATGATCATGCCCTCAGGCTACTGTGCATCTTTGGTCGCTATTGATAGCTATCGTTTCTCCTGCAATGTACGGTTCTTCCTGCATAGCAATAAGATGAAACCCTTATGTAAAATTCGATTACATGCCCAGTTGTTGTCTTTACAACTCTTTACTTATTTTATGTTGAATTTACGAAAATGGATGCGGCACTTTCATACTAAAGCGTGCCGATGGTTCTCTGTAAAGAGTTCCAATGATGTTGGAAGTGGGTGAGTCGCATTCGCAATCACCGACGTATCATGACGATGGAAACCTTCGAATGCGTTTGCAATCGGGATATGATTCTATCCGGTGAAAAAAGGTTTAACTTACGAAATCTGAGGAATGCAGGATCTTCACCATCGTTGAGGAAGTGCAGTTGAGAAAGGCAAAATGCCAATTTTGGACCTTCGTTCCGGAGTGCAATGATGAGTCGCGCCTGCGATGATGGGAGTATGGTGGGTCATCCTCCTCACATGCCCGATCCCCTACTGGTCGGTCATTCGATCTTTGCTGGTGGTCGCGTATGCAATGATTGCCGGGTTTAATGATGGGCTCGTTGCGGTGTTGGATTCAATCGATCTAGTGGGCATCATAAGCATGACAAGGTGCAGGGATGGCTTATTAGTCAGACGAGATAGGAAGTGACTGAAGACGTCATCGCCCGAAGACTAGACCTCTCGCGTCGTTTGTCGCGTGGGAGACGGCGTGGAAGTCCGGGGAACTTAACCGGAGCCGGAGTATGGGACGGGGCAGAAGAATTATTTGCCCGGAAAAGCATGGTTATAGTTAAGATACTCGAATTATTAAATCGCACTTTTTCATGAAATTTCGTAGTTGTGAAACACACAATTCGGCACAACACCACCTACTTGAGCGACAAAGGTGTCGCTTTTTCAAGAGGGTTTTTCAACGCAGTTGATCGCGACCCGCACCGTGCATGGGACGAATAATTCTAATTGGGGCTGCCTTGCAAGAGAATTCGATGAATTTCTAAGTTTCTAACAGTACAATAATGGCAAGGGATGGAGAGAGAGAGAGAGAGGGAGAGAGGGAGACTTACATGAATTGACACGAAGAAGAGTCGTTGATTTGGAGTCTTTTGGGCAGGGACATGGTTTTGGAATTGGTGGGGAGATGGAAAGCAACCCGATACAGAAGAATTGACGATTGGGGACTTTCTATGGATTTGAGCATGAGCAATGGATCCCCTAGAAGAGAGAGGAATATGCTTGTCATGATTCATGGAGCCTGCCTTCAACCGTAAGGCTGGGCTCATAGAATGTGCACGATCCTCTTCCGACAGAGCACTTAACACTCGAGGACATCATCGGTCCCATGAGCCATTACCAATTTGTGGGCGCGGTGCTACTGTTCAGTACCTGCAGGTTGGAAATGACTGTTGCTGTGCGGGGAACACCGTGCAAAAAACATGTCATTAACTCATTTCACATGATTTTTTATGGGCCCATTAATTCGGTTTCATAATTTATCAATTTAATTCTAATTTTTTGAATATTTATAAATATAATTTTTTGGCAATTTCACGCCAAAATTATCCGAAATGATTAAATTGATAAACCGTTAAAACATTTATACTAAATTGATAAATTATCAAAAAGTTTACAACTGATTTCGCGCAACTAAAACGTTCAGGATATTGTACAATAAATTTAGAACTAGATTGACACTATTGAAAGATTTAAGACTGAATTATCTGCTGTATAATAAGTTTATGACTTTTTGGACTGCTAACATGAGTGTGTGTTGCGACAATACATGTCATTATTTCTCTTGCTTTTTTATGCTTTGACATTACACTGGGTTGAGCTCCTCCCGTGTCAATCACAGGGACTAAAGACATGTTTTCCAACTCATCTTTTGCAGTATAGCCTCATTATACCTAGCAAAAGTTGAATAATGGATGCTGGGGCAACCTTGGCCACCTCGTCTCGCATTGCATTCTTGCAATGAACACATGCAATGGAGTTGAAAGTTGAGCACTTTCTGGTGTCCAAGTAGTGTTTTGACATGGTGACAGACCCTTCAACGATGTATCAATACGAATCCTCTCTTGCATACCTTAAAAAAAAGAGTGCGCGGTGTCATTCTCCTTGGCTCCATTCCTTGTTTTATCACTGCACCATTGGTCAGCTGGGAAAATATCTTTGGCTTCTTTCCCGTAATGTGAGCAACTCCTCCCAATACTGTCAGATTATTTCAAGCAGTGGATTCCATCGGCGGCACCAAACATGACATAATATTCTATTTAACTGAGCTAGTGGCATGGAAAGACACTTCACATATCCTACGTCGCTGTTATGTGCCATCACTCACTGGGAGCATGAACAAAACCATCATTGTTACCGCCGCTTAACTTTTCCTTCTTTGAACAAGTAGATACTCGATACTGGAAAAACACGATTCATGGATTGTTCATGACTCCAAAGGACATTCAGTTTACTGAACAGAACTATATAAGTTAGCCCCACCGTGATGATTCAGCCGCCTATCACCGACTGTGAACTCATGAGCCTCTTTTTCTTTGGTTTTTGCAAACCACTCTGTGTCTCATGTGTCATCAAATATAGACAGGTTCTGCTAGTAAATTTTTAAACCTCGACAGAAATTTACAAAATTGCATCACAAAGAGCAGCACATCGACTGACTTGAAGCAGTAGTAAACAGCAAAAAGCCTCAAGTGAGATCAAATCTCTAAAATCAACATATCATTGAAAATCATCTTTTCATGCGTTCCAATCAGCAACCCATTGACTCTGTCACTCAAAAAAAAAAAAAAAATACAACCACTCACTCCACAGTGGAGAATAAAGCTAGAAACAACCTATACACTTCACTCTATATATTTCTTTATGATTCTGATTTTGGAATATACTCCATCAGTCTGCTCAAGAGTCAAAAGCAAGAACTTGCTGCCCAGGAAAACTCTGGCAGAGAAGAGATCTCATCTAACTTCAAGCAACACAGTTTGCATTCTCCTGAGGATTACCTTAGAAAAGGCACAAGATCAGATCAACCAATCTCATCAATCCAAAACAACGAATCCGGTCAAATTAATAGCCATTCCATACATGCGGCATTTTTCATCTTTGAACATAGCATTATATGCATAGTCCATTTTTGTACCTATCCTGCAGTATGCTGCTTGCATCCTTTGGGCCCATAGTGCTCAGAAGCACGCCTCACAATCTTCTTACATAGGTAGCAGTAGTGTGTCTGACATGCCCAGCAGAATATGTGGTTGTTATTGCCAATCTGTGAGCAAGGAAATAGTAATGAGAATGATGGGCTTCTTGAAATGATTGAGAAATGAGCGGAGAAGCAACTCTTTTGATTCCCTTCCCACAATCCTATACTCATGCATTTTGCTGTAATCTTCCAAAAGTCTAACAATGACAAACATCGGATAGCATGATAAACTACTACTATTTTGTGTAAGCACAACCTAACCAGGTAATTTGACTTGATACAGTTGATTATCACTGTAATATAATTGTAGAGACAGATATGGACTGCTAAATTAAAATCATATCATACACTCCAAAGTGGTAATCCTAAAAGGAGGAAACAGGCATCGTTTCAAGAAAAACACCGGGTTCTGATTTTGACCCTCCAGTAGAACACGAATTACATAGCGCATTCATGTTTCCAACCTTTTCCTTTACTGCCAATGCTGAAAAAAGAGGATATTATGAAGAATACTGTAAAATTACCAGAGATGAACAGCACGTTTGTTTGCTATTCTTTATCTATACTCCGCTTTAGCTAGAAACGTCCTAAACAGAGGGAAACATCCTTCTTGACAATTTGGAATTTAATTATCAACAATAGGAAGAGGGCAAGTAGATGTCAAGTATTGTCACACACAATTAGTCCAAAATTCAGATTCCAGAGATTCTGCTGACTCTATTACTGTGCCAAAAGAAATTGTTCAATTGATATTGCCACTCTAAGCAATGCCAAGTTGTAGTGAGGCCACATATTCAAGTAAACAAATCTGCAGTCGGATGTTCGTTACTAACCTTTGCATTAAACTGACGACAATTGGGGCATGTCTGGCCGTGATTAGCAAAAAGTTCAGCCTGAACCTGACCCACCAACTGGCGAGGATTCATTCGCTCTTCCCATTGCCGGATCTCTTGCTCTGGAAAAAGTTCACATGTTCCATCCCTTCAAATAATACAAGCTAATTAGTCCATCAAAGAGAGAACTGAACCCAGCTTTATCATGATGAGAAGGCTACAAAAAAGTCATCAGAAGTAATGGCTGACCTGAAATGATCATATCCATCAATTGCCTTATTGCAAGAATAGCAAAAGTACTGCCCACAATTTTCGCATACCATCTTGTTACAACCTTCAGTTCGAGAGATCGCCATTTTACAAGAGGGGCATTGTTTGGCAATCTTATTGATTTCCTTGACACTTAAAAGTTCATTGATTAATTCACGCTCCCATCGTTTTTGTTCATCCTTAAGTTGGGACGAACTTTGGCGCTCCTGGATGCAAAGACATAAAGGGACATGTTATTTTTGGAAAAAGCCAAAAAGCAGGGAGCAGTCCCTGATTCTTGCCAATAAGCAAGTAAACCAGCGAAGGCGTGAGTTGATGCAGCAAGAAATAAATAAAAAACTAAAATTGGCAACTAAACTGAAGATATGTTTTAGCTGCCAATCCCATCATATAACCATAGGCTGATGGCTCTTAGATCTAAGGAACCAAAAATTATGATAAGCAAACAAGTCAGGAAATTAGTTCTTCCATTTGCACAAGTCAGGAAATTAGTTCTTCCATTTGCAAGGGTTCTCGTCCCAAAAAAGGCTACCCTATATGTGTTAGTAGACGAAAATACCAACGAAACCTAGCACCCTAATGAGACTTGAGGGAGCAATTCAGCCGCTTAGAAAAATAATTTACACCAAAGGGACTTGAGTGTCACCCTATGCCAACATTATATGTAGAGTTAAAATGCTTGAGACTTATCTGCTGATATTCAATGGAACACAGGACAACAACAATAGCTAGAGCAGAACTGCTGCCTCTACAAGACTAATAAATAGAGCTTCTACAACCTGTCGTTCAAATAGATAAGAACATAGGTCTCACATAGGCAAACGACAAAGTGCATTCAAAACCACACGTCAGCACCTGCATGGATGCACAGAGAGAGAGAGAGAGAGAGAGAGAGAGATATCATAATTGATCTTAAAAATCAAGTCATCAAAACCCCTCCAAGCTCAGCCCATAGAAAGTAAAATCATAGAGCTTGCAACCAATAGCAAAGCTATTGCATATAGAACTTTAAGAAACCATAGCTGGCATATACCAAAGTCATCGAATAAACTCTAGGCTTGCGCCGCATTAGTTTTCTTCTTATACCATATACATACCATTAGGTTTCCACAAGAGGGCATCACATGAAAAAGAAAAGCAAACAAGAAGCAAGTCCAATTAATCTAACAATGAAACGTTGAAATATATCGCCTCAGAAGAATATAATAATTTCACACATGTGCAAAGCTATCAATATTTCACATCTAAACAAAGCTCGGACAACCCTTTTACCCACTTCCTTGTAACTGTTCTCATCCTTTCCAGCATCAGACAAAACCGAAACAGTTGTCAGCGAAGAACTATGTTGTATGTTAACTCTTGGCCTTGATGCAAGTATTACCTGCAAGATTCGCAGTTTCATTTCTGGTTTCATACATTCAACACCTACATGTCGCTTCTCCCTGCAAAGAGTGCAAAAGCTAAAGAAACATTTTGAGCATTGAGCATGTTGATCTTCATCCTCTATGCAAGGTGTTTCACATCTGGGGCAGTATGCTACATCAGACATTGACTCCAGGGATTTTTGCAACATTAAAGACTCCCAATGCTCATACTCTTCATCACCAAGTAGCCGTTTCAACACACTAGGTGGGACCACGCCCCCACATTTTGAAGCAAGACAATGAAGCTTGTATACTGTTCCTTCCTTGACATGCAAATCAGAACAAGTCTTCATACATTTCCAGCAGAAGAAATGCTGACATGGCAATTTGATGAACTCCATGCCTGGGTAGGTGAGAAGAAATCAATCAAGCAAGAGGGTTCAATAGCTTCATGAGACATGACAAAGCGTGCTTTGCAACTGCATAAGAAGAAAATTGATATTCACCACTCCAAGTGAAAAATGCAAGTAGACTTTTGAAAAACCATAGTGCATCGATGAAGACCACTTGCAGAATTTGGACAACCCTGAAGTCCATGTAAATATTCATAATGACCATTCTCATGAAGAATGCTCAAATAATTAGCATAAAGCTCCGACACAAATAACTTTCGATCATTAATATTTTATCGGTGCTTGTTTCACCAGCGTAGCTCAGGGCAGATATAACATTTATGATGAGCCTATTATAACAGATAAAGAAACAAGAAAAAAAATCCACATTACTTCACACTGAAAAAGGATATAGGCTACTTGTGAAGTTTTGCCAGCGATGATAGAACACACACACATTACTTTACACCCTAAAAAGACTTGAGCTTTAACTCAAGAAGTTTCACCCATAATCGTAGAGTATAATGTCAAGACAAGGCTTTACAATACCTGCATACTCAGTGAAACAAATGCAGCATTCATGCAAGTTCTTCAAGAAGTTCTCATGGCACTTGTCATCATTATGACTCCTAATTAAGGGAATATCGATATCGGGAGAAACACTTCCTGAAATTGCACGTTTGTCTCCAGTTTCTCTTACGCCATAAGGACCAAGATCTAATTCTTCATCAAATCCAAGATAAGAAAGTGAGGAGTGCTGCAGCCATTCCACCCAACGATATACAACTTCTTGCCCCGGTTGTTCTTGCCATATAGAGTCAAGCATGGAGCATAAACTAGAGATTTTAGTGGGAGCCAACCACTGGACAGAGATGGTAAAGCAAGGAGGAACATGACTGGGATACGACATAGGAAATAGACATGTCAGGACAATTGGATGAAGGTGCTGGACTTTGAAAGAGTAGGAAAAGCCATCTGAACTGCCACTTATGACGGTGAGATCATTGGATGAATTTAGCCTAGCAATTACTGTAATCTCACTAGCAAGCTCGACATCAATATAAATCTGCAAAAATGTCACACGAGAGTCAGATTTCTTTCTCTTTTTTTTTGTGTGCGTGGGAAATTCCACGATACAGTGCTTTCAGCTTATTGACAAACCTCAAAAAACCGCAGACCCTGCCTTCTGTCAAGGATAAAGACATTATCTCCATATATTTCCTTCATTGCAAGCAGCTGTCATAAAATTGAGGATAAGAAAGAAGACATCCAAAAGCTACTTTATTCAGTAATGGTCAACAAGCTTAAATAAAACTGTCAAAGTCCTCCCACCCTTTTACCCACCAGTTAATTTCATACCAAGAAAATTCCCTATTGACTTGCACAGATAATCTACAAATCTATCTTCAAATTGCTGCTACGATGAGACAAGTGAAATAATGCTGTAACATACATTATGATGATAACCGATTTCTTTTGTTGGCAAGTAACTATTACCAAAAAGAAACATGGGTTAATGACTCCCATCACAAGCCACTAACAGAAAAACACAAGCCTCAAAACCACGCCATTACAAGTTTTGAACTTTTTATTGCAACTCAGCTGCCTCATAAATAGCTTTTCAGTTAGCTATGCTATTCTTGGCCAAACGGCTCATAGAGAGCCGATTAGGACAAAGGTTACTACCAATTAGAATAACTGGATAAATTAATGAAAAAATAAACAATAATAGCACCGTAAATCACCAATTCTGGCACCTCTTGCTGGATATTGGCTATTTAACCACATATACACTACGTCAGTCAATGGGTTCTTTCCTGTTGATTTGACAAAATCCAAGCAAAAGGAGCATATTCACAATGCATGATTGTGATGTCTCCTCATGTACTGGACTGGTTGAGGTCTCACAAGAGAATCAGATTGTAGACATCCAAAAGGTACCTTATACTATCGTAAACCTGTTTACTTCAGACACCTATACCTTCGTTATCTAATTCAAGGCTCGAAGAAAACTCTTTCGCCACCCCGTCGTCCAACGTTTGTTCATTCTCAATATCCACATTTCGGCCATTTACGAATACCCACAGTTTTCTATACCAACAAATTTCTATGATAATTGAAAGACAGCAAGAAACCAAAAATCCTCCATTGAAGTCACATGCCTCGTCCTCCTGCAATTGATCGTTGGATTTCAGCTGCTCTTCCTCCAACTCCGGCTCCTCCATCCCCAGCCTCAACTCCTCCAACTTCGACACAACATTGTCCACGTCTCCACTCGCCTCCCTCGCTTCACTCTCCCCTTCCCTCGCTTCCCTTCCATTTGTCGCCACGTCTCCGCCCACTCTCTCATCAGACCTCTGCGTAACCGCGTCATCACCTGCCAACTTCCTCTCCTCGCGGTTCGACGAACTCGGCAGCTCCGGTTCCGACCGGTTCACGTCGGAACTCTCGGCGGACCACGCATCCGACCGATCGCGCGGCGCCCACCGGCTGCTCCCCGGATCCCCGGAGCCTCGGGGCCTTGAGCAATCTTCTTGCAGAGAGCTGAAGGAGAGAGGCTGGTGATCAATCTCCGATGCGGGAGACTCCAATCGCGACCGGTCGTCGTCGTCGCCGCCGCCGCCGACGCCGACAAGTTTGACTCTCCAGTTTCCATCGGCGCGGGAGCCTCGGTGTGGCCGAGAACTGCGTTTAGCTCGTCTCGCGGTGGAGTTGTACATCGTCGTTGAAGGAGTAGCAGCAAGGTCGGAGGAGAAGATATGGAGGACGACGGTGCAAAATGTTGGTAATCAGGCCATTGCCGCCTCTTATGAGACTCCGGATCAGGGCCGGTGCGAGCTTCGAATCTTGTTTTGGTGAGAGCCGACGGGGAAGACTAGTAAACGTGCGGGATAATGACGAAAATATTATTTAAATTTTATCTCGATATATTAAGTTAAAATTCACCAATCATATCAAATAAATTAAAAATTTATCAATAATCATTCATTTTATTTTCCCGAAATAATCGACGAATAAGTCTTTTTTTTCTTTTCTTTTCTTTTTTTCCTAACACAATTTCTTGTTCCTAATTTCACGAAATAAATATTAAAAAACAAACTTTGAAACAAAAGAATTCATAAAGGAAGGAATAAAAGAATAATAAAATAAGTGGATTACGAGCTCTTAAACTTATTATAGAAGTTCAATTAAATTATAGAACTTATAAAAAATACAATCAAATCGTAAAAAAATTCATCAAATTAGTTCAATGGAATCTTTTCACTTTGTTCAATTTAACTAATGAAAAATGTTGATATGTATTATTTTATTATTTGCTTAAGACATGGGGCAATAATGGCGTCGACCAAATGTTGCGCTATAAAAAACCTTAAAAAAAACTAAATCGAATTAAAAATAACAAAAGAAAACCTAAACTCAAATCAACGGATGCGGCCAAGTCCTCAATGATGGCCTTTGCCACAACTGCTGGGTAAGGCCTACAGAGGTTTGTCTGGGCTTTCTTGAAGCCCAATGGTGACCCTCATCGGCCTTGAGTGGTGAAGGCCCATTGGCCAAAATTGGGAGAGGGTGCTACCCTCATTCCAAATCTAAGCGAGAGTTGTCAACCCAAGGTGAGGCCTCACCTAGGGTGGGCGATGCTAGCTCGACTCAAGGCGAGGTCGCCAGTCCCAAGCGAGTGTCGGTAAACCTTGCTTAGATCTAGGGCAAGGATCGTGCGCTCCCTTAGATCTAGGCCAGCAATCCCTTGCCCAGGGCCGACAAGAGTCGCTAGACTTTGGGAAGGCCCAAACAACTTCCGTCAACCCTTCCCAATAGTTATGGTGATAGCTAGTGACGAAGGCTGCCACCATCGAGTTGAGTTTGTGTTTTCTTAGCTATTTTATTTTTATTCTAATTTAATAATTTTAAATTTTTGAACATTTTTTTCTATCATCATGCTTGGTGGGCACCACATTAGCAACGCACGTCTTAAGAAAATAATAAGATGAGACACGTCAGCATTCTAGTAGTATAATCGGACATAGTTAATATAATAATTTGAATGAACCAATTTAATAAGGTTTAAGATTTGATTGTACTTTTTGAAAGATGTATAATTCAATTGCACTATCCTAACAAGTTTTACTAACTTTAATGAACTTATTTGAAGAATGGCTTAGGTTTTTGTAAAAAGAAAGAAAGTGAGTTTAAGGTATTGCTGATCAAGAGATGTATAATCCTGGAAAAGAATCATCTCCATTCTCTCCATGTAATAAAGATAAATTTAACCTCAAACTTTTTTCGCAAAATTTCCATGAAAAGCTCATTCACAAGCTCTTGATGAATGATAATAGCGTAAACGGAGGTTAAGACATGAAATTCGAGAATAAAATGATTCTTCAAAAAATCTAGAGCAGCGATTCTCTAAATATTTAGCACTTTCCAAGGTCCACAATTGGAAATTTTGTTACGTCTTATATCTACCAAAAACTTTTCTTACTTTTTGGGCACATTCATCTCGCAATCTTGACCAAACATTTAGAAAACTTTCTATCTTTAAGTAAAGAGCGAATTCAGTAACTATTTCACGTTGAGATTCTGTGGGTGCCCACGTTCTTTTACTTAGACAAAACTAAAGTAGTACTTCATTAATAGTGGCGACCTCATAATTTTAATGTCCGACGTTATTGTTTACGAGTTTGGAAGTCCTTCGCGCTGGTAGCAGAACGATCGTGCGTTCTTTGTGGCTCGTGCGTGGTGACCGGCAGCCCCACTTCATGGTCACGGGCAATGCTAATGCATCGCTACTTTCTGAGACCGACCAAACCAGAATTGAAGCACATAGAGATGATGCAAATTCAACATCACGATACAGATCTTCCTTTTCAGTGGTTTATCCAAACAAACTTGGACGCTAGACCTTGCAAAGCTACAGCGATCCCCAGTCGACTCTCAGAACTAGTCCGACCAGACTTCCCACCGTCTTCAACATTTCCATATCAGAGACCTGAAGGCCCAGCTCCGGGATGCGTACCCAGACTTTGGAAGGGCAGAACTTTGGATCCCATTGCTGATAGATAAGGACCTTCTCGTTAAACCAAGCGCCGTCTTTTACAATCCTATGGTGGCCCTCCATTATGGCAAGCAGGGTAACAGAAGAGGAATGCCCCTGTCAATGCACTAAATCTCTACCTCCTGGAATGCAGATCTTATCCAGAATGAACTTCAAGTAGCTTAGCAAGACGGATTTGGCCACAAACCTTTCGATTATTCCAAAAGTCCTAAACCTTTCAATGGGTTTGGACGTCCACCCAAAGGCAGGTGTCATTAACCACCGAGAAATAAACGGATGAAACTGCAATACTTGAAAAAGTACCCAGAATTCAGACAAGTACACATAACAGGGAGTCAAAACTATTTACAAAATTTTTCTACCTCAAAAAGTGCATCTCTTCACAAGTGTAACACGCTCAGACAAAAAGCAAGAATCATGAAGATCGTGAAATAAACACATTCTTGTGTTGTGAATGACCAATAAGCCGTACTATTCACCATCATCACCACATACCCCACCCTTCTCTTAAACTCTGTTCTTCACAGTGCAAATTCAAGAAAGAAAAAAGGAAAATAAATGTTACAAGCACAACCTACGCGGGGAAGGAGATACCAACAAAGCTTCTCATAGTGTACGGTCACTACAAGATACTAGCCAGAGACCAGCTTTACGATGATACAAATGCTGTTTAAGATAATAAGGGGAACCCTTAAGTACTGGGTTGCATAAATGAGACCCATAACCTGTCCTTTTAATGATTTTGCCTTGCCGCCTGGAAATTCTTGGAAGCCCCAGCCCTTGGGAGCTAGGAAACGTTCCTCGTTCAATATTGCAAGAGCATTTGCAAGAAGCAAAAGGCCTTCAAGTAATGTCCACAAACCCATTCCCTGAAAGAAGCAAATTCCACCATCATTCATGAGCTCTAACAAGTGAACCTTCACTAACTCTTATTAGCATCAAACGGAAGCATGAAAATATAAACTGTTAATGCTTCTTTGGCGGCCCAGGAAGCAAATTGCTTGTGGTGCTATTGGGGAAGATGTGCCAAAGAAATGCCCCAAAGAACCGAATATACTGAGCAATCTATCCCTGAGAAATATGGCGGCAAAAGCAGAAGACGGTCTAGAAGCAAGGATTGTAAACAAGGGAAAAATTCTGAAAGGCCACTCAAGGACATGGTGACATGCAAGCTCTCAAGGTTTAGTTAGAAAAGCAAGTTCTGGAATGGCACTGATGTACATTCACCACAAACAATGGCAGTGACTATGTGTTTATGGGTAATTAGTAATTGCTAATGGAAATAGGCACTCAAGGCTTTGTATGCTTATCAATAATTAGAAAAGGAAAAAAAAAGCCTTTGCTTCGTTTTATACGTTTCTATCCACTAGTTTCAGAAAATCAACTTAATCCACACTTCATTTGTAGCAGCTTATTTGCAAGCATACATTACTTTGCCAAGGGATCAGAAAATAAGAGCATGCTTGTTCCTGCACTTTTCGCCTAAATAGACAGCTTAAACCATTACTTGCTATGACACCTTTCTGAACATTGAGCATGACATGGTTCATGCTACGTGAATATCCAGAAATGTGGAAACATGCTTGCACACAAATCCCCTATTGACATCCACCAGCTTCATTATTCTAAGTCCGACATATAGCACTCAACATTCCTTTTCGCACAGAAAGAAATTCAGCTGACAAGGTGATCTTCAACCTTGTAACTCTAGCCTCAAGTATTAAAAGAACTTACTCAATGGTTATCAGCTCCCTGCCTCAAGGACTCTAATCATTCTACCTATCCTGTCTAGTTGAACAAGGCAGCTATCATTTGAACCCCATCCCAAATAATTTCTGTGGAAAAGCCATACTTACCCATGATTATCCATTAAAAACTAGGTTTTTTTCGACCACACTGTGCAAGAAACGACGATTACAAAAGCCAGTCAATCAAGAAACTCATAAACCTCATAAAAATTCGAAACAAGAAAATACGAAATTCATTAATATCCACATTCACACGGATCAGATGAAAGACCACGCCTTACCATGCTTCGAGTCGAGCTCGCAATCAACGGAACTAAGATCCGATCGATAGAATACCGATTTCTAGAACATCCAGTCTAATAGCAATGAAAAAAGCAAATAAAAATAAACGAGAAATCGCTCGATAAAAGTTCGTAGAATGGAGACTTACCAGGATTATTTTTTTTTCTCTCGCTGCAACTGGCCTTGACGCCGACCCTTTTGCCGACGAGGACCAACCGCCGAATCACCCCTCCCGTCAATCACCGCCGGAAAACCGCGGACCGCCGCTCTACGATATCTCAGCCACCACGGGGGAAGCGATTTTTCGCTGTTTTGCCTTTTGGTTCCTTCAGGCTTCGGGCATTGATGGACTGTGGCTAGATCTCGTCGGCGAGTAGATCCCAAAATTTCAAGAGGGGCCTGAAACTTATCTTAATTGGGCCCCGTATTATTACTTTTTCTCTCAAAAGACACCCCTTATACTGTTCATTTTCTCGATAAACGCCCGATCCATGAAAAATCAATCTCAATAGGGACCGATGGGCTCGGGAACCAAATTGAACCGGCCTTACCCAACAGGTTCCAAGCCAGTTTTCAGAAGGACGGTTTAGTTCTCAGGTAAAAAACTTGGAATTGATCTTGACTAGTTTGGCTCAAGATTCTTAAGTAAAATTGGATATAAATCGATTCGAAACCAAAACTTGCAGCATTCTGACATAAGCATACCATTATGGTATTGCAATTGATAACTTTTGCAAAATTAATGCAGATGATGGAGCAATTAAATAAATATATAAAACATAAAAAAATAGTAGGCCAGTTCTGGGTTTGATCTATTCAATTCTTGATTCTTAAAATTGAAAACTTATTTTGATAAGGTAGATTTCAAGTCTTTCTTATTCTGCAATCAACCATTCTTATTTTTTGGAATGTAGGAGCTGTAAAATTTGAAAAAAAAAAATTGGGCCGCAAAGATGAATGAAAGATTGCTTCATGTATACATTTGCCAAAAACAAAAATCTCTTTTTATACGAAGCATTTCATCCTGCAGAGAATAAGGAAATTATTTTCATAGGTAAACATATAAATTGAAAAACCTTTGGGTACTTATAATTTTCTTACTCCCAAATTAAAATGAAAAATGGGTTGGAAACTAAGACTCGATTAGAAAAAAGAATTGGAGAAAATTGCGGAAAGAAAATTGGGTGGAAATTTTGTAGATTTAAATATCTATGGGTCAAGGAAGGAGGGAAATTAAAAAAATTATGAGTTTTATCTTAGTCTTTTCCATTCCCTCGTGCTTTGAAATATTATGATGTTCGGGAGGAGTGGAGGGGAAAACTCTATCATATATTTTACGCAGAATAGAAAATCGTTTTGTTACTAAAAAATATTATTTTCTCAAAAAAAAGGGGGAAATTCTCATGTAATTTAGGTGAAATGTAAACTTGCTTTTACTACATTTATCTCTAAAAATGCTATATTTTCTCTTTCTAAATAAATTTTATAAAAATAAGATGATGTCTCCTGAAAAATATTTGGCTTAAATATTCCAATTTGGCGAAAACCAGCTCCTATCTACTTGATCTCAGCTCCATTTAGCAATTAGACTTCATCTAGCGACAGCCAAAATCTTGATCTAAAATGGTCAACCATACAAATTTGCTAATCGAAAGTAACTTCTTAATAATTGGTCACAAGGTGTCAGTCATTGTCCTCTCTAAAAAACATATCAAGTTTTCTTATCTTTTATCTTTACATCCTAGATGAAGGAAGTATAATTTCATTAATCGCTCCCTAAAAGAATATTTCATTGAAAATATTTTTTTTTGGACCTAAGTAGGTCCTTAGATTACTCCACCTGATAAGAATCTCGACATCCCTTATATGCAAAACACGAAGAGAGTAGAGTCTTACTAATTTGAAAAAGACACTTTAGCCAATTAGGAGACTTGGATGGCAAAGGTGGACATTACACCATGTCACTCTTCGGAGTGGTTAGTGCCGCCAAAGTGATAACTTCAACTCCAACATAGTCGACTTAACAAACTTGTCGGCTACGTAGATCGAGTTTGTAAATTTGTCCATCCAAAATTGGATTTCTAATAATTAGTCACAAAGTGCCGGTCGTTGTCCTCCCTGAAAAGTAAATCAAGCTTCTTTTTTGTCTTTGCATCCTGAATGAAGTAGAATTTCGTTAAATCACATTCCATTAAACAAATTTCAATGGAAAGAGTTTTCAGCCAAAAAAACGAAAATTGGAATGTAAAATATTTTCTATTTATTTTTGGTATGTCTTAAAAAAAAAAAAAACCACAACCCAGCAATCCAGGCAAGGAATCGGGAAAATTCATGTCCCAAACGGCAGCCCCTGCGCTTTGTCTGCCCCCTTCGGCACCGGAAACCTCTGCAGTTCTCTCTCCCTCCCTCCCTCCCTCCCTCCCTCCCTCTTGCTCCCTCGTACCCCCGCGCGCGCGCGCGTATGTATACGCGGATTGGGCAACTGGGTACTTCTCAGTTCTCAACTTCTATCGTGGCACGTCCTGCTTCGTTGTCAAGCTCGACGTATCATCCTGTTACTCGGTGCGGGTGCTCTCCCTTCCTTTTCCGAACCTATGAGGCATGATTTATGGTGAGAAAGCTCCGTGCTTGTCTGAGAGTTCGAAAGAAAGCAGCTTCATTTTTTGTCGCTCGGCGACTTTGAGCGATTCATGGGTGTATGTTTACGTGGGAATGCGCGTTTAACTGGTTCCTATTGGCTTCGTTATTCTGCATTAATACGAAAGCAGCCTCTTTTTAGATTGCAATACGTGGTTTCTTCGGCCGCGCTGGTTGAGGACCATGTGTTTGATGAAAATCCAGAGTTTGAGACTTGGAAATTTGCTGGGACGTATAGGCACGAAGGTAGGAGCCATGTGTTCGATGAAAGTCCAGCGGTCGTGGAACCTGCTGTCACCTATTGGCGTGAAGATAGAAGCCATGGGTATGATGAAAATCCGGAGGTTGAGACTTGGAACCCTGCTCTGACGCATAGGCACGAAGAGAGAAGTAAGCGCAGGTTGTTCTCTTTAATTGGTAGAGTGCTAAAGTCTTTGAATTGGGAGGTCGCCTGGAGAATTAGGTTCCAGCGAATTGTTAACGAACATGGGTTTGAAGATTCCATCGTCGCCCTTAGGATGATGGTTCATGTTTTTGCGGTTGCGGGCATGCGGCTTGAAGTTTACACCTTGCTAAGAGACATGGTTTGCTGTTGCAAGGAGTTGAATGGGGACATGTTAGAATTGACCATGTTAGAATTAACCGACTTTCTGCTTGATAGGCTGGATGATGTGGTCGGACTGGCTGTTATTTATAATGTGCTGATAAAGGTCTTTGCAGCCAATTCCATGCTTAAAATTGCCGAAGATCTGTTTTCCAAGGGTACGAAAATTGGGCTCGAGCCTGATGTCTACTCAAGCAACTTTTTGCTCAAATGCTTAGTTGAAGCAGATAGAGATGTCTCCGCAAGAAAATCCTACGACATCATGAAAGATCATGGGCCAGCACCTAATGCGAGGACCTATACAATTTTGCTGAACTCTCTTACTAAACTAAATCTTGGTGACAATGAATTTCTCAGGCGCGCTTCAGCTCTCCTGAAAGATATGGAGAAATGTGGGATAAGCTGCACCATTGTCACATATGGTACGCTCATACGTGGACTTTGTAAGGTTGGTGTAATTAAGGTTGCTTTGGGTTTGATACGGAAATTGCAGAAGGAGGACTGGCCTTTAAATGATTATTGCTTTAATGCTGTTATCCATGGTTTTTGCCAGAAAGGCCAGTTGTCAGAGGCACTAGAAGTACTGGAGGAGATGCGGAACTATGGCATATTACCAGATGTCTATAGCTTTAGCATTTTGATTGATGGATTCTGCAAGAAGGGGGATATTGAGAAAAGTCTGAGTCTGTTTCATGAGATGGAACTTTCCAACATTAAACCCACAATAGTTAGCTATAGCTCACTTTGTCATGGTCTGTGTAAGGCAGGATTGATGGAATTGTCACATGGTTTTTTCCAAGATATTGGGTATCGTGGCTACGAGTATGACAGTATTGCTTATGACATCTTAATTGATGGTTTCATAAATCAGGGTCATGTTGGTTCTGCCAGCAGGCTTTTTCAAGATATGATTAATCATAATGTTTATCCCTGTGCTTCCACCTTTACGAATATAATTCACGGCTTTTGCCAATATTGCAGAGAAGGAAATTCTGAGGAAGCTTTGAAACTAGACCGGGACATATTTCACACCTCTTATATGTATACTACAGTTATAAACAGACTCTGCAAGGAGGGAAATCCAGAAAAAGCATGGGAGCTCCTCGCTCCAATGCTTAAGAAAAATATTTTCCCAGATGTTGTCATGTGTAGTATTCTTATGGACGGTTTTGCGAAAAATTCAAAGTTGAAAGAAGCTCGAAAGTTGTATGGGAGAATGCTAAAAGCTGGGATCATGCCTGACGTGGTCACAAGTACTATTCTTATTAACATTTTGAGTTGTGAGGGAAATATGCATAAAGCTTATGCTTTGTTCATGGAGATGATAGACAAGGGTTTGCCTCCAGATGATATATGCTACACATCTATCATAGCTGGCTTCTGTAGAAATGGAGAAATTTGGAAGGCCATGGCATTATTCCAGCAAATGTCAAGAAAAAGAGTTCTTCCTAATGTTTTTACTTTTACCTGTCTGATCGATGGATTCTCCAAGCAAGGACGCATGGACTGTGCTGAATTGTTGTTTAACGAGATGAAAAGACAAAGAGTTGATCCTGATGTGGCAACGTACAGTGTCCTTGTGGCTGCCTATCACAGAACAGGCAATATGAGCAAAAAAAAAGAGATGCTTCTTGAAATGCAGAAGAATGGGTTAATTTCTGAGGAGTGGATGAGAGCTTGATTTGATAAGTACCACAAGGTGAGTCATTCATGTTAATGTTCAGTTAACTTTTATAGCATCTTCAATTTCTGTATAATTCATGACTTTTTTGAAAGTAGTGGCATCTGAATAGGGTGTCTTGACAAGAATTAATCAACTTGGAGTTGGATGTATTCGGGATATGCATTGAAAGCCTTGGTCTCGGTGATCTTACATCTTTGTTGATTTCATGCTGCAAATGTTAATGTCATAAAACAGGCGATGTTGCTGTTACTGAATTCTTAGTTTACTAAAGCTGCTTCAGAACATCTGTAAGTACATGTTTGTGGATGCATTATGTGTGGGTTGTATGGGTCCACGAGATGCACCATTTGCATGAAAGTGCATGTTTATGTGTACACATCCTTAGGTATAATTGCTGGAGTGGAGCAGATCAGCTCACTTTGCTTCACACAAACATTTTTGTTCAACTGTGAAGGTTCTTGTTCAGCATCTGCATATAAATGCTTGTTCCATACATGCTGCTGACTTGTTTGTGCTGCATATGTTTTTAAACTCTAGTCCAGTATGTGGTGCTCGGTAACGATGGAATCAAACACTAGTTGCTCGTTTGTCTGGGGCGGGAGAATTTTAATTGGAGAGTTCAGCTGGGTTGTAGTATGATGGAAAGAGGCTGTATATTTTAGAAACACTGATTAACATAATCTGCTATGTTAAGAAAAAAATTCACGCCAAGATGATAAATGTACACGAGTGACTTTTATATACTATTTACATATTTGGCAAAGCAAGGTGAGGCTGCTCTGTAATGAACACGTCAAACGCATATTTTCCAGTTACTGAAAAAAGTCGATGTTTACCAGTTATCGGAAGGCTGGATGAATCAGAATAGTCTGTTGACCAGAAACCTAGCGGGCGAGGCTCAGAGCTGGTGGTTCTTTTTAACTGTCCAGTTTTATCATGGTGAGTGTTATTCTGCCATATGTACAGACATACTCTTTCCTGCAATAGGCTAGCTTTGCAAGGTGCTATGCTATTTGGAAGGGAACAAGCTATCTTCGTTGATTGTTTCTACATATTCTCCTGTCTCTCCCTCTCTTTTGTAACCACCCCAACACACACACACCCACAAAAACACGTGTGCACGTGCACACACTGAAAGGACAAAAAGATTCAATCGATTATTGAGGAAGCTCTTACCATAGTGATGCTCTAATACATACATTCCCTCTGTCAAATCAATTTGTGACATATAGACTGGATTTCTCTGGTTAAATTGCATACCGCCTTTTGGTTCTTTTTCTCTTTTGGCAGGCCACTAGGATAATGGGAAAAGCTAGAAATCCTTGTTGAGCACCTGAACATGTCCAGCTGTCCCAATCATTTCCTGGGGTACTCTGGGCTTCGCTCATTCTGTTGACAATTTTTGTATCTAATCTTGTTTTTTTAGAAAAGTGCTAATCCCGATTATCTGCTTTTTAGTGCATGCAGACCTCAGTTTCCATGGAGAGAGCTGTCATTGCCAAAACGAATTAACCTATCGGACAGCTTGGTTTAGAAGTTCATCGTGTGTAATGCTGATGCCTCTAAAATACTGCAGGTATAGCCGAGGAAGAGGAACCATCTAGCATCCTTTTAAAGGTATAAACGTGTTTTCTGCTAAAGAAGCCTTGAAATTGTTGATTTGATAGATCATGAAAAGGTTCTCTCGTATTTTAAGATTTGGTGTATAAATGTGTGGAATTTCCTAAAAATGAAAGCAATAGAATACTTCCATATATTCTGTTTTCCAACTTTTCAGAGAACTTGCTTGTCACTGGATATTATATTATTCAATTTGGCTAATTTGCAATTTGGGAAAATTTCATGTAAAGGCATGAAGTGCATTCATTTTTTCAAATAAAAGACTAAAACGAATGTTGTTTCAAATAAGGATCTAAATTGGCCATGGTGGTTTCAAATAAGAGCCTGATCTCCCTGGCTGGCTAAATATTCCGGCCGGTCACTGCATTTTTATCCAGCAATTTTAATTTTTTTTGTTTTCTTTCTCACTTTTTTTTTTTCCCCTTTGCTGCAGCCAGTGAGGGCCTAGTGACCCTTGCCGATGCCTTGCCTAGGTCCTCGCTGGCTGTAGGCAAGGCAATCATCACCCAGGTGAGGCTGTCCCTCACTTGTGGCCGGTGAGGGTGGCCCTTGCCAGATCAGTGAGGGTGACCCTCACCACCTCTCTCTGAGCATTGTTGATGGCTGGCCATCACTTGAGACTGGCCACTAGCGCGAAAAGGAAAGAAAAAAGGAAAAAGAAAGAAAAAGTATAAAAAAGTAAAGGATGAAATGCCCTTGACGAGCTGGAAGATTGTGCCTGCTGTTGAGGTTTGAGATTGACATGGCCACTTCAAGCCCTTCTTTGAAACAAGGTCCACTTCAAGCCCTTATTTGGAGTTTTCTCCTGCAGTTTTACTGAGGCACAGTGGCACAAATGACCATTTGATCATAGAATTGGGTTGAAACTCAAAAGCATACAATTGTTTGAATATTAAATATTCAATATTTTCAACTTGGCAAACAATCGTTGCCATGTGGGCTACAGTCCCTTGCAAACCATGATAGATATACATCATTCAGGATTTGGATACTTCTATGACTGGATCACCAAAATCGGTGATACAAGCGACTCTATCACATCCTTAATTAAAGTATACCCAATTAATCTTATTTATATAGCTTATTCTAGAACACGACATTGTTCCTTCTTTGACCTAATTTTGAGTTTTGGATGCGTAGAAAGAAAGAGTATCGATTTACCTTAATTAATTAGGGTTTTGTTAACAAGTGCTCGTGGGGAACTTGTTAACCATTCTTAATAGGGAACTGTTTGCATTTTCAATATATTGAATAAACATAACATGAGAAATGCGATGCATTGAAAATGATAACCTTCTTTATTGAGGTACTTATCAACTGTCTTGGACATTTGTTAACAAAATCTAATTATTTATGTTCAATGTTGCACCTCATGTGTAATTCAAAGCAAATATAAATATAGCATATGAACAATTGCCATGATATGTGTAGTATGTGTAATATGCTCACATAAGTTTTTTAAAGTGTACCCCTTTCTTAGTTAACTACCCGGCTAAGCTTACCTGTTAGATATAGCTTTTATTACTAGTACAAAACCTATTTTGTTGAATCCCAAATGTCCCGTTTGATACCATGATCTAAGTGTTATTGTGCCAGACTTACCTCTTACCTAAAATAGTTGGGGAGCTTATGTTTGTTCAATTACATGAAAAAGCAGGAATGAACACTGAGACATTTTCTGATGGAATTCCACATGGTCACTGAGGTGGGATGATGTCTACAAATTTTGTTCAGCAAGTTATGGTTTACTGTACTATGCAAGTCAATTGCAAGGTGATAGTCGCTCTGTCGGTAAAACTTATTATTTCTGGTTTGAGAAAGAGGAAAACAATATATGCAGATGTAGTTATGTCAACATTGTAGTGTTGTCTGCTTTCTCTTCCTCTCACTCAAGATCGTGCTCATGCAGCCATTGCTCAAGCGTGCATACTGGTGATTTTTTTGGTCTAAATCTAAAAACTTTTAGGCTGTGTCGATACCCTGCACGTTCGTCATTTTCTCTGTGCTTTGACTCCCGTGTCCAACTGCCATTTGGCACAATATACTCCTTTTAGTCATCATACCAGTTCAACTAAACATTCCTGGCTGTTTTACTTATTTGAAGTATACACGTCCCTTTTGGGGATGTTGGTTGTCAGTGATGCATTTGGAAGCAGGATCCTAATATGCGGATCTGCTGCTTTCGAAAATGGCCTTTTGTTGTTTGCTGGTCTGCCTAACCCGGCTATGCCCAAAGACATGCCACATTTGAAGTTGAATACATATCTACTATAGAAGAAAATAAGTATGCACGATGTTTGAGCACCAAAAGCTTGGATGGCTGACTTTTTTGTCATGTGTATTTTCCCTCCTTTTGTTACAGTTAAACGAGCAGAAAGGCTTGTGATAAGCCAGCAGTTTGTTAACTCTGCCTTTTCGTTTGTTAATTTGCTCCCCAATTTCTTGCAGCTGCTTGATGTAGTGGGAGATGCCGATACCATATGGAAGGCTCGTGATAGACATCTCAAACTCACAGTAGGATTGCTTCACAGTTAAAGAAAGCATCGTGTTCTTTTCTCGTTTCAGACATGCTAAGATCATCGAATCGGATGCTTCTGCTCCTTTGACTGTCCAATCAGCATGTATATCCAGTGTTCTGACCCTGCTGTGGCCAGCTGGCTATAGTTTTCCAACAGCCATAAAACCCGAATGCAGATGCCGCAAGGGAATCCTGGCTATACCCTTCGGACGGTAATTGTCTGCACACATACATGAGCAGAGCAACCCCTTTGGGATTGGCACATTCTTTAGGCGTTTGCTCTTTCATTAGGGCTATTTTTAGCTCCCGAGGACCTCCTCAAGAGTCACAGACCTGGCTAACCTTGTAACTATGGATGTGGTTGGGAGAGGGGGATTGCAATACCCGGCGGGCATTAGTCGGTGATGTATGCTTTCTTCAATACAAAGACGACAAACACACACGTGATGCGCAAGTATCAATCCACATGGAAGAGCTGTGGCCGCCAAACATGTATCAATGCGATCGTACTGGTACTTGCTCTGAATCTTGAATGTGTATGCCCTTGGTATTTTCCAATTTATTTGGAGTCTCTTCCCTTTATTCGGTGGCAAACATTCTTGATGGATTCGGGAGAGTGAGTGACAGTATCGGTGGTGTTCCTGGGCCATTTTAGGACATGGACATACAACATTGACCGCCAGAAAAGTGGATGGTCTCGTCGAAGTTCATTTTAACATGGGAATGGAGGGATTATGAGCGTCGAGGGGAGAGGATGAGAGCGAGCGCCGGCTCTAAATCAGGACGGGCCTTCACGACGGTGTACTCCCATCGGCTTTGTCTAAATTTCCAAAACACTAATTTCGGCATAGTCGCGAGTTCGGTTGTCGTCAGGAGTTCCCAGTTCCATAAAGGCAGAGAGCAGTTGCGGTTCGTTAAAATTTACCTTGTGCCGCAGGAGTCCATTGGGAATGCAAGGGGCAATTCTCTATCGACGGTCTGTGTGAGATAATTTTGGTCTTGGGCTTGGGCTTGCTGACGATCTCGTTCGACGGCCCAACAATTCCTAAAGCCTGGCCCATACTGGCTCGGTCAAAGCCCGTTGAAAATAATAAAAAAGAATTAAGAAAAAGGGAATTAAATGAAAAAAAAAAACATAAAATCAGGAATGAAAACCAGCGTCAACCCATCTTCTTCGTAAGAAAGGTCGCAACCGGTTCGTGACCGCTGGCCCCGTCTTCCGCCGCTCTCCTCCACCAAACAGAATTACTCTTCTCTCCCTCTAACCCTTCCACCTTTCCTCCCTCTCTCCCTCTCTCGCTTTCACGTCCATGGCGTGCGTCCCTGTCCCTGCACAACCCTAGGAATCAGCCCTTTTTTCTCCATCCCCACTAAGCCTTGTCCTCTGCTCCAATGGACGGGGCCAGCGACGATGGAGGAGGCGCCGAGCAGAGCGCCCCGCCGGCGCCGGCGCCGGCGCCGATGTCGAGCGCCAACGCGCCGCCGCCGTTCCTCAGCAAGACGTATGACATGGTGGACGACCCCGCGACGGACTCGATCGTGTCGTGGAGCCCCACGAACAACAGCTTCGTGGTGTGGAAGCCGCCCGAGTTCGCTAGGGATTTGCTGCCCAAGTATTTCAAGCACAATAACTTCTCGAGCTTCGTTCGCCAGCTGAACACTTATGTGAGAAACTTTTATCTCTTGTCCCTTCTTTTTTCCTCTTCTTCTTCCAAACATCTCTCGTTTACCGCGTTGATTGGGATTTGACTTTGGTGTCTTCGTCTACGTCGATGCGAGAGTTTTGAGGCTGGCTTAGGGTGAATGATCTATCCCGGTCTAGTTTCAATCGCTAGTTTCGGAGCGGGATTTGCGTGAAAGTAGGTGTCTGTAAAGGGGTTGGGGACTGTACTGGAGTACCAGATTTGTTTTAGATTGAATGGCGAAAGTTGTACTCCTTTACTGAGGTTTAGATTTGATTTAAGTCGAAGGTAGGGATCTTTCAGGTGGCAAGTCACAGTTGTGCATCTCCTCGTAACCTATCCTACTCTTTTCTTGGACCGAGCATTTAAGCTGGTAAACGAATGATTACAAAATCTGGGCAAAGATAGGCCTACTTTTGGTTTAGCTTGAAGGATTGAATATCTATACTGGTCTAAGGTTCTCACTGAGCGAAAATACAGCGGTTAAGAATCCCCTCTTAATGGGCAGACTTTACAAAGTTATTAGATGCAGCCATGCAGATTTGTTTCCTTATGCCTGATTTTGAAGATAAATGTCCAATTTTGGAAAATTTGATATTTGATGTTGATAGACAAAGTAGTGGGAATTGCTGACGGAAAATGGGTACAATTTTGTTTGCAACTGCTAACCTGTGATAGATAGAGGAAGCAGTTTGGCGCAATGATATTTTTCAAATTCATGAAATGATTGATCACAGGCAGGGGGCCTTAGTTCATGAGTGCAAATTACGGTGGTTTTTGGCTTTTAATCCCTAGCCACATCTCTATGGCTTATCCTGCACATGAATATAATTCCTTTAATACATGACCTACGTGGTGGGTCATAGGTGAAAGTGATGAAATTCTCCTATTACATTCTTTTGAATGCCCTTTCGAAAATATCTTTCATTTATTTAGTGTAAATGCTGTATTTGTATATGAGATCTTTTGTTAACGAATGTCCTTGGGCACTCATTGGACTTAATTAATGCCTATAAAGGCTCAACCAAATTACCTTCGCATTGACCCACTTGAGAGACTTTGAACACCTTGTAGGAAATTTAATCGGGTCTATCACATCAGTCCATTTGGTGGATCTCACAGGTGGGTCTCATATGTATTCCACAAAAATGGATGAATCTGATACACTTGGTTTGCTGAACCCGGAGCCATTTCACCATTTAGCATTGGTGCCATCAAGGACGGCATTAGCAACATCAGTGGCTTAAGCTCTAATCAGGTGAATTTGTCTGGGTGAGCTAATTCTGCCAAATCTCACTGGGTAAATCACATCCAATAAAGACTTGAAGAAGGAGAGAAAAGGGCGAAATTGTGCATAAAAGCAGGGGTTGGAAGGGATATAGCCCTAGATATGGTGGCGCATAGGTGAATGGCAGGGGGATGGGCATCTTGTAGGTTGTAGGCACTTGTTTGTGGACAAGGCTTCATGTATGTATGTTGGGAAGAATAGGGTTGTGGTACTGAAAAATCGTCGTGGGATGCTAATACTCCCATGCATAACCGGACCATGGGACATATGATATACCACTGTGAAGTCTCTTTATTGCTAGTATGTTTCAAAAGGAAGATTGAGGTCTGCTGGTGAATAACCAGTGGAATTTTTGCTGCTCAACCTACTTTTATCAGGATTTTGATGAGCTTTCGGTCTCCTCATGTAGAAATCTTTTTGGATTATTAGCCACCTGGTCTTCCAGACTGCGGATTTATTTATGGTGCCAACTTATTTTCCTGTTTTATGAAGTTGGCTGGACCCAGCGGCTGCTTGAAGCCTGTGTACTGTTTCCTATGAATGGAGCTGTGAATCTAGACTAGTCATGTTACAATAAGATTGTTTTTGTTCTTCATATTCATGTGTTGCCCATGCACTTTTATGTGAAACAATACCTTCTCTTTAATAGATTTTGATGGTAATTATGTTATGCAAGCCAATTTCCAGCATTTTGGCAGATGGTCATGCACTTATTCTGTGGTGGATTTTTTATACTTATGGCCGGTGTCTGTTTCATCATGTGGATAGTAGACACGCTCTGTCCTGTAAATCCTGACTGAAATAAAGTCATCTGCTTTGCCTTTGATTTTCTTTTTACCTAAGGCCTTTTTTTGGCCAAATCCCCTGTAGCTTGTTATTCTTCATGTTCGATCTTGCAAAACAAAGGGAGAAGAAAATAAGAAAGATTATAGACCTTGCAGTTGGGCAAGTGCTTTTGCATCGGCAGTTTTGTGAGTAAGAGCATGTTTCTGGGTGAAACTTTTAAGGAAATTATGATCCTTCTCAAATTCAGTTTTACTAGGGATGGGTCATCTTCTGTCGGCTACTGCTCTTTCTATGTTAAAATCGTGCAGAGAGTTGTCAGCATGAGCAAAATTTATCCATCTCTCCAATATGTGTGATATCAACAGCTGGCATTTTTTTCATTTGCTATTGGCCCTACAGGGTTTTCGGAAAGTTGATCCAGATCGCTGGGAATTTGCAAATGAGGGTTTTCTGAGGGGTCAGAAACACCTTCTAAAGAGTATAAGTAGACGAAAGCCTGCCCATGGACAGGGCAATCAACAGCCACAGCAACCATCTGGACAGAGTTCTTCAGTAGGGGCATGTGTAGAGGTTGGCAAGTTTGGGCTTGAGGAAGAAGTTGAGAGGCTCAAAAGGGACAAGAATGTGCTCATGCAAGAGCTCGTGAGGTTGAGGCAGCAGCAGCAGGCCACTGATGGCCAACTGCAAACTATGGTCCAACGACTCCATGGGATGGAACAGCGACAGCAGCAGATGATGTCATTCCTAGCAAAAGCTGTGCAGAGCCCAGGTTTCTTTGCTCAGTTTGTACAGCAACAAAATGAGAGCAACAGGCGCATCACTGAAGCGAATAAGAAACGGAGACTAAGAAGAGATGGCTTATCTGCGAATGAGCATGCAGGTGCTTCTGATGGACAGATTGTTAAGTACCAGCCTCCATTAAAAGAAGCTGCCAAAGCATTTTTCAGGCAGATGATGAAAGTAGAAGCTCCTCAGGGGGAGTCTTTTAACGATAGTCCTGAGAGTTTTCTGCTTGGTGATGGTTCATCTCTGTCCAGTGGCATGGACAGTAGGACTTCGAGTCGCATGTCTGGAGTGACACTTCAAGAGGTCCCACCAACTTCTAGCCAGCTTCCTGAGATTCTGCCAGCTTCTGGGGGCTCAGCAAATGATACCTCATCTGCCATATCTGAACTACAGTGTCCTCCACAGGGTTCTTCTAAGGTTGCTACTAGCCAGTTTCCAGATATGGGTATGCTTGCAGGAGCACAGGATGCTGAAGCAGTCTCCATTACTCAGGCAGATACCATTATGCCTGGGATCTCTCAAACACAAGACATGGTGCTGGAGGATATTGCAAATATGTCTAAAGATGATTACATGGGAGCAGATCTACATAATGGTGATTACATGGATCCTGCATTGTTTGTTAATGGGTCGATGCCCATAGAGATTGATAGCATTTCCCCTGATCCCGACATTGATGCTTTGTTAGAGAATTCCGCCTTCTGGGATGATCTTCTTGTGCAGAGCCCTATACCGGAGGAGGGTGAATCAACTTCAGCAGAAGCTAATTCTGGAGCTAATGATATGCAGCTGATGGAGAATGGATGGGACAAAGCCGAGCACATGGATCAGCTTACTGAGCAGATGGGTCTCCTTGCATCTGATAACAATAAGATATGACCTTATACAAATTTGCAGTTTGTTCCCGCAATGGTTTAGGTTGAAAGATTAACCGTGGGCGAGAGGGGCTCATATTGGCCTTCCCCAAGAGCATATCGCCGCCTGCAAGTATTCAGCCATATACCAGCCTTTTCTGAATGTCACGGACCCCAAACGCTGCACATCATTTTGATACTGAGATCCTGGTGGAAGAAGGGGCCATAAGTTTGATAGCTTTGTCAAGGGGTACTACAACTTCAGTTTAGTCGGCTTTTGGATAGAAAGAATATGAACGATGGACACTTGCCGTGCTAAAGCATTGCTGAACTGAAGGAAGTATTGTAAAATTTGTTAATTTGTTAAGTAGATGAAAACCCCTACCCTAATCGTACGCCTTGTTTGAGTTTTAAGTCCGCGAGTTTTTCGCCTTTCAGTGCAGCAGTTGGAGTTTTCACGCTAACTACCTTCGAGGAATTTGGCCAATTCTTTTCCATCTCATGTCAACCTTGCGCACGGGTGATGCTGGAATGGTGTTCTTCCGTTAACAGAGGGTATCAATTTGAAGGACTAACGGCTGCGATTCGTTACTTTTCTGCTTGTTTATGCATTAGACATTAGTTTAAGTAACAAACATATATGCCAATGTCAATTCTGAAAATTAGGAAAGAGTTATTTGCTTAAGCTCTTCCTCGTGAGGAAGCAAGACGATGCGCTTGTGCGTTATAGCCGGCCATGCTTAACCCACAGGGGAAAAGAAATAGGGGCTGAAGGAGAGTTGATCCACGTGTTTAACGACATCCATAAAAATTGGCCTCTTCGTTATCAGGAAATAAGCTACGAGTACGAGCAGCCAGACACCACGTTGTGCTCCGTGAAAGCTCCCCAGAACTAATTGCACTCATAGCCAGATGAAAAGGCACTGACATCACCACAAAAAGCTCACCTGCCCTTGAATTCAGGGATAGTCACAGCCACTTGTCAGATCTTTGCTGTTGGAAAACAACCACCACGTACATGTCTCATTTTGTGTTTATAAACCCATAAACTTCATTCTTGACATAATAGACAGAAGAAAAACACCAGACTTCTTGGGAGTGTAAATGACATTGGTAAGAGAAAGAAGGCACCAACGACCATTGAAGCTATCTCTGCCTCCACAAATACCAGCAGCTCATCTTTGGCAACCCGCTAGGTTACCAGCATTGTCCTTCCCGATCCAGCCACAATCCCCTGATGTTGAATTCTTCTCGAAGTTAGAGAAATTGGTAGTTCTAGGCCACGGTAATGGAGCTACTATCTATAAAGTCCGGCATCATCAAACAGCTTCAGTTTATGCTCTGAAGGTCCTTCGCGTTGATCAGCACACAGCAGATGTATGGCAACAGGCAGGACAAGAAGCAGAAATTCTCAAACGAGTGGACTCGCCACTGATCGTAAAATGTCATGCCGTTCAGAACAGCAGGTGCATTGACTCAGATAATGCCGGGGAACTATACTTCCTAATGGAGTACATGGAAGGAGGGTCTCTGCAAGACATATTATGTACCCATAGAAAATTGCCAGAAGAGGCGATCTCTAGAGTGGCGAGACGAGTTCTGGAAGGGCTACGCTATCTGCACAGTATGAAAATAGTGCATAGGGATATTAAACCATCAAACTTGCTCATAAACAGTAAAGGCGAGTTGAAGATTGCAGATTTCGGTGTGAGTCAGGTTGTAGCTAGTGCTTGTGACCCACGTATTTCTTATTTAGGCACACGTGCTTATATGAGTCCTGAGAGGTTTGATCCAGAGAGGTGGGACGGTGATAAAGATGAAGGATTTGCAGGGGATATTTGGTCTCTAGGAATTGTCTTACTAGAATGCCACGTGGGTCATTTTCCCTTGATAAGTCCAGGAGAGACGCCAGATTGGGCGACTCTAATGTGTGCTATTTGCTTTTCAGATAGGTTGGAGATTCCTGAAACGGCATCACCAGAGTTCAGGAGTTTCGTTAGTAGGTGTCTGGAGAAGGATTGGAGGGCTAGAGGGACAGTCGACGAGCTTCTCCGTCACCCTTTTGTGAACAAAAGCAGTGGTAGAGAAGGGTGGTTTGGTTAGCTCAGCGTCACGAGTTTATGCCTGCTCCCTCCTTCCTCTTCGGATATTTATTTATCTTATCTGTATGTTCTTATTAAGCAACAGTGGTTCCTTCAATTTCTTCAGGTTAGGTTTGGACTAGCATATTAAAATTCTTCTTAGATATGAAGACTCCTCAAGATTATTGGAAGTTCTACTTGATGAAGGTTCTAAATCATTTCAATTAGGGCAATTATCTGAAGCTTGAGCATTTCGGACGAACTAGTTGAAATACGTGTCTTACACATGGATGGGGATATCTTCTCACTCGAAATGAAGAAGAGACTCGCACTTAACAAAGCCGTACACCTCATGCAGATTCCAGTTTTGATGCTAAGGGAAAGAGAGGATAAATTGGTAGGTGATGGGGGAGAAGGGGAGGGACCTCCGTATGGGCAAGACTATAGCATTTATACTTAGACGAAATGCAAATAACATGTGATTGATCCAGCAAAATCATCAGAAGTAGCTGAACAGTCAAAACAGAGCAAAGAAGAAGGAACAGCAAAACTCGTTAAAAGTACATCTATGCAGTCGAGACATAAATGAACAATAGTAATACTTCCTCAACTATTTTCACTTCTGGACAGGCCAAATACTTTTGTACAATTTGTGGAAGAACCTACTATTGTTGTGGGAATATCAGAATACATCAGCTATAATCACATCCATTGGGATTTGAAGACCACAATGGGCGATAACTTACAAAGTTTTGGATATCGAATCTATGGTCTGTAACTCGGAAAAAAGAGGCTTCATATTCAAGAATGCAAAAGCCAGAAGCAGGAAGTTTGGCTTATGTAAGCTCTCTTCGACAAGGCAGTCTCCACTACAAAAGTTCCCCTTATTTGGCAATAATCTTCGGGAAAAGGAAGACTTCACTTGCGGCACTATCATCGAGTATTCATGACTAATTTCTCTTTCTTAAAATGCTAAGCCCCGATATCATGCTATTGACATTTTAAACAAAGCATTCAAGTTCTTCACCACAAATGTGAGTACTTGGATTTGAATGCTGCAGTTCAAATCTAAGAGAAAAAGATGACTTGCAGAGAGTCTGTGCAGAACACCTTTGAAATTTAAATGATGCTCCAAAGTCCAAGATTTCTCTAGAGATTAACGGCATAGTAAAGGATGAAATGTCAATACATCATTGCTTGCAAGTATCATTGATTGAACTACCAAAAGCATTGAGTTCATAAAATGGCGTAAGGGAAGCAACAGCAATAACTCCATGAGAGTGCTTCATGTAATCAAGTTATCACATCTATAACCAATAAACCAACTGCATGAGCTGAAACTGATGAACCGAAAATTCTAAAGAAACAGGAAGAGCGAATATCCTTGTGAATTACATCTCTTCCGACCTTCTTATCTTCATAGTCTCTTTATGGCTCTAGTGGGAGAGAGAGAGAGAGAGAGAGAGAGAGAGAGAGAGAGAGAGAGAGAGAGAGAGAGAGAGAGAGAGAGAGAGATTTCAAGAAAACAGTAAAATACACCAGCAGATCTCTCTGTTTTCTTAATTAGCAATTCAAGCTCGAGCAAAATCATTCCATCTCAGGACAATCCAATACACAGCCAACTTGTAAACGGGACTCAAGAGCCAACCTATATACTTATATTGCGACACTACTTAGAATGAAGCTCACCAATAAAAGTGCTTGAGTTACTTCAGTGGTAATCCAAGAAACTAGTCTCTGATCGATCAAAGACACTATGCTGTCACCACCCGAAAAGATGTCTCAATTACTTTGCAGAAGCGGATTCCTTACGCCTAGTTATCGCCATTTGTCTGGGAAGAAATCCACCTGCGTTTAGGTTTATGTGGAGATGATGGCAAACAGCGAGTCAAGAAACCGAGGCAGCAAATGCTCAAAATTCGAAACTCTACAAGTGCAATCACACAAGGAATGAAGAGTACAAATCCTGCAAAACAGTAAAGGAGATATGCACTCAGACAATCGACATACGCATGCAGTCTGAACTTAGCCAGTTGGGGCTACACCAAGCCTCCTGGTTTCTTGAAGATGTTTGGGCAGAGCAACAGAGTCACGCTATCAAAGGCTTACACAATCCCAAGATCATAATGAAGCATGTGGAATTCGAATTCACGCTAGCAAGAGTAAAGCACAGAATCCAACATAGGAAGACCGATGCCGGAGCTCGGTTCACAAGAACTAACCCGGTTTAGACAAGAGATTGATGCGAGACCGCGGTCCTTCGAACTTCCAGCTCTCCTCATCCATGGATTTGACCTCCTTGTCCAGTGCAGCTTTCAGATCAGCTTTCAGAGCTAACAACCCGAATTCAAGCACAAGAAGAAAAAACTTCAGAACGCGTCACAACCTCATAGAAAAAACTCCCCTTCGCATCACACTACGCGCACCAAAATCTATCGCTTGAAGAGAAGAAGCAATGGACAAGCGGCGGGAGATTGATCACTCGCTGACCTAGCATCGCCTCGGCCTTGCGATCGTGAACGCAAATGGGATCGGGCGGGAAGGGAAAATCCTCCGCGGACAAGGCGACGTTGCTCGTGCTCCCCCCAGCGACCGCCGCCGTCGACATCGACGAGCGGGACGGCGATGACGAGCTACCGTTCATCGTCGTTCGCTCCCTCTATGTCGCGAACGCAGCTCCCCCGGCTTCAGTGCTTCACCGCTCAGACGCTCGCCGAACTTCACTCCACCGCAACCAGTGAGGATTCCCAATTGAATACTCTTCTCTAAGCTGGGCTTCCTTTTACAATGGTAAGCCCTTTGGGCCTGAATGTAAAGACCATGTCTTCGCCTGCGGAGACCTGAGCTGATTCCCATCGCTGCTCCAGGGCAGAAGTATTCCAGACTGAAGATCGCCGAGGCAGGTGCACGCAGACGGATCAATCTCCGTCGGTCCGTATTTGCTGATCATCCTCAGTTTGTCTTCGTTTTTGGCTTTCGGCGAAACTGATCGGACAGCGCGCCGCTCCGTATCCACTTGCTTTCCTTGTCGCGGCGATTCCACACTTGCGGTGGAGTGAAAGGGGCTTCCTTCTCCGCAGTGACACCATGGAAGATCGTCGGCGAGAACGTCCCGGGGTTTTCCTGGAACTGGGAATCCTGATGATAGTTCTTTCTCGCGTCGGCTTTTCAGCGTCCGATTCGTCGTCGACGAGCGAGGTCGGTTTGATTGTCTAAATTCGTTCTCCTTCTTTAGCGTCAGCTGGTTATCCTTGTCCCATCTGGTGCTTCGGCCGGCATCACAGCAACGCCGTCATGAGCTCAATTCCTCCTCTAAAACGAGTTACTTGACAGTAAGATCGAATGCGATCTATGCGTATGCGCGCTTCGCGCCTCCATCACAGGGCAGTGATCTCGTGGATTATGCTTGTTAAGTTAATCTCTTCGGTTTGCAGGTGGAAAGGCGTAACTTAGATGCTTCCCCTGCTTCCGACGGATGCGTCCCTTGCCACGAGAAATGGGTTGCAGAAACTTACTTTGACAAGTATGGAGTTTTAGATGATGCCACTTTCGAACATTATAGAGATTTGGAGCTTACTCGTTGCTCCTGTGAAATGCCGCCTTGTGATCCACGTAACGCATTCAAACTGTCTGATTTGGATCGCCGTCTGAGTGGAGAAGGCTCACATCGGAGTCTCTTTACGCGGATTAGGATTACAGTTGAAGAAGGGTTTGCAGCCGAGTCGCTTTTTCGCTCCTGTGAGGTCGTACTCGTCGAAAGACTGCCCTCTGGAGTGTTTGCTGACCCGTTTGAATTGCAACACATTCGCGACCGTGGAGGTAAATTGTGCTGTATCCTTGTAATTAGCTACAATTGATGCTGGGAAATTTGATGCCTCCACGCTCTAGCATTTCCGTTGTTTCCATGTTATCTAGCTATGCTAAGTTCAATCTGTTGTTGCAGTATATGGTGAAGTTGCCGTCTTCGGAGATACAAATTTGGAGTTGCCTTCATTTCTTTCAAATCGTACGCTTGTTGAGATTCACATGTTTATTAGCGCCAACAGCATATCGGAACAGAAGAGTGGACTTGAGATCAACTTTGAAGTTCCACTACATGCTCGCTATCAGGTAAGTTTGAAGGATTGTCCTTTTCTCCTTTTGCAAGTAATAAGATTCTTTTAAGGAAGAATAGATCAGGTTCTATTATTAACTGTTGCCCTAGTGTGTTTGCTTTCATTTTTATGCTTTAACGATCGAAGGACTGCTCAGGTCATGCATGTAATCAGTTTATCTTTCCAATTACCTGATATATCGAAAAGCTAATGCACTAAAAATCCCTAACATCGCTAGGTTCATGTTTCACCCACTCACGAATATGTTTGCTGTACCATCTTGTTCAATTTATCGTAATCTTCTATTACCTATAAGTAGTTCAATGGGATCAGTAGATGATTTGCATTTTCTCCTTCTGCTTTTAGATGTGGTCATCAAAGTTCCTTTTAGTTCAGAACAATTTGTTCATATACTAACCATAAAAAAGTCACCAAGGAAATATATAGTTAGTGTAGGTTGAGTGAGGTCATGACAACAATGGCTTCATAATTTACTCTATCAAAATTGCTCCGATATTGAATTTTTTCATAGTATACCCCTGATAGTTTCTTAATCAGAATAGTGAAAAAGGGAAGAACATCGAGAAATTAACCTTGATAATAGATGCGAATTCTTTTTGTGCTGGCATTGGCTATATCTCGATTAAATATCTGCATTTTTCTGTTCGACATGCTTTGAAGCTTAGAATATGGCACTTCAGATAATTTTTCTGTTGTCTTTTTTGGATTTGGAATTTGTTGTACTGGTCAACTAGTAACAGGCAAATGACATCTGAAAATTGGAAAACTTTGCAGCCCCTAAATGGAAGTGGCTATTCAGTGGTTCAATTTGGACAACCAGATGTTTTTGCACGTTGCAGCATGGAGAAAAGGGCAAGAAATCGATCCCATTTGTTCGTTTTGACTAGTAATGGTGCTATGTCTTATAAGAATCCTATAGTTTGGAAAATACCCTCAGGCATAGAAACACATGCTGGATTTGTATCGTTTATTACCTTTCTTTTGGCCTCATTATCTGCCCTTGTGATAATTGTGGCATCTATGCTTCACTCTGACATCAAACCGCAAAAAATGTGAAAATATCCTAGATTGTCAGGAGGAAATCCCTACACAAGCATTAAGAGAGAGGCTATTAATCTCTCTGAGGATGCGAGTTTAGAGTTTATCCTCGCTATATGCAATTTTTCTGCAGTTGCATGTTCTCAAGTTTGGTAGTTGAGAATTATATACTATCTGTTGGGCATGAGATGAAATGAAAATTGTGCTCCGACTAATTGGTGCAATAATCCAACGGCCCTTTCAATACTCAGCAAGATCGCAGAACATCTATGCTTGACAAAACTGTAAAGTTGTGGGAGATTTGAGTGTAAATTGCTCTATTCTTGGATAATAAGGTAGGTGAGTTTGCATGATGTCTGTTTGCTTTGCAGTATTCAATTAAACTTGATTTCTGGCTACAGAGTCTGGCTGCCTTTTTCCCCTCAATCTGAAGTGAATACACATTCTTGACATATTTCATTAAACTTTATTTCACTAGTAAAGAAGAAATCTCTAAAGTTCATCTCCACTCCAGTTGCTCTTCACCTTTGGCCCAGTAGGCCCTTCCTCACCCAGGATCTCTCTAGGCAGACCTCTCACAAATTTTTCAAAAGCCGATTTAAGCTTTCCAGGCAACAGCTTCTCTACTTTCTTGATCTCTCTTTCAAGATCATAATTAATTTTTGGACCCCACTCTCTGAAATAGTTTAGCCATGGCGGTTCATTCACCGGATCATTTGGATAGTCCACTGCAATTACTGAGTACTTGACCCCGGTGTCCATGAAATTCTTGCTCTTCTTCGTGTCATTCCTTAATCCAATACTCCCATTGCCCTGCAATACCAATCCTGGTTTCGGGTATGTAGCGTGGCCATGCCATGATGAGTAGGCCACTATCTTATTTCCACTATGAAACTCTAGTTCTGAAGCATTCACCCAAACACCCTTACTGTGCTGCGAGAAATACACTCTCCATAGCTCTCCGGTGAAGTTGCTTACTCTTAAGGTCACATGCTCCCAGTCACCAACATGCTGACCGATTCTTCCCAATGAGACATTGAAGAACTCAACTTTAGCCCTAGCAGGGCCATTGAAAGGGTAGAAGAGCCATATGGCTATGTCAGTGAAGGTAGCACCATTCGTGGGTTTGACATGCAGATATGCTTGGCAGCTTTGCAAGTCTCCTCTTTTTACCCTCTCCTTTTCTCTTTCATCCACGGGAAGATCCAACCAGTACTCACTGTCGTTGGAGCCACCTTGGGGAAGGTTTGAGCCCATACGCTCGATTTTAACTGGTTTCGACTCTTCACCTTTGTGATATAGTAGAGCCCCATTGCTGAAAAACCACTCCACCGAGCTCGGGAAATACGATTCTTCTGGATGAAAGTACATGAATGGTGCATACGCTTGAAATAGTGCCTCAATTTGGCTTAGGTTGGGCATGGACTGTGTGTAATCCGGATTGTTATTCTTCAAGCAAGCGAGAGAGAGAGGAGAATCTTTACCACCATTATTGGCGACGAATGTTCCGAGACATGCACCTCTCGCTTGTGTTCCTCTGCTCTTGGGTCTCGTGGTGAACACGTCGATCCCATTCATTTCAATCGCCTTGCCAGGGCCCCAAATCCATGTGTCACTCTCGCATTGGTCTGTGAAGTCCGACCTCACGCATCGGATTTTGTCTGTGGATGGCTTCTCTGGCAGGGTGGTCACGACATGTCCAACAGCGGCATAGCCTTCAGGGGGAACCGGCCGCCAAATATAACCATTGCCATCTTTCTTAATTTGCGAGGACTCACTGTTCCATATTGGACTATAATCGATTGGCTCCTTGAGAATTCCATTTAAGGGGTCATTTGTCTCGTCCTTTCCAACAAGAACCCATCCATGAAGAGCCTGGTTATTGGGTTGGCAATAGAATCCCAAAACAGAGAATCCTTCCGGTACTTGCGAAGGTTCAAAAAATGTTGCTCCAAGATTGTCTGGTCCACCCTCATGAGTAGCCCAAATCTTGTTGAAGGAAGAAACTTGACGCACTTTTAGCCCTCCAAGGTTGATTGTACTGCTCCCAAAACCTGAACCTGTATAGTATGAACAATGATTTCTTAAAAACTTTATCATGTATTTTTGCGACGAGAACGACTCGAGAAAGCAAACTTTGCACGAGAGAGGCTAACCCGGCGGCCAAGCCGGTAAAGGAGACGGAAGCTTGAAGGCAGTCGTGATGGGGTCGGCGATATTCTCATTGGCACAAAAATGTGCGAGGCGATTCCCCATATTGATGAGCATCTTCTGATAGGAAAAATGTGGGAATAGAACGTCTTATACACATGCTATGCTTCGAGGAGAATCAAGCTCCAAGACAAGAGAAGGCATATTCTGTTCATTTTGTACGCTAAAGTATGTTAAACAATGAGATTTTAAAAAGCCGCCCGAAGGTTTTGTCGTGCACGGGAAATGCTTTGGTCTGAGCAATTCTTGCAAGCAAGATAGTTCGGCTTGGCGGATCTGCCACTATTGCTCCAAGCAGTTATCAGACAATTTGAGTTTCTCAACGAATCTAGAGTTAATCGCGTTGGGCATCGACTAATAATAATTAATAAGAAAGTTGGATAGAGTGGAGATTTGTGGTTGAGTCATAAAGTTCCCCAAGCTCCCACTTCCCTTCAAATTGCTTGAAAACCATTACGTTTCCATTAGCCAGAGTGCTCTTTCCCTCTTTCACAGAGGAAATTCTTTATGCTTCTTGTTTTTTTTTTTAATATGTTCATTCGATTCTAGATTGGGATACTGTTCAATCAGTGGCATCTTTTCTAGCTGAATTGATGAAGTTCCTACCTAAGAAGAATTTCCTAAAAGATGAAATGAAAAGGGGCGCCGGCTTGTAGAAGGAGCCAGAAAAGGACATTTGATTGGGATATCCAATGTTGGTAGAGAAAAGGCATATATCTATCTGCACAGAAGGTCCCCTTCTTTAATAGCGGTATCACTGCCAAAGACAAAGAATCATCACCCATCTATTGCGATGCTGGAATTTGAAAGGACATCTATGGAAAGGCGATTGAAACAGTTTCAGTTTGACAAACCCAGAAAATATGTCACAAAGCAAAGCATTGTGATATCAGTGTCAAATTCTCGCCACTGATCACGAAATAGAAACCACAGTTTATCCAATGGCATTTTGCGACAGTCGTGGATCCATGAAATGGAATATTCGTGTTATTTATCTTTGTTTACTCTATAAACGAGGTCGTCAACTAATGACTAAGCATCGACACTTTACATCATATAGAATGATACACAGGAGTAAAGCCTTCGAGTGATTTCACAGCAAGACTGGATAGGCATTTCAACCAGGAAAAATAGCTTGATAACTGAAATGTCCTTCCTGCTGCTCTCTGTGTTGCTCCCAAACTTTCGAACCAGGACCATATATGCATAAGAAAAACAAGAGGCATGAATTTGTGTTGCCATTTAGAACTAATTTAATCTGTGGCTCCACCATGTCATTGCAAATTACTCGGAAGAGAAGCAGGCTTTGAGAATTTGCAAAAAGCAATCCCGAATGAGGACTTGAAATGAGTTGATGCAATGACATATCGGTGACATGACAACCTAAGATCAGTGAAGTTACATGATCATAAACGGGATCAATGCCGTTGATGCACTTTTCCCATGTTAATGGGAAATGAGTTGACAGTCGAGTCTAGGAATTATAAGGGCCAAAACCATGTTGGCGAAGTTAGAAACTATGCCAGTACGGAATGCATCATAGGTTGAGAATTAGTCAAACATGCGATAGTAGTCAAAAAGCAAGATCAACACTGAAATTGATATCCTTCAAATTTCAAAGCAGACAATTCCCCAACACCATCTGCTCAATTGCTCTTCCTCTGATCTAGTGAAGGAAAGACAATCAGTAGACATGCTGCTCTTAGGAAGCAGGGCTAGAGCATCTTGGTTCAAGTCCGAGTGGCAGCAGAGTAAAAACTAGAACAAGTATGGCTAAATTCATACCCGAGAATAATGGGGTCTTCTAGTCTTTGAAGGCTGTTCTGAGTATTGAGATTTAACCTCACATAATTTGGCCAAGTACCTCTCGAAATTGTGTTCCATCATATCTACAGGAAAAAACCGATGCGGCTCAAAAGGCAAGATATTGTTGAAGTAGTTGCAGGTAGAAAGTAGCATGATTAAGCTTCAGTTCAGAGGCCAAAAAGAGAGAAAAACTGAAGGTGGAGGACATCCGGTGCCCATTTTAGACTTCTTGATTGATGCAATGAAATCCTCCATCAGTGATTTCATGTTATTGATTTGCTTCTGAATATTCTGCTGCTCCTCTGCATATTTGTAGCTTCTTTGATGGTATTTCTAAGCTACAAGAGCAATGCCTCCTTTCTGCAGCTCAAAAGGTTATTAGCTTATTTTCACAACTGATTTCTTGTACACAGTTTCCATTTTTATATGTGCCAAAGGAGTCACTCAATGCATTCGCATTAGATCATGATAGACTAAGCATGTATTTAGGTAGAGTTTCGTTATTAGAGTGCATATTGTGGATGTTCAAACCTCTTCAGCTCCATGACAAGAGGAGTTGCTCCCAAATACAGGTCAAAACTCATCTCTAGTCGGCAAGCTTTGAGTTGTCGTTACCGAACTAAGAAAATTAGCTCTTTCAGCAAGGACATGGATTACTGAAGAAAATTGGCCCTTGAATCAAGCGGTTGCACCCGTTACCTGGAGTTGTTATCTCGATAGTGAAGAAAAGTAAGAAGAGGCTGCTCCTTGCTTTGTCTTTAATCCTTCAGATCATCAGTGTGAAGTTCTTTTAGGAGGCCGTCTCTTAATGTCATCCTCTTGGCTTGGATTGTGAAATTTAATCTATTATGGCAATAAAATCGTACCAACCATTTGGAAGTCGAGAAATTTGTCTCCTGTGTAGCATATAAGCATAACATAACTCAGAGAAACATCTTTGTAAAGTAAAAGAAAGAAGCAACTCAGAGAAATATAACGTAGTTAATTTAGAAAAGCCAATTAGTTACTTGCATATTCCAAAGGTGAGATGAAACTTCAATTATAGTGAACTTATGCACGGCAGATGACATTGATTGTTCGATGTTAATCAGGATGAAGTTTTTACTTGGTTTCTGTTACGTGCATCTCTTGCACGTGACAGATAATTTAAGGGTCAATTACTTCACTGATTCATCGAACCAAACTTTAACTTCTGTAATTGTATACAAAATTGACCTACTCATTACCTCAAAGCTGTACTCGCAACTTTGCTGAGTAGAGGGTGATTTACTTAGACATGCTCAAATGGAAGATCAGTCAACGATTGTGGTGATAGAAATCTGATGCTCAATCTGTGATCGGTAGATGGATTTTGTTCTGCAGCTCTCTCCAACGTGGTAAAACCACTGTGGTGCCGTCCAAACTTAGGCATCTCAAACTCTGTCTAGTATTGCTTGCAATCCCATACAGATCCAAAAGATGCATTCAAAAAGTTTAGTAAATCAAGTTGTGTAATTAAAAATCGGCCATTCATACTTTAAACCCACAGGATTTGCAGCAATTGAGAGCCAAGACACAAGTTGATTTTTGTTTAATAAAAGTGGCTGCCTCATATACAGCATCAATGTGGTAAATCCATTATGTTAGACCAAATCCAGCTTGCTTGTTTCAAAAATCCTTCGATATGTCAAATAATATGAGGCAGGTAACACAGGTGAAACTTGAGCATAGGCTAATAATTTAGAAATGGAGAGTAAATTGAAAGAATGAACTTAAATGCAATCCTTGTATGGGCGTTGTGCTTGTGACATGCTCCCACACTTCTTCGACAATGGTAAGGTGAAATTTCACAGACCTTATTCTGACGATCATATCATCTATGATGAGATCAAACTAAGGAAATTATTCAACCTCTTTCAGATACATTATTGTTCTAGACTTACACTTACACGCCACAGCATCCAAACACTCATGTAATGAGCTCACAATTGACAACTCGCAAGTTGGATGGCATCATGCAATTGCAGCCTAGATCCTTTGAGGTTAAAATATCCAAATTCATTTGCCTTTCCTTGGTTGAGATTAAGAGATATCACCAGGTTCTTCTCTTCTCTTATAATCCAGAGACATGATCTTCTTTTTCCCAAATTTTCACTAGCTTCTATTATGGGACTGACAAATAATAGTGACAAAGAAGAAAAAGTTAAGAGGACATTCTGGGGAACAACAGAAATAAGCAAAAAAATTCACTTATGATTTTTATGCATCCATACATGAGCACAATGACAAGCCATTATGTCTGTCTTTCAAGACACATAATAAGATTCCATTGGCATTATAATTAGTTTAATTATCAACAAACAAGAGAAGAAAATGAGAGGACTATGATTCCAATAAGAAGCATGGGCCGCAGATTTGATGGAAGCAATCCTGAAACAAGAACATGAGAATGGAATTTCATTAACTTACTGAACTTCTCTAATTTCCTTCAAATGCTATTAAGGAAAACAACAAGACCCTTTTGACACTACTATAAGTGGAAGCTTCAAGTACAAGAAAAAACCATTGATATTTGATTACCAGAAACAGTAAGTTCGACCTGTAGCTTTATTGCAGTGCAATGTTCTATGAGAGGTTGGAAATTGCAGGGCTCTCTTGATGTCGTTGGTACCATGAACTTGTTCTTTTATGAGTGATTTATAGTCATCGATGGAAGCCCTTAGTGAGTCAATTTCTCTTTGGATATGACAAACTTCCTCCTCGTCTTCCTCTCCGTCTCTGAGTCTCTCTTTGAGGGAGCTCTCACTTTCCAAGAGCAAAGCCTCCATTCTGGACATCGATTAAGAGCAGCAAAAACATTATAAGCTGAATTCCAAGGAGAAAGGATCAGATGCACAACACATTGTCGGGATCACAGAAAATGACTAGTCAGGAAATTGTGATTCCTCTAAATTAGATGTGCAAAAAAAAATTCGGACCCTTCTTTATTGTCTTAGTCATAGACTTTTTCTTCAATTTCCTTATGCAATATGATGCGTCATCTTTTAGCATGAAGAGCAAATTTTATCTGAATTCTGGAGCATAATGCTACATTTAACTAGTCTTACAATGTTTGCAAGCTTACCCTTTTAATTTCTCCAGAAGATCATGTAGATCGGAGTTCTGGTCTGCATTCATGCCTCCTTCATTGGTCTTTGATCTGCGGAATGGACTTTTCATACAAGAAAGTTTCCGACACCAATATAAGGAAAAATATGAAGATGACTATCATTGTGCAGAGGCCTACATAATCACCTTGAAGTTAAAGTACTTGCCTGTTGGGGAGCAACGGTAACATAAAATGCTTCCTTTTCAGCTTCAAGCCTCTTAGCATCTTGAAATCCTCTAAAAATTGCAGCCAAATCTTTGGCAAGCTTGGCATATTCGGCAGTCTTCTCAGCATGGCATGGCAATGAGACCAAAAACGAAATTGACAGTTCCCACAAAAGATATTGAGAACAATATAAAGAATTCGAGATAGAAAAACAACAGGGCATAAAAGAAGATGAACTCACGACTTTTTTTTACCATACATAAAAGAAGATGAAAGAGAGAATTAGCGGGGCAGGGGAAGGAAAGAGCAAGACAGTCCAGATTAATGCATACTAACATCACCGTGATCTCTGCCATCTTGTTCAAGCTGAGCTGATATCGCTTGCAGTAGATTCCCTACAAGTTGCCTTGCCTGTTGCCTGGTCACCACATTTTCCATACAAAAAGTACACGGCATAACACAAGTATTAAGCCACAGTCATGCATCGTCTATGTGATTCATTTTACTTTTATTTTGCACTGAAATCATGCCAGAGATATGCTTCATTTTTGTGCCATTGGACATCCATGGCTTTCTAAAGCCGGTGGTTGGCTATATTGTCTCATATGCAGCACATGTAATAGTCAGAAACAAGGAAAACCCATATGACAAACTCACAGTTTTTCGCGGAATACAGGGGTGTCCTTGGAGGTCCCGATGAACTGAACGAAACCTTGATAAGTGGTCACGATGTTGGCTGTCTGATATATTGCTTTCCGCAAGTGCAACAATTTACTAGTGATCGTGTCATCAGCCCTTTGTCCAGGTTGAGTAGATGTCCCGGTCTTTGTGACTTCTTCACAGGGCTCAAACTTTTTACTTTTTCCTTGAAAATATTTCTTCCATGGACTGGAGGAAACCTTGTCTGGAGAATTTGGATAGGGTGGAAATACAACACATCGGCACACAGGTTCACCTTAATACTGTTTATATATAATTGCAGAAGTTCAATATGTCACCTGACTATGGCAAAAGGTTAAATAAGTACAGCTTATAGAACTTGCACCGAGTTGTCGACCCAACTGCTACCTCTGGATTATTCTCCACAGAAACGTTCTTGCATTGAAAACATGCTCAGTTTCATTCACTATTAATGTGAACTGTCCTTATTTTGTCCTTCGTAGTTGTTAAGTGCTGTTCAGACCACTTATGACGTAAATAATGCTACTTGGAATCTTGGATTATCTATCGCTGCTTGAGGACAAGACAAGGGCAAATATCTTCCAAGAGCTGCATGGTCACCTTGAAGTCAAAAGATTTTCTTGTTGGGGGAGCAACAGGAATATGCGATGCTTCCTCGTCAGCTTCAAGCCTATCAGTCTCTCGATATTCCCTTGAAACTGCACCCAACTCTTCGACGATGTTGACATCTACAATGTTATTCTTAGCCTAGCAGGACGACGGTAAAAATGTTGAGCTAACATAGAGAAGACGAAGAAGCTAGTATTCAATATGAGAGAAAAATGGAAGCTCTAACCGAAAGGAAGAGAGAAAAGGAGGAGGGGAGTAAGGACAACATTAAAGTGATTCAAGTCATGGTTATGATCATCAAATTTGCGAAAGAGCAATGGGTAGGTCAGCTCCTTTAGAGAATGAATTTTCTTTACCCTTTTGAATGTACTGAAGAACCGAATTTCGTACATCTAATCTGCATTATTTCACACAAACCAAATGCCTTGGACATATAGTGTGCTGTCATAGCTATTAGTGGATTTCCATAATTTCCCAAGCCATGATCGGCTATATGATTAAACTCGAATATGTCGAGGAAAAGTGACTAGGCACACTACTCTTTTAACAGTTTTGCACGGAGGTTCCTAGTGTTAGCACTTAGAAATGACGTCGGCTGACTGATATACTGCCGTGTGCAAAGATCCATGAGTGGTCAAGTGATCGGCCATTCGAACTGGTGGATTCAACCTCGACAAAGTACAGATCGTCTAGAGATATTCTAAGCTAGCGTTGCCCCTTTTTTTCTCTGTAAATATCTGAAATGCTTCTTTCCCCAAACTAGGAGTTGGAAAGCTTCTCTATGCGTCGATAGCTAAATCATCTCCATCTTAATGCCATGTACCGGTGGATCTGCGGAAGTAACATCAGCGACACCTAGTGAAAAGTAAGAATTTTCTTTCGAACCGAAAATAAAGGAGAGGGGTGGTTTTGAATTTCGAACAAAAAACGCTCTCTCCATTGCTGTTTGCTTATCCCTCGATAGGTGCTTAGCCATTCAGACTTGCAACTGAAGTAACTTCCAGCGCTTTTTCAGAAAATAATCCGAGGTGTAGCTGAATGCATTCTCAAATCATGAAAAAACAATATGGGTATAACAACGTACATATAGCAATGTTATGCAACATCAATATTGAATTCCAGACTTGTTCTTTGGTAAGACAAAAGAATTGCAGAGGCTATTATTGATAACAATGAGGGTATCTTTACAGATGACACAAACCTTGAAAGGCAAAATAACAACCCCAGATGGGTATGAAAACAGGACTTCACCGGCCAACGGGGAAAGCAACCCTCCGGCCTCTTCTCTCCCCTTTCCTCCCCACTGTTTTTCTTCCACAGTAGCTGAAAAATTATAAATAATTTACTCCCACTTTTACATACAGTGACTCCAGTCAACCATGTTTTTTAGTGAAAGGATGAAGAAGAGCGATTAATCAGGCTAACCCGCTGTGTTGTTCACTTGGATAAGCATCCTCCGTTAATGCTTGATAATTCTTCTGCTCAAGATGCAACTACTATGACCACAATAAGAAAGGCTACCCCAAAGATCACCAGAAGCAAACAACTCTGCAGAAAACAATAGAAAATGTATCAATGTAAACACAAAGCGTTGTATTGTATCCGTATCATTTCTTCTGTTTTTTTTTTTTTCCTTTTACTTCTAAGTCCAATGCAAATATGGGATACACTAGTTAAACAACCCAAAAATGGAAAACAGAGAGGTACAACTGCATTGATTCCTCCTCAAGTGTAATGGAAGTCTCGTGAAATTAAGGACGGGCCCATCCACAGAAGCAAGCTAAAAACGAGGTTACAACATCCAGACTACTATACTGCATATGAAAGGTTTAAAAAAAAATGCTCCAACAAAACTGACATTGCTGATGACACAAGGAATGTGATTTTCTAAACAGGAAATAGTTGCAAATATATTGTGGAGTTTTTTTCCCAGAATATACCATAGATGAATTCGATCTTTGAGTCTTTGCAGCTTTCACCAAATGCGAATTTCCTTGAGCAGTGGACGCATGTGCACTGTCAATATGAGAACCGATATCATCTGCACAGCATCCTTGTGTTAATTACAGAATACAAGCCTCAAAAACTAGTTAAAGGAAACTGACTAGATATGGAAAGGATAGCTTACCAACCATTGACCCTTGTTCCTGAACTAGCACCGCAAGATCTTTAAAAATTTCGTTCACCTCGCCAATTTGCTGCTGGATTTCCTGGATTCCTTGCTCCCTTTCCTCAATGATAGCTTCATTGAAAACAATCTCGTTTTCGTCCAGCAATACCTGTTCTCTGCAATAAATTTCGGCTTAACATTGAGGATATTAAAATGACACAACCAGCCGAGTCACAAATGATGTGCACATCTCAGGCTGTACAGTAATGATCCAGAATTATAGATAAACATTTCTCACTTTGGATGCTTAATAAAATTTTGCATATTTCCAAGTGGTCGTCACCCAACTTGAACAACCCACATCTACAACCATTTCACGAAGCTATAATAGAAGCTATAGAAGCAACACAAACTTTGCTCCACCACAAGAGAAGTATAGGTTGTGCAAAAACATAATACCTATACATGTATAATGATGTTAAGAAAACACATTTTAAGTATAAAATTTTCTGGACACTGGCATCCTATGAATCAGAGAGACAATTGTATAACATGACATGATCCAAGGACTCCTGGAAGTTCTCCTATGAACCTTTTCTGTAAGGAAAAATAGATACTCAGAAAAGGGTTTTAACTTCTCAGCTAAAACAACATTTAGAAAAGATTCTGCATACTAGGGAAGGCCATAGTTGTGGCATTTTGAAGAGACCAAACAATAACAAAAAAGTGATATGCTTCTCTTACCTCCTTGATTTGACAAGGAGTGCACGCTGTTCTGAACCCTTCTCACCAATTATGTCTTGGTCAATGGCAGAATGGCTGGTGAAGAAGGAACAAGCATATATCACAGATCAATCACTGAAGGTAAACAAGCATATACATGCATCCATGTAAAACGGAATACCTAGTAAACAGTAATTCTCAGCCTGCTGAACGAACTCTCAGTTTCTATTGAAACAACAATTACTTATCAAGACAATAACTCATCCAGAAAGCATTCCCAACCCAGTTAGTTTGACGGTGGATTGGAAGGAACGAAGAAAATAAACATAATAAAATTAGCTTCAGATTCTATAACCATTACCCAGAAGAAAGAACAGTCTGTGGTACAGTTGGAGCGTATGCCGTTTCCTTCTCAGCTGCAAGCCGTTGAGCCTTCTGAAACTCTTTCAGAACAGCCTGAAAATCCTTTGCAAGTTTGGCATCTGCAATCTTCTTGGCAGGCTACAAACAGAAAAAAGGGGTGAAGATCAATAGATCAACACGAAAGTAAACTGGAAAATATGAAAGGAATGTACAAGGAATGGAAGCAGGAAACTTCAAACATCTAAAAGTAAAGAAGCCAAAGGTTAGAACGGAGGACACAGATTGTTCCAGATCAGGCTCACGCCACCCTTTAGATGGGGATAGGCACTTTAAGTACTCTATTGCATGGTATACAGATACATGAATTGGTTTCTCTAGCAAATTTATAGCTGTGGTCAAAGAAAATTTTCCATTATCACGCTGAATTTTAAATGCGACAGGGTCTAAACAAACATTACCAAGAGATTTAATAATATTAATAGAATGAACCATCATCAGAAGCCAGTCACTCTGATACACCAATGCCATCACGCTTAATATTAAGATGATGATCTGTTAATAAAACCCTCAATGAGTTAAACATAATTCAAGAAAGACTCTGTCACGTCGCATTGCAAAGTGTTGTACTACATAATTCTATACCTCTTTATTGTCATGTTGGCTACATCAAAGTGAAAGAGACAATCAACCATTGCTTGGCATATTAAACGATTTAGTAATTTGAAATGAAAACATTATTTTCCATATTGACAGTAGGGTGTTTATTAAGAAAGTTAACTTACGGTAACACCAGCTAGATGATCTGTCTCACTGGCTTGTTTAAGTCTTTCTGAAGTATCCTTCACCAAGTTCCCAATATAAAGCCTTGTCTTGTGCCTGTAACAAACAAGGGGTTATGGAGACAGACGATATTAAAATATATTCATCTAAATGTCTAGACTATTAAGGATCATTAGGACATGGCTGCCGATTCATTGGAGTGACAGGCTTAGCATGATCTTATTATTATTCTGAGGTAACAGAGACCTTCAACAAAAAGATGGCCCATATCTTTTATCTGATACCATATCTATTATCAAGTACATGTATATTCATAAGTACAAGGTTCTCAAAAGGTACAGTATGCGAGTCCCAATGAGATTAAGAGATGAAAACCATTTCGTGAACACCAGTAGACACACTATGACTCCTGTGTCAGCCACATATTAGTCAAAAAGTCTAGTTAGTAGCTTGAAGGATGCTAATTCCAGTTAAGAAAGCTAATCTTTGTAGACCATAGACTGTTAAGTGCACAAAATGAGCATACACTCAAAGGGCAAACTACATTAAAAGTCCATCAACAACCAATGCACTGATAAATAACTCCAGACTACAAAGCAATAACACCAAGTCAGAATAAGCTACAATTCCCCAGATTTCTAAATCCGACCCTAGTTAAACGAATTAAACCGAACCACAAGTCCCCGAAAGTTTAACCAGTAATATCCATCCGTACGACCATAGATCCAAGAAACCCGGCAACCATGCAGCTCGCAACGGCGGATTGAATCCCTACAGCGATGGATTAAAGCACTCACAGCTTCTCCCGCAGCTCGGGCGTGTCCTTGGGAGTTCCGAGAGCATTGACCTGCCGCCGGAACGCGTTGACGGCGGTGTTGATCTGGAAAACGCCGGACGCGACGGCCTGCGTCGGGTCCTGCTTGCCGCTGATGAGATCGCGCCTCCCAGCCTCCAAATCCTGAAAGCTCATCTTTCCGATTGACCTAACTCTCCCAGAAAAAAAAAAAGGCGACGACGACGATGACGGCAACCGGAGGCGCTTCGTGTGGAATCGGGGGCGATGATGGCGCGAACCGAGCCGGATCAGGGCGGAATCGGGAGGAGGCGAATCGAATTGGAGGGATTGGGGGACGGAGCGAAAGATCGGAGACGGCGTTTGGACTTCGAGGGAGGAGAGAGAAATTGGGGAAGGGGCTTTTGACTGGCGTCTGGCGGTGGTTCTCCGATGGTTGCCGCGCTTGTTGTTGTTATTGTTGTAACTGCCGTCACCGGCACGTCAACGGGTGCGTCATCAGGGCTTGGTCCGACGTGACCGGCTTGTCTTCTGCTTCGAACTTTCCTCTACCGAACAAGCCGGTTGGAGAATTTACTAGTCAGACTCCGCCTCCTATCTTTTCCTATATAGTGAAGTAATTTTCATTTTTTATCTTCTACTACTTTGAACATGAAATTTAAAGACACGAAATGAGTAATTTTTGAAGTTTGATTTAATGTACAATGTGATTGTAATGTAATTCATAAAGTTTAACTCAAATATGCACTGTGATTCCTTAATTGTAGATGCTCATTTTCAGTATTGTACTTACACTTGAATTAATTGATGAATAATACTAAACATTTTCATGTAATTTATGATTAACTTAAACATGTACTAAAAGTTTATGAATTATATTGAACAAAATTAAAATTTAGAAATCACAGTGTATATTGAGCTAAACTTTAAGAGCCGCATTAAACAAATCAAAGGTTTAAGGATCATATTATATATTTAATCAGAATATAGTGGTCATTTTTATCGTTATCCAATGAAGTTTGGGATTCTAGCTTTACCCATTATTAAAAAAAGTTTCTTCTTATCTATCAAAAGGTCATAGTGTAGCTTGGCTCCCTTCTTCACTTAAGACACATCTTTCCTTAAATTCTTTTTCACTCTTGTTCCAGCTCCTCCTCGTAATGCCTCTGCTTTGCCCTTTGAGTCTTGATTTCGGCTTAGTAAGGAGCTCGTGCGGATCTCGATGGCTTTGATTCGCCCAATGTTTGATTTCTTTCAAGGAAGTCGACTACTATGTCCTTTCGCTCGATTTGGTATCTTCAAATCGACCTACATGAAGAAATCCCGGCACTTGGGCCATCATACTTGGCACAATCACAGATACCTTCTGTGTTACATTTCTTAACTATCTTTGCCATGACAATTGGTAATCAAAGACCACGATAGTCGGTTAGCTCCAACTCACCTCATCAGGAGTCAAGCCATTTGATTGAAACATTGGTGACCTTATTCTTCCGGCCAGCCGGTTAGCCCGTTAGCTCCAACTCAACTCAACCTTCATGTTACATTTCCTAACTGTCGTTTTTGGCTCCCATGGACGAATTAACTAAGGAAACGACTACATAAGAGAGAAAAATTAAATAAATGAAGTCACGTTACAATTTTTCATCCATCAATTTAATCGAAACTAACAGAAAAACTTGCAAACACTATAAGTTTTAAGACTTTATTGTACTTTCACGAAAAGCATTATGACTTTTGATGAATTTGTTCCATTCTCTTTCTTTTGACCATTTTTTTCTACATGGTGTCATGTCTTGTTTTTTTGGTCATAAACATACTTGTGTCGTAATCTTATATCTGAATATGTTTGATGTGACAAATCACATATTTCTACACACAATAAATCCATAAGATTCGGGGGAGGATTGCAAATCCATGAACTTGGGAGAGTACTCAATTTTTGGGCTTTAGCAATCCAATCAGTAACTTTGTTTCTTTCTCATGGGCAATGGGCCAGACGTAGCCCATCAAACTTCTCAACCCGGCTCCGAACTTCTCTAATAAGCGCTTCGGCGTCCCAAGGCAACTGATCTGAAACTTTATAGATCACTTCAACAAGCTGAAGGCAATCGGACTCCACGATGATGTTATGTTGCATGTGCTTGAAAAAATTTCAATATGCTACGATGGATTCTAACACATCAAATTAATAAATTTGATCGAATAATTATCGAAAGGATTTGGATTACGCTGGATCTAAATTGTGATGACGTAATTGTATTTCTTCAAATGATTAAGTTTGGTAGTTTAATGGGCGAAATTTAAAAGATTGTTCGTGTCATTTTTTTATAATCCAATAACTTATATAGAAAGGAATTCAAGAATTCAAGGCATTGACCCGAGCGACAAGAGAATGATCGAAGGGATTGGGGGTCCGCCTCAAGGAAGTGGGACCCAATCCCATGTCCGGGTGAAAAGTCCGCTAATTAAGTAAGAGGGCCCCACTAACCCCCAGGGCCGGACACCGTCGGATTGTCGCACGTGCGATAGCTGCCGGCCGGCCAGATCTCGTCTTCCCACGCGCGATCTTCAAACTCGCCTTCCGTGGGGGGGTTCATTTTTCTCCTGCGTACACTGTATAAATCTCTGACTCTCTCGCAAGCTCAGCTCTCATTTCGAAGAAGAAGAAGACGACGACGGCGACGGCCACGACGACGACGGCGACCTCCTGAGAAAGAATCGCATTGCAATGTCGGTGAGTCATTGATTTCCGGCTCTGCCTTTCCTTATGCTTTGCTGAAATACTATCGTGGAAGTCAGGAACTAGCGTCTGCGTCCGTTTTTTGCCCCTGCTCGGGCGAAACTCGCCTTTCGAACCTATCATGGGTAGATCTGCTTCGGCTTCCATGGAGTTTACGGTTTTATGCAAGGAAGTGCGATAAATCAGCTCCCTCGGTTGACGGGGATTGGTGTTTTCCAAAAGCTTACGGGCTTTATCTTTTTTACCTGATCGGACGACGCTGCTTTTGAATTCGAACGCTGGAGTTTGGTCTGACCTCAATGAACTGTGCGATGTATGTTTGGATGCGATTGGCGTTAGTGACAGTATCCGTGTCCGACGAGAGCTTGCTGTGACGATGAGGATCATTTGTTCCTGTTAGTGTGCGATCTCCTTGGAGTTTCCATGGTGCGGGCACTCTTGAATGCCGCTTGATGGAAATTCACTTGCGAGTCTTGGTTTTCTTAGAGTGGCTCTCAATCTATGGATGCAGTTCGCAGTTTGATGTTCGATTGCAGGGACCAAATTTTTTGAAAAGTTCATTATGTGGGCCTCGAATTCAATTTAAACACATTCTATCGAGGTTTCTTTTTCCCTGTTTTCAAACGCTTTGATGAAAGCCTCTACAGGGTGAGCATTCATGTAGTCCTGATGTGTTTCGTTGGGAATACAATTGAATTAATTCTTCAATAGCAACAGATTAGCCCAAGAGCCCTTTGCTTTGGTTTGAGAAGATCTCAGATAGTCCAGTCAATGGGAACATGGGAATGTGAAAGATTGGTTGTATCGGAATGCCTACATTTAGCATATTTTCTTTCCTTTCTTGTTTAAAATCTCGCATAAAATTGCCTCCAAAACTTACCATGAGAAGAACACGTTACGCAGCAAGATATTGGACAAAAAAGAGGAGCAAGTCTTACTAAGGAGAGCTCTTTGGCCCAGCAATTAGTGGTGTAGCCTCTTGGAATGGCTTAAATCGGGGCTACTGTTATGAGCTCACTTTCTGCCATTGGCTTTCTTTGTTCTTGTCTTTTGTTCACATCAAGCTGTGATTGATCTATTGGCATTAATCTAACCATCATATAAATGCCCTTGCAGCTGACAACTGTTAAGGTTAGCAACGTCTCCTTGGGAGCGACTGAGAGGGACCTCAAGGAGTTCTTTTCATTTTCTGGTGATATCGCATATGTTGAGATGCACAGGTTGAGTCTGCTCCTTTGCTCACTCAATCGTTTTGTTTCACAGTGACATTTCTTATGTTTTTCGTCGTCTAATCGCACAGTGACACCGAGCGGTCTCAAATTGCATATGTCACATTTAAGGATTCTCAAGGAGCAGAGACTGCCATTCTGCTTTCGGTAATTTATTTCGTTGTATTAACATCATTTCATTTTGTCCTTTCAATTTCCCATACTCTGTAAATTGACTAGCTATTTGTTAGGGATGCTTACATGCGCAAAGTCACTAGTCTGGGAGAAGGAAATTCCACGTACTATGAAAGTGTTCAATTAGGCTAATTATCATTAAGAATTTACGTCTGGCGTTTTCGCAGCAAAGAACTGATGCTTTGAGGCTTCCCTGAGCTATTTTCTTTTTCTTTTTCTTTTTCTTTGGTTTTGCTTGTCCTTGTATTGGTGGTCATGATTGATCAGGCGATATATCTGATAGGGGAATCACCTATAGACCTTGCATTATAATCTAGCCTGCATGATGAACAAAATCCTTGTGAGCTAATGGAAGGGGGAAGATTTTATTTAATGGGCTCACCCAAAAAAATAGGGGCTTCCATTTTACTGTAGCGGAACATTTTTACCTACAAATGTCCATCATTAGCCCCAGGTAACAATCTTTTATTCACATGGATGTGCATGAAGGAGAAATCTCCCTTTATGCATGGCCTTTCTTGTGCATAACTTTTGGATTCTTTTGCCGTAGTCATATTTCATTGGATAACAAGACATATATGACAGACAGTTGGGAATCAAACCGATGACTTGTCATTTACGCATTGCAACAGCAAGCTTCACTTTGAACTCCTTTGAATGTCAGGGTGCAACTATTGTGGATATGTCTGTCAGCATTGCTCTCGCTCCAGACTACAAGCTGCCTCCTTATGCTATAGCACCACCACCAGTAAGAGTCCCGAGTCTCTTGACTCCTATCGCATATTTTTTTCTACTAAGCTACAAAATTGGGACCATAAGGAACCTGATTATTGCTCTTCTTGCAGGTAATTGAAAACAAAAGTCCGGCTGGTGGTGAATCTGCTTTGCGAAAAGCAGAGGATGTAGTTACCAGCATGCTGGCTAAGGGCTTCATATTAGGCAAAGATGCAGTGAACAAAGCCAAGTCCCTTGATGAGAAGCATCAGCTGACATCGACGGCCTCATCAAAAGTCGCTTCCTTTGATAAGAAGATTGGGCTGACGGAGAAAATCAATGTGGGTACGACGGTTGTGGGCGACAAGGTCAGGGAAGTTGATCAAAAGTTTCAAGTTTCAGAGAAAACCAAGTCAGCATTCGCAGTGGCAGAGCAAAAGGTTAGCAGTGCTGGGTCAGCCATTATGAAGAACCGTTATGTGTTCACGGGGGCGTCGTGGGTAACAGGTGCTTTTAACAAAGTCGCGAAAGCAGCTGGGGAAGTCGGCCAGAAGACAAAGGAGAAAGTGGGAATGGCCGAAGAGGAACAGAAGAGAAAAGTAGTGGATGACTTTGCTCAAATCCATCTATCAGAGTCTCCAAAGGCTTCTGCGTCTGCTGAGCAGAAGCCGCCCAAGCCTGAACCTGTTCGAGGTCTGATCCTGTGATTTGGTTCTGTATTGAACATTGTGTATTCATTTTCACATACTCTCAATTACTTGTTCTGCTGTCAACCCACCGAAACAGTGGTGCTTCGTTATAGTCGAGTTGTCAGAGATCGTTGCTTACGAACGCTCATCTTCCTTTACCCCTCCCACCTCAAAAGAATCTTCCCATGAATACAAAAACTTTCTGATAGAAACCTCCTGAATTTGTGGTCGATCTCCGTTCCATGAAGCTCAGAACGACTTGGAGAATGTATTGTTTATCGCTCCACGATGAAGCGAAGCGTAGGGTGAATTCGGCCTGAGTTTCTATTCTGATAAATCGGATTGTTAGTTCTGCCAATCTTCTTACAAAGGTTTCCGAGAAGTCAATGAGTTCCGGTCGCTTACCCTGTTCCCATGTGATTCCTTGTACAAACAGGGGACCACGTTTCATTAATCTGTAAGACGTGCGCGCTTTATGTTAATGTAACTTGACTACATGCTCTGTCGTCCTGTCCAAGTACCTTCATGCGGCTGAATACTCCACGTCCTACAACTCTTTAAGTCGTATTAATTTCATAAACGCCCGTCAAGTCGAAGACACAGAGGTGGGGCGCATGTATGAAGCATCGACTCGACTCTTTTATCTATTTCTCGAGGCGTATGTGGGTAAGTGGAGCACCAATTCATCAACACCGAGACACGCCTGAGGGCCCGAACAAGCGAAGCAATGGTGGTAAAAAAAAAACTATGCGTGCCTCCTTTTCCTTCCTTACGTGAGTTTAGATATCACTAGTTTCTTTATTTGCGTACACCAGATCTGGCCGTATAATTTTCCTGCATATACGTACTCCAGTAATTACAACTGTAATGAGCGAAAAAGCAGAAGGAAAAAGTGTGAGCCACCGGAGCGTAAGCCCCGTTCCGTTAGCCCAATATGATGTTGGGCCTGAGTGAATGACTGTGAAGGTCGGCCAATGCAGGCTTTGGGCCAAAGCCCACGGAGGCTCCGCACGCGTCTCTGCCTCATCGCATCGAAGGCGATGGGAACTCCTGGGCCCAAAGCCGTTCCTCGTTTCCGAGGCTGCATCTCTGCAGAGAATGGCCCGGGGACTTTCCTGAGTCGAGGCCCAACGTAAAGTCGGGGGAACAACCCATTCACTCCGTCCGGTGGCTGCGTATACTGAAGTCCTTGAACTTCCCTTACTTATGGAGATTACTAGGCTACTTCTTTGCCGATGTGGGACAGGAATTCGACGACCAAGGTGGCTCCGATCCGAAGCTGAATAGGATGGAGAGAACTTGAGCAAGCGGGATTCGATCGAAAATTTTAAGAAAGGGAAGGCAAAGAAGATCGAATGTTGGTTGGGGGTTGATGACAGATTGATACTGAATAAAAGAAACAGCAGAAAGGACGAAAAGAGAGCAATGGAAACGGGGAAGATGGTACCAAAGCATATTCTCTAATTCTCTTCTTTGCCCGATCAAGTGTCTTATTTAGCCGCTATAAGTAATCGGTACGATTTAAAATAGGTTCCTTCCTTCCTTCTTTTTTCCGCGCATTTAGTAATTGACGGTGTAAATTGAGAAAGCAATAGGACTTGATCCCATAAAATAAAATTTAGAGAACCGAATTGCGTAAATTAAAAAAAAAATTAGAGAGGACATGATGGAACGAAGCACAAGAGTCTTCAGGGTCCAACCGCACAACTTCTAAAGCTTAAGAGGATTGAAAATCCACTTGATTTAAGAAAGAGACGAAGAGGAAAGAGACCCAATCTGGACCTGAATGCCGATAGAGAAACTTCAATTCGTCCGTGAAAAGGAAGAGGAAATGAAGATAGCGTGTCGGCTGGGGCTGATGATGACGGGAACAATAATGGATGATGACGACGGTGGCCTTCAATCATTGGAGCACTAAAGTAAATAATAGAAGTTTCTTGAGTACGTACAAGCAAAGTATTCTACGGGTACCCACAGCAAAAAGGCTCCATTTTCATATACATACACACCCATCCAATCTCGTCAAATTCGCTGTAGAAAACTGCCGACGCAGCGATGTATCGTACAAGATGGTCGGTTTTGACTAGACCGTCACGTTATCGATTTCCGGTTGTTGAAATTTCGTGAAAAATTTACCATCCAATTGTCCAATTTGAAAATTTTAAGATCGAATTCACGTCCGCATGATAAGATTGAGAACCGATTAGATATAAAGAAAAATTTCAATTATTCATCCCGGCATAAAATAAAACAGGGCGCCGAGGTTCGTGGCCGAAAGAGCAGAATCGTGACGATTACAACGTTGAACTAATATACATTGAATTAAAACCAGTAGAAGAGACAAAGAAGAAGGCGGTAGAAAAATGGGCAAAGCATGGAATGAAAAATTCGCGGCACGGTGCGATAATCTCAAGAAGAGATCCGGATCCCCTGCAGTATCGTAGGGAATTTGGCCTTGGGGCCGTCCGATCCCAAATAAGATAGCGCCATAGCCGTCCGATCTAATCGGACGGCTGTGGTTTGCGGTGCAGTACCGTAGGGGATCAATTTCCCAAGAAAATCTGAAAAAAGAAAAGAATAATAATCAAACCCCGACACCATCTCGCGTCCTATGCCATTCCCCACCATGTCCAAATTGATCAAAGAACTGGTTCGATTCCCCCTTGCATCATCAGCGGTCGCCTACTTCTCGATTCCTCTTTTCTCGATTCCCCTTGCCAAGGCCCATCTATCCATGATTCCGTACGCTTGTCGATCTTTAAAGGCAAGACTTCTCGAGATAGAGTAGAGAAAATCTTCAACATAATTACACCAATAATTATCGAATTTCGATTATACGTGTAATGTTGTCCTTATAATTATTTTCATACGTATTTGAATTTCGTTTTCTTTATAATTTTGTTGCTAAACTTGAATAAGTAAATAGACAATATCGAGCATTTCCTATATAATTCATGGATTAAATTAAGCATGTCCAAAAAATTCAAAGACCGTATTGAATAGATTGAAAGTTTAGAGGCGACGTTGTATATTGTGTTGAAATTTATGAATCGTTTGCATCGTTCTTTCTAAAATCTTAAAATATGTGTGGGACTCTGGCGCGTTCTTCTTTATGGAGCTTACCTACTTTGATGATACCGAAGTCCAGCTATTTCGTGGAGAAAAGCGTCGACGCCTATTAATTGGAAAATGAAATTCCACAAACTTACACTTGCATAAGAATAACTTTTTACCACCAACCCACGTACCCACGCAAATTAAATAGCACTTAAAAAATCCATTTTCGCAAGCCGTACAAGTTATTTATGGATCCGTCGCCTCCATGCCTCAAACCTCAATTTTATCTTCATGATATCTTCGATCTTACGTCGGAATTCTCATCACTAATTAAGGGGGGGGGGGAGCCACGATGCCGAGACGTAATATAAAATCGACTAAATAAGAATTAGAAGTTGATAGAGAAATAATTCGTTCACTTAAATATGATTATCAAATCAAAATATGTCAAAAAGTCTGACATTTAAAATCTTAAATACTCTTATATATGACGTCAACCCTACTTATAATAGAAAACGTAAAATACGAAAGTATTCCTAATTATTATAGGAAACGCAATATTGCAAAAACGCCATTAAAATAACAATAATTACTTTAAAATTAAAAAAAAGGACAAAAAGCTCATCTAAACGACTCCCCAATACGCAAATACGACGTCAGTCGTGATAAAATGGCGAGTTTTAATTGGCAGCCCGTTTCCACGTGATTTTTCTAACTCGTTCCGAGTTGGTCAGTTTTCTTTGCGCATAATTTTCTGGGAGCACCTTCCTCAAATGATGAACCGCAAAAGCAAGAAGACTTCGGGCGCCCGTGAGGAAAAGAAGAGGCGAGAGGCGCGACGGAGAGCGCACATTCGGGAAGATTGCTTCCGTGACCCGCCGACAGTCTTCGGTGCATGGTTTCCCCGTGACACAAATTCCAATTTGTCCATTCACGTGGCCACGTCACCCGGCTAATTAAAGTCAACCCCCATCGTGAATTACGAGCAGATTCCTGGGAGAAAAAACGACACAAAGCACCTGGATTTCGACAGGGGGGGATCAATCCTTCGTCAGTCGATCTACGGCAAAACCTTGCGACTTATGACGGGCTCATAAGGACGGGAGCTTTGGCTATGGCACAATCTTGACTTGAGTTCATCGACCTTTTTCACTAGCCATTTATATAATATTTTACACGTATAAAACTTGCCCGAAACCGAAAGGTATTGATAGTCCAAAATTCAAACGAGACCAGATCAACTTCCGACCTTTGCTAAAGTTCACATATCTCTTGCGATATGTATTTAGAAGCCGCTCAAAATCTCTTTACATTGACTTTATTATTTTTTATTGTTGACAATTTGGAAATGGGGGCAATGCGCCGACCTAGCTTAAGCCATGCAATTTCCCATCATTCTTCTTTCTTTTAACCATTGTTCATTTCGTTAAAAAAATGAATATTTTTAGAGAAAAATATTTATCTAAAAATAATTAATCATATCCCATGGAGCAATTAGCCAACCGAAAATATTTATACTTATCTATAAACGATGAAAGTATTTTCATTCAAATAAATTTTTAATAGGTATAAATCATTATTTTTAGAAAAATACTTTTCAAATCGTGACTTTTTCGCGAACCAAACGACCTTAAATCTCTCTTCTTCTTTTTTTCCTTCTTCTAAGATTCACGTACACATCACATGTGCCGGTGAGGAGTGCCTAAAAATGTAGCGATTCACATTCAGAAAATCATACCGTATGCCATTAAGTCAATAAATTCACGGATACACTGTAATCGCCGCATCACCAAAACATTCATCCGAAAAATATATGGTAACCCCGGAACTACCCCCAAATCTCTATCGACCTATACGAGATCGTCTATCTCGCACCGAGAATATCGATGTTCCGGAATCCACCCCCTCAAATGTATATAAACAGAAAAAGCAAAAAGAAAAGAAGTGTCGAATTATGGTAAAAATGAAAGTGTGCATGTGAAATAAAAGAAGACTTTTTTTTTGGTTGAGCCTTGAGGGGGAATAAATAATCTCGGGACAGCTGAATTGAGGGGTGTTTGTACCACGGTTCATAAACTTTAATGGTAAATATAGTTTAGCTTTTCTTTTTTGGGGGTATTTGCATATAAGAAAAGGGAAAAAAGAAAAGAAATTGTTGCGCCAGTTGACCATAGAATATAGTGGGGACAAAGGAAAAAGGAGGACCGAATTGATGAATAATGAATGGTGGTGCTTGGGAAGGAGTGAAGTAGCAGATACTTTTTCCAGCTGGCGATTTTTAAATAGCAAAAGAATCAAGTAACGGTCGGGACACTCCAGCTGGATTCCAACCAACTGATCACTCCCCATGCACATCGTCCCACTCTAACTTGCGCCTCCCACACCAGGCGCAATCTAGCCAACCCCTCCCCCACCTGTCGCTCTCTCTATCTCTTCCGGAATTCATAGGCTTTTCCGTCGAGGCCTTTATCCGCAATTACACTAGTTCTCCACCGAAGGCCGTACAGAGAATCGTGATATTATTCCCGTTAACGGATTCGGTCCAGAGAAATTCGATGAGGAGCAGTAGCTGATAGACATCGAAATGGAAATTGAGTGTACAAAAATGGAAGGCAAACAAGCTTTTGGGCATGCGAACAAAACATATGGAATCACGGCGAGATTTGTCGTATAAACATGGAAAAATAGATAATGATGATCGATGATGATGAAGAAGCCGAGAACGTCACCGGAGAAGGAGAACGGCGACGCTGTGGCCTTAGAAATCGGCGAATTTCCGGTGAACAACACGAGATTTCTGCGTCTGCGATCGCCATGCGACCTCTCGTAAGCTCCTCAGGCTCCGAATCGCCAGCGCGTCGCCCCTGCGGACCTCGCTGAACCGGCCGATCTCGTCAATGTCGGTAGTAACTGGAATCATCACAGATCAAAATAATAAAAAACCACATCAAATCGGAGCGGGAAAAGAAAAATTTGAGGAAGGAAAATCAGGAAATGGCGCTCCATCGGCTGGCTCCGAGCGCCTCTGCACCCTACCTGTTTGCTTCCTCGGTTGCTTGAACCCACTGAACTGAGCCAGATCTGAAACAAGAGAGTACAGAAAAATCATTTCAGCAATCGGCGATCCGAATGAAAGAGGAGAAACCAGAACAACGAGGGGTCGCGATGAATTACCGGTCTGGGAGGGGCTGTGAGAGCAGAGGTAGAGGACGAGGAAGCAGAAGAGAGTGAGGAGAGGTATGAGGTGGATGAGCTTCTCCGGTTTACGAGGCGACAGGGAAGACGGAATAGAAGAGGAAGCCGACGACGATGCCGCCGCGAGCGATAGCCGGTGAGGTCGGGAGGGCTTGTCTTCGTCGTAGTGAGCGGAGAGGGAAGCGGACGAGAGGAAGGAGTCCCTCCGCTTGGAGGAGGAGGAGTCGTCTACGATGAGCACGTCGTCCTTGGCTGAAGATAGCGCCGACGAAGAAGCGCCGCCATGGCTGTGCAGCTTGGAGGCCGGGGAGGAGCCCAGAGACTGTCTCTGCATGTTTCGGTGAGTGAGGGTGAGCTGCAGCCGAGAGACAGGGAGGGTGGAGTGAGAGAGGCGTGGCTTGGGCTTTATGCTCTTTTTATTCGCTGTTGTAATCGTTCTTTTCCAATTTCCCCTTTTTTTCCCTCTTTTTTTTTACCTTTTGACTTAGCAAGGGCAGATAACACGACATATCCTAATATCCTAAAACTTTTTTTTATGTCACAAAAAGTTTAAAATTTACACATGAGTAATATTTATACTTTCTATTTCAATTTCATGAGTAATATATTTTATCACTCCAATATAGATTTTATGATTTTGTATAATATACAAAAAAAAAATTGAACTATCTGCGTCATATGCAACACTAGATGCGTTATACGAAGAAAGGTTCGGTATTTTTTATGTTATGAACGTGCGTGATCTGGAGTTTTTTAAATCTCAAAAAGAATACTTAAGTTTGAACGTGAGATGGTTTTGAATTTTTTATTATATTTTCCCCATTTCTTTTACAACCATGAGAAAAATTCATATAATCATAGCTTGCATAAGTTCCAATGGGCAACACCCCTCATGGGGTGCTACAGAGGCCCGCTGCACCCTCAAGTCTCGAGAAGACAGAAACACAAATCCGAATCCCCTGACTTTAAGTCAGTCATTCCCAGTCGTCCGATTGAGATCGAACAGTTAGGATTTGATAAAAAAAAATTATTACTTTCTGATTTTTTTTTCATCGGACAACTGTGGAGAAAAGAAGTCATCATTGACTTAAGTCAGGAGATTCATTTCTTGAAAAAGACACGATGCAAGCAGGTTGAAGGATTCGAACACACGTCACGTCACATGGGTAGAGTCGAAGCAGCGCCACTGCCCGGCGCTGCACCCGGTGGGCTGGGGGGGAAACTCTTTAATCGGTCCTTAGTCGAGATCGCCGCAACCAAAAGCCCACCGCGGGCTAGGCGAGCGACGCGTCTTATGGACCCCGCCGATTTGGGCTCTTTGGGCTTTGTCGAGATCGCACGTGGTGAAAACGCAGTTGAGATGGACACCTAGTCAGACACCCGGAGTCAATGGGCTTATAGGCTCAGGCCCAATTTGCCCAGATCACTCCTGGTGAATCGTGGGGGCCCGGGCCCGGGCCCGGGCCCGGGCGCGCGGCGACGTTAAAGCGCGAAAGCGTCACTGCGATCGACACCTTGGCGGCTTTCGAGAATTCGCATATGCCCTTCCACTCCCGGGCTCCTTTTCCCCATTACTTGCTCGAAACGAAATGTCCCGAATATTCTCTCCATCCTCCTCCTTCCACCACCGCCACCGGTGACCCGAGCGCACTCGCAGAGGGGAAGACCGAATAGAGACGGAGACGGAGACGGCGGAGAGATGGTTCTATGGGAGATCACGCTGGGGACGGCCTACTTCCTGGGGCTGAAGCGGACCTACAAGCTCGCTCTGCGGATTCAGCGCAGGTTGATCGGCCCCAAGCACGCCAAGATCCGTCAGTTCCTCCAACGGTAAACCCCCCCGCCCTCTCTCTTCTCTTTCTCGAATCGTTGTTCAGCTTCGTTATTATGGGTCCCGAGTCGGGATTCGATGTCTTGGATGTTGAGAGCGAGTCGAAGTCGTTCAGATTTCATTTCGCTCGGCCCGTAACTCATTGCAGCGGAGAATGATCGGAAGCTCTCTAATGAATGGGTTTTTTCCTTCATTTGGGAGATTTTCTTCGTGCCGTTTGCTGTGATCCGTTACTGTCGTCTTCCTTGATCGGGATTGCGTTATGTCAAGTGGAGTCATTTAGGCGGATGCAACTAGAGATTTGTATCACGCACACAGATTTTTTGGCGCATTGGGGTGTACTATGCATTGGCCATTTCGTTATTTGGCTTCGGTTACTTGTGTATTGAACGCCAGTGTCTACTGCAGCTAACAGGACCAACCAACATGATGATGATGATGATGATGATGTGCATATGTACGGAGGGATGTTTTGTTAGCCTGTTATCTATTGTTTGAGTTCCTACGAGGGTGCTCGTGGTCTATGTGTAACGCACGCTTGTAACCCAATTGCGAATTTCTTAGGCTGATGAGGGAGGTAGCTCGTGTGGTGATTAAGTGTTTTTTCTTGACTCTGCATGGGCCCATGGTCACGAGCTGCCAATGTGGTGAAGGTTCAAACTCTTTTGTCGACAAGATAAGGATAGGTTTCCATCTTCAATGTGGTTTATTTGGGAATTTTCTACTACGGGAGTCCATAGAGAGCACAGGTGCAAATTAGTCAAGCTACTCACAATGCTTTTGAAACGTGCCGTGCCGTCTACTTGAGTGTTTGACTTGATCCTTTTCAGCTTTAAGTATGTGACTATCCATTTCAATTGTGGTTGATCAAGTTTGATTACAGCAATAGTTTTAAGATTCGCTCAGGCTTGGAATACATTATATTTTGTGGGTAATCGAGTCAGGTTCAAGCATGTCAAGTACTCTATTGAGTCTAGCTCAATCTTGAGCTTGAAGCTCTCGTAGTCAAGTATATGGCCTTGGTTTTGAGTCATGTATGAGTCGGGAATGTTGTAGATTCAACTCGGCTACTAGAGAGATCAACTCCATTGCTAGGGCTGATGGTCGATTTTAGTTGGGAGTTATAGCACCTTATGATGGGAAGACGGAATTATGCAATATTTTGTCTATCAGAGATCGTGTCACAATGCGCTCTTGACATACGATAGTCTCTCTACTAAATGGGCAAGATGGCGTTAGAATCAGGGTGAAAGTCCTGGCAAATGAGGTTCATATCTATTCCTTCTTCCATCTAGAAATCTCAGTTAAGTTCTCTGGTAATTTTCCAGTTCACAGAGTCATAGCTTCTCCTTATGCTTCTGATGGAACTTCTTAGATTTGTTGGTCTTTGGCATACTGTGACCCTCTTAATTCTCATTCCACACGTCTATAAACTTCATAAATAAGTTGTGTGGTTAGCTAAAACCCTAGATGTCGATTATCTGGAAATCTCAAGAAGGTTCTTAACTGATAACCTTCTTGAGATTTCCAGCTGCATTGTTGTGTGTTTGGAAGTGCATTGCTATTGGTAGTGTTTTTGGTAATAATCCTTATTTTGAACCTCATAAGAGCAACTGCTATGAGACAATAAATTCCATCTGCCTTCGCAGTCATCGGAAATTTTATCAACTACGTATTTATTGAAGTTTTCCGATAGAATCTTTTTATCCATTCTCATCTTTCTCCATCTTTCACTGCAACAGACGAACTCGCACCGTATTTGATGTGGCGCTGAAGGTTCACAGGAACATACAAGAGAGAGACATTGAAGTTGGTCGGAACCTGGGCAACTGGATTCTGCGTTGTCTGGACCGGATGAAACCGGCGGCCCAAATTCGTGGTTCTTCTCCGCGAGGAAGCCATAGCAATGCAAGTGCTGGCATGAATATGACAAAGCAGATCAAAGGCACTTCAAAGTGGAAAGATCCTGGGACTTTCAGTCCGTCCAAAAATGCAGAATCCAGTAGGCGCATGTTTGCCTCATTAAGGAACACATGGCCGAAGCCTTTTCCTACCATCACAATGATGATGCAGTCGGCGAAACCAGCCGGCCAAATGACGCAGCACAGGCATGTGAGTACCTACGAGCCTGAACTGCCAAGGTCACATTTTGCTCGTGGTCAATACCGTGGGGTTTTGCGAGAGGACATAATGCAGTGGATGCTGCATAAATGAACTCTGCAATTTTTTCTTGCATTTCGCAGGAACACAGTTTCGACACCAGAATGGCGCCTCAGATGTATCTTGTTCCCCAATTTTCTGTTTTCTTCCCTTCGTATGTAATGGCGGTTCATCAGGGTCTTTAATTTTCTTTCTTGTACATACTTGGGAGCCCCACCTTCTTTGGAACCTTTTTGATGTCTGAAATAAAACGGGTCCTTCTTTATTTCTGAAGTCGGACCACGATGTGGGTCGATTGGGTTCGACAAAAGCTAAGCCCAAAGGACGAAGATTCTCCTTCAGGCCCATGCCCAGAGAACCCTACGCCTGATGTGATTTATATACCTTATTTTCTTGAAGATGGTAGTTCTTTTCTCTCACAATTATACCTTGCTCCTTGGCTAATTCACTCTGAGTCTTGTTTCCCGCATACTTGGGTGCGATTGGGTTCTTTCTTCGAAAACGACGGACGATGCGGGGGTTGTTTGCGAAATTTTTAGACTTTCAATGAATCAATCAAACTTTGGCACTCAAAAGCAAATGACCAACTCGATTGAGCAAAAAGAGGGGCTCGTAAGCAATTCCTAAGCTGAGAAAGCGATGTTATTCTCCTTTTGAATTGTGTGCCGTTTCCCTGGAAAGTGATAGGAAGATGATGATTTATGGCTTCTCTCTTTTTGAATTGTGCCGTGCTACGATTCCCCATGGAAGGAGAGAGATCATCATTATATGTACCGCAACAAAGCACCCCCCGCTCGTGCTTGAAAAAGAAAGAGGGAGAGAGAGAAACTTTTGGAAAATGGAAATGTTAAAGAAGCGAAAGAAAACGCGAAAAGAAAGGAGAGAACAAATCACAAAACCGAGATTTAGGTTAATGGGTTCTTGCCCTAATCCGCACATTTGTATCACAGCCACCAGTCGGTCCAGATGTGTCGAGTGACCAGAACACGATGTCTCGTGCTGATTAGTCCTTAAAGAAAAAGATTCAATATGTCTGCTCTTTTTGATTATCGCGTATCAATCCAAGAACAGGATCCTATACCTATGGAGCTAATCGCCTCCCACGAACTCCAAATAAGAAAACCTGAGTCACTTGCTACTTTAAGTCTCGTTAATCAAATCTCCGGTTACATAATGCGATAAAGGGCCAGTTCGCATAATTTGTTTCGAATTGAGGAAAGTGTGCCCCCCCATCTTCTTGCTTCTTTAAGGTGTTCAAAGTCACATGATTCCCCCAGGAATATTATGCAAGTCTTCCACTCAATCTCTTCTTTTGGGAGAGTTCCTCCGGAAGCCTGGTTTTTTCAATAAAGTTGATAGCTCCCCACTCGGACAATCACCGTCGCCACAATTATTTGAAAATGCCTTGCACGAAAGATATTGGGTCGTCCCTAGAGAATCATAACTTTTAATATCATTGGATTGCAATCCGCATTACCCTTTCAAACTCTTTGAAGCATGTTCTAATAACTCATCGGCCTAAATATTCCCCTCGAAAATTTACTCCGAATCATTAAAAAAATAATGATCCAAGAAAAGATGCCCGGCTCATAAGATATTCTTCCTGGAAATTTTACCTCCTGACATATGTATAAATGCACGTAGACCTGGTTAATGGTAAAGAGTGACTGATCAGCACGAAAGCCGGTGTCCGAACAATATAATCTTTTTCTTCTTGGAAAACATTGCATCCTTCTTTGGGAGGTCTAATCCGAATATAATCTCGTTGACTAAGATGGGATTTTGCGCATAAACAAATGGGCATGTGCGCTTTCCTTGTCTCGGATATGTGGGGGTGATTGTCAGGCCAAAACATTTGATCTAAGCATATGATTTAATAGGAATCGATGCGTACGGTGGCGTCATTGTCGGAATTCATATAGGAAAGTGAGAAATGTTTTCTTTTTCTTTCTCCAAGTAACGAAAGGAAAGGAAAATTTAAGAAAAGAGAAGTTGTCCTTTTGTGCCGGAATTATTGTTTGCTTGAGCTTTACTTGATTCTTAGCTTCGGTTAGTGCGATTTCAATAAGACCAAGAGATGTTGGAGAACCCCCCGGACCATATGCATTAATGAATGGTAATTAATGTCCAAAGAAAAAAATAATAATTATGTCAATTAGTGTCGGTGTGGACTTGTGGAGGTCAATTGCATTATCCCTCTCTCTCTCTCTCTCTCTCTCATTATTAGAAAAAATAATTATTGTGGTATTATTTTTTCTTAGAGAAAAGATATTATAAGTATAATAAATGTCTGTTTATTGATTGCCATGGGCCAACAAATGTATGGTGAAAATGTCATGCTTGTCCATGTCGAGTGGTTCGCGATGGACGGCTTTCAAGGAGGGAGACGATAGCAAACTTTCGGAGGGACTCATTTCGGGGTCTACTTTACAATCGGACCTCAATAAGTACTTTGACACATACACTTCATAGTAAATTGAAATACAACTCTTTACTTGGGAGCGCTCTTTTAGTATCTTCAAATCTTCTAATTTTCCAATGTAGCCAAGTCCTTCACTGATCGTCTTCTTTTAACTTTTCATTATTGATTTGACCCGTATATTCAACGAACCCCTCTACTTAGTCGTATGTGTACCGATTTGTTTAAATAGTACAGAGCTGCTTGCTTCTAAAGGTATGGCAAGCGGGTTCGAATGCGTTTGGCGTGCATCGGACTCTCATTTCTCATGGCGATTTCCCCTTTTTTTTTAAACGACGGAGTATCTGATTCTCTCTAAGACTATTTTTCTGGAAAGCAGTTGATCACCTTGGAAGATTACAAACAGATGAGTTTTCTGAGCTTAATATTCTTGTGCAGCGTGAAAACCATGGACTCTTGCTTTCTTCCTCATGTTTCAACAGTTCCAGATTTGATAAGTTCAACATGCTACGTCTGTCTTTGGGGGGACAGCTAATGGGAAGGTAAAGAATGATTTTCCAGTAGTAAGGAAGAGCCCACATTACAAAATCACTAGCCTGAATAGAAGAGACTCTACATGCATGCAGATGATTTTTTGTTTTTAATTTTTTGCTCCTTGAAACGAGGTATTAATGCGAGATGCCTTTGCTCGAGAAAAACTAAGGTCAAGAATCCTAGATGGTCATGGAATTTCGGACTGACGGACAAAATTCAGATGCTTCCGCGCCATTATCTTTATCTAGCATTCTGTATGGAAATCCCCCCCTCAAAACATGCAAGAACCCTAGAAACAATCTCACATGGAACAAGGCATACCATCGCAAGGTTTGACATTGATCGGATCACTAATTATAATAATCGGCTGCATTGCCTTGATGATTAGGTGAAGTCTCCACCACTGCTTCGAAGAACACAAATGTCAGTCTCTATGCTTCTGTTCTACGTCGGTCTCCAAAGGAAATTTAATGTCGTTCGGGCGTTACAAGCATGGACAGGAACTATACTATTCGACCTCATAACGAGAAATAATATATGTTTATTATGCATAGATTCTAATGCTGTCAGGAAGACTGGAACCCTAGAGAAGAACACAGAGATATAGAACGATAGTTTTATCCAGCATTCAATATGGCCAATTGCAAAGCAATGTTAATTTAAGCCGCCCCAATTTAAAAATTATAAAAGAAGAGTTTTATTTGTTTAAAATTTCCATTCCTTTTACCCAAAAGACAAAAAAGAAAGAAAGAAATTGCCGGCTGTCGTGGAGATCCCCATGGCTTTATCTTGTGATCTTAAGTTTGCCTTAGCTGTCTAGCCAAAGACTGAGGTGATGATGTCTGTAATTAATTGCATATTTAGATGTTTTATACAGGCAGAATACATGGGTCAATGAAAGATTAACAAAAAGTCTAGACAATTACTTGGGAAAATAGTCATGAAGCATTTATTGAACATCTTATGTCACGTTTCATGTGTTGGTGAATTTTGCTTTTAATGGATTAAGGCTGGAAAGAAAGACGCTTGCTGCTGTTCATGCGAATTTTTTTTATGACTAACTTATGATTTTGCTAAACACCCAGGTGCCAATTTGTGCTCAATTTCTATGTTTTATGACTAACTTATGATTTATGTCAATGATTTGCTTATAAAGGTCGGGTAGTTGGGTTGTGATGATGGAATTGAGAACCAACAAGGTCATAGCCGCTTCACGTATAATCTAACATTGAATCTATTGGTTCCAACATGTCCTTTTTCTAATAAGAATTAACACTTTTCTTTTGAAACTTCTTATATTGAATTTTAAGGAACTAATCTATGACGTAGAACTAAAAAACTAGAGCTTGAGATAATAAAGTTGGGACATGTAATTCCATGGTTTTATGCCTATCGAAATCATCGATTCCTTCTTAGGTAGAACTGATGGTTCCAAGTTTGGAAACATGAAACGCACATTTTCTTCCCGAAAACAGCACGTAATCTCATCGATCAAGGTCAATTCTGATCGATTTAGGAATCTATATAAGAGACACTTAGACATACATTAACTTCACCATTTCTCTTAAATGGATCTTGTGCTCGAGGAAAGCAAATCATATAATAGCAGTAAATTTGTCTTTTCAACATTGATATTGATTGGTCCTTTCTATATAAACCCCATGGCCCGACTCCGCAAGTTGCAAGTTAACCAACGGGGCAAGCAAACAAGATAGAAAGACGTCACTGAAAAGATGTCAAAAGATTCAAACAAAGAGCAGGAAAAAAAATACATCGTACGTCGAAGCGTTTTCTTTCCCTGATGGAGGTAACTTCAAAGGCAAAAAAGCAAAAGGGGTGAGACAGCTTAATGGGCAAAAATGAAAAAGCCACCCTGAAAAAGAACACAAAAGATTGGAGCTAAAAGAAGGCGCACAAATAACCCACCAACAACAAAAAAAAAGGGAACTCTCGACGTGACGCTTCCTCAAATTCATGCACCCTCGCCTTACCAAGGTATAAACTCAAAGGCTACCTGCAAGAGAATCGAGGTACATCCTCAATCTTTTGGATAAGTTACAAGAATGATAATTAGGACGAGTACTGGCAAAACCCTAATTCGAACATGTCTCGTACGTATCTTGATACATTCATATTCATAATCTCATTAATCTATAAATAGTATCTGAAACATACATGGTAAGGTCTCAACATATTTTTCCAATCGAGGTGAACAAAATAAAAATCCAAGTCATAAAAATTTTCTTCTTCTCAATTAGTATGATGGTGGATACAATATGTTTTTGTCTTAGCGCTGATTAGATATTACATTAAAAAGCATGAGAAGCAGATAGTGGATTTGTTATATCTTTTACTTCCTAATTTATTGATTTCATCCATATTATTGGATAGTGAAGAAAGGTTGAGGTTTTGAGAAGTCATGGGCATACTAAGCATGTATGCATACATGTCGATGTAAGTGAATTTGAAGGTTTCAGTATCTTGGGCCAAATAAAGGTCAAATCGCGAGAGAGCTACTCACGAACTATTGGAAACGCGAAATTTAACCAAAAAAAAAAAGCAAAAAGAAGAAGAAGAAGAAGAAGCAGAGTCTTTCTCAAGGGAAAAAATGCAGTTTTTGGAAGGAAAAGGCAATTAATTAGACAAAGGGATTGGAACAAAGGTGGGGATTTCTATCTTTTCATGAGAAAAGGAAGAATCAACAATCTTTGAGCATAATAGAAAGATGATGCTAAGCTTTTAATGCCTTTAACAGCATTGGTAAGCGTTACCTTTGATTTTTGCTTCTCCTATTTTTGAGTGACAACTTCGGTAGGTCCCCCACACCCTTTCATTAACGGACGGTCAAAAAAGGAAGAAAAAAAAGAAGAAAACCTCAACTAACAACCTAATTATCATGGGGCCTAATTCCCTTTCAACCTCAAAAAAAAAAAAAAAAGCTCCAAACTTTAAGTCTAATCTCAACTTTGCCCCAAACTGTTTTCATATTTTAAAAAAATTATCGGCTTTCACTTTAGTTCTAAATATGTCCGGGTATCAAAAAATCATTGCTATTTTTCCTTCAAAATTATCAATATCATGATCAGTTACAGGGTCGTTATCATTACCTACGTTTTCATCTGACACTTTAATCCTTCATATGGAATAACGGCTCCTAATATTAATAATCTCGAAAAAAAAATCAGTAGCAATTTTTGGATATGTGGGAAGATTTTGGGTTTAGATTGAAGTTCGAGATTTTTTTAGACAAAAAAAAGTATGGGAAAGATTGGAATGAAGCTAAAAATGGGGATTTTTTTTTGAGCCCTACTATGAGAGAGGATCAAAGATTTTATTTCACTATATATTTCTTATGTTATTTCCGTTTTGTTTTCTGCCAAGTGATTCATAAGGTCTACAATCATGTAAGTCTCTAAATTCGAAAAAGGACGGCAGCGGAGCTATTTTTGGATTTAATATAATGTAACAAGTACATGCGACTCATGACACGATGGGGAAATTATTGGAGGAATGTGCTTAAAAATCCAGCAGAACAACAGTTGTTTGGTGGGTCAAGCTATGGGGGTAGTGCACTGTTCTTGCCTAAGCAGATGCCGGTGAGTGATGGCAGTGAACTGACCATATGTACATGCCATTATGTGCCCAACTGATGGAAGTGATGTTTCATACCCAGGATTTTTTTTTTTGAAATTAGATTACCATGTGTCAACACGACAATGCAAAATTTTTCGTATACTTTTGATTTAATTAGATGATTTCGAGCTTAAAATATATGAGCGTGGAGAAAAATGGATCAAAAGATTGAAATTGTATATACTAAATGGGAATATCAAATTACAACAAATATATCATGTCGTTCTCTAACAACCAAGGAGTATACAAGCGTTTAAATAGCGTTATGTAAATTTTTGGAAGGTTGTAGTTAGTGGAAACTCGATGGTTTCAATGAGTGCTTAAAATCCACTGAGGGGGATCAATGGCCAATTAAATTGTCAAATTTCACATTAAATCAAGAGTAGATGAATTCTAATATATCTTGAATCATAAAACATTTTGCAAAATCCGAATTACTAGTTATGCACAGATAATGAATTGCCAAAAGAACTAATTGAATCAGAATAGATGGCTTACATTCTTGGATGCCATACTTGCAGGATGACTGAAACTAGACATGAAGCAACTAATGGAGATGACTGGTGTACGTGGGAAACTTAATCTAATTCCAAATACAACCCCAAACTTAGGCAAATTCTATTCTGATTCGATCTGCTATGACTAATCTTCTCATCTTCGTGTCTTTAGAGCTAAAACATTCATATGAGCAGTCTGTCGTCGATTTCGTGATATGCTTCTTGTTGATTCCTTTTATGTCTTTAGATGAACCATTGCCTTATACATTATGACCTTCCACCGGAGGAATCTCTAATGGTCTTGACTTGCACGGTACTCTATTGCTGCTTGGCAACGGCTCTCGATTCCTTGACTACCGTTATCATCGGTTGGTTTAAGCCAAATTGTTGGGCCTGATATCAACAGGTATACTGTTGTTTACTTACGATATCAGAGAGCCAAAGATTTCGAATGCGATTCCTCACTGCACATTTCATCCATTGATGGGATATTCTTCGTTATAGGCTTTTTGATCCAAGAGTCGGTCCTTGTCATATTAAAGGAAGGAAGAATGATTACAAGAGAAGGTTTCATACTTTACTGCAAGCACTACAGGAAGCACGCTGAACAATCATGGATAATTCAGTAGTTAACTGTACTGTATGTACAGAGAAAGGAAAAATAAAAAGATCCAACAGCCATTTATGAGTTTGAGGTGTCCGGCTTATGGATGAAAAATTTAATGAATCTCCAGGTTACATTGATATCAATTTCAAGAGATTCATACAGCAAAGGGAGAAAGCGCATGATGACACTTCTTATGTATAAGTTAAGGTAGGATCGTCGCCTAGCTGAGTGTTTTTTAATCATTACATAGCGACAATTATACATTCATAAAAGGAAAATCTTATCGGGTCGTACATATATATGTTTATTCTGACTATCATCACTAATCATTTCCACTAACACTACCATATAAGAACCGTCCCGTATAATCAAGAACTAGATGTGTCCAAAGTTCGATCCAAGTAATTCATCTTCCGGAAATTCGTGAGAAAGTGTTTTGAGTGAAGAAGTAACTCGCCTATTTATTATCGTGTGTGTTGAGATTATCCCACATCAGTTGTTGGAGAATTTGATGGACAAGTTATAAGTGCGAGAGAAAGTCTCATCTTTTGAGCTAATTTTTGGGATAAAAGAGCCCATTAGGACCCAACATTGGTATCAGAGCAAGGTTGTGCCCAATAGTCACACGGCACGGGTTGTTGCTGATCTAACCCAGGCTCGATGTATGAGGAGAAGATTGTTGAGATTGTTCCACATCGGTTAGTGGAGATGTTGATGGGCGAGTTATAAGTGTAAGAGAAAGTCTCATATTTTAAGCTACCTTTTGGGACGGGAGAGTCCAATAACACCCAACATTGAAGAGGCGATACTGAGTATATAGCTCGTTCACATGGAGTCCACTGCAAGCCTCACTTGAACATCGAAAATAATGTAAGAATTATTTTGTTGAGACGACAATGGACGATATCTACATGCAAGACCTTATCGAAAGAGAGATTCACATGGGGGATAATCCGGAAAAATTTCCCTTTTTTCTTCCCAAAACGCAAGAAATGGAAAGGGAAAAGGGAGAGTAGGAAAAAGAAAAGAGTCGCTGAAGTCCCAAACATTAGTAACTTTCCCCCTCTTCTTTTCCTCCCTTTTTCACCCTTACTACCCTACGCCCACGTCCACACAAAAGGAAAAAAATAAAATAGAACTCTCTCTCTCTCTCTCTCTCTCTCTCTCTCTCTCTCTCTCTCTCTCTGTAGCTCCTCAAGTGTCATTTTCTCACTTATACTTCACACAAAGGAAAACAAAGGCCACTCTCTTCATTTCCTCTCTCTCCCTTTCTCTCCCTTTCTCTCTCTTCCATCTCAAAGTTCTCTGCAACTACTCCTTCCTCAGTCTCATATTGATCCAAGTTCTAACCCCATCCATGAATCCAACCCTTTCATCTCTCATCCCAACTTTAAATTCCTAGACCCTATAGACAGATCACACAAAAATCTCTCAACATCCGCTATTTTCTTTTGGGTTTTCTTGGTTTACTGCTTACCTAGAGTCTCTTGCTACACCTCACTCTGAGGGAGCAAAACAAAGAGGATATATATCAGAGGGAGAATCTGAAACCAACGTGCTGTTTCTTTTATTCGTGGTTTAGATGGAGCTCTTCCCAGCTCAGCCAGATTTGTCCCTGCAAATCAGCCCTCCTAACGCCAAATCGGCATCATCCTGGCGGCGAACGGCAGAAGAAGAAGTGAACTTGGGGTTCTGGAAGAGGGCCCTCGACCCGAGGAGCCATCACTCCTTGCCATCCTCAATGGGGGCCGCCAATAACGAGAACAGGTTCGACCTCTCCTTGTCGAATCCGAGGGCTAACCGCAACACCATTAACAGCAACAACGTTTCGGAGGTCAACAGTAACATCTCTTACAACCATCTCCACCAGGGCAACAACCATATCCATTCCTTCCAAAACCAAAACCGGTACTCCAACAGTAATCACCACCAAAATATGCATCATCATCGTCATCATCATCAGTCAGCGTTGCAGCATCAGCCACAAGGACTTAGCCAAGAGCTCGGCTTCTTAAGACCGATTAGAGGCATCCCAGTGTACCACCAGAACTCTTCTAGTGCTTTCCCATTCACCACTCAACTTCACCATATAGACCCATCGCCAATTCATCACCCTAATAGTAGTAACTCTCTCAGTAACAGTACCAATTCCATTGCTTCGAACCTTTGCCATTCGCACGGGCTGATGAGATCGAGGTTCTTGTCGCGGTTCCCAGCAAAGCGGAGCATGCGGGCACCACGAATGCGGTGGACGACTACGCTGCACGCCCGGTTCGTCCATGCAGTGGAGCTGCTCGGTGGCCATGAGAGTAATGCTTCTCATTTTTGTATTCTTTTGTTGGCCTTATCTTTCATCTCTTACAGATTCGTATTTCTTCCTGAAGAAAATTGTGCTTCATTCTTTAGAAGTTGCAAAAACAGGAAACAAAATGAGAAGAGAATATTTACTTTTTTCTGCTTATTCTCTCTCTTTTCTCGTGGGTTTTTTCAGGAGCCACACCAAAGTCAGTCCTTGAGCTAATGGATGTGAAAGATCTAACCTTGGCACATGTTAAGTCTCATTTACAGGTAATAAAAGCAGCTCAATTTTCTCAAGATTTCTCTTTCTCTAGTTAATGGAAAAGCAAGAAAATGTAGCCATAAATTCTGTCTCTCTTGCATCTTGTGCTTTCCCTGAGCAATTGCATGACATTAAGCAGTGACCCTTTTTTCCCCTCATGGTGTTATTAACCTCAGCACTTGCACTATTTAAGAGCTGACATTGTACTGGAGGTCTGTTTAGTGCATTTGTCTCAGATTCCAAGATTTTCACAGCTTAAGCTCTCTCTCTCTCTCTCTCTCTCTCTCTCTCTCTCTCTCTCTCTCTCTCTCTCTCTCTCTCTCTCTCTCTCTCTCTCTCTCTCTCTCTCTCTCAATCCCTTTGCACACCCTTTTCTCTACTAGATCTGATGGTCCTGCAAAGAAACTAATCGTGAACAGCTTTTTACTCTCAAGAATCAATAACCCAAGTCAAAAAAGAAATAAATAAAATAAATGACAGGAGAGAGAGAGAGAGAGAGAGAGAGAGAGAGAGAGAGAGTTGCTGTTATCGATTTCAGAGAAGCAAGTAAAGACAAAACACGAGGAGTTCGAAGTGGAGTCAGCCAAGCCAAGAGAAGAGCACACTTATGCTGAGTTTTTTCTTTTCTTTATTTTCGGAAAGTTATGTGGGAAGGAAAAATAGGGAAATGAAAAAAGGAGTAAGTACAGAACATCATCATTTCTCAATGATGTAGGTTTCAGACAGGGTTTTCTTCTCAAGTGGAGACACTTGCACAACCTTTGCGTGGGTCTTTATTTGTATGTTTGCATGAATCTTTGGAAATAGAAGTGATGTTTCTGTATGTGCACATATTCTGGAGGCATATATAGTTGAAGCATTATGCACACGTATATTAATCAGTCCCTGGTTTAAGCATTTTATAAAACCCAACTGCATTCTTTTTAGAATTAATGCCAAAAAAACTCACAAACAAATTTACCCGCGGGATATGTAGATGTATCGAACCGTGAAGACTACCGATAGAGCAGCGGCTAATTCTTCAGGTAAGAACTAACCAGTTTTCTTTTTCTGAAAGAATGGTATAAACCATGTGCGTGATAGAATGTTTTGGCATGCATCATCATGTACGAGCTTCTTATGCATCTATCTGGACCTTTATACACAGGACAAACGGATGTATTTGATAATGGATCGTCAGGAGAAACTTCTGATGATTTAGTAATTGAAGTTGCGAACCCAATAAGGCCTGAACTTGGAAGGGATGATCATCAAGACACAAGTCAACATGGTCTTTGGAGCAATTCTTCAAGGTGAGCTCTTATATTTGACCCTTTAGTCCTATTTCATTTGTGCTCTCCTCTGAAATTTTAATGCCATACCCACCGAAATGAAATTATATATGCTTGATCTCTGTTCATTCATGAAGTGACAAGCTGTCATTACTATCTGGCATAACGATTCCTCGAGTAATCCCTTGCTTTCAAGCTACTAAAACAACTATAGTCGTGTAAAATTATGATATTCATTCATGTCAAGAATTGTCAAATAAATGAGCAATATTTTGGCTGTAATTTTCAAGCTCACATTTATTATCCTAGATATTCTCATAATTTGTGACATTAATCTACTCAAAGCAACTCCATACGAAGTCGTTGTTCCGTCTAGTCATGCTATACCAAATTAATCTCCCATGGTCTCCTATTAAAAGCACATATTCCATCTTATTTTCTGCCCTATAATTAATTAACCCCCCCCCCAAAAAAAAGTTAACAGAATAAGTCTTTTTGTATACTTCTTCACCATATACTAAATGGGTGATCCATATTGATTTAAAGAGAAGGGAAATCAAGCTTACACTAAAGAAGCCAGTCTATTTTGTTACTAAGTTATTGACAGAGTTTCCATTGGAGCCTAAGAATAGAATCGACCATCTTCCTTTCCTTGAGCTCTATATCCAAAGAATGTATCCCATACCATTGACTGACGTTATACTCCAGAGAAACTATACATGTTCACTGAAGAAATGCCTAAATTTTGTAGCAATGTCTATTCTTTAAGGCAAGGCATTAACATTCTTCATCTCTTTGTCATGGATGATGGTAGCTAAGTCTGGACCTCATAAAACATTTAGAGTTATCCCACTGTATCAGCAATGATTCCTTAGTCATCACGGTCAAGTAGCTGGTTGCGGCGTCTCAGGGCCCTAACGGAAGCTCCAAGATTCATCTTCTTTAAAACTTGAACCTATAACCATGCTTCCTGTCTTGTTGGTTCTCAACCATTTCTACATCTCATTGGGGCTAAGGCCCTCTGTATCGAATCCTTAAAACCTTCATCTAGTAGATTAAAACATTCAGGGTCTATCATAATTTATCGATTGACCTATGTAATACTTGTATCACAGTAAACTTGATCAATGATGTTTTGGCAAGTTACGTGCATGGCAAACGATTATAGAAACTACATATAACCCAAATGATACTTTAATACCTACTCTCCTAATTAGTTACTCTTGACGTGAACACTTCATGTTATTCTGTCTTTGCTGTTAGCTGAATATATATTAAGGATCTTTAGATTTTTACAATTTATGTGAACGCACGCATCTGAAAAATATGTGTAAAGTACAGAAGTCGCGAGTCTTTTACGAGAGGTAACAAAAAGAGGAAAGAATAACGGTCCCTGCTTTTCTCGCCTCCCTTCTGTCCGAGACAAAAGAGCGAAAACTTCATAATGGTTTCATAACCAAAATGACAGCGAACATAAAGCTGATAATAATGCACACGTATTACAAAATTCTTATCACTCCAAGAGATGGATCCTCACTTGACGAAATCCACCTAAAAATCAGAGATATCTTCATCTTTGGATTTCGTGGGCTCTCCTAAAGTCTCTTTCTTTCTTTAAGTGGGACCCAAAAGTTTAGAAAACGTAGTACCAAAGTTAAATCAAATTCTCCATGATGGACCCCCTCGAAGAAAACTCTTTGGCTATTCGCTAAAGCTAATATTCTTTAACTTACTTCTTGTTGTATTTTCATGAGTATGGGATATCACGTGTTAAGGTCTCAACTTTAGACTTTATCACAACGTATGCAGTTCGCAAAGCAATGAGCATGTAAAGAAGAGGGACAATAAAAGACAGCTTTCTTTTTCCCATCTTTTGTTTTTCCCTCCCTCTGCATGGCTTCCACTGACAACTAGGAAATATTCTCTAAAATCACATTTCCTTTTGGTTGGTTTCAGGGAAGCTTGGTTGCATGGCAAGCCAAAGGATTCTGGAGGAAGCACTCCGTCTGTCGAGGTATATATAAGGAAGCCCTAAACGCAAACAGTTTGAAGTTTCTTTTTCTTGAAGCGTTCCATGATTATCGGAGCTATGCCCAATTATCTATAGGCATCTACTTCCTAGATTTCATTGATCAAAATTATGTACTTTAGAAGTTGGAAGATTAAGATACAAAAGATTGCCCAATACAAACAAATATAGCATCTCTGCATGTAGAATTTTTTGTTTATTATATATATTTTATACATTACGTAGTAATGTCTAAGCTCCTCGGCTAATGCCATCCCTTGATTAGCTAAATAACTTTAAAAAGAAAATTGTGTCGTGTCACTATAAACCACTTTAAATTCTTTCAATATGGTCAAGAAATTAAAGTACCGCCATTGAATAATTTATTTAGGGGGAGGAAAAAGCTGACCTGTAACGTTTCAGTTTCTTGATCTTTCCTGAGTCAATGATATACCCATCTCTTATTCTACTGCCTTTCTCTTTTTTGCCGTCGCAGAAGGACATGGATCCAAAGCTCTCAAGCTATGAGAGGACATCAGAAATAAGCTCACCGGTCAATCTCACGGGCACAAGTCCCATGAAGCTAAACCTGGAATTTACTCTGGGAAGGCCACATTAATTATTTTTATTATCTTTTTTTTCTAATTTTTTTACTGATTTTGAGAGACTATTAATTGTAGCTTATTAGAATCAGCTGATGAAAAAGAATCAGGTTCTTCTGCTGAGAAAATCAGAGCGAGAAAGTGAGAGAAAACAAAAGTAAAAGAAAAGGCCAAAAGAAAAGGAGTGAGCTAAAGAAAGACAAGGAGACAAGAAAGACAGAAAGCAACAAAAGTAGAGACGAGTTGGAGGGGGAAAAAAGCGTCCTTATCAAGCTGCCCCTGAGAGTGACCCAAAATCCGACGTTATAAACTATAATGTAATTGCTACGTAAATATGATCCATGATGATGTCGATGTTGTTTGTTCTATCAATCAGAGAAAGTGAGAGAGAGAGAGAGAGAGAGAGAGAGAGAGAGAGAGAGAGAGAGAGAGATTGAAACTATTCCTTTTTGCAACTTTACTGAGGCATCATTACCTTGGGTATCATACAGTTCTTCATCTTTTATTCTTATATTAACAAAAGGTCCATCGCTAGGCGCTGTCACATGCTTTACAAAAGGAAGGAGGTGCTTGGAAATTTGAGCAAGGAAAGAACTGGCAAAAGTCATGACCCCAGACAATATTTAAACCAATGTCATGACATAACAGAAGGAACATAGAGAAAGTGCTGGGAATAATACTGTAAGTTTAGCAAAGTTCCATGTCTTGATTGATTATTCCACTTCGAAACTGTGAGATTCAAGCTCCATGTTTCTGTCATTGTTCGTGCAAGTTCATTTTATTTCCTCCAAATCAGTAAATAAACATTAGTGTGAAAATCTCTTCGAATATGACATCTTCGGGAAAAAGAAAAAAAAAAAAAAAGAGGGAGAAAGCGACATTTGACTTTTCCATATGTTATGCTTTAACTGATTCGATTTATGGGTAAAGTGGAGTCCTTTGTTTTGTCTTTCTCTAAAGATCTAAGAGGGTTGTTATTACTTTATCCATGATAAAAGATTCAGCCATTTCCATTCACTTTAAAGATAGCTGATGACAATGTTTGCTTTTTCGGTTCAAAATCAGTGATTAGGTAGATATAGTAGGTGAAACAGTCCCAAAAAAATTGTGGAAAGAAACTCTCATCTCTTTTAAACATTGTCATTACCTGATTAATAATGTACTATATATATTTACCGAAAAGCTTCAGATAAGATGAAACGGGCCAACCGCAGTCCTCACGGGGAAGTCAAGTCTTGCATGTGAAACGTAGGAAGTGGATGTAACCATGACGAACCAAAATATAAGAAGAAAACAATCAAAATATAACAATAATAGGTGGAACAAACGTGAGGGATAGCACCCGAATTCGGGCTTTGCTAAGCTGTATTCCCGTCTGTCCATGCTAAGCAGCTATATATTATTATCATTTGTAACCTACGGGAATCCTAGAACTTAATTTTCATCTTCTTTCTTTTTATAGCAAGTCAAGATTTCACAATCAACCATAGCCCAACTAATCGAGCTACCATGAAGCCGCAGGACGAGATCACTGTTGCCTGTGGATTTTGCTTTGAATAATTAGGGTTTTGAATGAGGAGACAGGCTCCGCGATGTGTAGAAAGAAAAAACGTGTTAACATACATATAAATTAGAGTAATGTGATCTTTGCCATGATACCACATATTCCGCAAGTTGCGAGGCACGCAATATTTATAACACTATGCATATTCATTATTTTTCCTATGTATGGCAACTCAAAGATATGATGTGATCATATTCATCACATACTTTGCAACCTTTCAAATATTCCTTTAATTGCGGACCCAAAAAGACTCGTATGAATTTTCATTTTTGGACCCTGACATAACACAACCCCCGCATTTCTAGTGGGCTGAACAGCTGGGAACTCGCCGCAACCATAATATTGCAAAAAATGGAAAAGCTTCCAAGAATAACTACAAAACCCTCGTGATCCTGTTCATCTTGCATCATCCTACGCGCACACTTAGCGTAAGACAAAGCGAGATAACGTGAAGCGATGGTGAAAATTCATCGCAGCTCGTGTCCAACACGTTCATGAAAAGAAGAAAACGAAAACAACGGAAGAGGATGAAGTGCTTCGAGGGTCTCGCACGCACATAGAAGGACGATCCCCTGTGTAGTAATCTTACCTAGAATTTGCTCTTTGACAAGAAATACTTTTGTACAATTTCACAAAACCTCCAGCAGTAACACCCTGCTTGTTTCTGGCCAGTCATGGCGGAGAAACGGTGAGTTACTTCTGTTCTTTATCTGTCTCTGTTAACTTCAGTTATTGATCATGCCCTTGTATAGAGTACCTGCTCAGAGGATGAGTTTCTGAGAAGTTCTGCTCCAAGGGAGGAGAAAGGAAAAAGATGAATGGGCAGGAATACTGTCATTCTTTATTTTCTTGATTTGATTTGATCTTCGAGGGTTTGCACGTTTGGGTGAATAAAGTGCTTTTCTTGGAAAAAAGAAAAGGTAAACAGTGGGGATTTTGAATTTGTGAGAAAGGAAGCGAGAAACTTTTCCTTTTTGTCCATCTTTATGGAATTATTTTTCTTTTCCTGTTCCTTGTTCTAGTGGGTTTTAAAGTGGTGGAGCATCACAGATTAATCGATTAAAAATGCTGGAAAAGCTGCATATTAAGCTGTACAATGGATTTAATTGGAAGGCACGGAGGGTTTTGCAACTAACCCTAACCAAAAACATAACATCTACTGCAATTTCAGATGACTAAACCCATAAATTTTCGCTAAAAAGCCGGATAAATTTTCCTGCCTAGCTTAATTCGGTCGATTAGACGAAATGGTTCTGCAAAATTTGTTTTTCCCATACAAGCAGCATGGCTATGGTACTCAGATTGTGAGACACAGACATAGGAACATCCATCATACTGTACACCATGCATGCGTCCTTTGAGAAACCTACATATGGTCGTACTCGAGCAACAAGAATGTCTGACGATTTTTTTTTCTATTTTTCGTCGTACTTGATCTATGGAAAAAAGGAAACTTATAGGCTATTAGGGTGAAAAACTTTTACTTACTTCTCTGTACTATCACTTAAACAACTTATCAAGAGGTAGCCCAAGTTAGAAACCTACTTGAAATGAAGACTCAGCCTCTGCAAATTGGAAAAGAAGGACATGTAGACGAAGAGGGGTGGTGGCTTTGCTCGGGTGGGTCAATTCCAGGTCCACTTTGACACAAACTTATCGAATTGATTGACATTTTAAGAAATTGTCAGTTTCCTTTTCAAAGTCGTATGCGGGCAATTAATGTCCTACAGTGGCAACCGACTGTGTATAGACTCTAAGACTCCCCAAAGGCAAAAAAAAAAAAAGGAAATCAGAACATGACGGCACCATGAATCACCGCTATTATCGTGAGTGTAACGATGATATCCCACCACGAAATTTCCTATGAAAATCGAGTAACTTGTTCGTGTGGTTTGCTTGTGACATGGAATAACTTGAGGTAGTGACCCTTCTTTTTTCGGATCATTGGCATCTTCAATTGAATAATTCGTATCGACCTCCGTGATAAGACTATAAATTTTGCATTTCCAATTCTCACATAGCAATAGATATCTTTTCTCAAGTATAACATCGATTATAAACTAATCCTCTCCCATGGTTATTTTCTCTGGTTGCCCACTCGGTGCAAAATGAAATGTGCGATTCTCCTTGCAGTGTTGCTAGATGAAAGCGACGACACCATCACACTAGCAACTTCCACAAAATAAAAAGAAAATTAATACAGCAATCTTTAGGTTGGCCATTTAGGTTCCATGGAGTAGCTTCGTTCTCAGCCCTTGTTATTTGATTTCTAGTTAATTCTGAACACCTAAAAGATTTATAACATTTGAGGACTGATACTTAAAAATCATTCTTCACAGGAGCGGTAAAAAGAAAAAAAAAACAATTTTGTGGGTCAAACAAAGCACAGAATGAAGCGTGCTAAAACCTTCTGAACCAGTTCCAAGGCCAGTTGCTACTGCTAAACCTGACGATGGTGGTGCAACGTTTGAGGAGGGCTCTCGTCTGCATGGCAGCTTTTTTAAGCAATAATTGCTGTCATGATTGATGCCACTCCAATTCTCAATGTCTCACAGTAAGATTTCTTTTATTAAATTAAAGGATAGTTCAAGATTTTCAATGAGAAAAAAAAAAAAAACAAGGGGAGATGGATTTGGTGGATGAAATCTGGCCCAGCTCGAGCCTCGAGCCTCGAGCCACTCTTCTTCAGCCATGTTATCGGCTTCTTGAATGAATCAGAAAGCGGATTCTTCCATCTAAATAGGGTTATTACAAACTTTGACCAATACTATGTACAGAACAGAATCTTAGATATGTACTGATCGTCAATTATTTAAGGACATAAATAGGATTTGGTGTTACGGGTTGAATTGAAGATGGTCGGTACTGCCTGAGAATCCGTTCTCGATGTGCCCCTTAGAAATTATGGATTTGGTTTTCTCGGTATTTTACCGGTACATTTGGTCCGTGAATGGCAACTATATCGTAGCGCATTTTTGATAGTCGCGCAAGCATTGGAAGAGAAGGAAAAAGGATTATTACAACACATAATATAGTCCTATCGTTCTCCAGAAGCAGAAGCTAAAACTAAAGAACATGATTAGGAAAAAAAAGATGAAGAGGTCTTTTGGATTAGTATTAGGGGCCCTCCAAAGAACATGAAGTACTTTAATTCACCATGAAAAGGTGAGAGGTAGAGTCACGTCGTCCCTTTCTAATCAATAATATTTCGGAACATCTCATGGCATAAAACTAAAAGATTTTGTCTATCATTACCGAGCTTTGATTTTCTTTTTTCACACGAAATCTCCTTGGCATGTGAAGTCGTTTGGTATCGAGGTAGTCATGTTCTTCCCATGTGAAATCAATTTCCTCTCATGTTCATTTTCTCATTGTGGTGTCAAAACGTGCCACGTGTCCTTCGTACAGCCTTGAGCCACCGGATCCATCGGCTGACCTGCCGAACTCTCATTAGCTGGATCTAAGCGGAAATTTCTTTTCACTTTCGACCATGCTCTATCAGATCTTTTAAGGTATTGTGTCTATTCCGAGCATTATGTGGATATTCCATCTCACTTGGACAGTGCCAAGGACAAGATGTAATAATGCTGAGTAGAAAAGATGATTTGAAGTCTCACCTGCTTCAATTACTAAAGGATTTAAAGGTGTCACCCACGCACGGATCCCTCTTCAGCTGCTTCAAAGCAGATGTCCACCCATCTACTTTGACCATTCATGCAGACCCATGTTGAATGAGGTCCCTCCACAACATTTGCTGTCAACATACAATGCATGCTCAACATGCCCGTGATATACAGCACAAGTGCCGGATGTAAGGTTGCGAATGGTCGCAATCACAGCCGTCTAGCATAGTGAAGTGTAGTTTGCGCACCACAAGGTGATGAGCCAGACTCGCATCGGGTACTCGAATCTATTACATTTTGATTGAAGAACCGCTGGTTCTGTTTGCACTTGCTCTTCGCTTCATCTTCACTGTAATCCAAGTTAGCGAGGAAAGGCTCAAGCTCGCACGTGGAACACGTTGGAAGCAGACTGGAGGATCCGGAGGGATACAATGTATTTGCATGCACTGTTCCTGAAAATGAGTCAGTTCGTACTGCCTAAGGCACTACATCCTCATCAGAGAACGCATTAACTCCACGCTGAGAAAGAAGGGTGCTTTGTCTCGCTTTGGGAGGAGTGATGAGTAAAGACAGTAGACACAGGATAGTATGAGAAGTAGAGGAAATCAACTCAGCGTGGGTTGCCAACCCATTGAAACCATGGATGAGTAGATTCACGCAAGTTAATGTGTGAGCCGGTTGTCTAACTATCAATCCGCAAAATTAGGGGTGATTGATTCCAGTACAGGCAGGCCCCATCATGAATCTGAGAACCAGATCGACAGGGTCAGTTCTCGGTATGTGGAATCAAGAACCGACCCTATCCACCCGAAACCATAATGGGATTGGGCTGTCCGATATTGAGAAATGAATGTTTTATCTCTTTTAATTGTTTCATTTTCTTTCTCCAAAATTTCTAAATATATTGAACATCACTTCAATGGAGTTATTAACTTACTCCCGCAAATAATCCATATATTTTCTCCTTTAACAAAAGGAATAACATGTCACAAGCCGATTACGCCGGTTCAGTTTCTCCTCAAAAATCGAAAAACAAACCAATTCTCGTGGAAATAACTCAAAACTAGTCAAATCCGATCCGATTCTCAGCTCAAATTGGATCGAGACCGTGAGCGCGACAGATGCACACCCTTAAGCACGACATTTATTGAGTGATAATTTGGTTTACGGACTTTTAACATGTCCCGATCTTTCTTCCTCTCCATTGTAGGGCGGAGCTGCTGAGGTCTGAAGCCACGCATATAGGGAAGAGGTCCGTACAGATGGGGGTCGGGTTTTCTTTTTTATTTCCCGTCGCTCTCCGGAGGTGGTGCAGCGGTGCAATTGCTGCAATCTGGTCAGAATGTCCAAATTATTCAACCATCATTACACTATCATTGCTCCCCCCACCCCCCCACGCCAACCCCATCGAGGACACGCGTCGCGATCCCGCGTGCGGTGGCCGTGCGTCCGCAGGGGCCTGCAAGCCGTCGGATCTGCCCCCGTCAGAGGGAGGAGAGATTACGTGAAAGTGACGCGTGAGGTGACGCTGCTGCGTCCTCCTGACGCCTTCGTTTTTCACCCGCGTATCGCTCGTAATTTCCCTTTTCTTGTTATCTCTTTGTTTTTTCTTCCGTCTGATCGAGCTCGAGAAAAAAAAAAACAATTATATATATTGCTGCGTGGGGCCCGGCTAAAGTGACTCGAATGCATGAAGAGTCCATGCGCCCAGCTTACAGTGTCCTGATATCGTCCTGCCTGAACAGTCTTTAGTAGTACATGTACAGATGCCTTTTTTTTTTTTCTCTTTTGTTAAAAAAAGACATAATTTAAATAATTGGGAAGTGATGGCTGATATTGCGATCATCTCAAAGTACTATCACAAGAATTCGTGGCTACTTGACATGTGGATGCGCAATCTCACTGATGGGCGACGTTACGAACCTCTTCCTAACACGACTAGTTTGCCTATGTGCATATAATGCCGTGAATGGATCGGGATACATGGCCCCTTGGAAGGAGCCAAAAGCCGTAATTAATTGGCTACCATGTCTTTTCGTACTCCTATGTTTCATCGAAACTTTAAATTTCACAAACATGGAACCAAAGTTAGGTTCTATTGTAGTGCTATCTAGAATTAGATTAATGCACGCAAATGGGAACCAAGTAACATGGAAGAATCTTCATATTGTGTATGGAATACGACTCGTTTCTTAAAGTTCCAACTCGCAGCCCATTGAATCATTTTATGTAGAATTATAAATTTATCTTTGTATCATTATGAGGTTCCCTATTGCACAATGAGTACATTTAACATGGAGGGTTGATTTAGTGAAGGCCTTCATTTTGTAGTAACAAAAGTCTTGCAATCTATATTAGCACCTCATAGAAAATAGCATTTGGAGTAATAGGCAGTAAAATTAACTTCACGGAAATGGGAGAATATACGAATAAAAATTTTGAGGGAAGAGAATTTGAAATGCAAGAGAATATATCAAAATAAATCTCAAGATTACATCTTCTTAGCGGTATCTATAGATGAAAAAAATAGTGAACTTACATCTGTTCGGCTCTTGATCTCTTCAGAAATGGCAGAGAGTGCTCTCAAGATACTTGCAACCATATACCCAATAAATGAAATGTTTTCATTTTAATACAATATTTATACATAACACGAGAGAAGCGGTGCACTAAGAATCCCAAGTCGTCGGTCATTAATGTGTTCAAAGTAGCCGTCAACAAAATCTTTTGCATAATAGTCCTAGACTTTTATGACAGTTTTTAATAGTCCTAAAACTTAATTGGTCAACTAGCGAATATTTATAGGATTTCGCAAAACAAAAAAGAAGTATATCTGTGTATTCTTTTTGCAGAGATATAACCTAAACGACAAAAAAAAGAGGGCAAAAAGAAAAAGGAAAGGGGAAAATAAATTAGAGGGAAACGCTAGTCTTACGACGCAGTATAAGGCGAAATTCTCGCGGGATCAAGCGGATCATTCTTTTTCTCAGCTTGGGGAATATTTCGATGGAACAAAAGGCATAATATTGAATTAATTCTTTATTCCAAAAGAAAAGGGCGCGGGCTTTTTTATTTTATATTTCCCCCCCCTCGGAAGAAAAAATGGGATCCCGTCCACACGTGTCGACGGACGTTGACGCGTCGACTACTGTGGAGCTGGGGCCGGGGGGTTGTGAGCGAGTACGGTCAATGACGACCGGGACACGCGTCGTCTTCCGGTTGGGAGGGAGCCGGGGAGGGTTTCGAGGGGGGATGGAAATCATTTCGCAATCCATTGCTTCATGATTGACCCGTCGCTGACGGTGCTGTCACCGTAGCAGCAGGGGAGCCGTGGCTCTGTCTTTTCCATGTGCGTTAGGGGGGGGGGGGGGGGGGGGATGAGAGCGAAAGCGACCACACCTTGAGGGCAGTCCTGTCTTTGTCTGACCGGCATTCAAGGAGGACTATTCAGCAATTTCCTTTTTTATTTTCTTGTTTTTTTCTTCCTCCTCCTTATTTATTTGTTTTGATTTCCCTTTTTTCCTGTCTCGGTCCATGTCAGATCCGACATAATGTATTACCCCCATCGAGTATTTCTATAAGCTTACATCGCCTTTTCATAGAATCAAAGATTTGGCCACCATCGCGGTCCTCTCTCTTCTGTTCTTTTTTCGGGTTTCGGGAAGTCGGAAAAACAAAAATTTAGCCCATAATGTCAAGTCATTGATCGATGAATGATGATGGGTATCGTCTACATAGCATAGGTTTGGTGACGAGTATCACAAAGTTTACAACTTTGGATCCGAATCTGGCTATCGTGTTACGTGGGAACGCATTGTAAATGAATTCGATGTTCTTTTGTCTTTGGGTCCCTTTACGGGCGAACCTAATTATTGCGGGAAGAAATTCAGGCATGTCATCAAAACTTCTAAGGAGAGATTTTCTGGGGATCGAATGAATGCTGGGGGCTGCTTTTGCTATTACGGAGACTCGAGGGGAGACTTGTGGGATGTTCTTTTTTTTTTTTTTATTGTGACTGATTTGGGTTTTGCTGTTCTTCATGAGATGGGAAGTTGCGTCCCACGAGGGGTCTCGTATTCACTGAGAGTTCCATTTTTAAGTCTATCATCCGAAAAGCCCCCCGGACTGAATCATTCATTCATTATTACTCACTTTTTGAATGCATTGACGTGACCCCTCTCTCTCTCTCTCTCTCTCTCTCTCTCTCTCTCTCTCTCTCTCTCTCTCTCTCTCTCTCTCTCTCTCTCTACTGTGTGACAATGTGTTGAAATGTGAACAGTCCATTCATGGATAGTCATGGTGGGGTCGAAGGGCTAGAGAGAGAGAGAGAGAGAGAGAGAGAGAGAGAGAGAGAGAGAGAGAGAGAGAGAGAGAGAGAGAGAGAGAGAGAGGCAGAGACCCAAACGTGAAAATGATCTCACGTATGTCTGCAAACAAAACCCTCGATGCTTTCTTCTTCAGGGTACTCAATAGACCGAAAAAAGAAAGAAAAAGAAAAGAAAGAGCAGCGACTCTCGTCAATGGTTTTGAGAAAGCCGAGCGATTCTAAGCAGGTCGGGTAAGAAATCTCGACCATCTTCTGAGATAATATAAATCTCGGGATATGGCCGTGCTTTATAGATATACAACAACCGTGTTGCTTTTGAATGCCGACATATTCTTGGCGACGGACGGACGAAACGAAGAGTAGTAGATTAGAGTATGTGCGACCAGTGCCGTGTCTGCCGTACCGAGGATGGATACGCTAGAGTGGTCCTGCCTTGGGCCAACATGAACACCCAAAATTGACTGAACACTTAGTTGGCTAGCCCATGAATCGAGTGGGCCCAATTTCTCAATATTCTTACAACCAAAATCTAGAGTACAGATAAATAATTTGGATCGACTCGGTCCGTCCCATATCGAGCATCGCGGTCAATCGCATTGATGATTTCCTTGGACTTTATGGCTATGAAAGAAGTCAAAGACGAGTGGCCCCACGTCGAAACCACGTGATTTATAGTATTTTTGTTAGGTCGAGTCGAAAATGATCCTTTCGATCTCCATGTTCCTAATTGAAGCCACTTGCGATGATAATGACCTAACATGCGGTCGCCCACGCGGAAAACTCGGATGAATTAGGCGCCGCAGGCACATCGACCTCCAAACAGTGAACTTGTTTGTATGAATTGTTCGTAAATAATATCGTGATCGTACTACGATCGTTTGGGGAGCCGAAAGGCAATTACTTCCATCCCACAAAATTAAACCCCAAACCAGATATTAGACTAAACAAATTATCCTAATCGGAAGCAGCTTGTGCATGTGTCTTGAGTCTTGATGTAGGGTTGTGAAGTGCAAGTGAGCGAACCCATTTGCATGTTCGGGTCGCAGATTCGGCCCGCGGATTCGGTCCGTGAAGAGGACGGATATGGACATACGAACGTAGGCTTTATGGGCCTCTTCTTTCGGCCCAGGCCCATAAACTTTACGGGACCAATTAAAAGGGAAAAATAAAAAACAGCTCGTCTTATCCACTTTTCCGGTTTTGCTCCTCGCATCGAGCTCGACCGAGAAATGGCTACGGCCGCTCCTGCTTCTTGCTTCTTCTACCGAAGGAGCTTCAAGTCGTCTCCCTCGTATCGCTCTTCTCTCCCCGTCCGCCAGTTCGCATCGCGCAATGCGGTGGCGCTCAAGAACCGGAGCCGCGTCTCGTGCAGCGGCGGCCTCTCTTCGGCCGCTCCGATCAGCTACGAGGTGAGCTCCGAGTTTGCTTGATTTTTTTTTTTACCTATCGCTTTAGTTGCACAGAAATCCGAGGAACGGAAGCTGATCGGCTTTGTGGAACTGTAGTTTGATTTTGATGCCGGAGCGGATTGAGTTGTGGTGTCGGTATTTGCAGAAATTGTCATTGTCAATTTCCTTTTTCCGGTTTACTGATTAGTCGAAAAGATGGGTTAATTACTTTTCGAGCAGAGCAAATGTAGCACGACGGGCTTTGGAGTTTCCTCAACCTGGAGCATCAAAATGTGAAATTTCGTAATTGGTATTTGCTATCTTAAGGGACATATAATGTGAAGTCTCTGTTTTGGTGCATTTGCTTAGGATAACCTTCACGTGATGAATCCTGTTTGTAATCATTGATATAGGAATGAGCTTTTCCGCCGTCACTGAATTCTCCAGATTCCACTTGACTAATGCTTTTGGGGTAGTATCATTCTCATAATTGCATGAGATGAGGCATTTCCCAAAAACTGAATGGTGAAGCGAATGCAGTTTTCAGACGGTTCTTCCGATATGGAATTGCGGCTCTGGGTTGGTGGCATTGGCATCTCGGGTCCCAGAGATATTTACGTGGATGCAAACGACACCTCCTTAATGATCCAGCTTAAGCATTCCGGTTCACTTATGACGCTAATGGAAACAGATTCTCTCTTTGATAGGATAAAGTCAGCAGAAACGATATGGTTGGTTGTCATGTGTTTTTGTACTCGACAGTTACAGAGCCTAGATTTTCGGGGTGCTCAAGTGAGGACTCTTGATTTGGACAGGTATTTGGATGACGATCAGCTTGTTATTAATTTGAAGAAGCAGGATCCTGAATTGAAATGGCCTGATATTGTGGAGTCTTGGGAGTCACTGACTGCAGGGTCAATGCAACTGCTTAGAGGAACATCCATTTATATTGTCGGGGACTCGACAGAGATTAACCAGAAAGTGGCAAAAGAACTTGCAGTTGGTCTTGGGTATTATTACATTGTTTCATTGTTTCTTGGGTTCTGGAAAAGTATTTCCCAAATTTCGACCTTTCTGATTTCACCAATTCAACCAAAGCTTGACGCAAATGAAATAAAGGAATCCAACAAGATCCCAATGAAGACGGAAATGAGAAAGATTATAACAACAGATTCATGTGTTAAGAGCTTTGGAATCAATTATTCAATTATGAGCTTTAGGAGCAGTCACTACCAGTGCCTTTTCAATGTCATAATGTTTTGTTTGTTTTTAGACTGATTTGCTGCTCAATCTCAAATATATGATCTGCAGGTACACGCCTCTTGAGACAAAGGAGTTGCTTGAAACTTATGTTAAGCAAACAATTGATTCATGTGAGTAGATATCTGCCGGAAGCAGAGGCTACTAAGATGCCTTTGATCCTGGGCCATAAATCTGGTCCTGTACCATATATGTGGTTAAAGGGAAAATCTATAGTCCCAGTGTAAAGAATATCGAACAGTATCTCGTGGTAGTCATTCTATTGATATGTGCAGTAACTTAAGAGCTTTCATCATTGCAAAGAAGGTACTTTGTTTTGCTAAACGTAATGGGCAAAGCACTACTGAAAAACCCATAGTTAAAACTTCTAGATTCATCTCATTACTGCAGGTCATTGAGAAGAAAGTACTATGGTTGCTCAACGTAATGCACATAAGAAACCTATGAGCAATTTGCTTGTTAACATAATCTGATGATGTTTTGAGGCAGCAATTAATGAGGTTGTGTTCAGCATGTTGCCAATCCACACTGAAGATGGCAGCTAGAACATTATTTGCATCTTTGTACATATTCTGAAATAAAATTAGAAGAAACTACAAAGGAAAGTACAAAAGAAAATCCTCATATGCAAAAAATAATGTATACATAGATACATCCTTTAGCAACTTTCACCCTGGGAATCTTGAGTTGACTTTTAGTGCCCATCTTGCAGTGCATTAATGAGTCTAATCATCTCCAGGGGTGCTTGCTGAAGGACATGATGCCATTGCTGAAGCAGAGGCCGTCTTATTAGAAAGCCTCAGTAGGTATACGCATTATGTGATGCGGTCATTTGAAATTCTTGCCTTCACAGATGACTCATTCTTTTCTCTCTTTGAATTGTTTTGCAAAGTCATGTCCGGTCTGTTGTGGCAACTTTAGGAGGGCAGCAGGGTGCTGCTCGAAGAGCTGATAAATGGCAGCACCTTTATGCAGGATTTACTGTATGGTTGTCTACAACTGAAGCAACAGGTAGTCTAGTGATGCGTGCTCCTCCTCCATGCATTTTACACTTGTGTCAGTTCTCCTGGTAATTTTTCGAGTGGTAGAACAGAATGATTATTAAATTTAGTGGCTTGTAAGGACTTTTGATGCTGCTGAAATTACTCGGTTTACCATCTGGTATGGTATCTATCCTTACTAAAGTTCACAGAGGAAAGGAGGTTGCAATTTTGCATATTCCAAACAGTTCAGAAGATGCTATGCAAGATCATTTCAATGCTGCTGGAAGTTTGACTGAACCTGAAACAGGATTGGAGGCTAAATGATGGCCACCTTTTCATGTAGTTGCAGTATTATAGACCCTTGAGATGATTTCATCTGAAGTAAGTTGTGATGTTTTGCGCAGATGAAGACTCGGCTAAGAAAGAGGCCAGAAGACACATTGAAGATGGGAGTCTAGGTTATGCAAATGCAGATGTCGTTGTCAAGCTCCAATGTTGGGATGCTGATTATTCCAAAACTGTGGCTCAAGCATCACTGAGTGCACTCAAACGATTAGTTTTATCAGATAGGAAGCTCCCAGGTAAAAGTTCGTCAAAACACACATGACCCATGTATTGCAAATTGAGTGGCTATGAAACGGGGAAACCTATCCTAATGCCAGAGGAAGCTGATGCGGATACAGACCTTGGAAGGGTGGAGCCACATAGATCATATATCAAAATAACACCTCAACGCATTTTGCCAAAATTATGAAACAAGCATGTTTATAAGACTTATAAATAATAATGGCCAGTGGCGGTTTATATTTGATTTTGTAATAAAGACAACCTTGGAATTTGTTCTAAATGCAGTAAAAAGCTCTAATTGAACTGCCAATCATATCGGTTATGTCTCTTTCTTGCAGATAAGAAAAGCCTGTACATAAGGTTGGGATGCCGCGGGGATTGGCCAAACATCAAGCCCCCAGGGTGGGATCCATCGACATCTGATGATTCTCTAACATCTCCAGATACATTATGAGAAAATTCAAGTCGCCAGTACATTAGAGAACAAGGTAGTAGATGGAGACCGGGGGCAATAGAAAGGTCATCCTCCAGTTCTTCTCAACTGCAGTGATAGCTGAATAATCAATTCATTTTACGGAGGCTCGTTTCTCTCTTTCCCCACTCTTGTTTCTGTTCTTTCTTTTGTTTCTTGTTCGCCATACTCGTGAATAGGTCAATGGGTCCATTCCATCTATGCTGCTTACACACTACGTCATGAGTGAATATATATAGGTACATTGTCTAGTCAATCGGTCCATCCCAACATCTCCAGACTCCTGCAATGGTTGTTCAGCCATATCATCTAGGTACATATAGAGCTGGCAATAGAATGTTATTGACCGACCAGCTTCCACGCTGCAAAGCAATGGCAAAATGCAAGCAGCAGTATTAGGGAATAGCAATGGCTGTACCTCCAAAGGCCCTATGTGGCTTTGGTGTCTTTGGAGTTGGAATTGAGGTACTTTCACTTAAAGAGTCAAGGTTATCCTCTCTGGAATTCCAAGACGTTGACGTTGACTTGGAATAATTCATTACTTAACTAAATTATAAACTAGTGCGAAGAGATTTTTGGTACAAGCAGAAAAGAATTGGAGCTTCACGACGTTGCCATTGCACTCTGGCCATCGCCGCATCGCCGCCCCAACCACAGCCACCCTCACTTGCGGACTCCCACTATGCTAACTCCCCTCTGCCAATTCCAAACACGTAGACCAGGCGACCCAATTCAAGGGTAGCTTAAATTTGGTAAAGGAGAAAATTACCAAACATACCAATTTAGTAGTAAATCTTTTAATTTTGGCCAATTTAATTTAAAATAATTTAATAATATACCAATTTTGATCGAAAATTATTAACGTGGACGCTAACCGTCCCATGTACCTTGACCAATTAATGTTGACATGGATAATTTTTTATAATTTTATAATTTGTTTTACTTTCTTTTCGAATTTTGGCAGGGGTCTGAGTCTCACCAAATCTAACAAGGGCGAGCCTCATTCAAGATTGAGCAGGTCTAGTGAGGTATGGTGAAGGTGGAGCTTGTGGCAAACCATTGAGGCCCAACAACCGATGGAGAAACAAGGGAAAAAAGAAAAGTATATATATTAAAATATCACAAAAATTATTTACGTCGGTGCAATTTGTGACATGTAGGATGACAAACGATAGATGTTGATAAGTTTTGGCCAAATTTAACAATTGAAAAAAGGGTTAGCTAGGCATTTCTCCTGCTCAAGAAATTTCTCTTTCAAGAGTGCATTCCGGTCTTTGAGTCAACTTGTCAGCATCATTATACAATCACGGCCTACAAACAAGATGACCTCCACCTTAAGTGGGTTTGCTTTACTTTTTCCCTTCTTTAATTTTTTTTTCTTTCTTTCTAAGTTCTTTCAGTTTGATCATCAGAACCATCACAAGACGATCTTCCAACGCAAGGGACTAATAGCACCCGGCACGGACGAAGATTACGAAATTTTGATGAACTCAAAGTGGAGTAGTATAACATCCCTTGTTGAGATCTTCATTGAATGCATGAACCAAGAGGAAATTCGCTATCTGTTAAGTGTTGCTGTGAGCAATCAATTCAAGAATTGGATAACTTCTTGAAAAATAATCGAATGGAAAAGTGCACTTACAGTGAATTAGATAGGAGAGAAAAGGCAAATGGTTGACGATTGATTAGAATTTATAGATGAAGGGCACTTTGGACAGTGAAATATAATAGGGGTGTTTTTAGCCAAAAAAGTGGGAAATGAAATGAGACCCCCATTTAAAAAAATTAATTTATTAAGTGATACGTCTCATTGAATATGACTCGTTACCAACCTGACGCGAGATTGGGTAAGTCGTCACCATATGGGATGGAAATTATTTATTGCACGGAGAAATTACTGTAATTATGGACTTGGGAAACTAAGCTGAAAGTCACCTTTCTTATAAAATGTCATTGACCACATGGAGAAGATATCAGGTAACAACATGGCGATTCTTTCTTTTCCAAGATGAGAAATTACAGACAACAGGGTAGTTCTTTACTAGGCTGAGCAGGGACCAGCAAGAATTCCACAGAACCAACAATATATACATGACGATCCAAAAAGACACTTCCAAATGCGCAGGAAAAAGAAGCCAAGATCTAAATGCAGTAGCAAGCCCCATGACAGTAAGGACAACAGCATGGCAAATTAAATGAGAAAGATTCAAACTTCTTGCTCCAGCTTAGGCACCTTTGAATTGTGACTAGATCCAAGAGCCGGCTGCAAAATGCAGTAACCAATATTAAGCGCGTTCACAAGAATATTAGAGGAAATAATGATGGCAGGATATATTGTCCCTCCATCTTGATATATCATCACAGAATCAGGGACACCATGTCTGTTCTTTAGTGAGGAACAGCCAGCATCAATGGTGCAAAAAGAAAAATTACAGTTTCCATTTCATACAGCCCATCTTGATTTTCACAATTCGTCACCAGTCTTATGTCAAACCATTTCACCTACTCCAGAAGACAGAAATCAACCTCTTCCAGGAGAAAATAATGATACAACAATCCTGTCTGCTCTGATGAGCACTAGTCTGGCCATTTACCATCTGATTTCTTACTAATCACTGCCATCAGAATACAGAGCAGATAATTAAGTCATAGCCAACATGCAACAACTTAACTGCCTAGCAATAATGAATTGTAAATTTGATGAAAATATTAATACCTTGCCCTGAAGACTCAATATGCTGGACCTCAACAATTCATCACCAACTACCGATCTCAACCTCTTGATGAAGTCATTTCGAGAGATCCTCTTGGTCTGATAAATAATGAGGAAGATTGGACGATGACAAAAAATTCATAGTAGAACAGATGATCATAACAGTGATTAATCAAAGATGACGCACCCTGAAAAGTTCATAACTTGCATTGATTGTGTTCATATCCCCGGCAGCAAGTTCTTTTGAGATGACACTAAACAATAATGGAAACGGCAGCCATGGGGATTTATGAGTCTTTGCAGAGCTTGAACCCAAGGTACCATCTTCTCCCTGAGGTCTCTTCTCAAAGTTCATACAACAATGGAGGTAGACATGACAAATAATAAAAGATTACACAGAGCATTGGCAGCCATTCAAGGATAAAAACAAAACATCCAAAAGTAGCACCCTTTCAGATGCAGTCAAACTAACATAACAATTCTGAAAGTACAGACACAATAAAGGCCATTTTCATTGAAAATTATAGTAGAAAGACAACATACAAGAAACTAGGGCTCTTGAATCCTTCAAGCTATGGAAAAGACAATCACATGGCCAACAAATTCGCTCTCAAACCAACCTAGGCTGCATAAAAATCCTCACTGATGAATGAATACAGTCAAGGAAAAGCATTCACTCTGGTTTTTCAAAAAAAGAAAAAAAACATCAAACAGGCATTGGAAAAGGTACTAAAGTCTCATGTAAGAAGAATCTCCTACATACCCCCATGTTGACTAAAGACTTACTCATACATAATTCTAGATGGTTCTCTCCAAAGGTTAACAACAAAAAGATCTCGCTCTCATTCTCTCAGAGCAGATGATAAGCTAACATATGAGAATAATTTCTGGGACCTCGAGAATTAGAACCTGACACGGAAGCAAGTCAACAGCTATCAATATTTGAAATTTGGCAATCCTGACTACAGGCTATCTTGATACTGACAGACTAATTAACCCATCCCACCACTTCTGAGAAACTACGTGACGTAAAGGCAACAAAATTAATTTTAAGTAGGACTCACTGACTAGAAGGTCCAGAGGGAAAATGAGTTTAAAAATACTACTTTAAAAATACAAGAGTACAATCTAGTAAGTCTTACCAGCTCCACAGGTGAATTGAGTAATGTAGCTTCATCAATGGGCCCTTTTCTAACTGTTGTTTCCCATAGCTCATTCTGGCAATTCTTTCCAGCTAGATGCCCTGGAGCACAAGTAAGATTTCCTTGCTAAAATGTTCACCATAACTTTACATAAAAGAGCTCCACATCAGTTGATTGCTATAATATTTAAGCCTACCCTAGAAACCAGCTTGTTCACTCATATATTACTCTCCATATAAGATATATATGTATATATATATAGAGCTAATAAAGGTCTCGCGATTCACTCACAAACAATCCCATTGCCAAACAAATTTCCTCAGCATGAACACAAGGCCAAGGACAAGAAAAAACATTGCCAAAGATGCTAAGAAAGCAAGACAAAAGTTAGATACCAATACTTAAAAAGATAAAATTTCACAAATTAATAAATCACCTCCAGCACTAGCTTGAATCTTGAAACTGATCACAAATTCCGGAAAAATGTGTGTGACCATATTCATATTCCAAACTATATAGTATTGTGGATTTTGGAGATCGTCAACTCCACTGTCAAAGTTGTTGCTGCTAGGGCAGAATTGTTCGGATCCAGGATGGACAAGCTCAACACTGCCCAATATAACACGACAGAGCACAACGTGTTTCACCCCATTTTCATCATCATCACAGAACTTTGCACTGCAAAAGATAAGATAATCTGAAACAGCCTCTGATGCTTAGAACATATAGCAGCAATTACTATTTATATGAACTAGAACCATCTACTATGTATATGAACTTCACAAGCTGCCACTCAAAAAGTGAAAATATCTCATTTTCACTAGCACCAAGCAAATAAAATAAGAAAAAAAATTTCCCAAAGGATCTGAATTGATGGTAATTCAATATTCATCTAGACTCCTGCATTTTCTAGAAGTTATGTGGCTGATTAGTCCATGTGGGGATAAACCAGTGCGGTTCCAAGAATCAGATATGCACAAAGTGGAAATGCTCTTTGAACTAAATCAAATTATTATCCAAAACCAGCACAGTTCCGCAAGGAAGGAGTTAGCTAAAACTACAGCGTGCATTATGCTGACAAGTTCCTCGCCTAAATAATCAACGCCAACAATCTTGCAAAATGATCCAATTGAAGATTGCAATGAGCAATATATTTATACTTAGAAAAAATATCCATATTATAACCAAAAACAGCATCCATATTGGAAAGAAAAACAGCAAACCTAATATGTGTATTGTCGACAGATGTGAGATGAACTCCAGAGCCATATGTACACACTCTCTTAAATCCACCTGCACCAGGACCATACTTCCTAATACTAGAAATAGCATCCTTATTAGCTGCAAGCCAAGCATACTTAACATTCGGATCCCCACGAAGATTTCTGGTGATCACAACTTGCTTTTCAAAGAGTTCCAATCGAGATTGCATTGATTGACTGGAGCAACGGTTAATTTCAATTATGTCTGAGCGCATGAGGAATCCCATTCCCATAACAAACATGTCTCTAACAGTATCAGAGTTCATGTGCTGATGCACGGGTCCGATTTTAGTCTCTACTACTTTGTTCATTAGTTGACCACCCCTGACTATATCCTCCAATTTTGTATCTAAAGGTTTATCAAGTTTAACATTGTCCTCCGCATCTTTGTTGCAATCAGCAGGAATTTGGTTGATTCTAATCTTCTTGGCATTGGAACTAGACTCTTCAACACCTTCTTCCATATAACATGTATAGGCTCCATTTATTTTGATATCCAGCTGCAGCTTAATCTCTTGCATCCCATTAGGTATCTCAAAAGAGTTACCAGCATCAGCTTCTAACTCAGATTGGCAGGACTGTTGCATCCCAGTAGCACCTGAATAAGGTTCAGGGAAGAAATGGTGACCGGCTTCATCAATCCAAGCAATAGGTCTTTGTGAATCTGTTACAAAGTCCCACTGGCTCATGTACAAGATATCCAACAAAAAATGGCATCCGTTAGATTTCACTTCAATTGCTGCATTTTTCAACTCAAAGCTTTCCCTGATCAACTCAACTATGTAACTTGGAAAATCATTCCATTCATCGTCTTGAAAGAACATAACCCTTTTCGGCAAGCTGCTGCTCATAAAACGTGTGTAATTCTTTGAAACAGAGTTACTTGCCCAAAAACTACACTCAGTCTTGCATCCATCTACTCTTTTACGTTTATGGAGCTTGCCAACCACTGAGTTCAAACTCACTGGTTGTGGAACCAGGGTACCTGTCTGCCCCTCTTGACGAGTGGCAACTTGAGGTCGGCACTTAACAGCTACTCTATTGCCATTATCTTTATTCAACCTCGCTTCCATTACTACATGAAAACAGTGCAATTCAGATTAATATACTAGAGCAGGACGACATGATCAAGACAAAACTTTTGCAGCAAACATGCCAGAGGAATCATGCCATAAAGCCAAGAAAGATTTCCTGCAAACAAAAAGGAGAATCAGACCTTTCCAACTTTAGTTAGTCAGGAATAAAATCAAGAACTGTGTCAGCTAGAAAGAAAACAACAAATTGTCTCTGAACTCAATCACAAGAACACCTACCAGATACTGGTGTCGACGAACATGTCGCCCTAGTCTCTCCTTCATCATACATCCTCTCGGTGTCGGATCTTCACACCAAGCAAAACAGCAAGCTCTACAGCTGTGCTAGCGCGCTGATCAAGAAGCCCCACAACAGAAGCTCCGCAACTCTTCAATATCCCACTCAATTAGCAGCTACCAAAATCAACAAACCGTATCGTCAGACAGCGGGAATCGACGAGCCCATAAATGACTACAAAGAGATTTGCCACGACCCTCCATTACATACACATATACCTACCGCATCCCCAAAAATACCACGACGATGACCAAGTCAATTGCAAAGATCTACACTGTACACCACACGAATCGCGAATTTTCTCGAAATGCTCAAAAACAACGGTCGTTTAACCAACTGCAAGCTTCAACCAAGTTGAAGAACCTTCAGCCGATCGGAAATCAAATCCTCAACTATCAAAGACCTAAATTGACTCTGTCTATCGAGTCAACCTCGTCAAAACAACGTACGATTATCTGGGGATCCCCCGAGAAAAGACACCAGCAAGAGAGATTTGACTTACCTTGCGGTGCAAGAGCATGTCGGGGAGGATCTTATGCACAGTCGATCCAGCGGGAGAGATGAAAATGAACGAAGTAAGATTGCGGTGTTCGTCGAAAGAAAGGAAAAGGAGAGAGAGATTTTCTTTTTCTCTTCTTTTTTTTTTCTTTTTCCTCTTTTTTAATATTGTGTGGGCTCCAAGACAAAGAAAGAAATGCCGACGTGGGCCCGTTCACGTGAATGAAAATGAAACTTCCTTTCGCTTTTTCCATCATTTTGGTCATAAAATCAGTCCTTTTTTACTTTATAAAACAGTATACATTTTGGAATAATATTAATTATTTTTAAAAAAAATAAATAGTATTTACTTTATTCACTTCCACATTTCACGTGGAAATTTTTGTGTGACTTTAAGGGCTAGTCGTGTCTGTTTAGTACCGAAAAATTACGGCAATTTTAATAAATAAAAAGAAAATTTTGTAATGCTTTAATAGAATTAGTTAGAAAATACTTTTTTTAAAATTCATCTCATATCACAGTTAATTGTTTATACAATTGCAAAGTGATCCACTAATAAAAGTAAAGATTTAAGTAATATCATAAAGTGTTGTATCGAATATCTCTATAAATAAACTCGATAACAAATTACACCACGGTGTTATCGCCCTTTCTTGCAATATCTGCATTTTTCTTGCAAGTTTTTCTTTTTAAGCCTTTTGCTCCATTACAAATTTTTACTGCTAAAATTGTTTTTACTATTTTAATTGTTTTAAACAATAAATCTTAATTATTTCCAAATAATATATTTTTAGATTGAAAATTAGAATATGAGTGGGCCTAGGGTTTCGTTATTTTGACCTTATTAAGTTCGAGACATAATATTTATTGTAAGCTATTATGCATTTATCGTAGATCTCGATAGCAATAATTTTATAATTTTGTTGGGGAAAACACAAAATTTTTATTAGTGTCAGCAAAGCGTACACAAATATTTTAATTAAGATAATACTTTTGATGGGACTCCAGTTTTCAATTCACTGCATTATGTGTTTTTTAAGCATTTTCTCCATGCGAGTACAAAATTAGTTTTTTCTTTAAGAATCAACATTTTTTGGAGTAATTGATGCCACTTAAAAATTTTAACTTTATCATCTAACAAATCATTGTTTTGTAGAACATAATTATCCTTAGATGAATAGCTATTTCGTAATATTTCTTGATCCATTCATATTTCAAGGTTCAATTTTTCATTGGAAAGTTTGTTGTTTCAATTAAATTATATATTGAATAGCATATAAACTTAAAAGCAAATAAATTGACCAATATAGTTCAGTTAACTTAGGAACTTTTATGATTAAAAAAAGATTTGTCGGTGCTTATCAAATTAAATTATTCAAGGACTTTGCATCATTAATTTTGATATTATTTTCAAAGTTTGATCTTAATCGTAGTTAAATTATATGTGCAGACTAAATTGTGCACTTCTTTACGAGCTTTTACAGAATTGTTTAAAATGTAACTATGAAGCTAATTTAACTAAACTTATTACTCAGGTGTCAATCTAATTTAAACTTTTTATACAAATACCAATTCTATCATAAAATTTTTAACTCTACTAACATAGTCTTAAATATTTGCGTGAGATTTTAATATAGTTGTTTCTGTTGAATGTTAACCGAAACCGTATATATACAAGTTTATTTATCATCAGTCATCCTACGCATATAATTGACATGAAGTGAACAACTACAAATAGAGCGACATCCTTTTACTTTGTTTTTTTCTTAGTTTTTTATATTTTTTCCTTCTTCTCTACTAATAATATGTGAATATTATACGAGCTAATAATTAGGTATAATATTTAAGTTTTTTCAATGTTATATTGATTCGTTTATTTTTTCTTTAATTTGAGTATCCATTAATAATTGCATATTAATATTGTACCCTAACGGTCATATTATTTATTGAATTAAAATATTTCCCTTTTCTTTTTCTATCGAAATTTTTTTGACCTTGTATACTTGTTTTTCTATTTGATATGAAATGGGTTTGAAGATTATGATTAGTCAAGGAAAAGCTTTACACTTGTACCTTAAATAAATTGGACAATGCCAAAGCGAATGCAAAATAGTTCACACGTCAAAACGGAACAAGTTTGAAACTTTGAATTAAACCCAAAAAACATATTTAACTCGTTATGGTATTTGGCTTATGTAGTTGTAAATCAGATGACTAACGTTTTTCATGGCAATTGAAATTTACAAAAGAAACTACCACAAATGATCAATGACCCTTGACTTGATATATATTATTTCTAGTTATTAATTTATGCGATGGGTCATTAAATTTTGATTTAATATGTAATATTGTTCCTGAAAATTCAATCCATTCAATACGGTTATTGAATATTGATTATTTTTCAACATGGTCCCTAAATTATACTAAGATATTTATAAATTTATAAATTATATTGAATAAATTATTTTACATGTTGAATCAAACTTCAAAAATTAGCATCTCTTTACTTCTTAAAATTTAACCGAAAAAAAAAAGGACAGTATGTAAACACACGGGCGGGTCTCGTCACTTCGGGTATAAAGAGCTCTGGTTTGTCCCTTTTTTATTTTTCTCAGGAGAACTCGAAGGAAGTAAGCCGCGATGGCGAAGGAAGGCGACCTTTGGGACGATTCCGCTCTCATCAACGCCTTCGATGACGCCATGTCCCACTACAAGGTACTCTTCTGGGCTCTCCTCTCCATTGTTATGTTTTTTCTATATCCAGAGTGCGCGAAGCATTCGAGTCTGTTGTGCTGTGTTTGTTTTTTTTTTTTTCCTGTTGCTTTTGCTCTTATCGATAGCTCTAAAGCACAAGGTCTTGTAGACTGCTAGTTAGCTGCAGAGACAAAGTACGAGTATGTTCACCTTGTGCAGCAGAAGAATTTGGATTTGAATATTAGGAATGGTGCATAGTGTCTGTCGAGATGGTATAGCCAGAAATGGATGCTAACTGGTGATTTTTTGTTTTTTTGGTCTTTCTGGGTTAGTTATTTTTGTTTTACACTCTTCTTTTTGGCATAGATGGAATTTGCAGATGCTGGTGGTGATAAAGGATCGGATTCTCTTCTGTGGAATTAGTTGTTATGTAGTGGAAATTCGAGTCCTAGGTTTTATTGTATTTAGCAAAGTTGGCTGGAACAATGGTTTTCACAAGCTCGATATGATTTGGCTAAGCTGTTCTCGTTTTATCTGAACTTTGATCTGTAAATAGTGATAATCCCATGGTGAGGCGGTCCGAGGATCAAAATCAACGATGGTGACCTCTGGGTTTTGTCCTATTTGTTGTTCAGATTGAGGGAAACGCTTCTCTCTCAAAAGCCATCTCTCCACTAATGTTTTGCAAATCCTGTGCTTCCTGACATGAGTTTCTACGTGGTTTTGATAGCTTGAGGGAACTGGCTATAAGATAGACCGAACACATGGCAAAAAAAGGAAATAACAAAGAAAGAAAAAGAAGAAGAAGCACTAGCCTTCAGTGTTCCCCTCATCTAAATGAAAGTCAAGCACGCACTAATTGGAGTTAAGGATTCACGATTAACTTTTCTGTTATCTCAATAATCAAAAAGACATGGTAACAACAAGTGGGATTCATTAATTGTTGTATCAGTTGAAGAAACCAGTGTCTTGGTTGTTTTTGAATTATCATCAGAGGCTGGTGGTAGTCTGGTTTCGGTGACATGTCTGAAGGAATTACACCACCATCTTATCATTTCTGTATATGGAGCTGACTTATGGCATGGATTATGGTGAACTAATGGGCACATTTATCTCTTTTGTTTGCTCAGTTAATGCATGGCCAAAAGAATAGCAATGCTTCCAAAGGAGTGGAAGTTGTTGATGAACAGGAAAAAAGTGTTTCTTCTCCTGGCCAGGGAAATCATGTCACAATGTAAGCATGTAAAATTGGGGAGCTACCCATTTGTGCTTGGTACCTCCTTGAAATTTTGGTTGACTATGTTTTTGAACTTATCATGCTCTAATTGGATTACAATATGCTTAGCGAGCAGATGCATATATCCCTTACTGTAGAAAATGTTTCTGCACTGAATGGAAAAGCATAATATGCGTTTCCATGTACAATGGGTCATTGTTATCTCATATACTTTATTTTGAAGTTATGGTGTCTAAAGCCATAGATAGGTTCAGAAGTTATGTTGGAGGAAAATATGATTTATGCTGATATCTCGTTTATACTGAATGTCATTTTCCATGGAGGGCTCATCTGGGAATGTCAGACAGTTTTATTGAGTCATTGGGGAACTTTAATCAGCTTAATACACACATGCTCACACTAATGTGCGTGGTTGAGAAGAGAAAATAACGCGTATTCACTCATTTTTCTTGCTATTCTTGTTTATGAATGCGTAGGAGGGAAGAACCTAAACACACTGTAGCATCAAATTGTGCAGAAGTATCTGGAGAGGCTAATAACGACCCATCAGTTAATGGAAATCCTTGTGTAGATGTGTTGGCTCAGGGATCTCATTTAGATTCATCAAATGGTATCCCTGTACAAAATACACTAGAAGCCCATTCATATTCTCAAGGTGCTGAAGTTTATGACCAATTACTTGCTGAATATTATGAGCTTGAGCAAAAGAGGGAAAAGGTTCTTCAGCTGTTGCATCAGTGTGGTTACTGGAATTACCAGTTTCCTCAGGATGCTACTGCAGCTGCTCCTAGTGCACCGTGGGCTACTGCTACTGCTGCTATCGAGCCTTCTGTCCCTTCAGGCCACACTTGTCCAGTTGGTTTATGCTGCCCTTACGTTTGTCAGTCATTTGTAGCACCATGCCCTGTTTCTTCTTGTTCTTTTGGTAAAACATGTGTCAGCCATGTCGGCCAAAGCTGCAACGGCGCTCCTTCGACAAGTCATCAAAAAGTGCCCACTGAAGATTCTGACATTACGAGGACAGCTATTGAAGCTGCGGAGAAAGCAATATCTTCTTTGAAGATAGGAAGATCTACTGGGGAAGAAGGTGGATCTGGATACTTATCGGGTCAGTATTTGGGTCAGTTGTATGATCTTGATTAGGGAACTTAACTTATTTTTGAAAGATGTGATTATAGAAAGACAAAGAGTGATGACTTTTGAGAGAGAAGAAAGCACTCTTTAAAGCAAAGAAACTGAGTATTGCAGGGGAGAGCTCATATTAAAATCAGTTCTAAATAGCTAAAGCTCTTGTTGCGTATAAAAGGAAAGTAGGGAGCTTGATTCAACCTTAACATTTAGCTAGGAGAAAGGGCACGAGGAATGTGGGAGCACTTCGATAAAGGGCAATGACATTTTTACTTGGTATATGTGCAATGTTATTGCAAGCATGTTGCTCTCAGGCACGCTTTAACTTTAGTCTTATTTTTCGTATCTTATCACTGCGTCATCTTTTGACAGAATATATTTTGGTCACATTGAATGACAGATAAGGAGAAAAAGCTAGAGGGGGAAACTTCACACGGTGAAAGTTCCGAAACTGATCTTAGTGTTGTTCTGAATGCATGGTATTCTGCAGGCTTTTACACGGGCAAGTAAGTATATGTTCCGTGCTCATACTCTTCAACTAATTAAGTTCCCACTGATCCCCCTTTCCAAATTTTCACTTATTGCTTGCAGTTATTCTATGTGAGAATGATTTAGTGAGAGGATCTAATTCAGCGAAAATGAAGAAGTTCAGGAAACATTTCTCTCTGAAAACGGCATCGTGACCTCTATTTCAACATTGAAGGAATCCTAAGAGTGATCCTCTGTTGATTCCGGTCTAAAACTAACAAAAAAGACATGCTCCTGAAACACTGATTAGTTTACCTAATGGAGTAGGGGAGAGCTCAATTGGTTCTCATTGGTAATATCCGACTTGCTATTTGCCGAATCTGTATTTTGTTGAATACTTCTTGACATGTGCATGGTTACAGGTATCTGGTGGAGCGGTCTGTTCGAGAGAAAAGGCATTCCTAAACAACAAGGACTTACCTATAGATTTGAGCTCCTCCGAAACAGTTCTGTGCCTAAATTTTTTACATTCGTGGGCATGATTTTTTGTAATTGAAAGGGCATGTTTTTGGACGGTAACTCCATTATGCAAGTTGGAAATCAGAACTATTCCTGATATCTCGACAAATCCTTAGGACATCTAGAATCGCTGACGCTTTCATGTTGTGCAAAGGTCACTGGCATACAAGTTACCAGCTCGTGCGGACTGACTCTCTTGTTAATGATTGTCCGTTTCTTCTTCTTCTTCCTGAAATTGCTGCGGCATTACAGTAACTTGGCCAGGAATCGAACTCAAACTTGATTCGCGCCCTCGAAGCCGTTGTCGAAATGAAACGGTTTCCCTTCACAGATCATAGGGTCAGTTCCTAGTCGCAACTTTCCAATGAAAGGGGATGAGACTCAAACGGCATTCCCTTTTGAGTATAGTTCAAGTGTCGCATAATTGATTGCAAAACTGAGGAAATACTTGCATGTGGATCGGGCGAACCGTGATGGTTGAATGTCATAAATTAGTTGGGATTAGACCCATCAAATAGATGGATCGAGTTGGATCGAAGATGTTCCGTCTTGAGTTGAGCCATTTTCACTCGATACAAATTTAGTGTCTCATATTTAATCCGATTCTTATTGTTAAAATACTTTTAATATTTAATATAATCTAGAAAAAGCATATTTAGATGGGAGCATAGAGTGAACAAGAGTGAGAGATAGCTATATAGGTAAGTTAGATACTGGTAAGTTGTGTATCTAATTAACACCACATTATTTAGACTTTAACGTTCTAAATCATGTAATTAATTTATACAACAATTCAGCCCATCAAGTATAGGTTAAGGGAATGGTCTGCGACTCATTTTGATGGGTTTAGTCTGGATTCACGTGATCTTAGTCAATGCTCGTTTGACTTCGCGTTGAAGTGGGTCGGGGCCAAAAATCGGATCTATTCTTCCATGATCCTCCGTCAAAGATGGTAGTTAGAAATTAAAGTAGTTTGTCTTTGGGGCCTGTCGGGTTTCAACCCGTGCCAAGAAATCAACCGGAATGGTTAGGGGGGCTTTAGTGCTGGATGGAGATACTTAATTTAATGGGATAATTGCATTTCAAGTCTTAAAATTAGTCAATAAATTATAATTAAATCTGAAAACTTTCAAAAAGCCGTCATCAGGAGGTTCGATCTAGTCATTTCACCGATTACACATTTTCAAGTATTTAAAATTTAATTACATATTTTTTATAAAATAACGAATGGATTGTATTTTCGTGATAAGCTTTAAGATTTAATTATATATTTTTAATAATTTTTAGGTTTAATTATACTTTCGTGATATTTTTAGAATTTAATTATATTTTTCTGAAAATTTTAAGGTCTAATCACACATTCATAACTTTCAGTACATCTTGTCTCTATTTTAATCTTCGCCCGTCATGGTGCCGTCTATTGTGTGCCCACGGAAGCTTTGGAGTTTCTGCGGCGTTTGAAGGACACGCGGTGCGGATCCGAAAAGCCCGAACGGCGCAAGAAAATCCAAAAGCGCTTTTCGGGCGGGAGCGGGACAAGACATTCGCGGGGCCCACCGCCCCTCGTCTTTTAAGGTCGTACGAGCGCCCTCCCGCGTCATCGCCGGCCACGTGTCCCGACAGCTCACTCGCGGCCGCCCGCTCACCCGCCGCCAAGTCCACCCCTCCGGCTTTTGCCCCGGCCCACCTGGGCCGGGCCCATCAAAGGATATTCATGCTTTTCTTTTCTACGGTAAGAATTTGATGCCTGGGTTCCTTGGAATTTCAATATGGTTTTGTTTACCCTTTTGATACGTAAGTCTCGTATATTCAATCTAATATGCACCTAATTTAGGTGATGTCGGATTTCGTTAATCTCTTGAAGTCGCAATAAATAAAATCACTTAATAATGACATCATGTTTATATATAATCGCTTTCCCTTTTTATTTTTATTTTTTTTCAATTAGCCATTCATATTGAATGAGACGAGATAAAAACACATCGGCATTTTTTTTTATCCGTATGACGCGATTCTTAATTCGACTTGATGTATGAAATCCGTAACAACCACGCCCTCAGGTTAAATTGTGGGAATATTGCGCCGAAACTTTTAGTTCTTTTTCAACCCATTATTATTCTTCCTCAATGTTGAGTGATATATCCTTAGCTTTCTTCTCGTCCAAAGTGTATTGAAACCGATGGACGGAGTGGAGCGAAAAGGGGTTTCCACGATAAACTTTTTATTCAAATAGAAGAAATAACACAAATGACTTTGAATTTTATTAAAACATGCAATGCATTTCTCGTACTTCTAATATATTTTATGTGATCTATGAATTTTCAAATTGTTTAATTCCTCAAGGCAGAAAGAGTTTAGAAAATCACATTAAAATAGATCGAAAGTCTATAAATCACAATGTGCGCTTAATTATAGAAATTATTTAAATTATTGTTATCTCTATATAAATATTGTAAATAATAAGAAAGAGTAAAGAAATAGATGGAATTCAATAAACGCGACGAAAATTTAAAATCTGTAATTACAACCGATTTCTTCACCCCCCAACTGTTCGGTAAAAAGCGGGTGGCGGGCGATGAAAAGCAAAGCACGTGCGCCGCCCACCCCCCCGGGGGGGAACCAGTAGTGTCTCTCTCCGAGTAGTCTCTGTACCATCTACTCTCTCTTATCTGTCTGGCGATAATAAAGCACCACCTCACACTCGCCCCCTCCCCTCTTCCACTCTCCATTTTTAATCGCCATCTCGGACTATGTTGAGCTCGCACCTCAACCTCTCATCCTCCTCATCCGCAGCAGCTGCCGCCTTCTTACCTCGCGCATTCGCCCTCCCCGCCTCCCCCGTCGCCCCCGCCAAGCTCCCCCTCTCCTCCCGCGCCGGCGCCTCGTCTTGGATCTCCGTCCGATCCTGCCCCCCGCGGTCCACGTTCCTCCGCGTCCGAGGCCCAATGGCTGAGCTCGTGCAGGACAAGGAATCGGCCGAGAGCAGCGCCGTCGCCGCCGCCGCGGCCTTCGGCGCTGGCGACGAGGACGAGAAGCTGAACGCGGAGGTGAAGCGGCACTCCCGGATTTTCGTCGACGTCGGTTCTGAGGAAGGTCGGTTTTGTGCTTTTCCCTCCTGCTCGGGAGGCCCTCTGCTTTCTTGCTTGCTACGTCGGACGAAATGAAACCGAGAACAGCACGGGTAGTGGATTGTTGATGTCGAGACGAATTTACGAGCGTTTAGGTTCTAGTCAACTCATTTCTAAAAAGAAAGGCAGCGCCAAATGATTTTTCGTGATCGAAAGGAATTGGAAGAGCGTTGAGCCAGAGGCGTAGGATTGAGTGCTCCATGATACCCGCTCGAGTGGAACGTTTTGGCCTATCTTGTGCTGTCCCGTCAGATTTCATGAAATACATACTCATATCTGACCTGTTGTTAGTTGGCTGACTGTTGTCTGTAAACTATGGTGATGTTTTTGCTTTCAGAAATGTTTCTATTTCTATTATCTAGTTGCGTGCGATTTGGACATGAGCACGCAAAATGTATCCAGGATCACTTGGTATTCCCCTCATTTGGTGGACTTGAGTTCTAGGATTGGTACGTTTCTGTCTATCTTTAGTAAATAAATTACTGCACATGTGCTCTTAGGAAAAAGCACTCAATCATTGGGGTTTAAACTGCTCGAGAATAATGTCCTTTTGAGCCTACACTCGGTAGAATTCTTCTGGGTCCCTGTAATCACATCGTGGAGTGAAATTGACTTCCTGCATGTGTGGTTATCCAGTGGAAATGATCATACAGAATTATAAGTTTTGTCTAATTACCTGTGCCATATATGCACGCAACTGAGGTCTAATTACCCATGCAGAATTCATTTTTTGGTCCGGCTGTATTGGTGTTTTGGTTATCTGGTTAGAATACAGCCTTCTGGCCGCTTCCCAAATCATAATGCCAAGCTTGTTGTGTTTTTTCATTTTGCCTTATTCAGTCAGCCAAAAAACATTTACCTTCTTGATCAGAGAGAGATTAGTAGGAAGCAATAAGCTGGTTTATTTTTCTTCATCTCCATTAGAGCCACCCTGTGATTTAAGGATTCAAATGCCTGTTCTTATATGTGAGGAGGGGAATGTGATGAATTGATTGATGCCTCGGTGAAAAATTCTTCTGACTTCATCGTGCTATAGTTTGTTTGTAGCTATAAAAAGAACTGAAATCTCTCATTAGCAAGATAATGCTGTTGATAAATGTTCTTGCCGCTCTCATCCTGAAAGTGAGCCCAAAAGGAAAAAAGTCGATGTTGTCAGGTCTTGTTCATTAGCCTTGCCTTGTATGGTTTTTTCCATTTTTGATTTTTCTATGTGAGAATTTGAGGCATCATAACTCTCAGGACCTCATTTCATGATTTGGTTGATCAGACATATGAACTGTTTTTTTGTTCTTTGTTTCATATAATAGAAAGATGACTTTGTGTTTAATGTCATTTGCTGTCTTCAAACATGTATGAGCAGAGCTGCTTTCGGTAATTGCAAAAGAAAGAGATGAGGGAAGGCTGCCTCCAAATGTTGCTGACGGGATGGAAGAATTGTTTCACAATTACAAGAATGCAGTAAATAATATAACTTGACTCATTATTCAGTATGATCCTTTATGTATGTTTCCCAAAGATGCATTTGCTTTTGCCTTATTATTGTTCAACTTGTGTCAAGTTTGACCTTATCCTGGAGTCTTGACTGTGCTTTCTTTATATATTCTGCAATATTAATAATAAGAAAGCAAACTGTTGAATAGACATCGGAGAAGGATGAAGATAGTTAAGTTAACCAAAGAGTTTGAAAGATGAGGCAGGTCTAAAACTGCCATTCCGTTCTGATTTTGCGTAATATGTGTATTGATTAATCATAATTAATTTAGACTTACACTTTGAAATCCTAAATTGTATGGATAAAGGATTAGTAGAATCTTTGCATCCTCAAATGATCTGATAGAATGTTTCAGGGTTGAAGTATTTTGTGCCTCTGTTTCAAGAGTGATCACTAAGTGCAAAACTTTGTACCGTTGGCTTGTTGGCAAACCAACCTATGTGACTTCACATTCAGTACAGTTTTGGCCAATTGTCACATTCATTTGACATTTTGCTAGCATATTTAAAAAAATGAATGCTTATGAAGCTATAACAGCAGTTCTGGCCGATAGTCATTTTCAAAGCTTGATTATCAGGAAGAGAAAGGTTATTCAATTGTCTTGCTAGTCATTCCTTTGTGCAAAATAGTCTTCTTTAGGTGGTATGTAAGTTGATGGATGGTCCTGAAACTAGTAGTTTTATAGAAGAAAGGCTGAACTTTGATTTGTTCCCTGAGATAGTTAAATTTGGACCTGGAGAAAGTACAATAGTAGAATGCCCCTTGGTCAACTGAAATTGCAACGGATTCGATGTTGGAGCTACATTCCAGGCCATCAACTTGCAATCTGATCTTACAGTCGACTCTCACTCAGCTACATACCATGGGGATGTGACTCTTTTTATTTCTAGTTGTAGTTCTGTTCTCTCCATCATCTTTATTAGCCAACGAATACCAAAAGGAAAATGTTATTTTGCTTGGCTCTTTCTTAGAGGTTGCAAGAAAAGAATGAAAAAAGAAGAAGATCAACTTGAAGTGCTTTGGCTTAAAAATTGAAAGTAAAGGATTACAACAACCTATGTTTCGCTAAGCCTGAATAGTGATCTTCATGAGCTCGACAAGGTAATTTTATTGTTAGATCCCTATATGTGAAATGCTTGTCAAAATTATCATCAAGAATTAATGTCATGATGTAAACATAAAGGATAACATTATAGCTTTTTCTATGCAATACTGATCCAGTTGTGAAACCATCTCATGCATGCACTAATAATGGAATGTGCATAAGTACATCAATGGTCTGTTATGCATTTGATGATGAAATGTTTATTAATATCTGGAGATGCATCATTACCCTTTACCCTTTACATGTTTTGCTGATGAAAAGCATGCAACTTGTCATAACCATGGAACACATTGACTAAACTGAAAAAGATACCACCACACGCTTGCCTCTTAACTGTAGGCTTGGTCTTTACTAATTGATCTACAATGGTCTTCTCAGAACATTTCGACGATTTACGCATCAATTGAAGAATGACTTGCTATTACTGTCCGATTCATATATTCCTAAATATTATATGTTCAAAGTTTATTTTATGTGACCAATAAATGGATGAAAGGAATGGCTTTTACCCCTAGTACTATCAAATTACATATGCACCCTGTTTGGACAATGTGTCGGCGCATGTTTAGTGCCATTATATCTAGTTATTATAATTTGGTATGGAACTTTAAAAGTTCTTAGTGAGCCATTTATCCTTTCAGTTTAATATATTTCCCAATGGTTACAATGTAACTGGAAATCTGCAAGATGCTTTGCTTATGAGAACAGTTTTTCCTTTGAGGTGTTTCTGTCCGCTGGTTGTCTTTCTGCTTTCCATTTTAAGGTTCTATTTCTGTTTCTTCCCTGTCTTATCTGGTTTTCTTCTGTGTTGTCATGCTGCAGGTCTTCCAAAGTGGAACTCCCTGTGCTGATAAGATTGTTCTGTCAAATATGAGTGCGGCACTTGATCGGATCTTCTTGGATGTTGAGGTAATTTTCGAGCAAGTAAATCTTGGTTGAATAGCAGCATATGTTAATTTGTTTATGCATTTCTCTACAAGAAAGAGTAAAGAGATCGCTTGAGTGCACTTAACTTTACTAAAGTAAATGAAACTTGGATGTGTAGAACTTTAGACCTGACAGAAAGCAGTAATCTTTCAGGATCCTTTTATCTTCCCTCCATACCACAAAGCAGCAAGGGAGCCTTTTGACTACTATATGTTTGGACAAAATTACATCCGTCCTCTGGTTGATTTCAGGTTCATCAATATTTTCGTGCTTACTTCCTTCCCCAAGCTTCACTGAGGAATATTATAACGTGCTTAAATTATTAATGTTCAATAAATTTGCTTGGCTTGTCTTCACATGTGAAAGATTCCTGATGTTCTTGCAATGAGCTCAGACACATACTTTTAATTAACCTGCATTTCTAGGGAACTTGCCACTTTATCATGATGTCTTTTTCCACCTTCGCTCCCCTTTCAGCCTCATTGCTTTGGGCAAAATTGATTTCCCTTCCAGGAAAATGCAAAAACACTTACCATTCTGTCCTTGTTTAAAAAAAATAATTCAGAATACTAGGGAACATGAAATACTAAGAATTGAACTTCCGTTGTTAACCCAGTATGTGAATTGCAAACCCCTAAATTGTTTTCAAAGGGTTTTGTGGACTTATCTCTGAAGAGGGAAAGCTCCTACACTCGCTTTTCCATTGGACTTGTGACTAATTAGCTACATTCCTCTAGATATGTCTCAGCATATCTGAGTCGTTTTTTCTCTCACATATCTCTTAGTTTGCTCTTCGAATCTGTTTTCCTTTCTGCAGAAACTCATATGTTGGAAACATTCCTATTTTTGATGAAATCCGAGAGAAACTTCAGGAGGTGAGTAGTTTTTTTGTTTCCCTTCTCCTTTAGATGGACAGATGACGACTCTGTGTCTTACTGAAACTTGTTCCATTCACATTGCCTCTTAATCTGAAATCAGTTTTGTTGTCTAAAGAATTACTGAATGTCATAGCATATCCCTCTTGTTCTTTTTTTTGTACAGTATAATTTGAATAATTCAAGTTTTGGCAAGTAAATTGGACTCTTATATATTTAACTTCTTGGCCTTTCATATTACATTTTGCTGAATATAATTGCCATTCAGTAGATAGCATTCTGCTTTTGCTTGTTATGTAAAATTATGATCTGAAAGTGCTTAAACTTTTCTGGTTTCTGTATGCATGCACAGCAAATTTGACTTTTAGCAGCTTCCCAAAATAAATATAGGCAACAGATCACTATAGAAGAGGAGCCAACTGTTAAACATGGTCAGTTTATATCTTGAATTGCAGGGTCACAACATCGTTCTGATATCCAACCACCAAACTGAAGCAGATCCAGCCATTATTGCTCTGCTTCTTGAAGGAACACATTCACTTATTGCCGAGAATATGGTACAGATTGTATCCTGTATTAGACTTGATCGCTACCTCATTCATGAGTGTGGGCCACAATTGGGCCACTTGCTTAACCATATCTTTTATCTTCTAGTGTAGACTTATGTAGCTGGAGATAGAGTTGTAACAGACCCACTCTGCAAGCCCTTCAGCATGGGAAGGTGCTTAAAATCTGTATCCTTATGAGTAGTTGTAAGGTCTAGCATGCTGATGAGTGATTAGGTCAAGCTCATAACTTGGATCTTCTATTTTCTGTAGGAACCTTATTTGTGTATATTCGAAAAAGCATATGCTTGATGTCCCGGAGCTTGTCGAGATGAAAAGAAGATCAAATACTCGAAGCTTGAAGGAAATGGCTTTGCTTTTAAGGTACTATGTTCACAACTTTTCGTGTGAATGCAATCTCATGTGTGTAAACCATTGAATGGCGATGTATTTTCAGCTCCGATGAAATTGTGCTGATGGTAAAGATCTTATTGAATGTGAACAGTTGGTCACCTTTTGCATCCTCTATTTGTCATTTCATTGATTCTTCATGTTCATAGGTAGACCAATGCTCTTATCACAAGGGAGATAATGTGCTAGTTATGCTGACCATTGCAGGGGTGGATCACAGCTACTGTGGATTGCACCAAGTGGTGGCAGAGATCGTCCAGATTCTCTAACAGGAGAATGGTACCCAGTAGGTTTTCACTCTGTTCTCTGGAACTGTGTGGCAGTGTTCCTTTTCTGCTGCCGCTCTTTCTTGATTCAGTCAAATATGCTTCACTGAACTTATGTACAATACCATTGTTGAAATCACTTGTGTTACTTCTTTCTGCCACTTGAAGAAAGAAAAGGTTGGCCTGCTCACTATAACCCATTCAGTTCCCTGTTTGTTTTTTTTTTGGTAATGCCAGTTCTCTGTTTGTTATTACCTGCTATTTCCAGTAATTCTGATATAAATGAGTGGGCAGGCATCCTTTGATTCGGCTGTGGTAGACAATATGAGGAGGCTTGTGGAACATTCTGGTGTGCCGGGACATCTCTATCCATTAGCATTATTGTGCTATGATATCATGCCACCTCCACCCCAGGTTTTGGAATCTACATGATGGACATATCTCTTCTTGTAACAGCTTTATTCTGTCTCATAAGGCGCAGCTTTACAGGTGGAGAAAGAAATTGGTGAAAAAAGAGTGATTACCTTCCATGGTGCTGGGTTATCAGTTGGACCAGAAATTAAATTCAATGAAGTTACTTCAACCTGTAACGACTCTGAGGAGGTTACTCCTTTTTGCCTTGATATGCCTTATCTTTTCTAATATATAATCTGCTATTATTTTATGCTTTTCGGGTAGCAAGTATTGTTAGTGCTTTTGCTAACTCCTTAACAGGTTCTTATATTAGACTTCTTGTTGCAACTGACTATTTTGTGTGTGTATTTTATCTCTTTGGTAAATATCTACCTTTCTTTTCCAAATTTCTTTTATAATTTTGTTGCTAAATATAAATTTTTTTTTGTTCTAATGAGTTTGGTTTGGTTGGATTTGCAATTTTTGGATGCAAATAAGTAGAAGCATTGCTTTAATGATGTCAGAAAAGTTGCATAGAGAAGCCAATGCGGTGGTATTTATACAGATCTTTTCAGGTCTTCCATTTTTAGTTTCTTTTTTTGCTCAAAGTGAAAGTCAATAATTTTTACTGTGAAAATAGTAAGATGCTGTTGGTTTTTACATGCTATCATGGCATTGTTGGAAAATCTTTTTTTTGGGGGGGTTGGTAATGATGATAATACTAATGCTCTTTCTTTCCTTTATTTAACGCTCTCTGCATCTTGCAATCCAAGCATGGTGGACATGTCTTTATTCCCTTTATTTACTTTGCAGGCAAAGGAGGCTTATTCACGGGCTCTTTATGAGTCTGTTACTGCACAATATAATATTCTCAAATCTGCTTTACATGACAAAAAAGGACTGGAAGCATCAAATGCAGAGGTTTCCTTGTCGCAACCATGGAATTACGAGAATTAATCGCTTTTGCCGAAGGTATTTTGGCTTCGAAAATTTGAGTAGACATGGTTCCTCTTGAGATGTTTCTAGGATCAGAATGTGTTCTTGGTTGTGTTATGTCACAACTTCTGCTGAGAACAACTTGGAATCCAGTTTTAGAGTGTAAAATTGATGGTGAAGCATGATGATCAGAAAATAATTTATGAGCATATCGCTACTTTAGACACAAAATGTATCGGCTTTTTAAAACTGAAGGGTTTAGGTTGCTTTAAACAATGGCA